>OY282595.1:20174489-21378381 GCA_958298965.1 Chrysolina haemoptera
AGGAACCAAATAATGTGTGAATTATTTGAGGAAAAAACGGCACTCGAACTAGTACAAAACAGTCTGCTAGTCTGAAACTGAATCGAATAAGACAGGATATAGGCATGGAGTTGAAATTAAGCGAAGGTGTGGAATTTGATATATTCAAGTTTCTCGGAAAGACATCGGCATAGTGAATAAGTAGATAGTGATGTCGAAAAAGTCAAGCAACCGTTGGCGCGGTGACATTTTGGATGGGCGATTGGCATACTCAGAAGGATATTTTCAGTATACAGTATCGGAAGCAATTTATCTGGGGTATAGACAGAAATCTACGCGAGCAACAAGGAACGCAATGATATGATAATACCACATAAACAATAGAGATGCACTACTGATGTGAAATATCAAATTATCAGAACGTTAACAAACTTGATTCGATCTTATAAGTATTATTTTTGATCTTGAAAATTACAGTCTGGTCGTTCATGAAAGTCGTGGGAACTGAAATATTCTGTACTGAAATGATCATTACAGTGCAGCTCGTGGTGTAGAAATGAAATAGTCTGTTAAGTAACAAGGAATGTAAAGACGTGTTACATTCGAAGTGAGCGAGTACGAGCCGAGGCAATGCCGAGGCTTGTCGCTTGCCGAGGATGTTAACAATCGATACAATCCGTGTTACTTATTACGTTTTTCCCGCTACTTGTTGACATTTCTCAAAATTTGCCTGGATTGAAGTTTGTTTTCTTACCCTTCCTGCAAGATTATTCGTTTTCGGTGGAAACTACAAATCATAGAACTGTTCTGAAAATTCCATGAACAAAATTAAACATCAAACATAATGTGACCAGGAAAACTAGAGGTAATCGGAAAGAAATGAAATGTTCATAAAATTTTGTTTGAAATATTTTTCCTCTTTAGAGGACTCTAATTATTCTCACAATATTAATGGAGATAAATAATGCAGGTTAAACAGTGACACACAAAAATAAAAAGTTTAAATTTATTCGTGTTTCAATATTAATTGATACAGTTCTGGGTTGAGTTCCCGTGGCTAGTGATTAATATATTCGGTAATCACTTTCTGTAAATCATTCAATGAAAAACTAGTTTTCGAAATGTATATATGAAGGCTACTGGAAATAAACCGCTAAAAGTAGCGAAGTTGTATGATCAACGTCAGAATACTGCTTCAAATATATCAACTCTTGGAGAGTGCTGAAATCGTCAAATGGATAATTAACATGAAATTCACAATTTTCACCCGATTAGGAGCAATATTACACGTTCATTCAAAGCAAACACCTTGTCTTCACGCATTTGTGATGGCAAATAAGTACCATCAATATGCATATAAAATGAATTAACACGGCTTACACGTCTTCGTCTACCATCATACAAATGCGATTATTTTTCGTTCAAAAAGGCAGAACCAACGCAATTAGCAGCCGTGAGACAACTAGAACTGAATCCCTTTCGGAACACTGAATAGAGGCATACGCAGCAACTTACGAGCAGTTCAAATAATGGCGGTAGAGGCATAACTCGAAAATTTCTGCCAGTTCTAACAGGAAAGTTAACATTAGGATATATTCAGTTCCAGACGCCGGCCGTGCCGATTCACATTAGCCCTTTGTTAAATTTTTTTAACAACAAGCTTCCCATTGAAAGAGATGCAGCGATTGTCGGCTACCTCCTGACGAAGACAGAATTATGTTTAGCGTTCAGCTGTTCTTTTGCACGCTTCACGCTAAATTTTGATCCAAATTTTCGTGTCTTTGAAATTTGATTATCACGGGTGTCAGTAGGCCACCCTGCTTATATACCACCCCATGAAAAATGTGTGTACGTAGTTTCTGCAAGGGGTTCCATGCTGAAATCATAGGACAGAAGTCGTTAATGATCGTTTTTGGGAATCTACTGAACAGTTAGTCAAACAGCCAATTTTATTTCGTATTGGGTGCTGAGGGTAGCGATTTAAGTCAGCTGACTTTGTTATAGCTTGAGTTATACACGCTATTCTTTTCAGAGACAAAGGACCACAATGTCGATAATTCGTATTAATCGAGATACTTTTTCATAACGCCTTTAAATTTTTGAATATTGACTAAAATTACAATAAGTATTCAATATGTCTATTAAGATGAAATTTTTCGATTAAATTGCAATCAATAGATCCTAAATTTGATTTTTATACTCATATTTTTTTGATTTTTGATAATCAGTTGTGGAATCATCTGCGGCTGAAAGACAAACTTTATAGTCGCTATTTTCCATCGTTCAAGATCTCTTGGGAGGTATTCATGCTGATAATGGAAACATTTTCTGATAGATATTATGAAGACTCTAACTGAAAAGAAAAAATCTGAAAGTGAAAATTCGCATTTTCATTCAGATAGTTCATTTCTTTATTTATCTCTAGTTTTCATTCATATCAACTATATGTATACATTGACCGCCAAAAATTATGTACCATGTGGGAGAAAGTTTCTTTATTGGAGTATTGGAAAAAAAATCTAGAGAAAAGTTTGTGCATGTCCGATAACCTAAAAATCGATTTTGACACATGTCACGTGATCGCGGGTATGGCGGCAAATTGAAAAAAATTGCAATGAAAAATCAGAAAGTGGGGTAAGATGGCAATAAATCGAAAAAAGGGATTTGAAAAAGTTGTTTGGAATTCAATTTTATGTGCATTTGAAAAGGTAATGCCACAAAATTGAAAATAGATATTTTTTTGAAAATATTTTCCTATCTACGGTGTGTCCCGTTTTTCATGAATACACCCTAATATCTCAGTTATTAAAAATGCGATTTTCTTGAAATTTTGGTGGTGATTAAAAGTTAGGTAACTGAACTAGTCGGCATGGTAAACATTTTCATCGACCATTGGCGTGCAGTGTTGGGAGGTGAAAAAAAAGCTGTTTTTCAGCTAATTTTTTTTGCAGATTTATAATCAGCATCCCCAAAAACCTCTCAATTAATTTTTTCGAAATCTCAATGGCTGATTTTAGCAGAAAAAAAATTGAAATCTCTGTTATAATGTATGCAATTTTCTTGAAATTTTGGTGGTGATTGTATGTTAGGAAAATGAAGTATTTGGCATAGTGAAAATATTCATTTACCATTGGCATGCGGTGTTGGGGAAAGAAAATAAGCGTTTTTTTGAGAAAAGGATATAAGGGCTTATTTCAGACAACTTGTCTTATCAGATTCAGAATCAACTTCTCCAAAAACCCTCTAATTCATATTTTCAAAATATCAAGTGCTGATTTCAGCAGAAATATTATTTTTTCAATAAGTTCTTTATTCGTAACTGAGGTAACAAAATTATGAATTACATTATTTCAGATTCTTGTGTTTCCAACATACTATAAAATTCTCAACAATTCTTCTCAAACGTACGTATTCACTTTTCTTAAAGTTTGGGAAGTTATTTCCTGACACGCTTGACTAATTGCAAAGCAAACAAGCAAAGCTCCTCTCTATTACGCGGCCGAGTAGCATACACTTAATTTTTCAAATGCCCTTACAGAAAAAAGTCACAAGGGGTAATATCTGGCGATCTAGGGGGCCATGGTTCTAAAGGAGAATTTCTACCTATCCATTTCATAGGAAAACTTGCATTTAAAAAGTTCCTTACCCTCCGTGAATTATATTTGGAGGCACCATCTGAAAGATCATGTTTTGTCTTTGTGCTAATGGCAATTCCATGCGAAAATCATAGAGATCATTTTGTAAAAAATGTGGAAAATTATGTCCGGTCAGGTTATCCAGGAAAAAAAGGCCAACAAATCGTTCGTTAAATATACCACACTATACACGTTAATTTTTTCACTGTATTGGTTTTCAAAACGAATTACCCAATTCGTATTTTCAGCTGTCCAAAACCTACAATTTTGACTGGATACCACACCGTTTGTTGTAATCGTTGCCTCCTCAGTAAACATCATGTTCTTCAGAAAACGTCTGTCGTTAAGATAGTTGCCCTGCAACCGCGAGCAAAATCCAAACCCTCGTTCAAAATCACCATTTAACAAAGTATGTTGCAATTTTGGTTCAAATGCCCTTATCGTACTGCGTTTCAAACTCCTCCATACTTTGTTTTTCGTTTAATTCAGTGTCCTCGCAACTTGTTTCGAAATTCTGCTAAGATACGTTCGTCGTCTAGATTGTGTCATTCACTATAAAAAATATACTTGTAAAATTCAGGTAAATAACGTTGGTCATAAAATAACCAACGTTATTCAGGTAAATAACGTTGGTTATTTTATGACCAACGTTATTTACCTGAATTTTACCATCGATTCTGTAAAATGACATTACAGTACCAGTACCTGAATAATAATACAATAAACATACTGCTTTTTCACTTGACGATTTTCAGGCACCTATTTAGTGTTTTTAGACAGTTATTTTACATTATTCTGGAAAAGTTCTATAGTACTTTTCATGTGTAATTTTACTCTGCTTTTTTAAGGTGTACTTTTTCATTGTATTTTCAGGTAACATTAATACTAGGTACATATTACAATGCACTTTTAAACTGTTACTGTACTATAGGAAATGGTAATGTTTTAATGATTAAGGCTTTCACGACCCTCGCTCAATGTTCTATAAGTATGGCTTTTTCTTGTATCCATTTTTTTGGCTTTTTGGTCGTGTATCAGTTTTTCTTGGCTTTTCTTGGAAACCCCAAGAAAAATGGATACACGACCTTTAACCCAGAAGCCATATAGAACACGGTAAGGTTTTTGCCATTGAAAATTCCAATTAAACCCAAACATTCATTAAACAAAAACACATCACTTGGGTAGACAATAAACACAAGATGATGACGGCTAGGGAGTGCAGAGGCTGCTAGTGGATTCTCATGAGAACATCAGTGAGGTTCTTCTGATGTCAAGTTAGTTGTGGAATCTGAACAAAAAATAAAATTAAACATGCCTTATTGGTTATTCAATTCACATGTCTCTGATAAAAGGATTTTGAGATCTTTCAATAAGGGACTTAATATTGCATGGAATCCAACGTTTTTCAAATCTTTGTCGAAGCATAGTGCCAACAATTGAATATTCTCAACCTTGGTTCTATTCCAAGGTTCCAAGTTTCCAAGAGTGAAATATATACCAATCAATTTATACTTGGTCCTTGCCGACCCAAGAGGATTACAAACCTCAAAAGCATCCTGATATGAAATTAGGTTCAGTGCATTTTTTCCTCGGAAAAAAATATTTTCTTGGAGCACAGCTCTACTCCAAAAATCGGTAAAGACACTTTTTGTTGAAGAAACCCTATTAGACTGAGAAAAGCATTAATTTTCAATATAATAATCATTGAGCAGCTGTTTCAGGGTTTATAGAATAGGAACATATTAAGTTTTATTGGACATAATTCAAAACAAATTTTTTTGGGACAGACAAAATCGTAGTGCTTTAAGTAATATTTTTTCTTGAATATAATGAACGTAAAATGTCATTTTTTCTATCATGAATTTTTTTAAAAAGTGAATTTGAATTAAAACTTAAAATATCCAATTCTGGAAAATTTACCTTCAATTTTTTCAACATATTTTCATTGTTGAGAGTATCTATATCCATGAATCCGTCAATAGTACTCTTGAGACTTTTTTCGCAAAGAAAATATTTAGTCTAAAGTTAAATACATGTTTGCTAGAATTTCGGTAGCAAGCTTTTCCAAATCATCGTCATAATTTTCATCAGCAAGATTTTTTGTTTGAGCACATTGGGATTGATTTCCACTAAGGTTTTGAGTATGGTGATCATTTGTATTTGGTTTCTCCACAAAATTTTTTCTACTCATGTGAACACGGATGTGTTGTCTGGTCTTGAACGCAGTTGTACTCTTGCATCCCTCTTTAAATGGACATGCTATAGCATTATGATCTGATAAATGTCCAAAAACATGAGACAGAAAGATTTTCCTATCATCGATGAGCCCTTGCTGGCAGATATTACAAATTAAATTAGTGATTCGCCCTGTTTTTGTAATAACCTATGTATGGTTCCTAAAAACGTGCTGATTGAATGTTAGGTTTAAAGGTTAGGTTTAAATGTGAGTGAGCCCATATCAGGCCCTCCACTGCGGCCAATGGCCTATTGTAGCTCTGATTGAATGTTACATAACTGATGAATGACACTTTGCAGCTGGCATACAGACAAGGAAATTCTGCTCCCCTAAATTACCTATGCAAATACTGATGTCGATTATATTTCTCGATAGTTATACACTTAAAACTACAGGTTTTACAGGTTAACATACTGTCTATGATCAATATGAACTTACCTTTCAAGTAATTCCACTCTTCCAACCACTAAAAACAATATCTACGCACCCACTATAAACAGACCGCAGCCATTGAAATACCGGCAATTGCGAATTGAGGTTATAATCGGTAGCGTTCTGCATTCTTCCCGGTTCCCCCTCATGCACAGGCGTAGACGTCGCGAGTTTATTTAGGAATAGGTTACTGAATTTTACCAAATTGCTGTACATTCACAATGTTCCAGAGAGAAAACGCAGTGGAACTGAACTTGCATGGTAAATTTAAAGTATTACTTAAGATTATTCAGTTACGAACTGACATTTACGTGGTGAAATTAGAAAAACATAATAAATAACAGAAAAGTACAATATTACATGACAGAAATAAGTTTTTGCAGTGAAATTACTAGATTTGGTGATAATTCAGTAAATATTCTGTTTTATTTTACGGAAAATATTTTGTTTTTTTCCACCTTTCCACCTATTTGTATCAGTGTTGATTTAAATTATATTTCCTTGGCCTTGTCTTGAAAATGTAGTGGTATCTCTGCAAGCTGTATGGCCTGTATTTGTTCATTTTCACACATATCAACATATCTATTTCTCCTGTAAAAATTATATAAACGTGTAAAAACATCTGTTAAATGGGTTAAAATTAATATAAAGCTTACAGAATTTCCACTAATCTCTACTTTTTCTCCAATTGCAAGACTAAAGGTGGATTTATGCAAGCATAAATCTAAACTTAAATGAATTTAAAACTAGAATTGAGAATATAAAACAATGTAATGAAATGGAGGTGTTCACGCAAGAAATTAGACAATGAAAATTAACATTAGAACTAAGAAAGATGGCCAACTTTCAACTAATAACTTAATTTCTTCCATAAATTAGAAACGGCGCATGCGTAGTCACTTTACTTACAGCTGATTACTTTCAAAGAGGAAAGAGGTTATGTTATGTTTGCAATTTCAGCATAGGTTTGACGCCATATTTTCTATATCTCTTAGTGCTCACAACACCAGAGGCTCCCGCAGAAGCAATAATGTACTCAGTACTAAACCATAGTAACTTCTCTTGGTGATAGTTTTCATGCTGTACTGTAAACACCAGACCAGAATAGATAAAACAAAAAACAACAAACAACGATAATCTTAGGTTAGGGTTCACCTTTTGTTTTCTGATCAAAAAATATCCTAAGACGTTTCAAAAATTGACAGTTGGAACGATATGCGCATGTCTAGTACTTTCTTGATTTCGTTAAATTGATGCTTCCTGAACACCGTCATATTCTTAATTTAAAATTAGTTATCTAAGTCTTGAATTCATTTTAGTTTTAGTGATGTTGCATGAATCCACGTTTACTCTTCGGTTGTGTGCCATTTTATTAACAATTAAGTAACACTGCTTGACTTATTGACAATTCGTACTGATCGAACAAAAACTTTTGTTTCAAAGCACTGTTTCATTAATTTGCTTGAAAACACAAATCGGCAAGCCAACGGTAACAAAGCGCGCGTATCTTCGAAAATACCTAAATTGTAGTATAAGGGCAGTTGCAAGGATACTGAATATAACGCAATGAAGGTGTTTGAAATTTAATAGGATGAGGGCATTTGAACTAGAAAGTTAAAAAAAACACTCTATTGAGTCCTAATATTCTTTTCCTTAAAAACAGTTTGTTTTCATCCCCCAACACCGCACGCCAGTGGTCGATGAAAATGTTCACTATGCCAAATACTTTATTTACCTAACATATATAATCACCACCAAAATTTCAAAAAAATCGCGTTATTAATAAATGAGATATTATGGTGTATTCATGAAAAGCGGTACACAATGTATTTAAAAATATCAAATTTTCTTCTTACGAATAGTTTGACTACGTATACTGAAATATTTGTTTTTCAATGATAATGACAAAACTTTCTCATTTTCATCACACCAGAGAGTACTAAATTTAGAAAATTGGATTTCGTCAGAACCATGTCTTTCACATATTGGTTCGTATCTACCAGTTATATTAGAATCCACGATAATTGTGGTGACATGACACTCCAAAAACATGTGTTTTCCAGATTATAATCAAGTTTCAATGTTTATCGTCCAAGGGCGTTTCACTCTGCATACAATCTTGAAAACACTAAGCATAAGCACTATTTTCGAGATTATGTGCGAGGAGAAACACTCGTCAACGATTATCATCAAAAATTTAGAAATACAAATGTTTCAGTATAGTAAAGTTATCCAGATAGGAAAATATTTTAAATTTTCAAACTTCGGTTACTCGTATAAAATTGAATTCTAATCAACTTTTTTAAATAACCTATTTTTATATATCTCGCCATCTTACCCCACTTCTCGCCTTCTCATACCTCCCAAAACGTTATCTTTAACGATGGAAAATAGCGACTAAAATTTAAATTCTACTGCTAAAATTATCGTTCTACATAAGGTATTCTACAATCGTCATTCCCAAGTTGTGGACTCTAGTCTAGTTCCTAAAATGTAGATAGTGACTCATCGTACATTTTCAGGTTTTTACGGAATTTGAAAATGCAAGGGGATGTAAGAAAGCGGCAAAATAAAACTTGATTTGAAACCTAAGTACCTAGCTGATTTCTGTTCCATTACTTCTCCTGCTTTAAATGAATTATGAACCCTACAACCTATGAGTCACTATCTACAATTTAGGAACTAGACTATAGTGAGGATTACAAAGAATAGTAGAACACTACAATTACTATTGGAAAACTAATTTTTGGTAAAATCCCGTCCCGCATTTTTCAAAATTTCAATTCACATTTGAAGTTTCAATACTTGTGGCATTAAATCTTTTAATTCTTTACAATTTTTTACGTTACAACATATAAAACTCGTTGTTGCAGAGCCCTGAGGATGGGTGCATTGAAATTCGGGATGTTGGCAAGCAAACTATAGTTTTCCTTCAAAATAATTTAGTCTGAAGAGCTACGAAAAAAGTTGAGAAATTCCAACATCAATATGTTTTGAGGGCAATCAAGCTTATTGACTCCACCTCAGAGGATAAGGGAGAATGCGTTTTTCAACAGAGCTTCTCCTAATGTGGCTTATGGAGCTGAAGACAAAGCCCACTCAGATCACATCTGACTGGAGGACCTCGTTCGGTAGCCTATCGACGTGGGATGTTAATAATAATTGACATTATTACTACTGCTATTATTATGTAGCTGATCGATGATTGATTCCGCGACAGGTCTATTTTAATTTTTAGTTGACTGTATTTTCACATAATATGTGAATACACGAGGTGAACCATCTTGTAGTAATGATGTCATCGATATTCTTTTCAAATTGAACATCTGATATTTCTTCCCATATACAGACTTCATACCAGTTAAGCTGGTCCATCAATGTATCATATAAGTTACATCAAATCTATACCCGGTAGGCAAAAGAACCAAATTTCGATGTCTGATTTGAATTTAGTGTACTTTGATGACAGCATAAAAAGTAACATAAAATAAATACACTCCATATTCTTGATATTGATCGATGGGGAAGTGAATATAATTCATCACCCGCATAGTATAATGTTCAAGTGAAATCACCTTTTCTAGCAGCGTTTACAGCTGTTTACGTTATATTCACCACTAATAAGGTGTGACGCACTGATTGTATCGGAGGGTAACATAGCGTTCTCTCAAAAGTATGTGCCGTTTTCATGTATTCATAATCTCATATCAAAAGAATTTTGAAAAAAAAAACTTCCTTGAATAGATATTATATTATGTTGAAGTGAACGTTCTTTCCGTTTCCAATAAAATCATTTTATCGTTCTTACATAATAACAGATTTAACCTATATCTTGACCATTCATAAAAATCAACTGATATGTATAAGTATATAATATAATATAATATAATAACGTTTATTCAATACAAAGGAAATACAAAAAATTTGAATAAACATTTACGATATCCACAGAAGTATTATACATACTTGTATGTGGTGAAATAGGTGTTTTTATCATAACTAATAAAATAATATACATATGTGAAAATGGTCAAGCTGTGTGCACGTTCCAATGTAATTGGATGAAAAAAAGTTTGTATTTCGTGCAGAAATTTATTTATAAAATCATAGCAAAGCGCTTTCGACTATCAAGTCATCATCAGTGCGTACCTGTAAGTAAGTGACATTGAAATGAATTTAAGAAATTTTGATAATATGAATTTTGAAAAATTGAAAAAATTACTTACTCGTCAGGTGTACAAGAGCCATACCATAAAAATATCATGTGTCCATAGGACCATGTAACAATTTAAAACGGGACATCATATGATTAACATTTTAAAAAATCCTTATTCCAGGATTGAGTTTGATAAAAGTTTCAACAGACAGAGTAACACATGTCTGCTGAACTTAGTATACTGTCAAACTAAATGAAATATGAATGAAATTGACATTGTGTCAAAAGTTGACAATGACAATTGGCTTCGAACATGAACTTCTGGAAACACTGATCTATGTTTTGAAAATTGTTGAATGACCAATTAGTCAAATTGATCTGTAAATCTATTTATAGTTCTGTTCATCCAAACCCAAGGAAATATAACAAACCGGGAAAGGTCTAATGAGAACCTCCACCCGAAGTGCATAGAACCAGGCTTGAGACACAGTCCCTTGGTAATTTGTGAAACCAATTCCATGCTCAGGATCATGAGATAGGTCTAATGAGAACCTTCACACTCCCCAAAGCGACAAAAGGGTATCCCAAAACCAAGAGGTACCATAAACAGAAATGATTTAAGAAAGTTTCAACAGGCAGAGTAACACATGTCTGTTGAAGCTTAGTCTATTGTCTAAATAAATGAATAAAAATTGACATTGTATCAAAAGTTAACAATGACAATGAAGTTATAGCATTGTCATTGGTTAACAGGTTCATTATTAAAAGAATAAAGATCAGCATATTACATAAAATTATTGTGCTTAAATATACACATTAGTTTATTGATTAAAAAGAATACAAAACATATGTATTATCTAAGATGAGTTTTGATTATTCTAACATCATTTATCATTCACTTAGCCGTCGGCAATTTTGTGTATTTTTGTTTTCTCAGTTTCTTTGACAAATGATATGAGTTGGGTTCTGAAGCGCTTTAAAGAAGTTTCATCGATGATTTTTTGTGGTATTTGTCTGAATAATTTAGGTGCCAAGTAAGAGTAGCTTTTTTGACCAATTGTTTTTGGAGCTAGCGGCATACAATATTGATTCTTTGATCTTGTTGCGTATTTATGGTTTGGAGTTGTGACTTCGTTTTTATTCTTTTATTGCTGAATGAACATTTCCATGCAACTAGCAATTGCGGAAACATCCTTGTAGGACTCTGCACGGAAATTCATTAGATGTATTCAACGTTTGTCGTGGTATTAGCCAGGAAAGTAGTTGTTTTCTGATGGATTTTCGACCCAATTATTCCTATTGTATAGGATTATGGCAATAAGCGTCGTCATGGTAGTGCAGGCCATCTTGTTTCTCTCTTGACAAGCTTATTGTGAACAATGCAATGCAGATTTCTTTAATTTGTATTTGTGGTTAAATTAATCACGCAAGTTCTGGGTATTGCTTCGGTTGAAGGGCTGGAGTTCAGATGGCGCCCGTGGTTTAGTGAACGCTAGGCTGCGGGCGGTGTCTCAGCTTCTGCCTTTACATGGAGATTTTGCTGAATCATTTGTTGCATCATTAGTTATTGTCTGCAGAGACCTACCCTTTAATGATGAGGGCAAAAACCCAGAAATCGATCTATAGGTGGTCCAAATGTTTCAATGAACATTTCCATGCAACTAGCAATTGCGGAGACATCCTTGTAGGACTCTGCACGGAAATTCATTAGATGTAATTCAATGTTCGTCGTGGTATTAGCCAGGAAAGTAGTTGTTTTCTGATGGATTTTCGACCTAATTATTCCTATTGTATAGGATTATGGCAATAGGTGTCGTCCTGGTAGTGCAGGACATCTTGTTTCTCTCTTACAACAAGGTCTGGGTAGGACCTCTACTCTCGATTCAGATTCAAAGGAGGTGTATGCCCTAACTCTGAGACTAGTCTTTCGTGTTAACAAAAAGAATCTGACGTGATGTAGTTCAAGCTGGCTATTAACGAAAAAAACAAATTTCTCCACTTCCTTTGCTCATCTCCTAATGAACCATCCAGTGATAAGTATGTATAAAAATTACGATATTTCTTCGAGCTAAATTAACTCCGAAAATACTCAACCGATCTTAATTAAATTATGCACACTCTATGTAATTTGGTCCAACTCCAGAGATAGGATATTCCATTAAGGGATATACGCACAAGAATACGCAGATAACGTAGTTCATGGCTCAAAACCAATCGGTGAATCTGCTTGGAGAATCCATCAATGGAGCTCTAAGCAGAGTGTCCTGCGGAGGGATTAAGAGTTAACCCAGAAAAGACGGATTTGGTATTGTTTACCAAAAAACGCAAATTAGGTAACCTCTCAGGTCTTCAATACCAAGGGTCAACAAAATACTTCGGAGTCATAATAGACGCCAAGCTGACCTGGAAAGAGCAAATCGTCCATCGCACCAAGAAGGCCACATGCTCATACCGGGCATGCAGAAGAGCATTCGAAAAAACGTGGGGTCTGACACCCAAGACCCTACATTGGATTCACTCGACCATAACGTACGGGGCCATTGTATGGAGTCTAGGTACGCTGAAGAGTAGGGCCAGAAATGAACTAGACAAAGTTCAAAGGCTGGCTTGTTTGGGAATGACAGGCGCTATGAGAACGGCGCCTTGATGTTCTATTAGGACTGCAACCTCTGCACATTGAACATGAAGCCATGCGTACCACCTAATGGGTCGAAGGAGAAACAAACCATGGACATTCCCTCATCTGGAACACCCCGCCAGTTCTAAACTTCAGGAAAGGCCCGAACATTGTTATCCCTACAAGGGAAGAATGGGATGACATAACATCGAAGGTGCTGCCTGCCGATAGCATAGTCTGGTACACATACTGCTCGAGATCAGGTGGTAGGTCCGGAGCAGGGATATACAAGAGGGGACTGATGAGAGAAATCTCTATTCATTTAGGCGAATACGCCTCAGTGTTCTAGGCTGAAGTATATGAGATACTCACTTGCGTCCAAAAAAATCTTGACAACAGATCTCGAAGACCAATTGCGATTTGCTCGGTTAGTAAAGCAGCCATACTGGCACTGCACTGGGATCACATAGGGTCACATCCAAGCTAGTGTCCGAGTGTAGAAATGCCTTGGAAAACCTGGCGAAACGAAGAAAAGTCAGTCTCATTTGGGTCCCTGGACACTCGGTTGTCCACGGAAACGAGGAAGCAGACAGGTTAGCAAAGGAGGGATCAGGGCAACAACCAATTGGGCCGGAACCCATCCTAGGAATCCTCAACAGCGTAGCTGTTGCTGTAATGGAAGAACTGTTAGAAAAACAGTTTATAGAAACATGGCAGGACTCGCCTGGCATGAGACAATCGAGGCTCCATATATCCGGACCTTCGAAAACACTCAAGAGAAATCCTCTATTCAGGGATGTGAGATCTCACTCTAACGACAGGGCTCCTAAAAGGAACACAATCACCTGAACAGGCACATGGCCCCCATTGGGATCATAGATGATCCGCTCTGTGGGTGGTGCCTGGAGGAAGACGAGACCTCGTCACATCTCCTCATAGAATGCCCTGCACTGGTGGTGGGGACAGTATACTGAACCCAGAGGACGTCAAAACGTCAAGTTTTCGAAAATTTGTCTAACAAAGAGGGGCCGAAGAAATTGTAACTTTCTAGAATATAAGCGACAACTCTGGAATGAAAAATTTCGAGAAAACCTTAGAATGAACCAGAGTCAGAAGGTTCTGCACCGTACTGTGAAAGTCTTGATGGTTCGAATACCGGCGAGTAGGCGTGCTGGTGAAACTTTTGGGAAATTCGTGGAATATAATTCTGGAATATTCGCGGAGTTTGTGAAAAGTTCTGAAAAATTCGAAATCTTCCTTAAATAAACCAGAACAGAGAATCCGGACGGTTCTAGAACGTATTGAAAATACACTCAAGTGAAGTTCTCGAAAGTTTGGCCACCAGGAAGTTGACATGGAACTTTCAAGAGTATGAGATAGGAAACTATAGAATGTTCTTGGAGCTCTTGGAGCTTGAGAAAACCAGAGAATGACTATAACAGAAGCTCCGGGTAATTCTAGAACGCACTGAAAACACGCAAGTTCGGCCTTCAGGGAGGAGGCGGGGTGGTTTTAAAATTTCTAGAATATGAGAAAAAAACTCTCGAAGCTTGTGAGAGCTTTAGAAAATTTTAATTTTAATGAATTGAACGAAAGCAGAGGCTCTGGGAGGTTCAAGAACGTACTGAAAATACAACCAAGTGAAATTTTCGAAATTCGGCCACTCGGGAGGTGCCGTGGAACTTTCCAGAATATAGAAGATTGAAAACTCTAGAATATTTTCGAAGCTTCGAGAAAACTTTAGAATGAACAAGAACAAAATTTCGGGAAAATTATATACTGTACTGAAAATTTCTCGGCCACCAAAGTAAAGACGTGGTAGTGTAACTTTCTAGAAACTTCTGGAATATAAAAAGAAAACTCTATAATATTTTCGAAAAAACTGGAATGTTCTAGAAAATGCGAGATCCCCGTGGAATCAACCAAAATAGATGCTTCTGAAAGTTATAGAACGTACTGAAACGACATTCAAGTGAAGTTCTCGAGAATTTGGCTATTAGGGAGGTGGCATGGAAATTTCTAGAATATGAGATACTACTTTTTCAAATAAAAAATATGGTAAGTGCTCGACAGGGGGACACCAACTTAAAATTTTCAAATGCCATGGGGGGTCGTATCACATTGTTGAAAGGAGAATTCAATTCTCTTTACATCCATCTGAATATTTTCGAATTTCGTGAATAATACTCACCATAAAATAAGTCCGACAATAACATCAACAAAAATAGGAAGGTTGCTTGACGAATCAAAAATATACATATCAATAGACACGATGATGGGGTAGGAAACGTCTGCCGGATTCGCTAGTAGGGGAGACTGGGGCTAGTTTTTAATTTTTTTTTCTCTCCAAATAATGAGTTAATCTGTAGGCTACCCATTCATATTTTTTTTCAAATTCTAAGTACCTGCGGTTGAAATGGTGAGGAGGTTTAACCTTCTTCAGGATTTGTTTGACAACATGCCCTACCACGAGATGATTACATTCAAAAAGAAGCGTCAAAACACCTTTACACAAATAAGAGAAATATTTGATGGCCGATCTCTGAAATATTTTGCGTGGTATTGGTGATGAGTATGACCTCTCGCATGTGGATGACGCATCTTGTCACAAATGAGGTAGAAATCGGTATTGAGACAACTGTGACAACTAGCCCCGGTCTCCCCTATGTTATAATTTTCTCCCACTACCACGACTCTATTCTGGTGGCCGGACTTTCGGGAACTTTTCGGTACAGTATATCATTTGCTGGAAATTCTATTGGGGTATTCTCTATCACTATATATTATTATTCGAGTTTAAAGTTCGTCGTTTTTTTTTAATTGTGTCCCAATGTTTCGTTAGCGCGAATGGCTAACTTCTTCGGAGGTCTGTTCATATTCGACATTTCACTGATGACTCCATATATTATAACGGTTGTATTTCTACAAACTTTCATTTTCATCATTTTTACCGTGGAACATGGCAGTGTGAACGGGGCACCAACTGAGTTGTATGTTTCTGAATATGAATTACAATGTTTTTGTTGATTAATTCTTATTTTACAGCTCGAAGAACGCTGCTGAATACTCCACCAAGTCTGAATAATAAATTATCTAATAAAATCAGTAAGAGATATTTTTTTCTTTCAAAATAAAGTTGGTTATAACTCAACTGTCAAAGTCAAGTTTGAATTATAAATAGTTATTTGTTCTTCTTCTTATTCTTATTTTTATTTGGATTGACAATAAGATCAATTAGCCAGTTCCGACAAAGTGAGAATTCTGTCCAAACCATAGCTGTTATTTATAATGATCATGCAGAGAGAGATAGTATAATTGAAGCTTTCATGCGTAGGCAAGATATTGGTTTCATTCTAACTATGAGGTCTGTGATCTAAACATGAGCCAACAGTTGGTAAGCTGTTCTTTGATAGAGTGACAATTGGTAACACTGTTTGTAGAAATTGAGGAGGGGATTGAATGTTGAATTTCCGTTATCCTCCATTTCCTCCATTTCGTCCATTTCTGCGTCTGGTCTCACTTGAAGAACTCGCTGATGATTTAAATTTTTATTTTTAAAAATCATCCAATCAGTGTCTATTAATAACATTTATAAAGAGGTAACTATCTATTTAAAATTCAAAGTGGAATTCATTGGAATAAATATTTTTGTCATTTATAATGCTTTTGAAATTATTTTAATTCCAATGAATTTTCATGATTTCTCAAATGGTGTCAAAGAACATGTTTTACAACAATTTCTCTTTTTTTGTGTGTTTAGGTCGACCAGATTTAAATTAAAAATTTGATTTAAATTCAAAATATGTTTTTTATAATTTAAAAGCTTATTTAAAAAGCTTACGTAACAGCTTATTTCTCGCCATTGAATGAGCGGCGATGTTAGTGGCCGATTGCCAAATAAATTACCACCATACAGAACTAACAACTATAGCTACCTATGTTAACTGAACTGGCTGAATTACATCAGTGTCCAGAACCGGGTGGGGAATTCAGGAGTGTTCCAGAGCTGCTGTCACTATATAAGAACCAAGGAACCCGAAGAGCTTGAAATATATTAACAGGAGAGGAGTTTGGTTGATTCTTTCTTATAACTGATTGGTCAAGGAAAATATGTAAGGTTTAAATGCATTTAACCCAATATTCCAAGTAAGTTGGTACGACCATTTGAATATGGTACAATAGTCCAAAGAACCAAATTTCTTCACACAACCTGATTCAATCATTACTTCTAGACTTTTCTAGATCTCATCAAGCCCTGAACTCGATTTAACAACCGTTCAATTCAATAAATAACATTGATTTGGCAAAATACCTGAAGTTACGGGCTTTTTTGAAACGCCAGTCAGACGCGTTTCCATGCAAAAAAATCCCGAGTTTTTCAAAGAGAAGAAATCGAGAAATTTTTATCAGATGCCCCAGATGAACTGTATTTGTGTACGAAGGTAGGAATATATTGAAAATGATCTATTATGGATTAAAGAACTAATTTTCAATTTATATTATAGGTTGTACTTATTGTTGAACATCGGCAATAAAATATTTTCTGGCGTTTCCGGAGTATCAAGTGTTGATACTTAAGTTGTTAATTTTACTGGAAAGGAGGGAGGTGGACAGAGTTCAATTGTATTAAATAATTGTTCACAATTCACCATAAATATATCCAATAAATAAAAATTTCGTGTTGTAGTTTGTAGTTTTAATGCAATAAAACCAGTTTATTATCATCAGCATCATTTTGAGTTTTCTTAATGTCATTGTCAATTTTAATAACCAGTTTGATTTAAATTATTACTTGGAATGTTGCCTAGCAACGAACTTTTTTTGCCTAGGCAATAAAAGTGGACTTTTTCTGCCTAGGCATTAAAAGTACAACTTCTAAGCCTGCCAAGTGTCATTAAAAGGCCGCTTTTAATGTAATTTGGAGAAAAAATATTATTTTTTATGTTCAGGGTAGCTTTCAACATCGAATAGGTAGACCATAACGTTGAAGGCTTCATTTTCTTTGAAAGATCGGAAAAATAGACAATCAGTACATTTCCAGAGAAAGATCCTATATTTTTCTTCTGTCTATATTCCATGAATCTGCTGTATGTGAGTTCATATACACTTCTTGATTTTTCCGGTAAAAGGTTAAATTCCACATCTCGCGCCTTATCTCGCTACGCTCGGCTATGAAACACCAGCCGCGGCATTAAATCTTGTGCTTTTATGCCTAGTAAAACAAATAACTATTTTTATGCAACCTGATTACTATCATCATTTATAGACTTTTCAAGATCGTCAAGCCCTGAACTTGGCTTAACAACATTTATTTGATTAAATACTATTTTTTAGTAATTGTTTTATTTGTATGTCTGGAGTATTTTCTCTTTCAGTGTAATGAAGACTTTCTACAGAGACTGGCTTTGAGAATGAAATACTATATCAGAATTTCTGTAGATGGCGTCCAAATGACAACTTTTATTTAGCTATTTTATTCTCACTGCCATAAATTGAATTTCTAAGAATATCTTTGGGTTAATACACCAACAATCGTACCACGACCGTTGCCTCCGCAATAAGAGTTAGCCCTCCGCATTGTTTATATGAGGTTTAGGTGAAAAACCCCTTAAAAAGGGAACAAAACCTTATAATATAACTTTGGCCGCGAAAGCCTTCGCCATTTTATAATATTGGAGTACCTTTTATGGTCTATTCTATAGATGAATAAACCTTTTCCCAAGTTATGGTGCATATATTCTTGATTATTTTTCCACATGTCAAAATGTGACGTTTTTGGTATTTCAACCAATAGCAGTGTGTTATTCTGGTCAATCATTCGGTTTTATACTGATAAAACTGGCTGGTACTTGATAAAACGTTGTTTACCTTTGAACTGTCAAAACTATAAGGTTTACCGCGTCGATTCTATTGAACTGGCTTATATACAAGGTTAAAATAAAAACTATCATGAATGAAAAGTTACCTTATTATTAATAGTCATTCACTTTTCACTTAACAAACGACACATTTCAGTAAACACTCAAATTTCACACACGTAAATAGCTCATGAACATAACCAAGTTCATGGCAGGCAGAGGCAGATATCGCAAGCGACGAATAGCCGCTTGTAGACCGATATTCCTGATCTCAAATGAAGATGGCGTACGATAAATTTTTGTTAAATTCAATTTGTTTTTGTGGTTCGAGACGAAACCGTTGTATGAAGATCTTCATATTCAATTCATAAGAAATTTTCAATTATAAACCTTGTACAATGAAGAGGTGTGACGCCATCTCTTGGTATCGTCAGAAAGACTTACTAAGATTTTCTTTAAACTATCATAATTTCTAGATATCTATATCATATGCATCGCATAAGCATCATATCTCTTCTGGATCATAGAAGGTCTATATCGTTGTTTGATATTTGAAATTTGGTGAAATTAAATTTCCTTCTTTTCTCTTCATGTTAATGAAATACTAATGGAGTTGTTCTTCCTTTGATTTGTTCAATAAATAATCTCTCCAAATACAACTCGTTCTTCAAATTTAATGATATAAATTTTCATTTTCAAAATACTCAAACATTTTTATTTTTAGACAAAAGCATTCAAACAAACCGAATTAGATCAATCGGTTTGTTTTCATACTGTTGCCAAATAAAAAAGTTTTCGTGGAAAATAAAAAATGTATTGATAAAATTTTAAGGACTCGTGGTATTACCTTTGATTATTTCCCTCATCTCTCAAAATTTAATCGCTGATAAACCCTCTTCGTTCCTTTTGCGAATAAACTGCATGGTCCTTCTTGAAAGTTGCCTGGATGTATGCAACACATTTCACAAGTTGTGTGACATACTTATATTGCTGTAAATAATTATGTGCATTAATTAAATTATAGTTATTTAAGTAACAAGAAAGACGTGTTAACATTAGAGGGGAGCGAGTACGAGCCGAGGCAAAGCCGAGGCTTGCCGAGGATGTTAACAGTCGATACATTCCGTGTTACTTATTACGTTTTTCCCGCTGCTTGTTGACAATTCTCAAAATTTGCTTGTATTGAAGTTTGTTTTCTTACCCTTCCTTCATGATTATTCGTTCCGCTATTTCATTCTAACTTACTTGTGCGCGTAACTAAGTTACCGAATAAACAGACAACAATAATATTCAAAAAGTCTCATAACCTAAAAATTGATATAAATGAAGCTGAAGGTATTACTTGTCAAAGTCAAAGTCATTATTACCCTAGGCATGTAAATGACACTATTTACATTCCGTTGTTAAGATGAATTAGTAAAAGAATGATATAGGCAATTTACCTGTTTTGTTGCTAGGCATGTATGGTCCATTTAGTGTCGGCAGCGGTAAAAAATAATTATGTACGTTGTATAAATAATTAATAGTTAATAGTAATAAATGTTATTGATTAATTGACATATTTGGGAAATAATCTGATTAAATATAACTCGACCGTCGTTTTTCAAATCGAATAAATTTTCGAATATCCACTCAAATAATTTTGTTTTAGAAAATTCATCTCGTTAAATTCGAAGATTTATGTTCAAAGAATAAATCTCCGAATTCAACTCGATAAATTTTCAAACAAAATCGGTTTCGTTGAAATTGAAAAATTTATTCGCTGATAAACAAGGTCTTGTATATTAACTCCGAAAAAACTTGAGGTGTGTGGCAATATTTTATTTATCTGACAGTTGAATGAACAATTTTCCTCTCTAAACTATTATAAGAATATTCAAAAGGATATGCCATTTGTGTTTCTCTTGAACCAATTTTATATTTTTTCCGTCAACAATATGGTGATCTTATTACTTTCAAACATAACTCTATCCAAGAATGCAATCAAAAGTCGAAACTTGTGCGAGCCAAGGGTTAACGAGGTCTTACCTTTTAACGTGCGATTCCTAGCACTTTCTCGGGCCATCAGATAAAAATCTGAAGTCGCTGAGGATTCGAACCTAGCCGACCAGCAGTCAATGGTTTTGAACGCTTCAATCTCAACCACTGAGCTACTTGACCCTTATATATATATACATATATATATATATATATATATATATATATAAATATTTATATATAAATATATATATACAGGATATGAATAAGCGATTATTTTCAACATTAAGTGAAGAGAGTAAGTTGAAAATGAAGCAGGAGTAAAACACTGTTTTTTTTTACATGTATAAGTGGGACCTATCACACTACTCTAAAATTGTTGCATTTAGTCCAAAGAGGGTATGGGTTACCGCTTCAGTATAATAATTCCATATTTACTAAATTATTCATGATTTTCGGATCATCCGCAAACATCTCCGTGAAGTTCGACAAAACACATTTTAGGTACTCAAATACTCGCATATTATATTTGCATGAGAAGGTAGAAGTCGTCAGAAATGATATGAACTTTTTCTTTTCCTTCTCCGATTATTTTCAGCAGAGTTATGACCAATCAAATATTCGGCTCCGCCAGAACTTTCAGCGGCGGGTAAGGAAAAATGTTCCACCGCTGGAATTTTGGTGAACAATTTTTTTTTCGTGTTTGTCATGGTTCCAACTACTAGCATACCAAGTTTGGTGGTGCTACAATCGATCCTCGTCTCAAAACCCAATCGTACTGGATTATTATTATCAAATTAAGAAAACAATTAAGAAAACAATACGAAAATTTGGAGCCTACGATACAAGTAAACTCTTAATACACCTAATATTGCAGGATCCATATCAAATAATTTATTTTTAATTTGTTACATATTTTATGACTAATAATGTTTATTGCAAATGTTGTGTTGAAGGAATGAGATCTTGGTCACACATTATATATGTAATTAACACTTTTATAATTAGCTGCATTTATATGGATGTCTTTATGGCCGTAACTTATTTGTTTGGGAACGAATGGCAAGCTATGAATGGTGGACGATGAGCTATTACAGAGTTTAATGTCGGCAATTAACACTGTGAGATAGTTAAATCGCTGGAAAAAAAATGATACGTCTTGGAGATTATTGTCAAAATTATCGGGGGTAATACCACAAGAGCTCAGATTTAGCCGGATATTTTTTGTGATTGTTTTCGAATACTTATTTTCATTGGCAATTCAACGAGAGCTGTTCTCACTCGAGCTACGCTCTAGTGATTTTGTCAGAACAGATCGAGCTAAATTGCCTATATGGAAGTAAGTATGAGAAAACCACCGTAAGAAATATCCCGCTAGATTTGAGATCGCGTGATATTTGTTAAGACAATCCCATGAATAGAACATTCAATTCGATTAAACTTCATTTAACGAACTAAAAGAACAATAAGTAGAAGAATAATATTTAGAAAGAACCAAATCCAAATCTCGACAAACTTACTGGAATATTATTTGCTGTTTAATTCTGTTTTTGACAATTACAATTGTCAATCTGATGCGACGCGCAATGCTTGATGAACGAATTTATCCGATATTTTTATCCACTTGCATTTCTGCTTTTTTGAAGTATGAAATGAGATTTCAAATGAATCCAGGAATCAAAAATGTATGTATGACCTCAGTTTCGATTAGATGAACCCATCTAATGGTGATTGAGACATCCAGGCACACATAAAAGATATTTAATAACACTATTGTGAAGTGTAAACCTTAAGCTTGAAATCACATACTTCATTTTTTATGTAGGATGATGAGCGATTATTTTCAACACTCACTGTAAAAATGGCCGGGATTATGGGTGAGTTGAAAACTGAGACAGGAGTAAAATCCAGTTTTTCCTTTGGCATTATATATAAGTGAGACTTGCCTCACTAGTCTTAAATCGTTGCGTATGGTCCAAAGAGGGTACTGATTCCTGCTTCAGTATAATTATTTCATATCAACTAAAATATCCATGACTTTCGGATCCTATGTAAATATCGTAGAAGGGTTATGTGAAGTGGGACAAAACAAATTTTAGGTACTCATATACTCACATGTTATATTTGCATGAGGAAGTAGAAGTCTTCAGGAACGATATGCACTTTTTCTTTTCCTTCTACGAAAATGACAATTTCATTGGAACCTGCGGTCTTTTTAATGAGAATTAAAGATCCATTGGTACCAATGGAATCCGTTGAAATAACACGGTTTCTTAACTTCCACATCCGGTCAGAATTGTGCACTATACCAGGTGCCCATATTTCGAGCTCCACCATGGGGATCTCAGTCATTATAAGGGATACGAAGTCGATTGAATTAGGGCAAAGTTATGCGTTTTTCTGCTGAACAATTATCTGAAAGAAAATTTGATATGCCATTTTTAGTTTTTGAATTATTGGAAATGTGTAATTATGGTTCATTTCTAAAAAAAAAATTTGTATTTTTCGTTTTAATTTTTTAAAGCGAAAACCCATGCAAATAGACGTTTTCAACTAGGACGTTCTTAAGGCATTTTTTTACAAGCAATCTAAATCTGTCATCGTTTTTTTCAACGCGTTCTTAATGCCAGATTTACAACACTCAACTTTAGTTTTTCTTATGAGAGCCATAATACATTTTTGCATTTTTGAAAAGTATTTCTGATTTAAACGATGTTTCACACAATATGATCGATTCCTATGTGCTGATCAAAATTAGGAAACAATTATGAAGAGTGCTTTGTAAAGAACGTCAACAATTAACAAACTAAATTTTGAGAGTTCAGTTAAATATTCGAGTCGAGCAGAACTTTTGAATTCTTCCATTTTCAAATGAAGAAATGCGTGAGGTGCTTAAGATTTATTACGCATCGCATCGAAATGCGCATCAAATTACGTCCGAAACGTATCTTCAGCGGTATCCAGAGAGAGAGAGAGAGAGCAATTTTTTTTTTCTCCCCTTGGATGCTGGTCCTTTCGCCAGCTGCACCTCAGCCTCTTGGGCTTTTTGTGCTTTCCGGGTTAGTTTTACATCACCCACTCCGTAACTCTAGTCCCCTGTACCAGTCTGTACAGGTTCTTCACCGGTTGGGTGTTGTATTCTTCGGAGGTTAGCCTAGGCTTTCCGAATATTGCCTGTCTCTTGCGGTCTAGTGCCTCGCATTCTGACAGTACGTGTTTGGCTGTTTCTGTTCCTTTACCACATTGTCTGCAGGAAAGTTCTCCGTTGTACAGTCCCATATTGTGCAGGTGTTTTCTCATTGGACTGTGACCAGTGAGAAGGCCCGTTATTGTTCTAACTTGATTCCTGCTCAACTTGAGCAGTTCTTCAGTTTTGTGTTTTGACGGTTCTTTGATAAATGTTTTCCCGTGGTGCATGAGAGGGGCTTCGTTCCATCTCTCTCTTTGTTTTCGTTTGACCCAGTCCCGAATGCATCCTCGAATGTCGGATTTGTTAATCCCGAGTGCGGGTTCTGGGCCAATATATGGAGTTGATGAGCCCTTTCTGGCTAACTCATCAGCTTTTTCATTGCCCTCGATGCCACAGTGTCCTGGAACCCACATCAAAATTAATTTGTTGTGTTCTGAGAGAACACTGAGTTCTTCGCGGCATTCCCATACCAGTCTTGATGTCACTTTCGGGTTCATAAGAGCCTTCAGTGACGCCTGGCTGTCAGTGCATATTTTGATCCGTGCGTTGCGCATTTCCCTCAGATTGATCTCTCTCGCACATTGCAAGATAGCGTACATCTCTGCCTGGAATACAGAGGTGTTTGTTCCTAGTGAGACGCTGATTTGGGAGTTTCTCCCTTCACTGTATATTCCAGCACCAGTTCCTTCCCTGGTTTTGGATCCGTCCGTATACCAGATCCTCTCTCCAGGTTTGCCCCTGATGTTGTCATCTGTCCATTCCCTTCGATCTTGTATAATAACCTCGAAGTTAATGTTAAAGAAGTACCTAGGAACCATGTGGTCCGTTGGTTTCATTTCGAGAATGTTGCCTCCCACTATTTCCTTAATCTTATTGTGATCCGATCTGTTGCTCGTATTTTGTTGCCTTAGAAGTCCCATTCTTGCCTCTCCCATGGTTGTTATGTCAATCGGTGGGAGGTCCAACAGTACTTCCATGGCTGTTGTTGGTGTTGTTTTCATAGCTCCCGTTATGCTAAGGCATGCAAGTCTTTGTACCTTGCTCAACTCAGCTGCGGCTATTTTTTGTGTTATCTTTGTCCACCAAACCAAAGATGCGTACGTGATCATGGGTTTCACCACAATGTTGTATATCCAATACACCATTTTGGGATTTAGCCCCCATGTTTTACCGTGTGCCCGCCTGACTGTCATCAGCGTCATTTTGGCTTTCTTCTTCACTTTTGCCAGCTGTTGGTTCCAGGTGAGTTTCGAGTCTAGAATAACCCCGAGATTCTTGACTTCCCCCGACAGCTGTATGATGTTACCTTGGAGGGTCAAAGGTCCTAAGCTCTCTAACTTCCTCCTACGGGTAAACGCTACCATGGTTGATTTGGAGGGGCTAATGGTTAGGCCCTCCTTATCTATCCATGTACTAACCAGATTTAGGGCCATTTGCATTCTTTCCCTAACCGTGGTGTTGAATTTGCCTTGGACCATGATGACTATGTCATCTGCGTACCCAAGTGTTTTGTGTCCACCCCTTTCTAGTGTGACTAGCAGGTCCTCCACCACCAGGTTCCACAGCAGTGGGGACAAGACACCCCCTTGCAGACAACCCCTGGTGACCTTGGCTGCCAGTGTTTCTCCCACTAGAGAGGAATAGATAATTCTATCTCTTAGCAATAATATTAGAATTATTTTCTATTGCTCCATAGAAATTTATCCTAGACGAAGGTACAATGATAGAGATATTGAAAATAAGATAGCAGTTTTGCAAGCGGATAGTGACATAAAAAAAAATAGTATTCTAATCTTTTTTATATAGCTTCAAGATAATCGCTCCGTTTCCACACAGAAAGTTTCAAAAAATCTTGGCATATCGCATCAATTGGTGTGGAAACACATTATCGTCTATTCAAAATTCAAGTCACCCAAGTTCTCCATCCCGGAGATGCTGGTCGACGGGTAGAGTTTTGTAGATTTGTAATAAACCAGTAATAATAATAATAATAATAATAATAATAATAGCGTCTTTATTTTCCATTTACATTTGGTGACAATGATTTTTTTTTGTATAGTTAACATTTTTCTTGGCATAATAGGCGAAGTTCAGCTCATAATTTTTGGACCGAAAATAAAAAAGATACACAATTTGTTAAATTTAGCTGCTCTTCCACTTAACCTAGAAACGTACCACACAATAGAAGTAACATTGAAACTAAATATACTATATATATATATACATATATATCTTAAAAAAATGAAAAATAAAAAAAAATAAAAAATAAAAAAATAAAAAAAATAAGGTAGAAGAAAAGGTAAGATTTATTTTTTGAGCGCGTAACGTAATATTCACGGATGAATGCAAATTCACAAACATGGGCATGTTCAATTTGGTCCATTGAGAATCCACATGGACATCAAGAACGCGGCTACAAGTACGCTTTGGCGTAAATGTATGGGTCGGTTTATTGGACGACACAATGATTGGCCCATACACTTATGAAGAAAATTTGAATGCCAATAGTTATCTAAATTTTTTGAGGACCTTTCTCACGGATTAATTTGACAACAACTTTCGTCTCAACCGGCTGAATACCCTCTGGTTCCAGCAAGACGGCGGCGCACCACCGCATAACGCTAGAAGAGTTGCTAAGTGTTTGTCAGAAATGTTTCCTGGTAAGGTGATTTCGAACAACGGAGACATACGTTGGCCAGCGCGGTCACCTGATGTTTCTCCGCTGGATTATTATTTATGGGGAACTATGAAAGATTTGGTTTTCATCACCCATCGATATTTATGAACTGAGAAGAACCACAATCACCACCATTAGGACTAAGATAAGAAGACGGGACATATCGCGAGCTATTCAGAATCTGAGGAAAAGAGTAGAAATGTGTTTAGAGGTTTAAGGTGGAGTATTCGAGCAACTTTTATAACTTTGTTTTGTTTTGCAAAGAATTAACTTCTTGCTCATCATGTCGTTCCTAATTTCAAATCTTAGTTTTTAAGTATATAGGTAAACTTGACGCCAATGTGAACGTTCCAGATCCAAATTCAATTGAACTATCAAAATTTAGTTTGTTCAACAAAGCACTCTTGGCAAAAACGATTTTTTCCTAACTTTGATCAGCATGTAAGATTTTTTGATCATATTGTGTGATACATCGCTGTAATCAGGAGAAAATGCTTTTAAAAAATGCACAAATCCAATATGGCGCTCATAAGAAAAACCAAAGTTGAGTGTTGTAACTTTGGCATCAAGAACGCCTTGAAAAATACGATGACAGATTCAGATTCCTTGTAAAAAAGTGCCTTAAGGATGTTCTAGTTAAAAACGTCTAGTTCTTTTGTTTTAACTTGAAAAAATAAAAACGAAAATTACAAATTTCCGTTTTTTTACAATAATTCCAAATCTAAAAATGGCACATCAAATTTTTTTTCAGATATTTGTTCAGCAGGAAAACGTGCAACTTTGCCCTAATTTAACCACCTCGAAATGAGGGCACCCGGTATAGTGGAAGAAATTTTACCTGCAGACGTGTAGCGTTGCAAAATTTGGAGGGAAATAACAGGACACCCTTCTTTTGAAACCAAACCATGTGGAGGCAATCCAGAAGGCCGCAAGCAATTGATAAACTCTTTTGGGATATACAGTCACCTTCCAGATCAGTACGGTGTCCACAGAGTAGTATGTTTGCGTCTGAATATTAATGTTTGAGATAATATGGTCGTTCGCTTTACCTACTTGACCGTTAGTACCTATAAAGGTGAAGAATTAGCTTAAAGAATAGCTTGCTATAAAATGTTGAAAGAGCATTACAATTTCTTCTCTACTCGCTCGAGAAAGGGATATCGACGTGAGTTGTTGATTCGTCAGGCGAGGTATGTGGTATTATCATATCATTGCGTTCCTTGTTGTTCGCGTAGATTTCTGTCTACAGTATCGAAAAGTTTTCATCTTTTCATGTGTCCCGTTTCATGTCTCCCGTTTCATGTTTCACGTTTCATGTTTCCAGTTTCATGTTTCAATGTTGAAATGAGTAAATACTCATTTCCTTTATTTGCAAACATCAAATGATACTGAGACATTTTATTAATGTTTGATATACATACAGTATCGGAAAGTATTTATCGTGGTTATGGTGGTTTCATGAGAGCGTAAAGAATAGCTCGCTATAAAATGTTGAGAGAGCATTACAATTTCTCCTCTACTCGCTCGAGGCAGGAATATCGACGTGAGCTGTTGATTCGTCAGGCGAGGTACAGGAGAGGCGCGCAGTAGTGCATTTCTCTTATTTATGTGGTATTATCATATCATTGCGTTCCTTGTTGCTCGCGTAGATTTCTGTCTACATGTCTCCCGTTTCATGTTTCACGTTTCCCATTTCATGTTTTTCGTTTCATGTTTCCCGTTTCCTGTTTCCAGTTTCATGTTTCAATGTTTGCAAATAAAGGAAATGAGTATTTACTCATTTCCTTGATTTGCAAACATCAAATGATACTGAGACATTTTATTAATGTTTGATATACATAAAGTATCGGAAAGTATTTATCTTGGGTATGGTGGTTTCATGAGAGCGTAAAGAATAGCTCGCTATAAAATGTTGAGAGAGCATTACAATTTCTCCTCTATTCGCTCGAGGCAGGAATATCGACGTGAGCTGTTGATTCGACGGGCGAGGTACAGGAGAGGCGCGCAGTAGTGCGTCTCTCTAATATATGTGGTATTATCACATCATTGCGTTCCTTGTTGCTCGCGTAGATTTCTGTCTACAGTATCGAAAAGTTTTCATCTTTTCATGTGTCCCGTTTCATGTCTCCCGTTTCATGTCTCCCGTTTCATGTTTCACGTTTCCCATTTCATGTTTTCCGTTTCATGTTTCCCGTTTCATGTTTCCAGTTTCATGTTTCAATGTTGAAATGAGTAAATACTCATTTCCTTTATTTGCAAACATCAAATGATACTGAGACATTTTATTAATGTTTGATATACATACAGTATCGGAAAGTATTTATCTTGGGTATGGTGGTTTCATGAGAGCGTAAAGAATAGCTCGCTATAAAATGTTGAGAGAGCATTACAATTTCTCCTCTACTCGCTCGAGGCAGGAATATCGACGTGAGCTGTGTGCACTGTGTCGCATTACCACGTGGGGTTACAGGGGGGCGCACAGCAGTGCGTTTCTCTTGTTTATGTGGTATCACCATATCATTGCTTTCCTTGTTGCTCGTGTAGATTTCTGTTTATACACCAGATAAATTGTTTTCAATATTGTATGTACAAAACTGAACTCCTAAAACACCATTCATTGATTATCAAATCTTTCCAGTGAATCTTCTTACGCACCAATCTCACAACCAACGCAAAAATATCAATTTTAAAATTTCATTTAATGGCGAAGTAGGTGGCGAATGCGCTGGCAGCAGATTTCAACTCATAAATTAACAAATAACCAAAAAAACATTTAACATTCACAAAAAATTTCATCAAAATTGGTCCAGCCGTTTAAGAGGAGTTCAGGGCCGTCTGGATGCACAGAAGATTTATATAAATAAAAATGGCCACAACAAATATATTTATTTAACACACTAAGATGAATTATAATAATTGAAAAAATAATTAGTAGGCTGGCTCGGGCCTCCTTCCAGGCACGGGCCCTGGACCCAGGTGTCAACTCAGCCCCACCCTGGGCCATGAATTGAAAACAAAATTGAATTGTCTTTTCAACGATGTGACACTGGACTCCCCATGCTATTTGAAATTTTATTTTCAAGTTGACTTCAAAAGTAGTATCGGTGATACCCATCTAACTGGCTTTTTTCCCTGATGTTTATACGTCAAACCCGAAGGGGAAACAACTAGTAATTTTTTGTACACCTAATTACTAATTACTTCCAATGAAAAATAATGAAAAAAGTTTTAGCGGCCAGGTTATTTTCTGAAAAATTATTGAATGGGCATGATATACGATTTGATTATTTTGATGAGCGTAAATCATTCATGTAAACGTTTTCAATCGTAAATCTGTAATGGCCAAGCGGTCTAATGCTCAAGACAAGTAATGAAGTAATGAAAATATTATGATGTTCACCTAATAAACGAGTTGTTTCCCCCCCGGTTCAAAAGTTAACACGTTAAATACCGCATTGTATAATATGCAATAGAATGAAAGATTTGTAATTTGAATAGTGTATTTATCATAATTGCGAAAGCGCTTCCGACTATCAGGACATCCAGCCTCAGCAAAAATTAATAATCCAGGAAATATTGAAAAAATTTAGGGAAAAAATATTTTATATAATTGTTTTTCATGAATTACGTACTCGTCAAGATTCATTCGGAACGCACAAAAATTCAAGTAATCTCCTGGTCAATTCAAAAGAAAATCAACAAATTATCAATTTGTGGGATTTGAAAACTCAACCGTAATTATTTTGAAGCTTTTTACATAGGAAGGGACGGGAAGGGACGGGACGGGAAGGGACGGGAAGCGACGGGAAGGGACGGGAAGGGACGGGAAGGGACGGGAAGGGACGGGAAGAGACGGGAAGGGACGGGAAGGGACGGGAAGGGACGGGAAGGGACGGGAAGGGACGGGAAGGGACGGGAAGGGACGGGAAGGGACGGGAAGGGACGGGAAGGGACGGGAAGGGACGGGAAGGGACGGGAAGGGACGGGAAGGGACGGGAAGGGACGGGAAGGGACGGGAAGGGACGGGAAGGGACGGGAAGGGACGGGAAGGGACGGGAAGGGACGGGAAGGGACGGGAAGGGACGGGAAGGGACGGGAAGGGACGGGAAGGGACGGGAAGGGACGGGAAGGGACGGGAAGGGACGGGAAGGGACGGGAAGGGACGGGAAGGGACGGGAAGGGACGGGAAGGGACGGGAAGGGACGGGAAGGGACGGGAAGGGACGGGAAGGGACGGGAAGGGACGGGAAGGGACGGGAAGGGACGGGAAGGGACGGGAAGGGACGGGAAGGGACGGGAAGGGACGGGAAGGGACGGGAAGGGACGGGAAGGGACGGGAAGGGACGGGAAGGGACGGGAAGGGACGGGAAGGGACGGGAAGGGACGGGAAGGGACGGGAAGGGACGGGAAGGGACGGGAAGGGACGGGAAGGGACGGGAAGGGACGGGAAGGGACGGGAAGGTACTTGTAGACCTTTGAATGTTCGTATAAACGAACATCTGAACAAACCTGGAAACTCAGCATTTGGACACCTTATCGATTTCAATACACATAACACATGAAAACAGCCGACTTATTCTCCCGAGCCGTGGTGAGAAAATCGGCAACACCGCATGGGAAGCAATTTGACGTCCTACTCATTAATTCTTCAATGTGAATTTCTCAGCTTATTCGGAAAACTAAGAAAAGGCATAGGATAATGAATTTTTAGAGAAAAGAAGGACGAATAATGTGGTTATTTAATTGTTTTCATCACAAACTGAAATCCGAATATATTGAATTTTTTAGATATGGGAAATCTGTCAAGTTTGGTGATTACATGCCCTAAAATTCACCTGAGTTTGGTACATTCTGTATTTCGAATGAAAAATCTGAAACAAATCAGGGATCATATATGTGGTGTCTGCATTTATCAGAAAAAAAAGTTGAAAAAATCTTCCGAAATGTGAATTTTAGGGCATGGAAAAACCAAACTTGACAGATTTTCCATATCTAAGAATTGAATATATTGCGATTCCAGTTTGTGATGAAAAAAATTTATTAATCACATTAATCGTCGTTCTTTTCTCTTTTATGTTTTTTCTTAGTTTTCCGAATAAGCCGAGAAATTCACATTAAAGAATTAATGAGTAGGACGTCAAATTGCTTTCCATGCGGTGTTGCCGATTTTCTCACCACGGCTCGGGAGATTAAGTCGGCAGTGATCAGATCCATTCTCAATTCCAAAATATTGAAATAAGCCGACCTCAAAAATTTCAATAAAATATATTTTTAGGAGGATTCACAAATAGATGAATACCAGTGCTAGGAATCGCACGTTAAAAGGTAAGACCTCGTTAATCCTTGGCTCGCACAAGTTTCTACTTTTGAGGGCTGCCGTTCGTAAGGGGACGACAGCTGGTTAACGGAAAAAACAATTTTAACAATTTTAACCTACATAATTATTACATCGATCAAATGGATCCACAGCTATCTCCTTGCTCGGAGCGATCCACTAATTTGCAGCAAATGCGGAAGACTTATCACTGTGAAACACATACCAACCTATTGCACAAATCTCAACGGACTTAGAAGACTGTGTAACCTTTCTTTGACAATGAAAGACATTTTGAAAGACAATCCCACAAGAATGTTATAAGATACCTAAAACACACCAATTTTTACAGTGAAATATGATGTACAGTTGTGTGCATAAAAAAGTCGTACAGCAGTTAAAGGTTATTGTGAGCCAGACTTGTCAATCCTTATTAAATTATCGAGTTTGACAAGTAGCGGCAAACTAATTTTGTCAGTAACGCGCTTTCAACATCTCATTAGCTCAATTAGTTAGTTCAATACAATGCAATTAGAGCAATGCCTTGTACGACTTTTTTATGCACACAACTGTACTTACTCAAGCTCAAATTTGTAATGTTTTAAAAAATGTAACTAGCGTACCGCGCTAATAACCTTCTATGGGTGATGCGCAAAACTAAATTACAAAAAATCAAATGGATCATACGTTACTTTACACAGACGATTAAAGTAAAAATTCCGAAATTATTAATTTTCCAAATTTCCAGTTCTTTGATCACTAGATGAACTCACATTCCGTGGCCACTAAATATGGTCAACTGTCGAATTTAATTTTCAAAATTCATTGGATATGGACCTTACGTCACTGTCGCTTATATTTATTTCATCTGTCACATATCAAATTCATATTTCATTTCCGTCAGTGCCTGGTGTCTGGTAGTCCAAACCGAATATGTAAATTACAAATACAGGGTGACCCATCAGCGAAAACAAAACAAGGCCGATAATTGATATGTATCGTTCGCAGGAAAAAAAACGATTGAACCCGTCGATTTTTATTGCAAGGGGTACATCTTTTGCGCATATTCTCAATTTTGTCACTTCCAGCCCCTCGGAGGGGTTAGCTCCAACCCTTAAATCTCTAATGGGAGTAGGGTTCATGTGATACCGCATTTTGAAGGTAATTGAAATCTCTTTCCAACGCTTTCCAGTTTTTAGCAGTAGTTCTCGAGAAATTATTGTTAATATACTAACAAGTCATGAATTGATAGAATTGTGTTCATGGCAATGGTTTGAGAAAAAACTTAGTTTTTCTTATTTCTTACAGAAGCACCGAATTCCATAGCAGCAATAACTACTTATAGTCCAGAAGCACGCTGCAAAAAGCTGGCCTATCGAGTTAACAGATAGGGAATTTTTTTAATATAATGTAAAAATCATATCCTGCTAGACCTATAGCTGTACAGCGTGTACCAAAAGTCGGTACCAAATATCGGTACCAAATTTTTATTTCCAGAGAAAACCTTGTTTTCACATGTTTTGCTTAGCATTCTCATTCTTAGTTTCAAAAACCTGGACACACCACATGTCATGTCTTGTGCAGCATTTCTGGTCTGACAGGATATGACTTTCATAATGGTCCTAGTAAGTACATTGAAAAAAATAAACACCCGGTAACTCGATAGTCCAGTTTTTTTGCAGCGGGCTCTTGGACCATTAGGTTTCACTAATAAATTTGTAAAAAAAGATATTAAAAATATTTTCATGATTTGCAAGCCTAAAATAGTATACTACCTGCCGTTCAAAAATGCAAATGAGAATATTAAATGCGTATTTCTGATGTATCAAAAAACTGACCTTAATTTATTCCTCATTATAGTATGCCAGGATAGGAAAAAAGAGTCATTCTTAGATAAAACCGGTACTACCTACAAGATAATAAATAATGCTGAAACTCAAACAAGCGTAACTTTATATTCTTAGCCGATGATTGTTTTAAACTTGTTTTCTCGAGAACTGCTGCATCAAATTGAAAAAACTAAAAAACGTCGGAATGAGAATTCGATGACCTTCAAAATGCGGTATCACATGAACCCTACTCCCATTAAAGATTTAAGGGTTGGGGGGGCTTGAAGTGACAAAGTTGAAAATATGCGCAAAAGATGTCCCCCTCACAATATAAATCGACGGGTTCGAGCGTTTGTTTTTCTGCTGTATATTTTCATTGATCTAATCCCTGAAGGATATTATATTTTAAATAATTTTATCTGTTTGTCTTGTTCAGACAAGTGTTAACAGCTGTGATATCTGTGGTTAACAGTGGATACGTCGGTTTTTATTTGATCTCCTTGTATACATACTTGACGAGTTGACCATGGTTATGTTGATGTTTATTATTATTATTATCTTCTGGTATACATTCACAGAAAAATTTATGAAAAACATTTTTTCCATTTTTGATGATTCCCTGATAGCCAAAAATTATTTTATTCGATTAAAGAGTTACGTGTATACAGCTTTAATAAATCTCTCTATATATAATATAGACAATGATTGGAAAATATTCTGATACGTTTGTATATAAGTCAGTTTTAAATGCTCGAATACATCTTTTACGAATCCAATTCAATTTCAACAATATGGCAAAAGTGTCCATTGTGAAATTTGACGGATAACTATTCCCTGGCGTTTACAGAGTAGGTAACAATCAATCTTCGTTTTAGCGACATCTCAGATTTACATTTTATTTACTTTTGACAGGATGCTGCAATTGTTTGGAAAAAATTGTGATGAAGATATTCGACTATTTGTTTGTTTTCATTGACTGTCCAAAAGCTCAAGTTGAAAGAGTTCCAATATTCACGACAAGCAATTTGTTCGTAGAAGACATGTATTGGAAATTTCTTTTTACTGAATATCGTTTCTTGACAGTTTGACAATTCAATACTCATTCTTTGAATTATCGGAATTTGTTTATCAGTCAAAATCATTCCGCAGATATTGTTCCATGTTTCCACTAGTCCCAATGGTATAACCAATCTTGAAGATATGTAGAATGAGTCTACCTGATCTTTTTTTGGTTGGGGAATATCGTTACATACCATTACAATTTTCTTTCATTTCAGTTCACCGTCATATAACTCATTTTCCCTAGCCTATTCGTTTTTTTTGTGGAGTTTGAATACATAAATATTGAAGAGTTTTACCCAGAGTCCCTGTATGTAATTTGACAATTAGATCGTATAGACCACGGTCACATGATGTCACACGCCAGCTGTCAAACAGTCATTGAGAAAACAAACTGTATTTGCCTAATATACTTGTATAAATTTCATATTTTGATTCAATTTTAGTTAAAAATGTGAAAGGACCCCGCACTAATCTTATGGAAAACCATGTAAGCCCATACCATCCTGAACAAAAGTTGCGCCAACTCCCTGAATGCCTTGCGTTTGAATTCTACAGGAGGTCAAAGTTTGATATGTTGACGATTTTTCAAAAAAATCTGGAATTTCATTTCAATCGTATCGATCTGAATGTTTATAATGGAATAGTCCAAATATGTACATCAATAAGTTCAAATGACAAAAGTTTCTAGAATCAAAACTGGCGGTATACAGAGGGTCAAACTTTGTGGTAATTTTCATCGAACTTTTTTCGAGAAAATATTCGTTTTCCTGCAGATTCATTTCAATTGATGTTAGTTACAGAACATAAGAGGGCGATCATATTTTGCATTTGAACCAACCATCCAATTTTAAATATTTGGAAGATATGGGGCGTACAAAAATATATTTTCTATTTCGGAAAAATGTATCCCTTTGTAAAGTCAGCTTCCACCAGTATATTAAGCTGATTTTTTGAAACTAACTACCTAATATATATACAAATGTGTCAACGTCTATGCTCATTATTCTGAATCCAAATAAAGTTGCGGCGATGGTCAAAAAAATATGAAATGATTTCTAGAATCATCCGTGAATTTGTCTTATTTTCTGAAATAATGTAGAAGAGTAATTCTTTATCAAAAATTTCCACAGTGCCTACTTCGCGAATGCCACGGTTTGAATTATACGGGGGTTTGAATTATAGTATTTCATAGATTTCTCGAATAATCGATTATTCCTTTGTGACGAACAATAATAATGTGTCCTAGACAAACGTCGAAACAGGCTAAAAGTCCAATGACAGGAGTATTTCACATGAATGAGCTTAACGATTACTAGATAATCAATTTGGAATAACCCTAGAAAGCTAGAAGTGTCGAGGTCCGGAGAAAGAGCCCAACTTGAAAATTTTTATTTTATATTGAATAATGATAATAGTAAATAGACAGGAATGCCAACCGATACCTAAGGCCTTGGTGATTAGCGATACTTCGCGCACAAGCTCGCTCACGTCTTTGGAACATCACAGAAAGGTTGGCTGTCTCCGTTTTATAGATATCTTCATGGATGATGCTCTACCGAAATATTATCAATCGTTCCACCGTTAGCGGTCTCATCGAGATTGACTCGTCGAGCTCAGTCCTCACATCCATATGCCACTTTGGAGACATGTCGCAAATCCCAGGGATTTTTTTTCCACAGAACGGCAAAGCTTTGGAACTCGCTGCCTCCGGAGGAAATTCAAGAAGGACACCAATTCCTGCCTACTTTCCCTCGGCTCTCACGATGTTCTTAGAACAATGATCTGCGTAACACGATAACCCCAAACGGAGTTTGAGAGGCCTTCAAAGGCTCGGAAAACTTTGCTGCTCTAGGCCCTGATGGGTTAAATCAATTTTGATGGAAAAACATTTCAGGCATCCAACACCATCTAGCGAGAGTTTTGAACTCATGACTACATAAGGTATGTACCAGATTCCTGATTGGTTTGTCGAAGGGTAAAAGTCCTCATTCCCATAAACGGAGACTTACCTGATCCATGGAACTAGGGACTTGAATGTATTTTATAAGATGTTTGAACGCATCTCTCACATGTTAACACGATCGTCAGTAAATACGGTATATGAATGGATAAATGAGCAAAGAAAGTCAAAGAAGAAGGCTACAAGGAGAACCTGCTCATCGATCTTCTGATGGCTTGATACAATATTGCATGAGTTGGAAAGGGGAACATTCTCCATTGGTATTGAAAAAAGTGAGTTCATCATCCATTTGTTCAGGTGCCTTGCGGTACCCAATCAAATAATTAGATGCACTGGACAACTAATGCTGCTTTAGAGGACTCGCGGCTACGGTAGACCAGGGTGTTTGAATCCCTCGGTCTTCGACTGCAGCTCACTTGACATAAGGAAAGCAAAGGTGAGGTTTTTGGATAAGCCAAGGTCTTCATGTTCTTGAAGAAGACCCCATGCATTGGCTTATCCTTGTGCAGCTGAGGAAGACCTCAGTCTCCGCAGCTTTGATGTGAGCTTTTTGCTGAACGAGTGCCAACTCGGTGAGTGACAGAGTTTGGGTTCGCCCGTTCAGTGTCGAATACGAGACCAAGTTCATCAGCTGCCCGAATTGCTGCCTTGAAAAGAAATGCTCCAATCCCTGCTTTTTTATGGTCGCGGACCATGCAGAAAAGGGGATCTGAACTCCTGATGAGTTTACAGGCTCCATCCAGCACTATTTTATTATGTAGGTACTCCCAACTCAAAGGTCCCCAGCCTCCCTGTGTTCTAGGGAAGTATAACCGTGGAACGGACGATTTAGGATGCAAGCTCCTATTAATATGCATAATTTTTTCGAGTTTTAACGTTTAGTTGTCGCAGCTCTTCATGGGTCCATTTTACTACCAAAGGAGTAGAATAGAATCGGAACGGCAAACATATTGGTCGCAGCAACTTTATTCTGCTCCGATAGTTCTGATGACCAGATCTGTCGGAGTTTGTGCTGATACTTGTCGCGGAGAGAGTTTTTAACTGTGTTTATTTCTTGGGAGCGGCGTTGCTCCACTCCCAAGTAGGTATACGTCTCTAGGGCTTCAAGATGATGTAGGATGATTCCGTCTACGAGCTGGACATCCTCTCCGTATCCCTCGTATCGTCCTCTTTTGAGATGAACCGTGTACTCTTGCACCACCCTTAAGGACTGAAGTAGGTCGCTTTCTCCAAAGGCATACAGTTTGAGGTCATTCGTATAAAAAAAATGGATGACCTCGTGCCTCCGGCTGCTGGGGATGCGGCAGTTGTATTATTATTTTGCATTACGTGATCTACTCACATATTGCTGAGCTGACCAGATTGGTGAGGGGTCGATATTAATTATTGGTTTTTTGATTTTTGGTCCTTGTCGCCCAAAATTTTTTCTTTCCGAACAATGGTGCATATTGTATATCTTTTTCTATCTGGGTTTGAATGTAAGTAGGTAGGAACGAGCATTTTGTCATTGACATTGAATCCAAAAAAAATGTTCTTTTCAGAAAAAAAAAGATTATACTGTGTGATTTATTTAAAATGGAAGCACCATTATAAAATAGGCATTTTTCAATCGATTGGAATGATTTATTCGTTAGGTAGATCCAGAAAAGTCATCTAGGATACGAAATTTCATGAATTAATCTTCATTATCGTATCATTAGATATCAAGCTTCCTTTGAGTTAAATCTTTATTACAAATTATTAACATCATAATATCATAACAACACATAATACATTAGTTACAATATAATACTTTATTTACTTTATAATAGATACCAAATGGCACGCTCAAATGACAATAACGTGACATATCCAAAGTTGTTGATTTCATTTCCACATTATCGTCAATGTCAATGTCAATGATACGATGAAGCTTTAGATGTAACTAGATTATTATGCAATTTAAATAAATCTCGAAGGTTGCACAGGCGACTCGGCGCAGAGCGCTTCGTTGCCTGGCAACATCCTCGATTATTATAAATCGCATAATAATCTCGTTACATTGATAGCTATTTTCAGGACCAACTATTCCTAATTTTCAGGGAAAAATATAAAAAAATCATTAGCGATTTTTTTAGAAAAACCCTGATTACACCACAAAATTCGCGACCTTTTCAAATGGTTCGTGTGGAAATGCATCCATCACTTTTATTAAAATTCGGAATATACCGGTGGATTTAGGAAGTTCTTCTAGAATTTATGAGGACACATCCCAAGGCAGCGGGTTCCAATGCTTTGCCGTTCTTTGGAGGAACGAGTCCTGTAAAAAGATGTTTGGCGTGTTTCCAAAGTGACGGCATATGGTCGTGAGGACTGAGCTCGACCGGTCAGTCTCGATGGGACCACTAACGTTGGAAAAATTGTAATATTTCGAGCTGAATATTATGGACTAATCCCTCTGACCTTCAAAAAGTTTTTCTAACTTCCTATGGCTCGTACGATGCTGTCTAATGATGGGGTATTTTTTCATAGGTTCCAAGTTTCAAAAAAGTTCGACAGTATTTCAAAGTCACATAATTAAATTATTTGATACAATATGAATCCCATGTAAAACGAGTGTTTAAATACCTGTACAAGTCACACAATAAGAACAAATAATATGTTTGCCCTTTGCCACACCTTTTAATTTTTTTCTAGATTTTGTCTTCTTTATATGGTTTTGGAAATACGTGGCTCGGAATAAAATAAATCTACGTATATAATAAGGGAAATGATATTTATTATTCCGATTAAATTGTTCATAAAAATAAATTGTCAATTTCTAACACTCTGGTATTCAACATGTTTCTTCAAATGGTTAACAATTTACATTTATTGTATAATATCCATTTACGCCTTGATACGAATGTGATTTGAATCGGTTGAGAATAAGACAGAAAATATATAAAGGTAGCGCAGCCCAAGTCGATACACAAAAGAGTAAATGCGTGCCTAATCCAATCAGGTAGGTGATCTGTTACACCTTTTATGCTAGGTACGCTATGATAGTAGGCGCTTAGGACCACCTGGAAACCATTATTATTCAATCCAGGCCCATTTTTGATTCTGCATACATGTAAAATCGATAAAACCGACAACCGACGAATATTTTACTTGAGACAATGATGGGTTTTGTATGAAATTCGGTAGGTATCTAATATTTTCTATAAGCATGTGTGATTCACCCTAGAACCACACACAATTTAGTATTAAAAGTGTTCTTTTTCCGCACTAGTGCGTGAAAAATGTTCTCGCAAAGTAAAGCTTTTTCGACTGAGTTTTTCCCGAATTAGTGCGGAAAAAAAGTCAATAATTGTCATCTCCCATCTATTTTCCTGAATATAGTGCTTAACTTACATGAACTAGTCTAGAGTCTAGCTGAAAATCGTAAAGGGGTAGTAGCAGCTTGGCAACTTTGACCATACTGCGACCGATAAAACGTATGTCAAATTGACGATTTCTTTTGTGAGAATTCCATGAGTATACCATGGATGTAATTTATTACCATAGCGCAGAGAGAGGTAGTATAATTGAAGCTTTCATGCATAGCCAAGATGTTGGCTTCATTGTATCTAAATATGAGACAGCAGTTAATGAGCTGTTCTTTGATAATGTGACAATTGGTAACACTGTTAACATTGATGTGAGGATGGGATTAAATTTTGAATTTCCGTCTCTTCGAAAGAATTCTCTGATGGTTAAATTTTTATTTTGGAAATCTTTCAATTAGTGTCTACAAATAACTTTAATAAAGAGGTAACTATCTATTCAAAGTGAAATTCATTGGAATGCAAATTTTTGTCATTTATAATGCTTTTTAAATTATTTAATTTTCAATGAATTTTCATGATTTTTCAAATGGCGTCAAAGGACATGTTTTACAACAAAGTCTTTTTTTATGTATGTAGTTCTACCAGATTTACAAAACTTATAACTTAAAAGCTTATTTAAAATTATTCAACTCAAGGTGTCGAAAAATAAAAACCAAGGAACACAAGAGGAGCTTAAAATATAACATATATTCACAGGAGAAGAGTCTGGTTATTTCTAATCAAGAGTGCTATAACCTATTGGTCATAAGGAGCATGTTAGGTTTAAATGCATTTAATCCAATAATATTTCAAAAATCATGTTGGTATGACCACTTGAATCATGCACAGTATAGTTCAAAGAACCAAATTCTCTTCACACAACCTGATTACGATCATTATTTATACACTTTTCAAGATCTCGTCAAGCCCTGAGCTTAACAACGTTTATTAAATTAAATACTTACTACTTTTCTTAGCAATTATTTTATTTGTATGTCTCTTTCAGTGTAATAAAGACTGTCTACAGAGACTGACTTTAAGAATGAAATAGTTTATCAGAATTGCTGTAGATGGCGTCAAAATGACAAATTTTATTTATCCATGAATTGAATTTCTAGGAATATCTACTATTTTTAAGATTATGTGCGAAGTGAAACGTTCGTGCACGATTAACATCAAAACTTGATTATAATCTGAAAAACACAATATTTTTGGATTTTCCTATCATTGCAATAATCGTAGAATTTTTATATAACTGTCAGATACAAACCAATGTAACAGCAAGGGTTCTGAAAATATTAAATTTTTTTAATTTAGTGCTTTCTGATGTGGAGGAAATGAGAAAATATTGTTATTATCATTAAAATACAAATATTTTCTATAATCTCAATAATTTGATGAAACTAAGCTTCTTTGACGTCAACATGAGTCCACATGCATTCAAGATAAAATATAAACAGCACCTATTGAATAGCTGATTTTTTTTCTCTCTTTCTCTCTTTCTCTTCGCTTTCTGCTCTTTCGTCTTCTTTCTCTTCTTTTCTCCTAGCCATTTTCGTTCTATACTTTTCGTTCATATTCTCGTGGCACTGGTGGAAGAACAGAATCAAAGGCTCACCCCTTTGATATCTGAACCAAGAAGCCATTTGTTCATCAGATCTCATATGTATTTTTTCATGTGTTCAACCCTGTATATATCATCATGTATGTATATTATACAATATGTATGAATCGGATGAGCAATAAAATATTATTATTATTATTTCATTATGGTCAAGCTATTCATAAAAAAATAATTTGACATTTTTATACAGCTAGGAGAATATAAAAAAAATTGCTATTTTCAATTTTCTCACATTATTTTTCCAAACTTTGTATATGTGTATAAAATTTAATTCTTAGCGCCTTTTTCAAATAATTTTTTTCGATATCTTGCCATTTTACCCGACTTTATGCCTATGCATAGTAATTTTTTTCAATTTGTCGCTATACCAGTGATCACGTGACATGTGTCAAAATCGATTTTTAGGTTATCCGAGCACAACCTTTTCCCGAGAGTCTTTTTTCCAATACTCTAATAATAAACATTTTTCCCATATGGTACATACTTTTTGGCGGTCACTGTATATACTCCGTCAATGTACCACTGAACATGTCAGTCATTTTTGAAATCAATATTCAATATTCGTGTATATACTCTATACGCTTGTTTTTCTTTTTGACTTGCTAGCTACAAACATTATGAAAATGCAATGCAGTTGAATGAATAGGTACTATATTTTTACGTGGGGATGGTTAATCGGGGTGGTATTACCAAAGCACCACACCCATGCATGATGCAAGCAAGGAGCACTTAGATTTTTTCTCATCCCGATTTGTCCGCAAACCTATTGCAGGCATCAAAAATCTTGCTGGCGGTATATGCACTGTCTGATGAATCCTATATGGTCATGGGTATCTTGGAAAAAGTATTGTTGGACAAAACAAACCGTATGAATATATATAATAATAATAATAATGTTTATTTTCGAAAAATTGTTCATATATAACAAGTAAAACACATATTGTACACCGAGAATAAACGTGAAAATCACAGAAGCTTTAAAAGCTTGTGTGTGATATAAAATACTAAAAATAAAAGACTCAACATAAATATAGAGTAATAGTCACAGAATTTTTGGTATTGAGGAAAAATGTATTGATATTGAGCTATGATAACTCAGCTATGCTTTAATAGAATTACATTGATAATAGTATGGTAATACTTAATAATTTATTGCCATATAGAAGAGATTTACATCAAGTAAGTATGGACTAGGCATATGATAGGGTGGGAGAAATAGCTGTGTCTACTAAATACATACAAAAATAAAATGCAAAGCTATAGTTAGAGTGCCCATCAGCGAAAATTTTACTGATGATACTCTTTCCAAATTTTCCGTATCAGTATAGGAGCCGAAGAGAGGTCAACCTTCACCGTTCTGTTTAACGGATGAAATATATACTTCTTATGAAGTTTCATAACTAGACAAATAAGCCTGGAATAGGTTGCCTATCAAAATGTGGTCCGGACTATATACAGTGAGTTTCAAAAATTTGCAACATATAGAAAACTTTTTTATTATCGGTTAGTCAGAAAAAAATTTTCTCCATAAAAATTAGTGCATTGCTGTGATTCCAAATTTGAATATTGTTTTTAATTCTGAACAACCTCCTTCAATGAACTTTTTGATAATGTAAATGATAAGGAGTATTTTAAATTTTAATAAAATTTTTTGACAAATCGACAATAAAAATGTTTTCCATATGGTGCACATTTTTAAAACTCACTGTATATAGTCTCGACCACATTTCAATAGGCAACCCATTTGAGACGTATTCATCTATTTATAAAACTTCATAAGAAATTTCATTCGTTAAACAGAATGGTGAAGGTCGACCTCTCTTCGGCTCTTAGAATATATGGCTTTATTGGACCTAGTCTGACACCGTTTTCTTCTGTGACTTTCGTGTTTCCTAACCGGCGGGTGCGTTTTCGACACCAAACTCGTCAGGTACCAAACTCTGCAGAAGGTTCTATCTCATCCGACAGTCTTTTTCGACACCATGTATTTTCCAATAGTTATCGATATTCTAACGACAATAATTCATGATTTGCCTTCTTGTTTCGTACACCCAATTAACATTTATGTGTTCAATTTCCACGCAATCAAATGTTTACGCAGGATTAGTTCGTTCTGGTTCAATTATACTGAATAATTACTTTTCGCAGAATGTAATGTAAGGTTTTAGTACATTCTGATTCAATTATATTAAATAATAACTTTTCGCAAAATGTATATATTCAATTTTCACGCACTCAAACGTCTACGTAAGGTTAGTTCGTTCTGGTCCAATTATACTAAATAATTACTTTTCGCAAAATTTATATATTCAATTTCCACACACTATATACATTATTTTATTACATAATTATAGGTAAAGTACCTGCCTGATAGTGTCAAAAACACCTACGCCCTTATCTAGAACCTCAACGCTTGGTGTCGAAAACGACAACAGGATTTAAAATGGCAGGTATTTCTTCCCAACTACGGTACGAAACTACAGAGGGTGATTCGTTGGGTCGCTTTAAGAAAAAAATTCCCAATAACATATGCCCGGAGTTGCTTCGTTTCGAAGATACAGGGCGTTTAAAAAAACTTCAATGCCCTGTATCTCAGAACGAATCACCCTTTTTAGTTTCGTACCGTAGGTAGCAAACACGAGGAAAACAGATTAAAAAACAAATCGGATTTTGTTTTTGAAACCCCCCCTGAAACAAAAAAGTCACAGAGGAAAATAGTGTCAGACTAGGTCCAATAAAGCCATACAGAAAGTTTGGAGAGAATATCTATCAGAAAAATTTTTGCCGATTGGCACTCTAACTACTATTTTGTTTTAAAAAATTGTCATTAATTGCATATCCGATATTTTATAATACAAGGTCGCTGATATGTATGGAAACGGTCGATTATCAACGAAAAATTAAGTAATAATAATAATAATAATAATAATAATCGTCTTTATTACTCACAAAACAGACTGTGCATTTTTGTAATACGAAGAGAAAAAAAACAAGATTTGCTAAATTGGAGTAAAAGGCGAAGTTCAATTTAGGTGGTGATAGAAATCACCAGTAAATTGTTCTTCCACTTAACCTTAGAACGTCTCTTTGCCTTGTTGTAGTAGTCAAGCTCAATTGTTTCATTTCAAGGAATCATATACATATATCTGATACCTAGATAACTGATCTGAATAAGGTCAAATGATTCAATAATGGAAGAAAGTTTTTCAACATTTACATTCTCTGAATTGAGCAAATTTATATTTAAATCACCCATGCACACGACTTCATCAAAGCTAGGACATATTAAACTCAATTTATCCTCAAATTCCTCAAGAAATGTGGCGTTGTCTTGTTGTGGTGGCTTATATATAATACCAGCAGCAATACTCTTCTTTTTATATGTGATTTTAATCCAAAGTTGTTCTGAAAAATTGGTAGTACTATTATATAATTCGCTTTTAAATTTGTTTTTCACATATATACATAACCCACCACCTCTTAAATCTCTATCCGCCCTGTATAGTATATACCTATCTATATTAAGTATGTCATCACTAATTTCCCTTCTCAACCAAGTTTCACAAATTGAAAATACATCAAAATCCTGAACTGATAATAAAATTTTAATTTCATTTAAGCTAGGTACCAGAGATCGTACATTTAAACATCCAATTTTCAGATTTGACATGGCATTGACTACAAATAAAGACCTAAATACGTTTTTAATTGAAATAAGAAATGCGTAAGGCTTATCAGGACAACTAAATAAAAAGTATGCAAGGTGCGAAACAAACTGCACTGGTGCGAAAAAATTAAATATGCTTATCTAAAAATTCAAGCATGCTAAGATAAAGTAATTTGAAGTGAGTAAATATACACATCATAAAAAGTGCAAGCAAGTGAACAAGAAGGATAGAAACAAAATATTAATGATAATAACACTTTCCAATTATCTATAGTTGATGTATTTATATAAATATATATGTCTAGAAAAAACAAAACTCTTAAAGTACGTCCACATCCAGCATGGATTTTAATTTTATAATAGTCTCCCGATCATTGTATTTGGCAAAAACTGTTCCAAAGTTTGTCCAGACCATGCCATCTTTGCCAACTTTCAGGAGTGCTGCTTTGAATATCTTCATTTGTTCTGGAGTGATATCCTCTCTCATGATGATGCCGGTGTTCTTCAATGACTTTTTGTTGCTGAATATGATATTCTTACTACGTGCTGAAGTACATCTCACCATAATGGGTCGGGATTTATTCCTGTCAAATTTTCCAATACGATATGAGTTTTCAATCTCATTCCCCATAGTATTGATTTTCATTTTATTGACAATTATGTCCAGGACAAGTTGGGAACAGTTCTCATTGGGTTTTTCTTCAATTCCATGAACTATTATGTTTTTACTTCGAAATAACTTATCAAATCTTTCCTGTTTTTGTACCATCGAGTCTATTATGTCCTGCTGCTTGTTTAATTTGACTTCCAATATTTCATTTTTCTCCTTCAAGGCATTTATTTCCTTGTCAAACTTTTCACTTATTGTTTCACTTATTATTTGTGCCAGGTTGTTGACGAAATCCTCAGAAGAGCACAATTTAGTTACCAGAGTTTTTACTGATGAGAGCAGTTCGTCTTCACCCTTTCTATTGTTTCGAGTAGTACTCATGATAGCTTGTAGAAATAAATAATTAACTAAAACTTACTGCGTTCTTTGACGTAATTTTCATGCACAACTTATATCACTCACAAGTATGATCCTTATGGAAGGGCTGTGCAAAATTTTAGATTTTCAATTGCAAGCGTTTAATCAAAAATAGACGTTTTATTCGCACCACACAGGCAAACAACTACTCCATCAGGCCGCAGAGACGGGTTATCGGGTTAAGTATACAGTTAAGTATACAGATCAGTAAAAAAGTCAGGACGAAACAAAGTTTTTTTTCTTTAATGGGACATCCTGTATATTATTCCACATTTCAATTCTCAACAAAATTAATATAGCAGATCACTGCCTAAATTCAACCGTTTTCGAGATATCGAATTTTGAAAATAAATTTTTAATAAATTATACAAAAATGTTTTAGTACATTACGTTCATAGTCCATCAAGTTACCTTTGAAAGTCTCCATAACAATGCCGTGTCGTTCTTTTGTCTAACAGTGATGATCTTAACAACACATGTCAAAAATACATTCAGTGTAAATAATTTTCGCGCAAAAATGGCACGTTTAACTGATACTGAGCGTATTGAAATTTTAATGATCACAGGATACGGTGATAGAAGACTGTTATATAAAATATAAAACTGATTTAATAATTTTGGTATTATTAAACAACAATTAGTATATATTGCTGTTTCAATATACTTATAACAAAGACAGTTGTTAACAAGTAGTGGATATTTTTAATGAATTGCATCCCAATCGGAAACCCACTTCTAAATCAACCGTTTCAAATACATTGCAGCTTTTTAATGAAACTGGAGGTGTCAAAGATCGACCAAAAGATCAGTGAGCGTTACAAATGAAGAAAAAATTCTTTGACTGTCATGTTAGATGCGGTGGAAAATCAATAAATTTGGCACAACAAAGGGCTTTGAATCATAACATGAGTCGATATTTCATTCAAAAAATTTGCAAACTGCAAAAATTCCATCCATATAAAATTCGTTTGGTACAAGAATTGAGTGAAGACGAGTTTGATCGTAAAATCGAGTTCTGTGAAGTTATAATTAAATTAAAATGTCAACTTGTCAACCACATATTGTTTTCTGACGAATCTACATTTTGTTTAAACGGGCACGTAAATCGATACAATTTATAGGTATTAGTCAGACCAAAATCCACATTGGATGGAGGAAGTTACACTCAATGGCCACAAAAAGTAAATGTATGGTGTGGCTTTCTTGGTGGACCCTATTTTATAAACGGAAATTTGAACGATATTTATCACTTTAACAAAAACATTATTCCAGAGCTTAGACGATTATTCCCGAATAACAACAACAAATATGGTTTCAACAAGATGGGGCTCCTCGACGTTTTGGGCATGTGGTACGGGCATATCTAGATGAAACCTTTCCTGATAAATGGATTAGACGCATCAGGGGAGCAATTGAATGGCTAGCTAGGTCTCCCGACATGACCCCACTTGACTTTTTCATGCGGTCACATAAAAATGTAGTCTAAAAAAATAGGCCGCCGAAGAGTTGCAAGAAAGAATGAGGCATGAAATTTCTACCATTCCTCCTCACATGCTTTTAGATTCACTACAAAATTTCGTTCAGCGAGTTCATTACTGTCAGGAGGTAAAATAAATGGTAAACACTTTGAGCACCTTATTAAATAGAATCCCAAAAAAAAAATTATTGCATATTAAAACTTGTTTTCTCGCTTTTTTTCCTGGCATAACTATTGTTTCCATAACATTTTAAATATCCTGGACATTCATTGAAATAGTTATTTATGATTATGAAGTGTTAAAAGTTACTGAGAGTAAGAAAAAAAATATATAAGATCCATAAGGATTCGAACACACGATCTTTGGGTTACAAGGCAGACAGGCATAGGCTCTAACTATAATTAACCCCAACGCACTTTATGAATGTCATTATTTGTCAGTGATGAAGGACCTTCTACAGTTGGACTGAATACTACTTCGTTTGTAACTTCAAAAGGAATTAGTATTATCAATTGCACAAACGGCCAAATACACGTGTAAACTTTCATAAATGATTTCTCTTGAGTAGGTTTTCTGATCATAATATCTGATGAAGTGTTTCTATTATAGACCATCAGATAATGACATATTTTGCTGACTCATTTTCTCGTTTCAGAGATTTTAACCACTGAAAATGATGTCAGTGTTGAGCTCAAAAAATGAAAATTTAGCGATCGGACGTGTGCTAGGCATATGGAAAATTATTTTTTTTTTGTGTAAAAAAAAGTTTTTTTTTTTCAATCTCTCATTTATGTCATTTTAACACATTAGCAGGTAGGAACAATCTAATAGTGAAAAACCAAAGCCATAAGGTTTGAATGTCCTTAAAGGGTGGAAATAACGAAACCATCTTGTAAAAGAATACTCGGTCGCTGACGCATTTTCTCGCTTATGGCAATCGACAGAATGAAATCTGATATCGTTAGGAACCCGACAGAAAATTCCCATAAGCCAATCAGCTGTTTAAGTAAATTTTCCGACCGGAAAATTTTGGGAATTTTTTTCTCATATCCATCATCTCATCTGTCATTTTACTTTTAACACTAGTGTTAAAAGTATTTTCAACGCTAGTGTTAAAAGTGATTTTGTGAAAACGTCAGTTTTTAGTTCATATGTCAATGAATTAAAAACGTCATTTTTAATGAGAATTGTACAAAAATTACATTTTATCGTTTCATGCATTTTTATCAACCCTGAACAATTATGCTTTTTTTATTTTCTGTAAAAAAATTATAATTAAATTGTAGTCATATGCACATACTCCACCTTTTGTGACTTTCATAATAAATATCCATCATTTCGTGCTTTTTCTTCTATAATTTTGAGAGTGGTAAAAAGTTATTTTCAAAATTCGATATCTCGAGAACGGTTAAATTTAGGAAATGATGTGCTAAGTATATCAATTTTGTTCAGAATGTCGAGCAGAATATAAATGTGGAATAATATACAGGGTGTCCCTTCAGAGAAAAACCAATTTTATTTCGTCCTGACTTTTTGACTGATCCTGTATACTTAATTTTTCACTAATATAATAGTTTTTGAAAACCCCAACACTTTTGTATTTTGATATATTTCGCTAGCTATCTCACTTTAAGAGATAATCGACCGTTTCCATACATATCAGCGACCCTGTATGTTTGTTATTCATGGTAGCGCCAAAGAGTGATCATTTTTGTAAGTGACCACTGAGCTATGAAATCTCCTTGGAAGAAGTTTCCTGCATAATTCAATGATCAATTTAACCCCGAATCTTCACGATACATTATTGTATGCAATCAACGCATAAATCCCTTGCCCTGTTAGAATTTCACTAATTTATCACATTAATTTGTTTCTCGATTTTAAAATACTACCTACTACCTACCTGGATACAGAAACGTAAATAACACATACCTATTACAATCAGTATTGCTTTGCTGTACGGAGGCGGTACTCTTACAAATACCCTCCCATTGAAGTTACCAGCATAAGTCCCTCCCTAATCACCCAGTCAAGTTGGAAATTAATTTTGTCTTCTGTTACCTAAGGAACATTTTGAAGTTAACCCCAGATTAGTCAATATTAATTTCTGCAAGTGAAGCATATATGTAAGTGTTTCCAACCAATGACGGCAAGAAAAGTTGTTGGTACTCCATGCATGCATGAACATTTTTTCAAACAGCTGCATCATTATTTGCAATCGTATCCAGCTCTCTTGTTTTACTTTTTACTCACTATCTATGTCGATACATATATTTAAAGATTTTTCATTCGATATCGATAACTATCAATTAATGGATTATTGTGGGTTACTGAACTATTTATTTTATTTAAGTGAGAAAAATTGTTGATACTTGGCGGAAAACCATTAAATTAATGATACAAATTGAATAACATAATCCGCTTCCGCTCTAAACTGTATAATAGGTTTATTCGTCGGCAAATCTTCAAGATAAAATAACTACTGCCCCCTACGACCGTTAAATTATAACAGATTTTTTGCAAAATGTTCTACAAGAACTATAATAGTAAATCATTTCATATCATAATTGAAGCATATTTTGTATTAACAGATGTGATTACATTGATATTTAATGCGTCTTCGTGATGTATGAACTCCACACTATTAGATGTTATAATCAGGAATAAGAAATATGCAATACAGAAATAGATAACAGACAAACCTCTGCAAGGGATTTGAAACATAATAAAAATAATAATTATAATAATAATACATTTATTATTTACCATAAATACATGTTACGTGAAGCACAAATAATGAGGGTGTACAATGGTAAATAAAAGGAGAACTGTTAGGCCGAGTGGCCGATTCTTCCACAGTTTCCTCGGAGATACAGAAAATAACCTAAATAGTAAAAAAAGAAAGAAAAAACATTTCTAATCTAGAAATAAACATTTATATGCAAGGATAGTATGTAATATATAAGTCATTGTCGGGAAAACAGAAATCGTTTGTACCAAATTTTGAATGCCTCATGTGACAAGGAGAAATTTGGAACATCCATATATATCGCCAAAAAGTGTGACATTGTAAGAAAAAGACCGTCTGAATAGTTGTTTGTTGTGCTTGGGAATTATGAGCATGTTTCTATGCCTCAAGTTCAGAATGTAATTCTCTGGTATAAGTATTCCGGTTTTTTACTTTTTAGGATTTTATAGAAGAAGCATGCAATATATATATATATATATATATATGATTGAATAATTTCGTGACTGTGACAATGTTATTTTAAAAATATTTGGGTAGCAGTCAGTTGACCAGTTTAATTATATATTCTTCGTTTTTTTAAATCGAGCTTTCGAAAATCTTTATTTTCTTTGTCAAGATTTTAACTACAATATAAAATGGATGAATAAATGGTGTTTTAACAGTTGATTTAATTTCACGTTAGTAAGTATTAATCAACTGTTAAAACACCATTTATTCATCCATTTTATATTGTAGTTAAAATCTTGACAAAGAAAATAAAGATTTTCGAAAGCTCGATTTAAAAAAACGAAGAATATATAATTAAACTGGTCAACTGACTGCTACCCAAATATTTTTAAAATATATATATATATAAAGCTAGGAAAACTTGTTGGGTACGCAGCATGCAGGAAGTATACTCTTATAACACTTGTTCCAATATTTCGACAACGTTTATTGTCATCCTCAGGGAAAGCTACAATATTATTAAAATACAATGAAACAATGACTAACAGTGGATTCCAAAACTACTTACAGTGTCGGTGAGGTTATGTGCATAGATATTATAAAATAGACGTTAACAATTGCAATGTACATATTAAAACAATTTGTGAGAGTCCTTAAAGGTCATCATCAACAATTATTGAACTTTTATAGTTAAAAAACATTAATTATAATAAAATTGAAAAATTATTTCCTCATACCGGTATTTTAACGTCGGCATGGGAGAAGAAGAATTTAATTTAGGTTAACAAGTGAGGTTAGGTACGATCCTGCATGGAACAGTACTAAAATGAGGAACCTTGACAGACTGAACCTACCATGGAACGAGATCTTGTCATTCAAACATGGAATGGTACAGAACACCATAGAAAAGACATCATATCCTTAATTAATTATTTCCACCTATAGAGGGAGTACTCCGAATACTGAAATTATTATTAAAAGTAAGAACAGATAATATGAATAGTAGACAAAATTATGTAACAATTATTTTGATTGAAGAATTCTTAGTGACTCCTCAGATATATAGAAAAAATATATTGATAAAGATTTACGTTATAAATTTGTAAAATTTAAATTACTGGAAGAGTAAAACATATTTTAAATAGATTGGGAGTTAAGGTCCCTTTCATTATGTGGATTTTGATCCAAGTGCAATAAGAATGAATATATTTCACTTAAATGGTTAATGTCAGTTTTTTTGTTCATACATGAGGATGACTGTGAGATGAAGGCCATCTCTAGAAAGAGTCTTTTATACTTGTTAGGTTCTTTGGCTAAGATTTTCGCAGCCTCAAAGTTGATATTATGACCTTCTGTCTGCACATCGGTGCACTAAGTGCACATCTTTCTGGGTGAAATCTACAATCACTCTTATGTGAACAAATTCTATCTTTTAATAACCTGTTAGTTTGTCCAATATATTCATTCGAGCAGTTAGAACAAGGAATACAGTAAACTACATGTGATTGATGAAGTAAAGGAACTTTGTCTTTCACTTTAGTGAATAGAGAATTTATCGTTGGAACAGTTTTATTTGCAATTTTAATGTTATCAAAAGGTTTAAAGATTCTACTAAGTTTTGGAGTAATATTTGATATATAGGAGAGATGTATAACCTATATATATATATATATATATATATGTATGAGTTTTTAATATTTGGGATATGCAGCAGGCCAATAAGAGTGGACATATTTTCTCTGAAACTATATATACAGGCCTTTTCTTTTATCATGTGGTAACATTGCTATATTCTAAACCGTAATAGATACAAAGACAATTAAATGGGAAAAAAGGTAACTATTGTGGTGAGCAGTAAATTGGTCATAGAAAATTTAGGGGGATTCTCGCCCTTCCCAACTTATACAGGGAAAACTGAAAATGCTGTTTTCGGTTTTTTACGAATAGAATGGTAATTTTAGAAAATATAAAAAAATTAAAGAGGAAACTTTTATTGTATTCAAAATGTACTAGAACTCCGTAATGATACATTTTCAATTAAACGTTTCGTGTCAACACCGCCATCATCAACTATTTTTTTCAAATACGGACCTGTCTATTTCATCACAAATATTGATAGAGTGATAAAAGCACAATTCAGTGGTATATCACACTCGACATTTTTATAACGTATCATATAAAATAACTAGCATCATCAGTGACAACAATTTTTAATTACGGTCCTGTCGTTAGTTTGTTTATGAATTCCACAGAATCTAACGCTTCGATACAAAAATTATAAGTGACGTTTTGAATGAATGTATCTATGAAAATTATATTTATACTATAAAAATTCATAAAAGATTTCTGCAGTTTCAGAGACGAACGATAGCAATTTACCCCATAAATAAACTTACTTAAGAGGAGAAGAAATCAAACAAACCGAAAAACAATTTATTTCATAATGAATTTGTGGAAGAAAATAAAACCAATACAAAAAAAGAATTCTACATTAAATGCTCGAATTGACGACCTCTTTGTTGAATGGACATAAGTTGTCTGTCCATACAATTTCTGTGGCAATTTTCTAGCATGATGGTTGTAATGCTATTACATGCATCTCTCATTTTCTGTTTGAGATGGTCGATATCGGTACTAGGTGTCGAAAAAACTATATCCTTCATGTATCCCCAAACAAAAAAAATCCAAAGAAGTAAGGTCTGGGGATCGAGCTGGCCAGGCAATCGGTCCATTGTTTCCAATCCACTTTGTTGGGAATATTGCATCTAAATGTTCCCTTACTACTGCTGCAAATATTGTATTTTACGGCGGGTGCTTAATGGCAATTCATCTAAGTAACCATCAAACTCATTGAATAAAAAATTTAAATACATTTCACCATTCAAATGCTCATCGTAAAAGAAAGGACCTAGTATGTTTGTTCCCAAAATTCCCAACCAAACATTTATTCCGAACCTCTCCTGGAAATTGGTTTCTCTATGTAAATGTTCTTGCTTACCCAAAACATTTATTTGGTTCCTTATACTTCCAGTATACATTTTCTAGTTTTATTTTTGTCAAATGCACCACAGTCTCTCAAATTTCTTTCTAATCGTCTAAACATTTGAATGTTTGGAATGCGACGATTCGGGTATAGCTCACCATACATATTTCTTGCCAAAAGAGGATTTCTATTTGATTTTGCATAAGTAAATAGCATATCAGTCCTTTCATCATTCGAATACATCTTTAATATGTAACCGAGTGCTTCAATGTCTGACAGTTCTTATTTTTCCTGCCATAGAAATCAAACAAAGCCTACGTGTTTAAGTGAGATGCTATTTAATTGTACCAAATTAGACAACACTTGTATTTTGATCAAAAACTGATATTTTCATTACTTCCAGGATTGAGAATTATGAAAATGATCCTTGTAAAAATTGATACAGGAGAAATCAGCTTTGAATCAAGGATTACTGTAATACAAAAATCCCCAAAAAGGAAAAATACGAATGTTCGCTGTGTTGGGGTATGTTACTATCGAAAGTATTGGGTAATGACTGGAGTAGCCTAATAGTTGAATGAGTTTTGAAGAAATCAAAACAATTTACAAAAGAACTAACGACAGGACCGTAATTAAAAATTGTTGTAACTGATGATGACAGTTATTTTATATGAAACGCTATAAAAATGTCAACTGTGATATACCACTGAATTGTGATTTCATCGCTTTATCAATATTTGTGATGAAATAGACAGGTCCGTATTTGAAAAAAATTGTTGATGGTGGCCGTGTTGACACGAAACGTTTAATTAAAAATGTATCATTACGTAGTTCTAGTACATTTTGAATACAATAAAACTTTCCTTTTTCATTTTTTTAAATTTTCTGAAATAACCGTTATATTCGTAAAAAACCCAAAACAGCATTTTTAGTTTTCCCTGTATGAGTCAGGAAAGGCGAGAGTCCCCGTAGATTTTTTCTGACCAATATACTGCTCACCACAATAGTTACATTTTTTCCCATTTAATCGTCTTTGTATCTATTACGGTTTAGAATATAACAATGTTACCACATGATAAAAGAAACAGCCTGTATATATATATAGAGAAAGGTAGTCTCTTGACGGGACTAGTTGAACAAAACCAGTTAGATCAAAGATACTCTCAACCAAAGTAGGGAATATCCTTTGGGGATACCGTCATAAATAAAAGGCCTGGTGGAAGAACAATTCTTGGTTAAATTGTCAAGCTTTCGAAAAACTTTATTTTCATTATCAAGACATCTGCAATATTAAAAAGTGTGTTAACATCACTATTAAAATATTATGAAAAAGCAAACTTACTAACGTGAGGATATCCAAAAGAAAATAGCCATTACTTTTTTCTTAGTCATCAAACATACACAGTTTTTTTAATAAAACCATTAGAAGAATGGTGGTACGAGTGGTAATGTAGGAAACCACATGAGCATGAAACACAATCTGATCACAGCGTTGAAAAACAGAGTGATAGGTTTGTCGCATCCATCTTGTCAACAGGAGTGTCTACAGGAACTAAGACAGATTCTTAGAGAAAATTTTTATTCAAACAGCATCATTAATAAATTTCTTTTCAATACGGGTCCTAGTCAAGGATCCAGTCAGATACAGACCTCATCTGTTAATCAGGCGATTTCCATTGAAAATAATAACCGTAACACTTCTGTAAATCTCAATAATAATAGTCAACAAGTTGAAATTTTATATAAATACAGAACTCTCCCCTACATACAGGAATTAACCCCCAAACTTTCGAATATTTTCAAATCCAAAGAATTACGTATAGCCAAAAAAAACCTTAAGGTAGTAAACAATCTTTATACAAAAACTAAAACTCCTCTTTCAAAATTTCAACAAACTAATGTCATTTATAAATTACCTTGCTCCAATTGTGACAAAGTATATATTGGACAAACCAGTAGAAATTTATCAGGACGCATCACGTCTCACAGGAGCGACTGCAACCTCAAAAAAAACAGTTGTGCACTTGCAGAACATAGTATTTCAACTTTTCACCATATCAATTTTAATGAACCACAATTTTAGATAAGGAGGAAAATTACCTTAAAAGAAATTTTTTGGAGATGGTTTATATCAATAGGGAAATAAGTAGCATGAACAAGAGGTCTGATGTTGAAAACCTCAGTGTCATTTATAATTATATTCTTAAATTAGAGTCAAATAATGTTTCAAGGAATGTGCCACATTCATTCTCTAGTACATATAATCCTCCATAGTTGGCGCTCAACTGATAACGTTTTAAGCTGTCACAGCTCAGATACGGTTAGCAATGACAGGGATATTGACAACTGACAAGTTGCTCCCCGTGTTCCCCCTGGTCTTGGTCTCTGTTTTTGGTCTCTGACACTTATGATGTGATCAATTTTGGTTTTTTATCGAAATTGTTTAAAACAATGTTTTCTTTTCAATGTTAATCCCATTTCTAGTTCTTACTACTCTTCTATAGAGGTCACTCAGCGTGGAATATCGCTTTGTTCCCGTGCACACAGAGATTGACATTTCACAAGTTATTCTGACAACTGACTAGTTGCTCTCCGTGCTCTTCTTGTTCTGTGATCTGTTGTGTGCATCTCGACACGAGCGGTGTCCCGACGCTGGATCCGTTAGAAATAAGTTTGTTTTTAAAAAACTAATCATAATTAATCCTCTTTACTCTTCAAGTATTTTAAATAATTGTCTCTGTTTGAGATAAGATGCCACTTATACAGTGTTCTAATATGTTAATTCTTCCAATGGTTTTATCAAAAAAACTGTGTATGTTTGATGACTACGAAAAAAGTAATGGCTATTTTCTTTTGGATATCCTCACGTTAGTAAGTTTGATTTTTCATAATATTTTAATAGTGATGTTAACACACTTTTTAATATTGCAGATGTCTTGATAATGAAAATAAAGTTTTTCGAAAGCTTGACAATTTAACCAAGAATTGTTCTTCCACCAGGCCTTTTATTTATGACGGTATCCCCAAAGGATATATATATATATATATATATAGAGGAAGGGTAGTCGTTGCTGACTAGTTAGGTATGGAACTAGTAAATAGTGGGGCTTTGCAGCAAAATCAAAGAGTACTACTTTAAAGTTTGTCCAAGCTTTCGGAAATTTAATAAATCATTTCCATCATCAGGGATAATCTTTGTTGAGATTGTGAGACGCGATGTTATTGTTGAATAACATCGCGTGAGACGCGATGTTATTGTTGAATAACATCGCGTCTCACAATCTCAACAAAGATTATCCCTGATGATGGAAATGATTTATTAAATTTCCGAAAGCTTGGACAAACTTTAAAGTAGTACTCTTTGATTTTGCTGCAAAGCCCCACTATTTACTAGTTCCATATATATATATATATGTTCGGATAGGTTTCCGCGGTCAGATATTTGGAAAAGTTCGGGTTGAACCGCGTCTAGAATTTGTTGAAATTCGACGTTTCGGCTCCGATTTTGGAGCCATTTTCAAGAAAAAAGGATAAAATGATTGAAAGGGTGTGAAGTTAGATTCTACACTGAGGTCTCAATCTGCCTACTCCTCAGGTATCATCAGGATTTTGTAACTTGACGCCGGGGTCTCAATCTGCCTACTCCCCAGGTCTCGTCACTTGTTCTCTCTAAGGTCTCAATCTGCCTACTCCGTCGAGAGAACTGTTCTCTGTTATTTTTGGGTGATATAATGTTTGAACCACAGTTTGAAATCCATAAAAAGTCCGAGATTCTTACAGTGATTTTCAAATTTAATGTCATCATTACCAATTTGTATTTTTAAGATATTGAGCGCCTCAATTCTCAGATTGTCTGACCCAAACAGAAGAGCGACCGATTTTTTTGAATTGATTTTCAGCAAATGCTTATTTGTTAAATCGAGAAGATCATTCAAATCCGAATTGATAAAACCGTTGGCTTCAACTATATCACAAAATCTGAACGAACCTACTGTGTATCTTCCGCATAGAAATGATATTTACAGTGTGCCAAGCTCGAGCAAAAGTTACTGGCGTAAATGGTATTCATCAGAGATCCAAGAATACTTCCCTGAGGAATTCCTTGTTGCAAATTCAGTGGAGCAGATGTCGTATTGTTCAGTTTAACCTGTTGAACTCTATCGGCTAAGTAGGATGATATGAATGAGCATGCTGATTCACTGAACCCTATGAAGTGTAGAATAGCAGCCATGATGTTATGATTTATAGTGTCGCCTTCGAGTAGTCAAGTAAGATGAGAGCACACATTTCGTTACTATCGAGTGATTGAAGTATATCATCTGAGATTGCAGAGAGTGCTGTCGCGCAACCAAATCCTGATCTAAATCTTGACTGATGTAGAGGAAGTATATTGTAGGTTTCAAGGTAACATCTTATTTGCATATTGCATGATTTTTATCCTAAAACATACACACACTACTCAAACGTTTCGGTTTCAGAATGGGAGTTGTCATCAGTAGCAAAATCATAATACTCACTTTTGAGATCTTTTTCATGATAATTTCCCAAATCATTGCCTCCTCATCTCGAAGATTGGAAGATTGGAAGATTGGAAAATATGAGCCAATTTTTCAGAGTAGTCGTTAGGAGCACTAGATAAGGTATAATGTTTCTTCCAGACTCTGTCACCTACATGACATTCGAGTGATCTTTTCCCAAAATTATACTGATTATCATTACGAACATAAATTTCTTTTAATTTTTTCTTCATACGATTTGGGAATTTCCTGCAAATAATCTATTAATTGAATATTATCTCCAGTGGTCACTTAACTTTCTTTAATGTCAGAATTTTTTTCATAAAAATCACCTGTCGGAGGGATCATTCTTGCTAAATTTAAAAAGCCAGGTGCATAACCATGATATTATCATGTTTAGCTGATTGAATAACATGAGCAACTTTATGAATAAAAACATCAAATTTTTTATGATTTCCATGTATGTAAGAAAGTATTGCTGTTATAATAATAACTCTATTGAATATCTCAGTATGATTCACCTGAAGATGGTACCTTGCAGTATACCACCTCTGCAACTCTCAAAAAACGTATGATATTCCTTACTGGTTAATTGACTTCCATTATCACATGCAAATATCTGAAGTACTCCAAATATATAATATAAATAAATATTTTCTACGTTCATGCAAAAAACAAAACTTTATTGAACTATATTTGGTGGACAGATATAAACTTTCAAATCGACGCCAAATTTAGCCCATTTTCTGTGAGATTGTATTACGTTTTAAATAGTTGCAGGTTTCATCATATTCATTATATAATGGACTATGAAATTACTAGAAAATACAATTTGTTAAAAATAAAATTATTTCCTTCGAATATCATCTGAATTACACAAAATGTTTTTGAATTACTTTTAGCAGATAGATTCAAACAAACAATGTCTTCTTTACAGTTTAGTGCCACCTAAATGAAACATTTTCTGATTTTTGCATGAACTTAGAAAAAATATTGTATGAAACTCGTGCAAAAAGAGTTTTTTGCACTCGACGTGAAATTGTCCAGCCTGATGGCCTCGTTGGACAATTTCACGTCGAGTGCAATAAACACCTACTTTTTGCACTTGTTGCATAAATAACTATTAGTCCACTATTTCCAAAGAATGCGTTTGACGAAAAAACGAACGACATCGACTCCACAAGGCTCTAAGTATGTTAGAGTCAAAAAAATTCTTTGAATAGATAACTGCATATAAATATTAGGGTCAGTTCCAAATCCATGCGTTTGTAATGACAATTCAGACCATACAAAAAAGACTAATACGGTTTTTCATGTTTATCTGCGAATGACGATTCATGCAAAGGCATTCTTTTGTAGTAGACTCATATGTAATGTTGGTTATTTTGTGAGTTACATATTCAAAAGCTTTTCTCGCAAAGTTTTCAGTTCGAATACGAATCTGTTACTCACATAGTAACCAACATTACACATCTAATGAAATCATTTTTTACTTTTAAGTGTATTTGAATACAAGCCTGCCTTTGAAAAGATTTTTTTATCATTATTTTTTCATTGTGTGCTTTTTAGTTCGTATGCGCATGGATTCCTTAAAAACTCAAATTTTAAATAGAACGGGACCATAATCACAAAACTCGCCCGCTTCATAACATGAATTTTGACAAAGAATCTTAATATCCAACCCTCAAAATCCCAACATACCAATATAGAATCGAACCATAATCACTGAACTCGTCCGCCATCTTGGAGCCACAATATTGTATTTATTAAAATTCATAATATCCGATCCCGAAAACCACCAAATACCAATTTAGAATCGAATTGGACAATAATCACAAAACTCGTCCGCCATCTTGAAGCTGCCATATTAAAAATTCAGAATATTTCATCCCAAAACCCCCATTTACTAATTTAGAATCGAATCGGACCATAATAACAAACCTATTCCGCCATATTGGAGCCGCCATATTGAATTTCTTAAATTTGAAAAACACTAAGAATTTTCGACACCGAAAATCCCCACACACCAATTAGGAGTCGAATCAGACCATAATCCTAATCTCGTCCGTCATCTTCGAGCCTCCATATTGAGTTTACGAATTTTGACAAAAAATTCATAATCTACGACCCCGAAAATCCCACATACCACTTTAAAATCAAGCGGACCATAATCAGAAAACTCGTCCGCCATCTTGGAGCCGCCATATTTAATTCATGCATGCCTGAAAAAATCATATTCTTCGACCCCGAAAACCCCCACATACCAATTTGGAATCGAATCGAACCATAATCACAATACTCGTTCGCCATATTGAAGCCGCCATTATAAATGCATTAATTTGGCAAAAACTTCATATTCTCCGACCCAAACCCCATACCATACCAATTTTGAATCTAATCGGACTATAATAACAAAACTTAGCAAAACATTTCATAATGCATTGTCACGGGGAATACGATCACCTGCCAAATTTTAAGGAAATCGGACAACTAGAAGTGGGTCAAAATTCAGTTGCAAGATTGACCCACACATACATAGATATATAGTTAAACGAAAGTTTGCATTGAAATAGATAAAGAACTTTCAAAAGACAAGCTTTTATTCTAATCATTATTTTTCATCCCAAATATTCCCACATACCAATTTTGAAAAGAGTCAGACCATAATTACAAAACTCATCCGCCATCATGGAGCCACCATCTTGAATCCCCGATCTCAAAACCCCTTCATACCAAATATGAATTGGATCGGACCAAAATGAACAAACTCGTCGGCCATATTGGAGCCGTCATATTTATTTCATGAATTTGAACAAAAACTTGATAATATCTGACCTCAAAAACCCCAACATACCCATTTTGAATAGAATCGAACCAAAACCACAAATCTCGTCCACATTGTTGGAGCCGCCATTTTGTTTTTTCTCTAACAAGTTAATCAACCGACTAGAAGAAGGTCAGAATTCAGTGTCAAGATTTTTCCAACACATACGTTTACTGAACAGGTCAAGTTGAATAGAAGCTTGTAAAAATACTTGATGATACCCCTAGAAGTAGCTTGCACGAGAACAATATTAGTAAAAGAATCAACTACTACGAGTACGTAACAATTCCCATTTGTAGACCTTGAATTCGTACGAATGAAGTGTGCTGAAATGAGTTGAAACGGATAATTGATGTTCCATAGAACCTGCTCTTGATAAGTTGAAACTTCTAGTTAAAGCACAGACATAAATGACACTTCCTAACATAACGGTTAAATCCTTGCGAATATTTGGTCAGTAATACAGCTCCAAAATAAGATTCAGTGTCTTCGAAATTCCAAAATAAGAAGCGGTAACTAAGAAAAAAATAAATATATATTTAAGTGAAGTCGTACGCTGAAATTATGGAACTGAAAGAAATAGTGATTTATTTTGTTGGAAGAATCTGTTACATATGGCCGACTATTGGCGCATCTACTATGGGGCCCCTACAACAGTTTAAAAAATGATATGTCCATGCCGGATAATTGTGTAGGAAAGGACCCCGCACGAAAACACATGTAAAATTGGCTCTCGGAAAAAACGTCGGAGTTGGATAGGGTTGACAAAGAAAAAAACTGTTTTGTTAGTCGAAATAAGACAAATTCAGGATGAAAATGTATTTATTGGAACTCGTTAACATGTCCAATTAACGTTATTAATGAAACTACATTAGGGTTTGTACGGGGGTTCGTCAAAAAAATCGTTTTTCAGGATTTTTTTTCTAACACTAGTCCTGAACCAACAACTTATATTTTGGTAGAATATCATGTTTTATTTCTTGATGACTCTGCCTGTTTGAAATATGAATTTTTAATATTTTGGATTATACCCTTATTTTGAACACAATTGACAGATCGTTTTTGAATACAAAAAAATTATTTATCGCCACTGTTGATTGAACAAAAGATAAAGGAATTCTCTGTTGAATTAAGTTGTTGAAAATTACCTTTCATTTAGATACATGGTGCGTTTTATTTTTTTTTAGGTCACAATGTTTTTATTCAATATCTCAAAAACAGTTTCGTCAATTTGGACCTGTTTGGTCAACTTTGTATGTTGCATTTCGAAGATAAATGCATTTATAAAGTTTACGGTATTACGATGTATGGGGTACCACTATCAATTAAACAAAAGTTTAGGAGACCTTGTGATAAATTAAATTCTGTTACATAACATATCTAATTTTTTCTTGAGTTTCCGCATATTTTTGAATTCAATCTTGTTGTTGAGTGTAGTTTGTGCTGTTTATAGTATCAAACAATTTAATATGTTATGTAATAGAATTTAATTTAACATCAGGTCTCCTAAAGTTTTGTTTAATCGATAGTATAGCAACCCCATATATCGTAATACCATAAATTTTAAAAATGCATATCTTAGAAACGCAACGTACAAAGTTGACAAAACTTTCATATTCAATAAGTCAACACTTTCATAATGGTGAGAGTAAAATTTATCACAAGGTCTCCTAAACTTTTGTTTAATTGATAGTGGCAACCCCATAATCGTAATACCGTAAACTTTATAAATGCATATATCTTTGAAATGCAACATACAAAGTTGACCAAACAGGTCCAAATTGACGTAATAGTTTATGAGATATTAGATAAAAACATTTTAAATTACCTAAAAAAAAATGTACGCACCCTGTATCTTAATAAAAGGTAATATTGAACAACTAAATTCACCTGAGAATTCCCTTATCTGTTGTTCAATCTACAGTGACAATAAATAATTTTATTGTATTCAAAAACGATCTGTCAATTGTTTTCAGTGTGAGGGTATAATTCAAAATATTATGAATTCATATTTCAAAAATAAAAATATGTTTTGTTTCAAGAAACAAAACATATTTTTATCGCCAAGAATAGACTGAAACTATGATATTCTACCAAAATATAAATTGTTGGTTCAGGACTGAAAAACGATTTTTTTTTATTATGCCCCGTATACACCCTAATGTACTTTCATTATTAACGTTATAATTGGACATGTTAACGAGTTCCGATAAATACATTTTCATCCTGAATTTGTCTTATTTCGACTAACAAAAAGTTTTTCCCTTTGCCAACCCTATCCAACTCCGACGTTTTTTCGAACGTTAGCTGCTTATATCTCAGAAACGACACATACAAAATCATTTAAACTCGCACATTTTCCTAATTACCCATCCCACTATAACACAATTAAATTTCAGCCAATTTGACCGAGAGCCAATTATTATTCTACATGTGTTTTCGTGCGGGGTCCTTTCTACACCGACTGCACTATAAGAAAAGAATGAGAGGCTATTCGAAAATTAGTGAATTTCGTTCCTCGGTGCAGTTCAATTTATCGCCTCACCTACTCACCACCAACCTGATTTACAAATTGTGGTATTATCTATCAGCCTATGCGTACGAGATAATCTTTCGAGCCATCGAACTGCGAAACCGTTCGATAAGGCGTTGTCAGGCATTTATCAGACCCGGAGCGGTACAAGTCGCCGCCGTCGAAGAGTTCATACGCTCTTCAGTGGGTCGCGATCCTATCTCCAGATGTCAGGATGGTAATTTGAGGGCGGCTCGCTGGCACGCTCGCCACGTCAGCCCGATCATTATCATTGTAATGTGTCCTACGGCAGGCTTCCAGCCCTTTCATCGCTTGCCGACAACCCGTTGCATTGCTATTATCTCAGAGTATGGAAGGCCGCGCCGCTCCGTGATGGTAGCAGCGAGAGCTAATCGTTCCTAAAAGAGAAACGAAAGATATGCTGGTATGTGGACTTCCGATTGGTGAGATTGCTATTCTATAATTTACTCAAAATGACAATGAAAGAATATATCGACGAATACAGAAACCCGTACGTTCCATTTGCAGAAGAAACTCAAAAATCACTGACTGAAGACTCTTCTGCTCTATCCACAAATTCAATGACTGACTGAATCAGAGAGTGATATGGAACTATTAGCCTCCGGCATCCGGCCGACGGTAAATTTAAAAAGGCATCTAATAAAAAAAACAATGCAGCAATCCTCTCATCTTTCATCTCGAAATTTCTACCTACTTTTATCTCGAGACTTCGACATATATCTGGAAGTTTCGACATTTATCTGGAAATTTTTACTTTCAACTCTAAATTTCGACTTTTACCTCGAAATTTCGAAATTTATCTCGAAATTTCAACTTTTATCACGAAATTTTAATTTTAATTTCGAAATTTCAACTTATATCTCGAAACTTCAACATTTATTTCGAAAGTTCAGATTTTATTCCAAAATTACTACTTTTATTTCGAAAATGTCTGCTTTTCTCCCAAAATTACCACTTTTATTTTGAAATTTCTACTTTTGTTAATAAATTTCAACTTATATCCCGAAATTTCGTCATTTCTCTCGAAGTTTGGACTGTTATCTCGAAAATTTTTTTATATCTCAAAATGTCGAATTTTTCCTCAAAATTTCGACTTTTATTTCGAAATTTCGACTTTTATCTCGAACTTTCGACATTTGTCTCGAAATTTCTACTTCTATCTCGAAATTCTACTTTTATCTCGAAGTTTCGACTATTATCTTGAATTTTTTTTTAATCTCAAAATTTCAACATTTTTCTAGAAATTTCAACTTTTATCTTAAAATTTTGCCTTTATCTCAAAGTTTCGACTTCAATCTCGAAGTTCAACATTTATCTCGAAATTTTGTCTTTTATCTCAGCCAGCCCTTTGATCTCTTACCGACAATCCGTTATTGCATTGCTATTTTCTCAGAGTATGGAAGGCAGCGCCGCTCCGTGATGGTAGTAGCGAGAGGTAATCGTTACTAAAAGAGAAACGAAAGATATGCTGGTATGTGGACTTCCGATTGGTGAGATCGATATGCTATAAATTACTCAAAAGGATAATGAAAGGATATATCGACGAATACAGAAACCCGTACGTTCCATTTGCAGAAGAAACTCAAAAATCACTGACTGAAGACTCTTCTGCTCTATCCACAAACTCTGACTGGATCAGAGGAGGATATGGAACTATTCCCAAGCAAACTTTCGGAAAATTTCGACATTTATCTCGAAATTTCGACTTTCATCTTGAAATTTCTACCTACTTTTATATTGAAACTTCGACATATATCTGGAAGTTTCGACATTTATCTGGAAATTTTTATTTTCATTTCGAAATTTCGACATTTATCTCAAAATTTCAACTTTCATATCAAAATTTAGACTTTTTTCTCGAAATTTTGACTTTTATCTCGAAATTTCGAAATTAATCTCAAAATTTCAACTTCAATTTCGAAATTTCTACTTTTATCTTGAAATTTCGACATTTGTCTCGAAATTTCTACTTCTATCTTGAAATTTCGAGTATTACATCTAGTTTACTTTTTTTAAATAATCTCATCTTATTTACAATATACATGGTTTTGTACAGTGCGACTTTTATTTCGTCAATATGTAAAATCAACAATTTGGTTTAAATGTTGTAAAGTTTATGGTCTGAGTCGCCAGGGTACTATTAGTACGAATTCTTTAATATAGTTCAGAAGAACTTGTATCGAAGGCAAATATTCACCACCTTTATGTAATAATCACCTTTTGAAGTCTGCTCCGACTTCAATCTTCTTTTAGGACAGGATTGTGGAAGAAAACCAGCGAATTTAGGGTATTACAACCAGAAATCGTCATGCACCCCTTAAGGTTGAGGCCCGGAAGAAGGAGCTCCCCAGAACTTTTTACATGCTCGAACACTCCCTCCCCCCTTCCAGCGCCACCTCTCTCACTGAGCGGATCCTCATCCTGTTGATTGGCAATCAGCAGAATGCTGTCTGATCGTTTTGATATGGAGTGCTCAGCCTTTGCGCGCCTGACCTCCGTTATATCTGACATGAGTTGAATTTAACTGACTTGTGACTTCATTTACTGTGCATGTTGCCCCCCTGAAACTGGCTGGAGGCCCTATTGCTATGGCTGATGGCCCTAGCTTGTCTGACTAGATTTCCGATGTGAGGAATTGTACCCTGTACTTTGTCTTTCCAATATCAATTGCAAATCATAAAAACTCGCTCGGAACTCATAGCGGCAAATTTGTTTGACCTGCCATAGGCGGGGATACCTCATTTTATGACTTTATTATTTTAAAAAATACGTGTCAAAATGTATCATATTATATAAAAAGCAATCGAATCATTCATTATAAATTGGACGTCATTATGCATACGCCGTTGTTTAGCCAGATACACTTAATTGTAGTCCTAATTGAAACTTAGAAAAAAATCATTATTAAGCTCGTTAACTTGCTACAACTGAATATTAAATTATGAAACGTACAGTAAAACGTACCTATTCTGTGAGGGCGCTTGGTTTAAACAGGATACCAGACGTGAACTGAGCCCTTTTTGTATCCCATTCGTTTTTTTTTTCTTGGAAAACGAAATTTCAAAGCAAAAACCATAAATGAAAATAAATTCTTTGCAAATTAAACAAAACGATGAAGGAAAATAAATTATTTACAAATAAAACAGAAACCTAAAGGTAAATAAATTATTTGCCACTAAAACAAAAAAGAAAAAACGTTTCAATTCCAAAGTTCAAAAATCATCATAGCAGTCAGAATCTTCTGAACTAGAGTCATCATTTGGTTGAATTATAATCGGTTGTAAAGGGGGTAATAAAACATACTCATTTTCTTCTTTGATTACATGTTCAACACAGTTTTTCCAAAGCTCTTGGCGATCTGCGGATAGAACTTTCTTAACGAGTTCTACAACCTCTTTACTAAGTTCTGGAGACTGATTACATTTTCGTAATTCTGATTTTACGTTTGCCCATATTAACTCTATAGGGTTAAATATGCAATAGTAAGGAGGAAGTCTGAGAAGAGTATGACCCTGCTCTTGGCACAGCTTGTCAATATAATACATTTTCTCTAACTTCAGCCCTTTTATAACAGTAAGCAATTCTTTGTTTGTTGGGCCTTTTTTACGATCACTTGCAGGAAAAGGTATATTTTTTTCAGACATAAATGCTAATATTTGAGCTTTGTTACTGCCACTATTTGGTATCTTAAGGAGTTGCCGCGAGTGATAGGATGCGTTGTCCATAACGATTACTGACTGTGGTGGAATGTTAGGTAAAAGCTGTTCATTAAACCACTTTTCAAATAATTCTGCAGTCATGATAATCGGCAGCACAGTTTTTAATTTTTTTTTGCAGATATTAATAAAGCATTAGGTACGAAACCGTCTTTGCTTCCAGCGTGGACTATTATTATGCGTTTCCCTCTAGAACATGGCCCATTCATACAGCAATTTTTACTACTGTCAACCCAACCAAAATTTACTACATCATGACTGTCAAACCATGTTTCATCTAGATAAATTATGTGTCTATTAGAACTTCTGTAGTCTTTTATCTGACGCAAATAATCTTGTCGCCATTTAACTATCCTTGATGATTCGGTGATCGCCATCCGTTTATTCAATTTTTTGTGTTTAAAACCACATGCCGACAAAACCTGACGCAATGTCTCTAAACTGGTATAAGTGTATTCTGGATAATCTACTAACTTTTCCTGTATTACTTGCAATGTGGCAACCCTGTTCTCCTTATATAAACTATAAATTGTTCTGCGTATAAAATCTTGAGTAGCGGTGTCAACTGATTTCAGTTTTTCTTTACATGTTTTTCGCTTCAGAGAATGATCCTCAGCAACCCCTTTCTTAACTACTCGATAAATGGAAATTTTATTTATTTTAGTTAATTCAGCAATTCTTATTACGATTGCATTATCAGATTGCTGAATATTTTCCTTTTTTAAACATTCGAACATATTCAAAATAACTTGTTGTGTTTGTATACCTAAATCTTTATTGTTAAATTCATACCTGTCTTTAATCTCGCTACACTCTGTAACTTCATTATTTTCATTCGCCCAAGGTCTCCAAAACGCCATATTCGGATTTATGAATAATACAATTTCTAATTTCAACACACAACACACTCCACTACCTACCCCACTGATAACCAGACTGAATCTGAATTGAAATTTTCTCAACAACACTTGGACTGAGGTTCCTCTGGCGGTTCTTTTGTCGGTTCCGTTTGACTGCGTACGAGGGAGGTGAAATATGTTTTGTTTCTCAATTTGGCATGAGTGCCGTGCGTTAGCTATGCATATATATTAAATATTTATTACCCCTTATATAACAGTCTTTTGCAATTGATATTGGAAATACATACTGTACCCTTATTGAAGTAGAGGTGCAGTCGCCGGAGCTCCCGCCTTCGTCTTCTTCCAGGGTGTCGTAGTTCTCGGTTACAGGTCGCACGTATGTTTGAGTGGGTCTCTACTCTTTCCCATAGTGGTCCCCGCGTGGTTTTTTATCAGTCTGTTGATGTAGTCAGAATGGATATCTAGGTATCGGTAGATGAACCTGTTTGGCATGTATCGCGGAGTGCCCGTTGCCATTCGTAGGCAGACGTTTAAAAAGGCCTGGATTCTTTGTCTATATGTGTTCGCGCATTGACTCCAAGCGGTCGACGCGTATAACACTATAGGCAGGAAAATTGTCCTGATGATGCGTAGTTTCAGCTCGAGAGCCATGGTACTCCTACGTCCGATAACTGGTCCCAGCTTAGGCCTTGCGGCTTTTGCCAATGCTAATCTATGGACAACGTGCCTTTGAAACGTGAGTTTTTTTTGTAGTGTTACTCCTTGGTACACGGCTTTGTCTACCCATGGAATGTCCTCGTCGTTCATAGTCACATGGCCCTCTGGTGTCCTACGTCGCATCGTGAACAGGATGGCCTTGCTTTTGTCTGCATTTATTCCGATATTCCAAAGGTTGAACCACGGTTCTAGTTTGTTGATCTGTCGTTGAAGCTTGGATGTAACTCCCCTCTCGTGCGTTGACTCGGCGAAGATCGCTGTGTCGTCTGCGTATAGTGCCAGTTGGGTCATGGGGTCGTCTGCGGTGTAGATGGAGAACAGGTTCGGTGATAAAACCGCTCCCTATGGGATCCCAGTTTCTAATCTCCTTTTGGGAGAAGAAGACGTTCTCGACCCAGCATCATACTTCCGCCCTCTTATGAAGGAGTTCATGAGCTTGACCATTGGTGTATTGTATCCCGCATCCACTAGCTTCGTGATCGATCAATCCTTCGTGCCACACTTTGTCAAAGTCCTTGGAGACGTCTAGAAGGACTGCTCCGGTGAGATGGCCTTTGGTCGTACGGTTCCAGGCTTGGATGGTGGCGTCCACTATGCGGGTGACCTGAGTTCTGTTGAGTGCTCTTGCTTGAAACCGAACTGTTCGTCTGGAAGGACGTTCAGTTCTGCAGACATTGCCTCGAGTCGTGTCGCGTGTGTCAAGCTGATGGGTCGGTGGTTTTGTGGAAACCCGTGGTTCTTGTTGGGCTTCGGAATCATAATTGCTTCCTTCCAGCTAGCTGGGAAGTGTCTCAGTCTAAGGATGGCATTGATAATGTTGGTCACAGCAGCTATGCCCTTCCTAGCTAGGGTTTTTTGTGCTCTGATCGGTATGGCATCTGAACCAGGAGCTTTTCTAGTCTTTGCTTACCTGAGTATGTTCTAGACTTCTCCAGGGGATGTGGGCTCCAGGAAGGTGTCTGCGTCTTCGGTTAGTCTGAGTCTTCTGATCGTCTGCTCTACGTGTGTTTCGTCTCTTCGACTCCGTCGGTAAAATCGACCTGGTTTTCACGGCATTGGCGTTCGAAGGAGTCCTCAAATGCTTTAGCCTTGTCCGCCTCCGTAAAAACCACACCCATTTCGCCGTGAAGGGGGGCATGGTTTCCTACTGCCATGCCATGCCTGCCATGCCATGCCTGCCATGCCTGCATTTTCCACAGGGAGTTGTCTTCTGAGTTCAGTTCGTCCAAACGTTCAGACCACTGTCGATCTCTGAGCAGCTTCAGTTCAGTTCTTAGCTGTCTGGCAGCAAAATTGAACTGACGTTTGTCGTTGGGTGCCAGTGTTCTCTGATAGCGTTCCTTCAAATGTCTCCTCAGCCTGACCATCTCCATGATTTCGGGCGGACGCCCTCCTTGGAAGTCGAATTTTGGTGTTATGATGTCTTTCGAGCATCTGACCATGGTTGTGAATATGGCTTGTCCCAGTCCTGCCACCGCCTCCTCTTGTTGAGGTGCGGTGTCTATCCTGGGCATGTCTATGTTGTCGTGGGCAGCTCTTGCGAAGAGTGACCAGTCGACTATCCGCTTCGTCGCTTGCGCGGTTTCGGCTTCTTCCTCCCCCACTGTCAGTAGGATTGGGTTGTGGTCCGATGATATTTCGTCCAATATAGAAATATCTACTGTGGTTGGAATATTCTGTATGAGAGCTATGTCCAGTATGTCCGGGGTATTTCCTTCTCTCCCGGGGTAATGTGTTGATTGGTTGGTATTTATCTTGTGTTACCAAAAATCATAGTTGGGCAATAAAATTAAATTACCAAATTAATAGTATTTCATTTTTGAAGTTTATTTATATATTTCAGCAGAAACTAATTATTTTTGACAACAGAAATCTTACTTGAACACTAAATATTTTAGCACCAAAAAAACCTAAATTGCGAGTAAAAAATGCGTGATTAGCTTTTCGCTCGCGCTTGACACACAAACCTAACCTGAGCAAGCTAGACTTTAATATTTATGCCAACTTTTTAAAATTTCAGGTGCTCTTAATTTCTGGTTTTGGTTCTTTGGTGCTCGTTCATTACTTTTGATGGCCAAATATTATTTTGGAGACAGAGTATAAAACTTGGTGCGTAATGTTGTAGAACAATAATTATTTTGGTGCTCATTTGAAATATATCCTCAAAATTTTATATTTATCATGAATGTTCGAATACAATCCAACTCAGAAGTAACTTTGAAATATTTTTCTTGAAGTCATCAACCCTGCTGATTCACTGCTGACAACAATTTCTTGCTATTATGAACTAAAATACAATATTCATCTGTACAGCTGTAGCGTAGCATATTTCACGACCATGCCTCGGATCACATGCAATAGCGTCCCAAGTAAATGTCTATAATTTCACACACACAGTTATTTAGCATAAATGCGACTAACACCTGTGCTCTGCCAAGAGTTTAAATCCGTAACCTGTACGTTGGGGTATCCTTCCAAACATTATATTTATCAATTCAGGTAACGATCGGGTGTTTTCCATTGCTTAGCTGTCAGCTATCGAATGTTATTAATATTAATAATGGGTGTTTTTCAAGAAATGTCGTTTTTAAAATACAAGCGAGGAAACTGCATTTTTTGTTTTTCTTATGATATGTAATGCAGTGCCTCTAGGTCTAATTCCCGACCTCCCATGAGTAAGTGCTAGCAGCGATTTTCATTTTGATATTTACTATAATACATTTTCCATTTTTCTTAAATTGATATCAAATCAAAGAAGACTAAGGAATTCAACTAAGTTGGATAACCAGGTAGGTGTTTTATTGAGGTTATTATTATTTGTTTAGACATTTAGAAATGATAAATATTACAAAAAAAACAGTATATAATATATTCATAATAACATGACAATATATTTCCTTGCTTAACAACCAATCAGTGGATTTCAAATTTTGAAATTCAGCCAATAGAATCGGAACTACAGTGAAAATATAGCTTGTCGCTGTATTTTCACGGTGATAAACCTGCTTAGTTTTTGTTTTACTATATATCTGTCATGTGAATGATTTAAATTATAAACGTCAAGTTTATGTGTTTTGACTAGTTATCTTTATTTATCAATATGAGCGATCGTTGGGGACAAATGTCCATTGGTATCATAGACGAGGCCGTGGAAAAGAGTATTCCGTTGAATACGGCTAGAAGTAAAGCATCAATTACCAGGTGACACGATTTTTCTTTATTTCAAATCGATATATTATCGTCCTAAATATAATTCGTGGTATGATTAAAAACCTATAATTTTTTGGAATATCAATTCATTGGCAATCCCTACACAGAGAAAAAAGTTGACTAACGGTTATTAAACATTCAATAATCGCAATTAAAAACTTGAATACTATATGGGACAGATATACTGTTCGATAGTTGTAGATAAAATATTTTTTCTGAATTGGTATACCTGCAGCAGACACTCTGTTGAGTAGTTCATTGGACGTAAATGAATGATTATATCAACACTCAACTCACTATTATTAAAGTGTTGAATAACATTGACTGGTAGGTGGATTGTTGCATACTGAGTACTAAACACATTGATGAAAATGTATCAGGCAGGAAAAAGATGTTCTGTTGCGGAATCATGGTTCACCTGCCACTAAAACTCGACATCGACGATAGCAGAAATTTTTTTTAACTTGTTGTAATGGTACGAAAGTTCGTTAATATATTTATGGTTATTAAAATTTACCCAAGTGAACTTGTGTACCTGTCACTTTTCTCTCTGTGTATGCAAGAAAATACAACTCGTCCTGCGGATTTTCAGCTTTGGGATTGCAATTCATTAATATTCCAAAAAATTATCGGTAATAATCATACCACTTATTATATTACCCCTGAATAAATCGAGTCATAGTGACCATGTACATTAGGTAGGTAAGTCTTATTATGAGGTTCATGAGGTAGAACAGTTTTATACTGATCATGAGACTGTAGCATTTTTGTAATATGTTCGAGTCATCGAAATGGATAATAAAGATTGTTATTATTATTATTATCATGATTACCGACACATACATAGCAGTTGACCACGAGGTGAGGTACGCCCCCAATTCTTATATAGTTTTGAAGTAGTGATGGGCGATATACATCGATGATTCTAAAACATCGATAGTTAGGCACTATCGAAATTCAGCATCGGTCCAACACGCATGCGCAATAAACGTTGTTACTCAAGGTGCGTTTGTTGTTTTTTTGTAGAACCCGAGCGAGCAGAACATTTGTACCGCGTGGTCACAGAGCTAATTGAACAAAAAAGTAAATATCGTTTATAGAACGATATTTTACCACTTATGAGACCTGTCACGTCACCTGTCACCTGTCCCTATCACTTCCTAATATTTGATTTTCGCTTTTATTTTGTTATCGTTAACGGAATGACGAATGATGAAACCAAAATATTGAAGTGATTAACTCATGATTATCAATAAATTAGTATATTATCAGTAACTCAATCAAATTTTCCCAAACTATGAGTGCTGTCACGCCAATTCATCTGTCATCTGTCGAAAGTTGCAAATGTCAAAAAACATCGATGTCGAAAAACCATCGATATTGCAAGACCGATGTTTGCAAAAAATCGATGGTGAATTTCGATAGTATCGTCGATGTCTAACATCGATGTTACGTTTCGATGTCCTATCTCTATTTTGAAGAAACAGATTTCAAATTTGGTATGTCGCTATAATACCCCAATACGCATATTTTGACGCCACAACCGTTTTTTTTTAAATTACCCCCTTTACATTTTTTTTATTACCCGAAAAAACACGCATTTCGTGATAACACTGTTCTTCAAAATTGAAAATCAGTTGAGAAATGGTGCAGATACAATTGATTGTTCGATCGAACAAAGTTAGCCATGAAATTCAAACTTAAATCATCAGAACTGGCAACGACATAAGAAGTTACCAGAGGAAGCTTCGAAGTGCGATACAGTTGAAAACTGAGGTTCTCATGTAATTGCAGCTCCATATATTCCAACAATTATCAAAAATTTCCTGAAAAGGGAACAGTACCCATAAAGAAATGCTCACGACAGCCATTTCTCAAATGGTAATATGTTCTTTTCACTTCGTCATGATGCAAAACGATAAATTATCAGATTACTCATTGAAGAACATTAAATTTTAAGACACTCATCATGAAACCTGATTGTATCTTCAGGAATTCTTCAAAACTTTTCACACGAGTAAACTGATAATTTATAACTTTTCATCATGACAAAGTTAAAAGTACATGTTACCATTTGAGAAATGACAGTTGTGAGCATCTTTTTATGTGTACTTCTCCGTTTTTAGGTAATTTTTGATAATTATTGGAATATACTTATGATAGCTGCAATTACATGAGAACCTCAGTTTTCAACTGTATTGCACTTCGAAGCTTCCTCTGCTTTCATTTCCGCCATTTTTAACCGATTTTCAATTTTGAAGAATTTTTTTATCACATATTGTGTGCTCTTTCAGATAATGTAATGAAAAAATATACAGTGTATCATTTGAAAAACAAAGTTTTGGGTCACTTCCGTTGTCGATTGGAATAATTGACAATAAAATTCGGGCTAGTCTTTTGTGTCACCTGAAAAAAAGGAAGTTCTTTATCTATAGTCTGCTTGGAAACTGGATTCCGTCTTCAGTTGTTTTTTAAAACCAAGATAACCTTTTGCTATTTTGCAGTTTCAGTCTAGTCTTGATTATTTTATTCTGATGATCCAATTCAAGCTTCGGCTTTTTTTTATCATCGCTAAAATTTTGACAATTGCTTCATCAGCTTTCATCTGAGCTTCCACTTTCAGTCTTCTATATAGTGATACTGACACTGCTATATTCAGATGCGGCTGCACCGGATATACTTTTAGCTGTATTGAGAACTGATATGTCATCTCCGTCTCTATAGCATCATCTCGACGGTTCTTTGATGTTCTTCTTCTCAGCTATCATCAGTAGTTTGGATTTTAGTCTGGTTATAATAAATGAATCATTATAATTTGTTTTATTTAGGTATACAGTATCGGAAAGCTTCTATCGGGGTATGCTGGTTTCATAGGAGCGTAAAGAATAGCTTGCTATTATATTGAGAGAACATTACAATTTCTCCTCGACTCGTTCGAGAAAGGGATATCGACGTGGCTGTTAATTCGTCGGACGAGGTAGTAGGGGAGTCATACAGTAGTGCGTCTCTCTTATTTATGTGGTATTTTCATATCATTGCGTTCCCTGTTGCTCGCATAGATTTGTCTATACCCCGATGAAAACTTTCCGATACTGTACATATACGACGGCAATCTTAATGTGGATTCATGCAACATCACTAAAACTAAAATGAATTTAATATTTAGATGAATTTTAAATTAAGAATATGACGGTGTTCTTGCAGCATCAATTTCACGAAATTAAGAAAGTACTAGACATGCGCATATCGTTCCAATTGTCAATTTTTGAAACGTCTTCGGGTATTCTTTGATCAGAAAACAGAAGGTGAACCCTAACCTGAGATTATTGAGGTTTGTTGTTTTTTGTTTTATCTATTCTGGTCTGGTGTTTACAGTACAGCATGAAAACTGTCACCAAGAGAAGTGGGTATGGTTTAGTACTGAGTATATTATTGCTTCTGGCCTCTGGTGTTGTGAGGAATAAGGGATATATAGAAAATATGGCGTCAAACCTATGCTAAAATTGCGAACATGACATAACCTCTTTTCTATTTGAAAGCAATCAGCTGAGAGTAAAGAGACTACGCATGCACCGTTTCTAATTTATGGAAGAAATTAAGTTATTAGTTGAAAGTTGGCCATCTTTCTTAGTTTTAATGTTAATTTTAATTTCTTAATTTCTTGCGTGAACACCTCCATTTCATTACATTGTTTTATATTCTTAATTTTAGTTTTAAATTCATTTAAGTTTAGATTTATGCTTGAATGAATCCACCTTTACTGAAGCTTCGATACCAAGCTAGGTCGCGTAGTCTTGATCAGGTAGGTGTGGGGTTAGGAAGCTGGACAGAATGAAGTTTCGAAGGACCTTAACGTGTTCATTAACACTTGTACAAAGAGTACAATGAACAAATAAACGCTTAAGTTGAATCAAAAAGCTAAACGTGGAGTGAGATCGTTATTGAATTTTGTTGACTTTTTTCTCTCTTAAAACTTTTTTACACCTTCTGTCAAACATAACAAGGTGTCTTAGTAACGATATTCACGGGATGTTACCAAATTTAATTATTTTCGCACACTCTGAAGCCAACACTCACCTAAAATATACATGGGGCATGAAATGACCTTAAATGTTCAGGCGACGGCATTATTACCTAAAATAGATATTCGGTTCGAAATTACCTGGTTTTTAACAGTTTTTGCATCAGCTTCTGCGGATAAAAATCTGCTTTTTCTGTTTTTTTCGAGAAGTATATTTGAAAAGCTGACATCCGAAATCAACAACTTAGTGACAGTGTGATGAATAAAACAAATTCAAAAAATACTGATACAAATTATTTTATAGAAATGTTTGAAATTTGAACGTCCTGTTGCAACTTTAATTTTTTAACATTTTTTTTTATATTTACGAAATTTCTGATATATTAAACAAATTGTAATTTCTTCTAAACTGTTTCATAGAACAAGCTCATCATGATATCAAATTTTAATTACTGAATAACAATGAAAACTTATTTTTCTTTAAGGAAATATGGAAACCATTTCGAATTTCTGTTGTGTTTGATGCAAAGTTGATGTATCTTCAAGAAAATAGAATAAATATGTATCTTAGTCAACTTTCATGAGTACTAAAATGATGCCAAACTCATTATCCAAAAAGTTATCGATCAACACATTTCAAACAATTGTTTTGAAAAAATGTAATCGAATGGTTTTTTAATTTTCTTCAAGTAATACAGGTTTCCATTGACATTCGGTTATCAAAACTTGATAGCATGATGAGGCTAGTGGAAGAAAACGATTTTGTGGAAGTTAAAGATTTTTTTAATAGATTAGAGGTTTCGTAAATATTGAAAAAATGGCAAAAACTTAAAGTTGCAACAGAATGTTACATTTTGGCACAAATCTGTAAAATCGAAATAGAAACAACTTTTCTCTTCGACAGATAGGTAGCGAAAATCACGTGACCCCATGAATTATTATTAAAAGTACATATGCGGGAAATAAAAAGAGGCACAACTTTCAGTAAAACATTGCAAACGGTATATTGGTGGTTGCTTACTGTTAGTATGTGAAATCACTAAGGCGAATATACTGTCAAAAGAGTTGGTGTTTTGTGTTTTCGTCGATGGTATTTTACTGTTTATTTTTAATTGACTGTTATCATGTAGGAATGTAGGCTGTTATTAGCTATTTGTAGTCCCTACTTCCAGAAACTTACGTGAATGCACCCGTTTCTGGAACATGAACTCTGACCACGAGCATATCATTGAAAGGGGCAGGAAACTGATATAACTATAATGCCAAAAACATTATTGATTATTCTCAGAGACAGAACTTGGGTTGTTAGTTGTGCCAGGATCATTTTGAGGAAAACCGTGATTGACAGGATTCCAATGCAGTTTTGACATGACAATGAAAAATAAATATAAAAGGAAACCGTCTCAAAACAAAACGCTCGATAGATTTAATTATTATTACGACTGTGATCAATACATTGAAAATTAAAACTTTTCTTTCATCTGTAAATTGTGTCGTTATTCTTACAGGTATTTTCCTCACCAATTTATATTTTTACATTTCAGTGCGTGGAAATTGAATACATACATTTTGCTAGAAGTAATTGTTCATTATGATCTAACAAGAACGAACCAACCTTATGTAGACATTTAAGTGCGTGGAAATCAATACATGCATTTAGTCTGATCTAACCAGAACGATCTCACCTTACGTACACATTTCAGTGCGTGGAAATTAGGCACAAAAATTTCGCGAAGAGCAATTCTGATCTTACCCGAATGAACATCGCAGTGGTCGGTTACAAAACGAGATGCCGAATTAATTGGGTTTTTACAGGTAGAAAAATGGTTTTTGATTATGAGCATATGCCCGCCCTTTTTGAGTTTGTAATTTCCAAGATTGGTGTTATAGCCTAATGTGGGTTTGATTACATTGATTATTTTTTTCATATGTCAAAATCTGACATTTTGGTGGTTTCAACTAATAGCAATGCATTATTCTAGCGAATCATTCATTATTATACTGATAAAACTGCTTCTTCAGCGATAATACCTTGTTTACATTGAAAAGTCAAAATTTTACTCTAAATTTGTCATTATTGACAACTTGAAGAGCTTCCAAGTTTATTGAAAAATGAACACAAATCGATTCAGTGCCATCACCCAAGAAAATATTGAACATTTAATACAAAATTCCACTCCACAAAACACAATCAAATCCAAAAAATGTATATGGAATCATTTTGAAGCATTTTGCAGAATCAGAAAGTACCAACTACAAAAAAATACGAGTATTCAAGAAATTGCAAAAGTTCTGGAAGACTGGGCAGCAAATATGAAAAAATGTAACGGCGAAGATTATAAAGAGTATACATTGAAAACCATTTGGAATGTAACAGCCAAGTTGATACAGGAAAAATACTACCTAGAATTTAATATAAGCTTTAATCCGTTTCAAGATTTGGAATTTAAAAGAGCGAGAGCAGCACTAGAAGAAAAAGAATATATGAGTATTCTCGATTCGTGTGACGAAAATTCGCCTTCGGGTCTCCAAATGAAGTTCTTTCATATTATTTCCTATGAATTAGCATGGCGCGGAGGCGAAGGTGTTAATTGGATAAAAAAAAGGTTTGTATTTCGTGCAGAAATTTATTTATAAAATCATAGCAAAGCGCTTTCGACTATAAAGTCATCATCAGTGCGTACTCGTCAGGTGTACAAGAGCCATACCATAAAAATATCATGTGTCCATAGGACCATGTAAAAATTTAAAACGGGACATCATATGATTAACATTTTAAAAAATCCTTATTCCAGGATTGAGTTGGATAAAAGTTGCAACAGCAACGATTAGAATATAATCCTATATTTAGTAAAACTTGCCAGGGTGAGAATAAAAAATGACACAAAATGGTTGACACCTAACTCAGAGAATCCTGAACGGTGTCTCATACGATTGTATAATAAGCTTATGGATAAACGCTGTAAAAATATCACCACTGATCGATTTTTTCTTACTCCAAATCCCTATTGGAAAAATGCTAATGCTACTTCCCAGGTAGCACAAGTGGACGTCCTCAGGACATCCGCTTCGGACATTACAGATGTCCTAGGGACGTCCATTTTTCGTCCGGCGGACGTCCCATGGACATCCTATGGATATACGATGTTACAAAACCAGATTTCCATAGGACATCCGATTTAAGTCCATTTTGGGTCTGAACAGGACCATTTAAAGACCTTTATCGTATGTAGGTTCAAAAACATATTTTGCATTCATACTTTGAATTATATCATGAATAATGTTAATTTGGGACCAGACACCGATAATGATAAACACATCACTGATTGACCAATAAAAGATCTCGAAAATTGCCAGTAAGTACAAATAAAATGAAAATCACGATCAAAACGTTCTATATATTAATCTGAAAAATTACAGGTTTTGTTCTATATTATCTGAAGAATAACAGGTTTATGAACAGTAAGTACTCATGATTAAAAGTATACTTCTCGGTTTCTCGGTATATCACTTCAAGCGGTTCATTAATTCTATTATTTTTTTGTTCTTATCCGCACTCATCCGATCAGTTGCTCTCTTCAGCCACAATTGAATTGATTTTTCAGTTGCAGTATAATTCTGCAACGATCCTGCTTTATCTGCAGCACCTTAAACAACAGGAAAGTTAGTAAATTGTATTGTGTTTTTGGAGGTTATGTGTCATCATGTTCTTCTCTAAAGTAGGTATACCTATTATCTATTTTCTAATTCAATCTCTACTCACCCATAAATACAACGTGACTGCCCGAGATCTACAAATAAAAACCACATTCATCATTTACACTATTTCGCCCTTTTAACTTCACACACCGAAAAATCCAAAGCCAGCGTCTGTTTTCTTGACAGGGTGTTTGACAAGATTTTAGATTTTATTCAAACAAGACAACTGTTAACTGTTTAGTTACTACAATATAATGATTGTACCTAGAACTATATAATAATAATATTAAACGTGCAGAACGCAGAACACAACAAACAAACCAGTAGAAACGCTAGATTAGCTAGATGCTGATTATCTGAAGCTGAATCGAGAATGTTGGAGTCGGATCCATTCGTTGCGACTCGGGACAGTCGAAAATCCCATGAAACAGAAAAATGTTAATATTCGAAATTCACTTTGTTCACATATTTTTTTATTATATGAATTTCGTTCATTGAAACATATCGGTAAAAATCAATCTTATATAATAAATACTCCATATACATACAAATATTTTCCGACTCATTTTGGAAAAATAAAGAATGTCTGACCTCTAATGGACGTTCCAGAGACGTACATGTTTGGACGTCCAGAGGATGTCCGTCTCTGAAAACGTCCTGAAAACTTCCTTTCAATAGCTCGGGACATTCGGACCAAAAATGGACATAAACCGGACGTCCCGAAGACGTTCTGTGCTATCTGGGTTGGTATAAAAATGTACCACTGGGTCAGAATGAAATGGGTAAATGGTTAAAGAAATCAGCTGAAAAATGTAGATTTGACATTAAGAAAAGAAAAATAACTAATCACTCAAGCCGATCAACTTTGGTTTCTCATCTAATGAAGGAAGGTATACAGGAACAAGAAGCCATCAAAATAACAGGTCACGCCACAGCATCTTCGTTGAAGCCATATTTACATATTGATGCATAACACCATAAAAATATAATGGGAAGAGTTAGAACGAACAAATCGGCACTTATTGCCAATACATCAACAACTACGGCAAAATTAATCAATATTAAATCCACACATGAGTTGGAAGAGACATCTGTTCTTGCTGGCCAAACTCTTTACGAAAACTGTGTATTCAATAACTGCAATTTTTCAAATAATTGATTATCTTGTTCAAAAAGTTATTATCTTATGTATTCTTTGAGTTCAATAAAATAATAAAATGAAAAATTTGAAACAAAATCCTTTTAAATTGCTAAATAAAATAATCTTCCCAAATACAACTCGTTCTTAAAATTTTATCAGATAATTTTTATTTTCATCACTCAAACTTCTTTATTTGGGGCAAAAACATTCGGACAAACCGAATTTAGATAAAATCACTCGTCCTAACGGACTCGTGATTTTATCAATCGGTTTGTTTTCATATTTTTGCCAAATAAACAAGTTTTCGTGGAAAAGATAAAATTATCGATGAAATTTGAGGCACTCGTGGTATTACCTTTGATAAACATTGGAAAACATTAATAGGAACTTAACGGGCATAGAAAAATCAAAATCATTTTAATGCATAATCTGTAGTAATCTGATGGAGGTAAATTTTTTCAATAAAGATTCTCAAAAGAACACCTTTTTTTTCTTTTATATTTATCCCTTTGCTGGTCCACTAAATGTGCAACCCAATAATAAGTAGGTACATCATTTCAACGTGAAAAAAATATCCTCTTAGTTGATGAGATAATTTTTCAATCATGATAATCAAAGGTGAGTTTTTGATCTACAAAAATTCCCAGATGTATTTTGAGATTGAAACACATAGCTGTTTCTGTGCGAACTGACCAGTTGAGTTTGCCATCTAGTGTGATACATAAAAGTTTCACCCTATCAGCATACACTTCTGAGGTATTTAAGTAAAATGATTAAAACATGTGCTTTGTTAATTTTGAACAATGTGCAATTGTTACTTCTGAACCAAAATTCTAACTTTTCAAAATACATTCAGTGTCACAACACAAGATTGCAGAGCCCGCATCAATCTGTTGAACCTCATACGGCAACCAAAAAGGTAACTTTTTTGACTATATCAGTTCATAAAAAATAAAATTGGTTCAATCTTGTCGAATGTGAGAATGTTAAGACTGTCTCGATCTGCTCTATAAAACATTTCACTCTGTTGGAGAAAGTCATATCGAAAGATCCAGAAAAAGCAACTGAACATAAACCCAATGCCCGACTTGGTGAATAAGATAAGAAAGGAAAATCATTAATTAATTAAATTAATTAAAAAATAGTACGGACTCTATGTAAAAACCTAGTACACTATAGCAAATTACAAAGCATCAAATCAATAATAAAAGAAATATTGCAGGAATAAAATATTAAAATTAACATTAATCAAGATCACAACCCTTTTTGGCTAGTTGTACATCCATATCTTGAAGTGGATTGCCTAGTAGGCCAAGCTGTGGATGAAAATAAGAGGCTCTTTTCACACAAAATAAAAAACGTAAATGGCCTATAATACTTTTTATGGGATAGTTCGATAGTGAAATATATATATTTTCAATGCATACGAGTATAAAAGAAATGTATTATAGATAATAAAAAAAAGCAGTAGTGAAGAAAAGAATATAAAAAATCACTCGCTGTTCATAATATATTGCTGTGCACGTATTTTGAATGCTCGCAAAGTAGAATATTTATAATTTTTAAGTAAATGACTGGTTTTCTTGCGACCGTCGACACCGGCGTTTGACGGTCACCGAAAAATGCGCTGTGCTGTTTTTATGGCTTTATGTACAAATGGTTTCCTTGGACCTAAGATCAGTACCGGTCGAAACCAGCCCCCAAGTTGTTTCTAAACTGCAATTCCTATACAAATGCTCTTTTCAGTTGACATAATTTTTGTTTGATTTACATGAAAATGGTTGCTTTGAATATCCGTTAGAACCTGCCGGAGGCATATAAATTTTAAATCAAAGGTGGGGCTGGGTGGACCCCTGGCCCAGGGCCCGTGCCTGAGAGGGGGCCAGAGCCAGCCTACTAATTGTGTTGAATAAATATATTTGTTGTGGCCATTTTCATACAGGGTGTTTCAGAATTCAGTATCAAGATTTCAGGGGCGTGTTTCTTAGGTCAAAAAAAGACTTTCTTTCTCATAAACCTGTGTCCGCAACCACTTTATTTTATTTCTGAGATACAAGATGTTGAAATTTAACAAAAAAATCAGTTATTTTTCAATATCTCTAAACCACTTTGGCTTTTCTTCTGTCATTTTTGATCAAAATAATGATACGCTACTGTTTTTTTTTTTTTGTAAAATTAGTATCATTTTCATAATTGTCCTCTATTTTTCCACAAACGTGGTCTCTTGACTATTTTCCGTCCGACGGACGGTTTTCGATTTAAAAATAAAAGGTCGTCATTCGCTTGTACCTATGCGATTTTTGTATGTCTCATTTTGCTTTTTAAATCGAAAACTGTTCTTCGTTGGGAAAAAAGTCAGGGGACCATTTTTATGAATAGATAGAGGACACTGATAAAAAATATAATATTCATTAAAAAAAAACAGTAGCGTTGCACTGAGTGCAATAAAGACTTCATTGCACTCATCTGTCATTCTCATATAGCATTCTGTCATCATGACAGACAAACTTTCAAATCGACGCCAAATTTAGCCCATTTTCTGTGAGATTGTATTACGTTTTAAATAGTTGCATGTTTCATCATATTCATTATATAATGGACTATGAAATTACTAGAAAATGCAATTTGTTAAAAATAAAATTATTTTACTTCGAATATCATCTGAATTACACAAAATGTTTTTGAATTACTTTTATCAGATAGATTTAAACAAACAATGTCTTCCTTATAGTTTAGTGCCACCTAAATGAAACATTTTCTGGTTTTTGCATGAACGTAGAAAAAATATTGTATGAAACTTGTTCAACTCGGCCTGATGGCCTCGTTGGTAAATTTCACGTCGAGTGCAATAAACACCTACTTTTTGCACTTGTTGCATAAATAACTATTTACTACATTCACGCAAAAAGCAAAACTTTATTGAACTATATTTAGTGCAAAAAAAAAGTTCTTTATTGTACTTATATGTCATTCTACTCCAACGTGCTGTCATCATGACAAACATAAACATTCAAACCCACTACATATTTAGCAGATATTCTGTGGGATTGGCAACACGTTTTAAACAGTTACATATTTTATATTGTTTTGTATTAATGTTAGCAGCCCGAGTTAAACAAAAAATGGTTTCCCGAGAATAACTCCATAGTGCTAGCTTGGAGTGCACGCCGGCCACCCGAGGTGGTGCTGTAGGTTTTCCGGGTTTTCCTGCAGCTGAAAAGTGAATACGCCACCAAAAATCAGTAAGTCGCCCCGGAGCGCCACGGCAAATAATAATAATAGCCATCCTCTACCCGCACAGGCCATGCCTTTGGGTACACTCTACGAGTGTTTATGAGGGAGTATTATTATTATTATTATTATTATTATTATTATTATTATTATTATTATTATTATTATTAATAATCAATACGGATCCGCTTTGTTCTAAACCGTCTACCTGCATAAAGCAAACTGTCTGTACTATGGCCACACCTCGTGATAACATACGCGCTCACGGATACTATGGTTTTGATTTTTATAATGCAACTGTGGTTATAGAAACGTCAGTCAAAAATTATTTCTGAAAATTACAGAATTGAAAGTTTTAAAATGAGTATTATTAATAAAAAATAGATGATAGTGATCTGTTTCAATGCAAATCGATAGTAATAATCAATTATTCAAGTTGCGCTTTTCATTTTCCTGCACCTTAATAAATCATTTTCAGCTTTTTGCATGAACGTAGAAAAAATTTTGTATGCAACTCGTGCAAAATAACTATATTCAACATTTAGAACAGAATAAATAAACTACAAAACCTAAATTATATGTACTGCGGTTCACTGAACTATTTCCATTTATCTTCAAAGTAAAAACAGTCGACTTCCTGTAAAGTTTAGTTGTATTTTCAGGTTAAATTACAGTTTAAAAAGAGTATGGGTAAGAAACAACCCTGCTATTATAATATGTAAAAATTGATCGACAATGAGATCCTGGTTCTAGGGCCCGTAATGAGATCCTGGGTCCAGGGCCCTTTCAATCGAATGTGGGGGCCATGAGTTCAGCAAACAGAGCTGAATCTGTGAAAATATGCACGCTCATGATACGCATTATTTGTACGATGGACTATAGTCCATAATATCTCACCTATCTTCAAAAAATGTAACGAAACTATCGTGATAAATTGCCGGCCTATATCTTTAATTATCGCTCTGTCAAAAATCCTTGAACGGATCATAGCAAATCGCTTGAATTCTTATCATCAAAAATACAGCATAATCTCAGACAACCGGCTCGGATTTAAAAAAAAAATCAACGGAGGATGCTTCTAACGGAAAAAATATATAATGCAATGTAATGTGCAAAACCATGCATGGGAGTATTTCTTGACTTACCAAAGGCATTCGACATTCTTTTAGAATATTTTTTGTTAAAATTGAAGATGTCATGTCAAAAGGGTTTGAGGTTGACTTGGGAACACTTCAAGGAAGTGTTCTTGGTCCTTTAATTTTTTTAGTATTTATAAATGATCTTCCCACCTACATATCTCAAGCGAAAGTACTAATATGCAGATGACACATGTATGATGATCGCTGATCGTTCGAAAAGTATTCTATCACAAAAAATACATACCATATTCATGGAATTTGATAATTGGTGCTTTAGGAACAGGGTTATAATAAATCTTAAGAAAACGCTTCGTATTGAATAATATTCTATTTATAATCCACCAACTTATGTTAATTTTTCTTTTAATAATTCTGATGTTGTATCAAAGCATGATAAATTTTTAGGAACTATTTTCGATAGTAACCTGTCTTGGACTATTCAGACTGACAGTATTTGTGAAAAACTCAATCAGTGTTACTATTTATTAACGACATTGAAATCTATGCTTGATACTAACACTCTTATAAATGTTTATTATTCTTATGCCTATATGCTGCTATAGCATATAACGTAATCGTATGAGGACAAGGACTAGACGTAGATGGGATTTTTGTCATACAGAAGCGTATTTTGAGACTTATTTTTAGCATACCATATCGGTTGTCATGCCGTGAAATATTTAAACAAAAGAAAATCCTTACTCTAACATCAATCTATCTGTTGAAATTATTAAATTATATTCAATACCGAAAGTGTATTGTGAACGATAAAGATATACACACCTACGACACTAGGCATAAGAATGATTTTTTAATAAATAAAGTAAATCACACCTTCTGTCAAAAGTCTCCAGTTATGGTTGGTATTCGTTTTTTTAACAAATTACCTTTGTATGTCAAAGAGGGTACTTTTAGTGATATGTTCAAAAAAAGATTGAAAGTAATACTCGTAGAGCAATGTTTTTATAATCTTAACGAGTTTAAAAGATATCTTTCAAATATTTAATCGTAACATTTTCTTAATTTTGACGTTAGGGTTAACTATACATGATGTATTACAATGATCTGTTGTTATTTTTGTAATTGTGAATATTATATCCTTTGTGTATTTCTGTGTATACCTGTACATAGGTACTTTTTTCTGACACGTCTTATCTATTGTAAATAATGGCAAACAAGGCAATAAAGAATTAAATTGAATTGAATTGAATTTGTTGGAAATGTAATAAATTCAATAATGTATTTCATATAATTTTATTGTACTTCCCTAAAACTAACTATTTCCCCATCAAAATTAGAAACTAGGGAGTTTGGAAGTCTTTCCTATGACGTCTTCTGATGGTCTTTTAGGTCTTGAAAATGTCGTCTTTAATGGACTTCTTTTCAGGCGTTAGGGTGATTTTCTGCTGATGACAGGATATCCTGTAATTTTTTTTTTTTGGTGAAAATGTAATAAATTCGATAATGTATTTCATATAATTTTACTGTACTTCCCTAAAACTAGCTATTTCCCCATCAAAATTAGAAACTGGTGACTGTGGAAGTCTTGCCTATAACGTCTTCTGATGGTCTTTTAGGTCTTGAAAATGTCGTCTTTAATGGACTTCTTTTCAGGCGTTAGGGAGATTTTCTGCTGATGACAGGATATCCTGTAAGCTTTTTTTTGTTGGAAATGTAATAAATTCAATAATGTATTTCATATAATTTTACTGTACTTCCCTAAAACCAACTATTTCCCCATCAAAATTAGAAACTGGGGACTGTGGAAGTCTTGCCTATAACGACTTCTAATGGTCTTTTAGGTCTTGAAAATGTCGTCTTTAATGGACTTCTTTTCAGACGTTAGGGTGATTTTCTGCTGATGACAGGGTATATTTTTGGTGAAAATGTAATAAATTCAATAATGTATTTCATATAATTTTATTGTACTTCCCTAAAACTAACTATTTCCCCATCAAAATTAGAAACTGGTGACTGTGGAAGTCTTGCCTATAACGTCTTCTGATGGTCTTTTAAGTCTTGAAAATGTCGTCTTTAATGGACTTCTTTTCAGGCGTTAGGGATATTTTCTGCTGATGACAGGATATCCTGTAAGCTTTTTTTTGTTGGAAATGTAATAAATTCAATAATGTATTTCATATCATTTTACTGTACTTCCCTAAAACCAACTATTTCCCCATCAAAATTAGAAACTGGGGACTGTGGAAGTCTTGCCTATAACGTCTTCTAATGGTCTTTTAGGTCTTGAAAATGTCGTCTTTAATGGACTTCTTTTCAGACGTTAGGGTGATTTTCTGCTGATGACAGGGTATATTTTTGGTGAAAATGTAATAAATTCAATAATGTATTTCATATAATTTTATTGTACTTCCCTAAAACTAACTATTTCCCCATCAAAATTAGAAACTGGTGACTGTGGAAGTCTTGCCTATAACGTCTTCTGATGGTCTTTTAAGTCTTGAAAATGTCGTCTTTAATGGACTTCTTTTCAGGCGTTAGGGAGATTTTCTGCTGATGACAGGATATCCTGTAAGCTTTTTTTTTGTTGGAAATGTAATAAATTCAATAATGTATTTCATATAATTTTACTGTACTTCCCTAAAACCAACTATTTCCCCATCAAAATTAGAAACTGGGGACTGTGGAAGTCTTGCCTATAACGTCTTCTAATGGTATTTTAGGTCTTGAAAATGTCGTCTTTAATGGACTTCTTTTCAGACGTTAGGGTGATTTTATGCTGATGACAGGGTATATTTTTGGTGAAAATGTAATAAATTCAATAATGTATTTCATATAATTTTATTGTACTTCCCTAAAACTAACTATTTCCCCATCAAAATTAGAAACTGGTGACTGTGGAAGTCTTGCCTATAACGTCTTCTGATGGTCTTTTAGGTCTTGAAAATGTCGTCTTTAATGGACTTCTTTTCAGGCGTTAGGGATATTTTCTGCTGATGACAGGATATCCTGTAAGCTTTTTTTTGTTGGAAATGTAATAAATTCAATAATGTATTTCATATCATTTTACTGTACTTCCCTAAAACCAACTATTTCCCCATCAAAATTAGAAACTGGGGACTGTGGAAGTCTTGCCTATAACGTCTTCTAATGGTCTTTTAGGTCTTGAAAATGTCGTCTTTAATGGACTTCTTTTCAGACGTTAGGGTGATTTTCTGCTGATGACAGGGTATATTTTTGGTGAAAATGTAATAAATTCAATAATGTATTTCATATAATTTTATTGTACTTCCCTAAAACTAACTATTTCCCCATCAAAATTAAAAACTGGGGACTGAGGAAGTTTTGCCTATAACGTCTTCTAATGGTCTTTTATGTCTTGAAAATGTCGTCTTTAATGGACTTCTTTTCAGGCGTTAGGGAGATTTTCTGCTGATGACAGGATATCCTGTAAGCTTTTTTTTGTTGGAAATGTAATAAATTCAATAATGTATTTCATATAATTTTATTGTACTTCCCTAAAACTAACTATTTCCCCATCAAAATTAGAAACTGGTGACTGTGGAAGTCTTGCCTATAACGTCTTCTGATGGTCTTTTAGGTCTTGAAAATGTCGTCTTTAATGGACTTCTTTTCAGGCGTTAGGGAGATTTTCTGCTGATGACAGGATATCCTGTAAGCTTTTTTTTGTTGGAAATGTAATAAATTCAATAATGTATTTCATATAATTTTACTGTACTTCCCTAAAACCAACTATTTCCCAATCAAAATTAGAAACTGGGGACTGTGGAAGTCTTGCCTATAACGACTTCTAATGGTCTTTTAGGTCTTGAAAATGTCGTCTTTAATGGACTTCTTTTCAGACGTTAGGGTGATTTTCTGCTGATGACAGGGTATATTTTTGGTGAAAATGTAATAAATTCAATAATGTATTTCATATAATTTTATTGTACTTCCCTAAAACTAACTATTTCCCCATCAAAATTAGAAACTGGTGACTGTGGAAGTCTTGCCTATAACGTCTTCTGATGGTCTTTTAAGTCTTGAAAATGTCGTCTTTAATGGACTTCTTTTCAGGCGTTAGGGAGATTTTCTGCTGATGACAGGATATCCTGTAAGCTTTTTTTTTGTTGGAAATGTAATAAATTCAATAATGTATTTCATATAATTTTACTGTACTTCCCTAAAACCAACTATTTCCCCATCAAAATTAGAAACTGGGGACTGTGGAAGTCTTGCCTATAACGTCTTCTAATGGTATTTTAGGTCTTGAAAATGTCGTCTTTAATGGACTTCTTTTCAGACGTTAGGGTGATTTTATGCTGATGACAGGGTATATTTTTGGTGAAAATGTAATAAATTCAATAATGTATTTCATATAATTTTATTGTACTTCCCTAAAACTAACTATTTCCCCATCAAAATTAGAAACTGGTGACTGTGGAAGTCTTGCCTATAACGTCTTCTGATGGTCTTTTAGGTCTTGAAAATGTCGTCTTTAATGGACTTCTTTTCAGGCGTTAGGGATATTTTCTGCTGATGACAGGATATCCTGTAAGCTTTTTTTTGTTGGAAATGTAATAAATTCAATAATGTATTTCATATCATTTTACTGTACTTCCCTAAAACCAACTATTTCCCCATCAAAATTAGAAACTGGGGACTGTGGAAGTCTTGCCTATAACGTCTTCTAATGGTCTTTTAGGTCTTGAAAATGTCGTCTTTAATGGACTTCTTTTCAGACGTTAGGGTGATTTTCTGCTGATGACAGGGTATATTTTTGGTGAAAATGTAATAAATTCAATAATGTATTTCATATAATTTTATTGTACTTCCCTAAAACTAACTATTTCCCCATCAAAATTAGAAACTGGTGACTGTGGAAGTCTTGCCTATAACGTCTTCTGATGGTCTTTTAGGTCTTGAAAATGTCGTCTTTAATGGACTTCTTTTCAGGCGTTAGGGATATTTTCTGCTGATGACAGGATATCCTGTAAGCTTTTTTTTGTTGGAAATGTAATAAATTCAATAATGTATTTCATATAATTTTACTGTACTTCCCTAAAACCAACTATTTCCCCATCAAAATTAGAAACTGGGGACTGTGGAAGTCTTGCCTATAACGACTTCTAATGGTCTTTTAGGTCTTGAAAATGTCGTCTTTAATGGACTTCTTTTCAGACGTTAGGGTGATTTTCTGCTGATGACAGGGTATATTTTTGGTGAAAATGTAATAAATTCAATAATGTATTTCATATAATTTTATTGTACTTCCCTAAAACTAACTATTTCCCCATCAAAATTAGAAACTGGTGACTGTGGAAGTCTTGCCTATAACGTCTTCTGATGGTCTTTTAAGTCTTGAAAATGTCGTCTTTAATGGACTTCTTTTCAGGCGTTAGGGAGATTTTCTGCTGATGACAGGATATCCTGTAAGCTTTTTTTTTGTTGGAAATGTAATAAATTCAATAATGTATTTCATATAATTTTACTGTACTTCCCTAAAACCAACTATTTCCCCATCAAAATTAGAAACTGGGGACTGTGGAAGTCTTGCCTATAACGTCTTCTAATGGTATTTTAGGTCTTGAAAATGTCGTCTTTAATGGACTTCTTTTCAGACGTTAGGGTGATTTTATGCTGATGACAGGGTATATTTTTGGTGAAAATGTAATAAATTCAATAATGTATTTCATATAATTTTATTGTACTTCCCTAAAACTAACTATTTCCCCATCAAAATTAGAAACTGGTGACTGTGGAAGTCTTGCCTATAACGTCTTCTGATGGTCTTTTAGGTCTTGAAAATGTCGTCTTTAATGGACTTCTTTTCAGGCGTTAGGGATATTTTCTGCTGATGACAGGATATCCTGTAAGCTTTTTTTTGTTGGAAATGTAATAAATTCAATAATGTATTTCATATCATTTTACTGTACTTCCCTAAAACCAACTATTTCCCCATCAAAATTAGAAACTGGGGACTGTGGAAGTCTTGCCTATAACGTCTTCTAATGGTCTTTTAGGTCTTGAAAATGTCGTCTTTAATGGACTTCTTTTCAGACGTTAGGGTGATTTTCTGCTGATGACAGGGTATATTTTTGGTGAAAATGTAATAAATTCAATAATGTATTTCATATAATTTTATTGTACTTCCCTAAAACTAACTATTTCCCCATCAAAATTAGAAACTGGTGACTGTGGAAGTCTTGCCTATAACGTCTTCTGATGGTCTTTTAGGTCTTGAAAATGTCGTCTTTAATGGACTTCTTTTCAGGCGTTAGGGATATTTTCTGCTGATGACAGGATATCCTGTAAGCTTTTTTTTGTTGGAAATGTAATAAATTCAATAATGTATTTCATATCATTTTACTGTACTTCCCTAAAACCAACTATTTCCCCATCAAAATTAGAAACTGGGGACTGTGGAAGTCTTGCCTATAACGTCTTCTAATGGTCTTTTAGGTCTTGAAAATGTCGTCTTTAATGGACTTCTTTTCAGACGTTAGGGTGATTTTCTGCTGATGACAGGGTATATTTTTGGTGAAAATGTAATAAATTCAATAATGTATTTCATATAATTTTATTGTACTTCCCTAAAACTAACTATTTCCCCATCAAAATTAAAAACTGGGGACTGAGGAAGTTTTGCCTATAACGTCTTCTAATGGTCTTTTATGTCTTGAAAATGTCGTCTTCAATGGACTTCTTTTCAGACGTTAGGGTGATTTTCTGCTGATGACGTCTTATGGTTGTGACATTTTGATGTCTTCTCAGAGTTTCTGAGATGTCATTTTTAACGTTAGTTGGTCAATTATTTGGCCAAATCAAAAGGTCATTTCGACTCCACAGTGCTACATGGTTGCTGATTTGTTACGGAGTTCCAATAAATCTTGTTTTCTGCTTCAATACTCGCTTGGATAGATCTGCATTGGTGAAGATTATCACTCATCTTTTAGTCTGAAGCCGAGGTTAGGCCCGTGATCAAATGAGGAATAATAATTCCGAATCAGATCCACAAGGGTACCCAAATTTTGTATCACACATTACGTGGACGGCTGAATCAAAATTTAGCAGTGATAGAATCATATACTTATATTTCTAGGCACATCAGAATCTACATCATGTCAGAAATGATCTTTTTCAGTTTTAAATGTATTTGCTATAATTATGAATTATAAATTAAAATTAAGTAACTGTTTGGCGAATTCTACAACAAAGAGAGAGAAGAAGTTTTAGGGAATCAGATATTGTTGAGATTGAGAAATCGTCAAGAAGTGAAAAGTGGTTGAATAGAAATGGACTACAAATTGATGAGCACTTGAATTATTGACTTATTTCATATAATCCGGTACGATTGGGTTTTGAGACAAGAATCGATTGTAGCACCACCGAACTTGGTATGCTAGTAGTTGGAACTATGATAAACACGAAAAAAAAATATTTAGCAAAATTCCAAGGGTGGAACATTTTTTTTTTCGTTTAAAAATATATAAATAGATATTTGCTGTAATCTTGGAAAGTATATGAATTATCGGAAAAACAACTCAACAGGGTGAAAAACAATTAAATTTTCCACAAAAATTATTCCTAGTAATTTCTTATGAAATGCGCTCTTTTCTGAGAAAACGTGATTGAACGCCGACATCAAATTTCAGATTCACTCTTACCGCCGCTAAAAATTCTGGCCGAGCCGAATATTTGATTGGTCATAACTCTGCCAAAAATGATCGGAGAAGGAAAAAGAAAAGTTCATATCGTTTCTGAAGACTCCCACCTTCTCATACAAATATAATATGCGAGTAATTGAGTACCTAAAATTTGTTTTGTCCCACTTCACGGAGATGTTTGTGGATGATCCGAAAATCATGAATAATTTAGTGAATATGGAATTATTATACTGAAGCAGCAACCCATACCCTCTTTGGACTATATGCAACAATTTTAAAGTAGTGTGACAGGTCCCACTTATACATGCCAAAAAAAACTTTGTTTTACTCCTGCCTCATTTTCAACTTACCCATAAAATCGGCATTCTCTTCACTAAATATATATATATATATATATATATATATATATATATTTAATAACACTATTCTGAAGTGCAAACCTCAAGCTTGAAATCACATACTTCATTTTTTATGTAGGATGTGTATGAGCGATTATTTTCATTTACTGAAGAAATTGCAGGGATTATGGGTGAGTTGAAAACTGAGGCAGGAGTAAAACCCAGTTTTTTCTTTGGCATATACAGTGTGACCCATTTAAGATGGAAGCACCCATATAAAACTCACATTTGTCAACCGATTTGAATGATTTTGTTTTCTCTAGTTAGACATTCAAAAAGTCTACTAGGACACCAAATTTCATGTATAAATCTCCATTTACAGGGCCAACTATTCTTATTTTTCAAGGTCAAAAATCTAAAAAAATGACTAGCGGTTTTTTTAGAAGAAATCTGACTACACCACTAGATTCGCGACATTTTCAAATGTTACATATGTGAATTGCGTTGAAATGCGTCAATCAATAAAAAAGTTATGAGGTAATGAAATTTGATAAATATGCCGTTTAATCAACCCACCAATTCAATTTCATAACTTTTCTCAAAATTCGAAATACACCACTGTATTCAGGAGATCTCGATATATCACTGGTCGAAATTTCATCAAAATCTGTTCATAAATAAGAACATCATGGAATGGAATTTCAGGAAAATGTCATTTTATCTAAAAATTTCTTATTTTTTCATTTATCAACAGATTTCGATGAAATTATGGTCAGTAATATTTCAAGACACCCTGAATCCAGTAGTGTAGTCAAAGTTGTTACAAAAGTTTTGAAATTGAAGTGGTGGGTTGATTAAAAGGCATATTTCTCAAATTTCATTCCCCTATCACTTTTTTATTATTTTACGCATTCCAACGTTATTTACATGTGAACCATTTGAAAATAACACGAATCCAGTGGTGTAGTCATATTTTGTCTAAAAATATCGCTAGTAATTTTTTTAGGTTTTTTACCTTGAAAAATATGATTAGTTGGTCCTGGAAATGGAGATTTATCCATGAAATTTGGTGTCCTAGTAGACTCTTTGAATGTCTACCTAACGAAAACAAAATAAATCATTCTAATCGGTTGAAAAATGTAACTTTGATATGGGTGCTTCCATCTTAAATAGGTCACACTGTATAAGTGAGACTTGTCTCACTAGTCTTAAATCGTTGCATATGGTCCAAAGAGGGTACTGATTCCTGCTCCAGTATAATTATTTCATGTCAACTAAAATATCCATGACTTTCGGATCCTCCGTAAATATCGTAGAAAGGTTATGTGAAGTGGGACGAAACACATTTTAGGTAATCAGATACTCATATGTTATATTTGCATGAGGAAGTAGAAGCCTTCAGCAACGATATGCACTTTTTCTTTTACTTCTACTATAATTTTTAGCAAAGTTATGATAAATCTAATTTTCGGCCCTGCCTGAACTTGCAGTGGCGGATTAGCGCGAGCATGAAATGTGACGTCGGCGTTAAACCACGTTTTCTCAGATAACGAGCGTATTTCATAAGATATTACTGAAAATCATTCTTGTGGAGAATTTAATTATCTCTCAACCTATCGAAATCTTATATTTTCTGATCTAACAAAAAAAAATGTTTTTCAAATGAAAAATTTTTTGGGTTCCACCACTAATTTTTTGGGTTCCACCACTAATTTTTTGGTAAACAATTTTTTTTCTAAATTACCCGATGTCGAGATGTCATGTGCCGAGTTTCAGAGTGCTAAAATTCATTCTTCACTTTTTGCTCGAGTTTGTCGTTACTGAATTAATACGAAAAAAAATTTTATATTGTTTGCTCTTCATTAATCTCAACATGTGAGGATTGTTTAATAATGTTTCCGTAGTATTTATTATTACCTAATTTTATTGAATGAATTCGAAAAGTGTGCCAGAGAGTATTAAATAAATTGAACGAATTATATTGATTTAAATCTCTGACATATATTTGTGCGATGTATCTCAAGTGCTATAATTGCAATCAAGCATTGAATATTATCCCCCATCTGGTTTTGGAAAGACCACTTGCATACATGACATGTTCGAAACATTCTCAATCTCAAAGGTACGAATATCTCAACATACACTTGTGTATATCATTTGTATTTAGGTGAGTAATTGAGTATATAAATCATTCAGAATCAATATATTTTTCAGACAATAATAATCTTCAGTTCACGTTCTGAAACATTCCGACTTTACTTGCGGTACATTTACAAATACATTGATGTCATTCAACAATTTGTAATAATGAAATAACCTTACTCTCCCACTGTGTTGTTTACTACTACGCTATTCAGTCCGGTTTTGAAGTCAACCGAAAGCATTTGTCGGTACAGGAGTTCAAAGATTTCGCTAGGGTCTGTTTTGGTATCAAATAACATGGACATAATGGGCGGTATCGCCACAAAGGTGGGTGAGAAAGTCTTGATTTATGCAAGATTCATACGGTGTGTCAAGATTTAGTTTCCTGACTAGTTAAATGCAGGGCAAAGGCTAGGATTTCCGCAGACTCCACCTAGATATCAAACAGCGGCAATACACCACATGAATTCAAAAATAATAGTTTGAAAAAGCTGAAGAACATGCTTTACTTCCAACATGGACTAAAAAGTAAAAAATAATTAACAGTTCAATTACTCAAATGTAAAAAAGCGTGGGTGCTTTCGATCTATAATATCATATTTCTTAGTTTAATTTAAAATACTCAGCGTTCAAGAGCTCAACAGAACTTTGTCAAGCACCCAACGTTTTTTTATTATATTTGAGTAATTGAATTGTTAATTATTTTTTACTTTTTGGTCCATGTTAGAAGCGAAGCGTGTTCTTTAGTTTTCTTAAACTATTAATTTTTTATGAACAAAAATTGAAATCTCCAAACCCGAAAACCATATCAATATTGAATCGAATCTGACCATGATCTCCAAACTCGTCCACCATCTTGGAGCGACCATCTTTAATTTATGAATTTTGACAAAAAATCCGAAATATACTAGCTAAAAAACCCCCACATATCAATTTTGAATAAAAAATAACAATGAACAATTGTGTTTCCTATATAGATATTTTTTTTAAGTTTTTTGTCGGACCATGTATGAAAAACTATATGAACGCATCAAAGTATAGTAAATATTTTTGGAATTAGGTTTCAGTAACGCATCCATGGATAAATAAAAAAGTTTTAGAATGTTTCAAAATGAAATATAGAAACAAATGATTGCTTTAATATATTGGGAAGTGAAAATGTATAGGTACTTATAAGTATAACATAAAAACACTCATGATATGATGGTTTACTTATAGAAAACTTGACAACGATGATTATTTTTTATTTATAATATTTTCGGAGGTAAATACATAAGAGATTATGATTTTTGTTCGAAAATACTAATATGATATTCATAAAATCTGTTGTGGATTCATCTGCTGCTGAAAGACAAGCTTTAGTCGCTATTTTCCATCGTTCAAGATAATCTCTTGGGAGGTATTCATGTATTTGAACTACTAGATATATATCTGATAGATATTGTGAAAAGACTCTAACTGAAAAGAAAAAATCTGAAAGGAAAATTCGTATTTTCATTCAGATAGTTGATTCTTTTAATTTTCTCTAGTTTTCATTAAAAATTCATAATACCTACAGTGCGGCTTTTAATAGTCCCCACCACTGTTAACTTTTGAACGGTTCGACGTATAAACATAAATGAAAAACCGTTTCGAGGGTTTCACCAATACTAAAATGGAATGAAAAATTCGACTAAAAATTTTTAAATGGCATGGGGTGTCAAGTGGCACATTGTTGAAAAGATAATTCAATTCTCTTTACAACCATCTAAATATTTTTGAATTTTGCCTATAATTTTTTCCAACTTCGATTTTTATTCTTTTCGAAATTTTTAAGTTAATGTGCCACCAGCGCCATCTGTCGAGTAATTGCAATGTTTCTTCTCTCAAAAAGTAGTATCGGTAATACCCTTCAAAAAAATTTTGGTCTCATTGTTCCACATCAAACCGTTCAAATTTATCGAGGGATGAGTAGTATTCAGATCCGCATTTATATTTGATATTTCGAATTAAAATTGCAAAAAAAAATATTAACAAAATTCAAAAAAATTTAGATGGTTGTAAAGAAAATAAAATTCACTTTTCGACGATGTGCCACTTGATCCCTCATGCCATTTAAAAATTTTGAGTTAATGGGCCCCCCGCGCCCCCTAGTGAGCAATCACCATATTTTTTATTTGAAAAAGTTGTATTGGTGAAACTCACAGTAATCGTTCATTTCATTGAAGCAAGGTTCGCTTCTCTCGCATTCAATCCCTAAAACATTTTGGCACTTTTACTTCATAACTCGAGCGCCACTAATTTAATGTATTTTTCTCTTACTTAAAAAATATTAAAAAAATATCATCAAATTTTATTTTGCATCTAAGCATCTAAATGCATTTTTTTAATTGAATGCCATAGTTTGACACACCGTTCTTCTGTTTTCTAAGAAGATCCAAGACGCAATTATTTGAATAATAATATTCTTTTCGTTTACTATTGAAAATGTCCAAAATGGCGGAGTCTTCATTTCAGTAAAACACGGCGTGATCTAGATTAAAACTAATTGTTCATTTATTTAAATCCAATGATTCTCGCAGGACACTGATTACGTTTCCTTTTAAAACCAAAATGCTTTAATCTGTTCAAACTCGTGACCTTATTGATTTAAAGTGGTCTTGCTCTCGAATGGAATCCTATTCTCACAAATTTTGCCGGTTTTTTGATTGAAGCGTGTGGTACATTTTCATCTTTGACGAATTTCATTTAAAAAAAAACAAGGTAAGATTTGCATATTACTATTATTCCGTTACATTGTGTTTTATTTCTGCAAACAGCACTGGTTCACTAAAATAGCTTCTTGACAAGATGGCGTTCAATCCGTATGTGGAGGGGATATAATTAGTTTTAATGAAGTCGCACAAAGACCAAAAGGTATTTCTTTAAACCAAATTGACTAAATTAAAACCTTCAAACTTTATAATACTCTTAATGTACTCATTAAAAGGTAATAATTGTGTTTTTGGATTTAATGTGGTATTTGATATAATTGAAAAGAAGTATACTCTACATCGGAATCCAATCTTGCTAAAATAAAGCATTGGCTAGATTATAACTTACTCAGTTTAATATTTCGAAAACTCATTTTATAACATTCACCTCTTCACAAAAAGACCAACCTGATGAATCAACCATCAAAGTGCATGGGAATGGCTCCACTTGCAAATCTTGCAACTGTTCACAAATTGACAAAGTACGTTCCATAAAATATCTTGGATTAATTCTGGATGAGCACCTCAAATGGACTGATCATGTCGAATATGTGAATAAAAGACTGAAAAAACTCATATATAAGCTCTACCAACTAAGAGAAATTATAAACAAAAAAAAACCTTGTTCTTGTCTATAATGCTTTGGCAAAATACTGATGCATTATATAGTTTGGGGAGGAATGTACAAGTCGTCTCTTCATAACCTAGAAACGACTCATAATACGTTAATAAAAATCATTATGAAAAAATCAAAACGATATTGTACTGAAACTCTATATCACGAGTTGAGTTTGTTTTGTATAAGAAAACTTTTTATTCTCCTCTGCCTTTTATGGATTTTGGACCAAAATTTTACAATAGATCTGAAAAACTATAAGCACAATAAAAAAACAAACATGAACTGAAAACTTTCCTCATCGATAACTTCAAAGATTTCATAAAAATAATTGATAGATGAAAATCAAAAATGAGGAAGAAATGTCTATCTCTTCATACACTAATATATAAATATTTGAAAAAAAATCGATTATCACTTTCTATGTGTCCGTTTCTCTTACCTGAGTATGTTCGGTTTGAAAATCTCCAGATTCTTGACATGATTTTTTGGGTTTATGACCTTCCACAATCTGAAAATGAAAAAAAAAATTTTAATCCAAAGAAATCTGTAGAAGGGCAAATTAATTAATTTGCCCGATAAGTTACTGCGTTCACAAGACTGCTGTCTTGAAAGAAATTAATTTTTGTCAGTAACGTACCCTACACTGAATTTGCCTATCTGAAAAAATGAGATCGAATTAACAAAGAATACTTCTCTTTTTTTGAAAACTGTTGAGAGAATCAAACCAAGAAAAAAGAAAGTTGAAGGAAACTGCGTGCATTCTTTTATCGAACAACTGCTTCTCAACCAATTCCATCGAAATGGACCGCACCTGGTTACCCCTCCTCAGAGATGAAATAAGAACTAATAGAATGGTGATTGATTGATACCGAACACCCTATGTATCAAGATACCAAATGTCAATCAAAAGAATGTATGACAGATTTCATTTGACTCTGTCAAAGAAAGGTCTTATTACCAAAATCGCACTCCAAATTCAGTTTCCTCAGCGTCTTTTTAAGAAGTTTTGATAACGGAGGCAGATACAGCCTCCGAAACGTCAACAGTTTTCAAAAAAAGAGAAGTATTCTTTGTTAATTCGATCTCATTTTTTCAGATAGGCAAATTCAGTGTAGGGTACGTTACTGACAAAAATTAATTTCTTTCAAGACAGCAGTCTTGTGAACGCAGTAACTTATCGGGCAAATTAATTAATTTGCCCTTCTACACTTGTACAGATTTCTTTGGATTAAAATTTTTTTTTTCATTTTCAGATTGTGGAAGGTCATAAACCCAAAAAATCATGTCAAGAACTGGATTTCCTCCACAAAATCAAACTTTCAATCAATCTCCAGATTATTCTTGTTTTTAAATTATTCTTTTGAGTTTTATACCTTTCATGTCATATTTAATTCTTAAGTGTCAGTTATTTCTATTGATGTTATAGTTGAATATAATTTTTTTGTTGTATAATTTTATACTATATATAATTTTAATTATTATAATTAGGTAACAATTCGAGATCCAGAACACAAGCTTTCGTAGCTTAGGTGGCTCCTTTGCATTTCTATCACAGGTAATTTCTAATTGTTCTCACATGAACATTTAATTTTATTTTATTTATACAACTTTCTTTACATTTGTATTATACCTGGTACTGTAAAACTGTAAAAACTGTGATTTGAATTATTTACCGTTCTAACTAGAATGTCTGGACCGCAAGTTATTTCGTTCTCTGATTTTTTAGAGGCAGCAATTTCGTGATTGTATATTCTGAGTGATTCTCTGGTATATATACAGTGAGGTCCTAAATTAACGGATAAATTCATTTTTTACATTGTTAGCTATTTTCAAGAAAAACGCTGAAACACTTTTCGAGTTATGTTTTCGAAAAGACAGATTATCATTTGATTTTTCTAGAATGCACCGTTAATGTTCATATAAATCCCTAAGAAAATTACTGCAAGTTAAAAAAATCTGAAAAATGTTTGGGCATTCAAATTTGTGATAAATAAGTGTTAAATAATTGATTGTATATCTAATGCGTAGGGTTTGACGCTTAACAGAACGCAAATCATGCGTGGCATTTTTGGATTTGTGTTCTAGTGCTCTATTCCACCACCAAGATTAGCCTCCAAAAGAGTTGAAACTTGTTGATCTCTAGTTCGATCTGACAAAGGTCCCAGAAAATTCGTCGAACTTTTGAAATATCTGTAGAACTTGTAAATGTCCGGAAAATTATTTCAGTGTTCATGTTCTATCAACAGAAAATAGACCTATACTTTTATGTTGAAATTGAGAGTAAATGATATTTAGGTGATGTCACAATAGAAAAAATACTCAAATTTTCAAGAGAATCGTACCTAGAATTTTATCAAATAAGTATAAAAAAAATCTCATGTATACTTACTTGCAGATTCCCTAAATCAAAGTATATTTCAACCATTGTATTGAACAGAAAGGTACATCCCTATTCACTCTTACCGAAAAAACTAGTTTCCCAATCAAGATTATAGTAGATTAGAAGGTGATGAAGTATGATTCGGTGAACCAAACTTTCACTTTAAGTAGTCATATTTATAGCTGGTAATATTATAGAATGTAACCTTTTTTATTATTTTTTTTTGTATCCGTTTGGATTATACCAGTTGGGCCCTGTCTCCGGAGCTCCGACACATCCGGAGGGCGTGCTGGTGACATTTACCCAGATAGCCACTCCCCATGTCCGTGGGGTGAACTACTGAGCCCCCTGAGCAGACGGAGTGAACCAAGGATGACGGCCTTCTGCATTCGTCCGGCTAAGATTTCTGCCATATTACGGCAAGCCGGTATGATTTTTAAGTTCGAGAGCAGTGTGTCCATCATACCACCAAGGACCCCTATAATCAGAACTCAATCCATAAAATACCCGAAGGCACTGCAAACCTCAATAACGTAGCCCAAAAGGACGACAACAACAAGCCCATAACCCCGAAAACCAAGGAAATAAACCACCAAAACTCAAACGATAAAAAAAGTAAGGATACAATCAATACTATACATTTTAACTATTTTCTACTCAGGAATGTTTGAACTCGACTATTTCCAGACAACTTCAACTTTCAAAATATTGCATCAAATATAATATCTGAAATATTTCAGAATTAATTTGATTGAGAATATGTGAAACGTAATTTTGATATATTTCAAAGTTTCGAATTTGTGTTTCTTGAAATATCCTATAATTACTCAACTGTGAATTATTGAAACATTTCAAAGTAGCTTCTTTGTAAAAACGTTCATATTGCATAGGAATAGAAATGTTGGAATATTTCTTCAGTCTCATGTTACCATTCTGATGTTATCATCAAATTTGATATCAGATTTGGCAAATTCCATGATGATCGAGAAGAAAATATAATACTGTTGCGTCTTCGGGTTCAAAAATAAGTGTGCCCTGGTATGAACTCGCCTTTATTAATCAAACTTCCCTTGACAACACTGTAATTCAAGTCACTGTCAAATACTTGTATCCAAGGTAACTCAAGGTAACTTTCTAACTCCCTTCATCTCACAAATGCATTGCTTTTATATACAAATAAAGTTCTAGAAAATTTAAGAAATCAATAGAACACAAATAGAATGTTCGACGATTGATCCAGAACAAAAGTTAGTGCTTCTAGATTTTTCCATCTAATTCATCGAACGATCTCGAACAATTCGAGAAGTCTATATCAAATTTCAGGTCTGTAACAATACAGTGTTTTTTAACTTTTTCTCAATACTCCGCTTCGCGTCGGGCATCATATTATCCTCGACAGAAAAATCACTATTTAACGTGATATGTGTATGCTAGGTATCTATTTCAGACCATAGCGTATTACCGACCAGCTCTAGGAAACAGCATTGTCAAAAATCAAGCCAATTTCACAATACGTATAGGGCTCATCGAGTGGTATCCTTTATAGGCCAGTAGAAATAGACAATCAATTCACATTGATTCCAAAAGTTTTCAAACTTTGGTCAAGTGAATGGTACATAGAGAAAGCAATAAATCTCAGTTCGCAACCTCTTCCGGAATACGCAACATTGTCAAAATGGCAATTAACTTGAATTTTGCTGTATACTCGTTGAGAAAATTCCAAAAGTTCTGCAAACTTGGAGTGGTATTGAATATATTATTTTATGTCACGAATCAAGTTTGCAACCAATTCAAAATGTTTTCAAAATTTGCAACAAAGTTGCAACACCTTGATCAAAAAAATATCCACGAATTAAGAAAATATATGTTCCGGTCAACGTTAAAGGTTGCAAATCCACACAACTATTCAGAATATTTTCCGATGTATCCATAGAAATTATAATATATATATACTTACTCTATAGAATGCCAATCCCCTCTTCGTGGGACCCTGAAAAGTGTTGTAAAATTCCAAATGTTTTCAGCAATGCGCATGCCCATAACCAGTCTCCTAGCTCTGCAGCGTCGACAAATTTCAGAAAATTTTATCTTTGTAGTCGAGATTCTGTCGAAAATAATCTAACATTACTGTGAAGCCTACCCAAATTCCCGTCGAATTGTTGAGATCGTGCAATAGTGTTAGTTAACACACAGTTTTCAATTACCGCAGAGGAAGGCAGGTAGTTTGCAAGAGCCGGTTTGGGTTAGTTTGGTGGTTTAGGCGATTTGTGTTCATTGTGAAATTAACCATTAACTTTATTGTGTTTATTTAGATGTGCTTTTCTTATTACTGTCGTTCACTCCAATTATTCATCGGTAGTGTGTATGTTATTGGTTTTCGGGTTTTTCTGTAGTGAAATTTTAATTTTGACAATGTTGACGTGCTTGGTTCTCTGGTGTGGAAATAAAGGAAATATTCCTGGAATCCATTATTTTTAGTAAATACCTTCAAAATACTATACTGCTCACATGTTAGATCTATTCTTGAAATATAGTTCAGTTGTATAGTCCCCACACTGAGTTTTAGTTCGAAAAATTGAATTGTGGCTAGAGATGAATTATATATGCTGAGCTAAATAAAATGCTGGATATCCAATCACTTTCTGAAGATGTGTCACTGACATAGCATTCCTACATAAATGAATCTCTGGCATTATCAATTGCTTTAAACTACGTGAGACTATTGCACTGTCTGTAAAACTCGCACACCTAAAAAATACTCACTGTTTCACTACATACAATCAACTATGCTTCACTTCCCTCTCAATAGAATCAAAATATATTTCAACAGGTACTATCATAGCCTTGACGTATTCTGTGAAACTGTAAATGTATGTAATATTAGGTAGGTCTTGAAAGATTTTAGTGCTTAAGAATCTATCTGTTTTAGTGTTCTGTTTTTCGAAACCATTTCTTGTATTTCATTGTTGTTTTCTTATACAATTAGTGTGTATGTATTACTTGTAGTAGATTGGGTAAATTTTAATTTTATCTTATTTAAGGTTTGTTATTCATTTAAAATTGGGTTATCCTGTGGAAATAAATTAATAAATAGACTTTTTTGTGTCATTCAACTAATCAATATCTGAAAAATATTCTCTCGCCAAGCAGTTATTCAAATTACTATAGAACACACTATCATCCTCTGTCCATCTCAATTATCTGAATTATCAAACTGATATACTTTCATAGCAAAAAAATACACATTACTATAAAACATTTTTCTTTCGAACTTAGTATGTTCAGTAATCAATATTATGCACTTATTACCCAACCATTTATATATTTTTGTAGATTCTTTTTGTAGTTCTACTGGCCATCATGAAAAACTACACATTTGAAAAATAAACACAGAGTACTCCCTTTATTATCAAAGTATTCATATAATATTTATAAACATTAAAAATGGCAAAGTTCAAAATTTTGATTGGCAGTTTCCTATTCCTTATATTGGTCACTCAGCTCTATAAACAACCCATTTATTATTACTCTTCGTTTTGTTTTATTTCTCATTTTATTTCACTTGCTGTATTGACTCACCGAAAACGAATGTATTTGGTATAACCCTTAAAATGTAGACCAACGGTCGACACGTGCTTCAGACTGTGTAGCCAAGTGCAAAGATGTGCAAAGACGTTCAATTAATACTTATAATTATGTTGAATGTTGTATCCCATTTTCCCTTCCCATCAGTTGTGTTCCGCAGGATCAGTTCTAGCACCAACACTTCTTTCTTCACATCAAACATCAATGATTTGTTGGGAGCTACCTCATGTCCAGTAATCAGCTTTGCAGATGATAGTACTCTTCATACCTCTTTCTCTTCCAACGCTCCGATATCAGTCAGTGAATGCAGAACGGGGAAAAATCGTGAATGAAATAAATAAGCACTCGTCAATAATTCTAGAATGGTGATCCAACAACTCACAAGCTAGCTCACTCCTCTGGAACATCGCAGAAAGGTTGGCGCGATCTGTCTGTGCATAGATATTTCCATGGACGATGATCTTCCGAAATATTATCAATCGTTCCACCGTTAGCGGTCCCTTCGAGACTGACCCGTCGAGCTCCAGTCCTCAGCACATCCATATGCCGTCATTTTGGAGACATGCCGTACATCTGTTTCCCAGAATATCAATTCCTACCTACCTTCCTTTGGTTTCCACGATGTTCTCTGAACAATACAGGATGTTTCTTTCCGTGGGAATCAGAATTTAAAAAAAATCATAAAATAGGAATATTTCAGAAACGTCACCAATAGTTAACTACTCAAGATATATTTTTTCATTGTTATTTTATTCGATGAATTTCTCGGATATAATCAGTTTCACAACAGAGATATGCCCACCAAAACTTTTCGTGTCTCATAGACTGCCCTGACCCCAACGTATTATCAAATCGATTTTACTCAGTATCATGAATCATTTAAAAATCTCACTGAAACCCACCCTGGTATGAATGAAACTGGTCCTGATCATGCGCACTAAATAATCGAACTTTTTACAACACTTTCGTCCCATTGAATTGGCATTCTAGAGTAAGTATATATATTATAATTTCTATGGATGTATCTATCAAGTTTGCAGAACTTTTCGAATTTTTTCTTATGGTATATCAAAGAAAACCATTATAGTTCGATCAAAAAAAATATTCCGTTTGCTTGAATTGGTTGTAAACTGTAACGTGCTTTCGGTGTTACGGATGGCGGACGTTACTATGACGCTTTCGGTTGTTGTATCTTACCTAACCTAACACCGGGAATCTATCAAAACCCAAGAATGCCTCGGGCTCCAGTTATTTTATAGTGATATGCTTCACTCTCCCAATCTAGAGCAAGGTGGGAGGCCCAGGGCAGCTACAGATGGAGATACGGTATCCCAGGGGTCAGTTTTTATGACTCTATATTGTTTCTTCAAGAGACTACAGGCTTTAATTGCAATCACCTGTTCAGCAGGAATAACGGCTGCTTTACTGATAGCTCTATATTATACGGAAGAAAAAACACAACCAATGTAGGTAGACCAAACCAATTTTTATTAATTTTTTTAATAAACAGGGACTAGTAGCTGATAAACTTATACTCTAAGAATCCGGGTAATGAATTCAACTCCGCGTCGTAGTCAGCTTCGGAAGGCTTCTCGGGTACCAACGAAACGGGCAACGGGAATGCCAAGCTCCACGGAGGCTAGTTCAAGGCCTATCACCAAGGTAGAGAATAATGAACTAAACAATACTAAAGAATCGAGATAACATGAGCTGAACGTATTGATAACTCTTTGCACGGTATCCCCCTACCGATAACGTTTGGCGACGGCTAGTCCCGGATAGTCTGTCCCGCAGACTTCAGGGCACTAGGTTGTTACGCGAAGGCGATCCCTCTGTAGGAAATCCGGAAGCGATACAAACATTTTCGTGTAGAGGGATAGAGAACGGATCCTTGTGGAACCTCCTAAAAATCAAATTTTATACGGAAAACCTTCGTTCGACAACCGAAAAGTAGTCAGGGAAGTGGAACGAAGTTGTGAGCTCCCAAATGGAGAAACTGGATCGACAGCCGAAAGATTGTCCGAGCCGTCGAACCAGAACTTTCCCAGCTCGGGTAGGTACGCGAAGGCGGTTCCTTTACAAAAGGTCCGGACGCGGCACAAACATTTTCAGGTTGAGGGGTAGAGAACGGAACCCTGTGGAACTTTGGAAATCAAATTTTCTTGCAAAACAAAACGCTTCGTTACAAAACTTGATTCGTGATATGAAATAATATATTCTATACTACTCCAAATTTGCAGAACATTTGGAATTTTCTCAACGAGCATACAGCAAAATTCAAGTTAACTGCCATTTTGACAATGTTTCATACTTCGGAAGAGGTTGCAAACTGAGATCAATTGCTTTCTCGATGTACCGTTGACTTGACCAAAGTTTGAAAACTTTTGAAATTATTGTTAAATCTATTTTTCATGCCAATCTCTACTGGCCTATTATGTATAAACGAACTGATAGGTATATGGAGACCGAGAGTAATAGAGCATTTCTCCCAACGAATCTACATAAACACTTTGTGGTGTTTATAAATTCTGTTGGTTCATTACAGCTCCACAAAACCACTACATCATAAGCGAGCCGGTAACAATTAAGGACGAATAAATATCTGTAAGAGGAGCGCATAGCTTTTCAATCATACCGTATGAATGGTTCAGAATAATATAATGTAATGAAAGATGAGCGGAATGTGTGATAGGCACGAGCCGAGTCTCGAATAATGGTTAATCCATGCATGTAGGCTGTTGAATAGAAAGGTATGATCCAGTGCGCCCACGGTTGTATTCGTGGTTGATTCCTCGTGACGTTGTTCATGGTTCTATTGATTAATATTTCAGGGCCCAACTGAATTGCGACCGCTGCGCTGTATGAAATTAGATGATAAATGGATCATTTTGAACTAAATATTTTGGAAAAGTTATTAAATACTTGGGGCCTCTGATAGTTAAAATAACAATTTTTAACAATTTTAACTATTTAACTATATTTAATTATTTGAGTTTTTTTTTATGTATTTATATCCAAACAGACCTATTGGTCTAATTACTATGGATAATATGTGTTCTGGGTAGGCCTTGTTACTAACTCCATACGCCACCTTAGGAGCAGCACTTTTAATTTTTACGCAACAGTGAATCGTGGAAGATTATTCCGAGTCGGCGACAAGGTCCAATCATTCCGATTTTTACATCCGAAAAATGAAAAAAACCTTGGTCCTCCTGGGAATCGAGCCCGTGACCTTTCGCTCACGAGCTCCGGCACTAACCACTGCGCCAACCAACACCCTGAGACAAAATAGTAAGAAATAGATTTATCTTGCTTCAGTGTTCCCCCTTGTAAAACTTTCTTATCACTGACACACGGCTGACTAGCTCGCGTGGGTTCTCTGTATAGGTGGTTTTGATAGGCTGCAGGCTGTTCCGTTGTCCAATTAAAACACATTCGCCCACTTGCTCAAATATATTGAAAACTAATAATAATAGAAGAAAATATTCGATGGATTACCTCAGTTTTCCCAACTATGGGTTTCCAATACCATTTATTAGGGAATATGAATAATTAAATATATTCATGGGTACCCAAGTGAGATCTCACTTGAATATTAACAAAATCCGGTAAATAATTCATGAGGTAATGAGAATCATTCTTAGTAATTAATATCTACACATCACTTTCAAAGTGATGGATATAGGTAAGTCAAAAAGAAAATACGTGAAATACAGAAAATCTTTAGGCACTGAGGATGAAAAGACTTAGCTATTTTTGTTGCTTCTCCAGCGAGTTCCAACACTAAGGGATGATGGTTCCCTCTGGTCGTATGCTCAGGGATGTACCGGGGAAGAATACGGCACATTAACCATCCAGTAACCATTTGTTCGGGGAAAAATAATGCTAAACCATTTACCGTCATCCATGTTTACTAGGACGTCTAAAAGAAGGTTGGTAGTAACCTCTGAACGTCGGGGGTGAAAGGAAAAGCCCTACGAAGAAAAGAAAAATAACTGCCTGTTTCTCAAAAACAACAGCCCATAGTAACACTCAGAACTGGACATAAAAATAGACTTACGTAGTTGAAGGGTGGCTTGGAAGAAGCTGTTCTTTTGGCTGGAGGTTATTCTATTTGCGTGTTCCGGTGGGAAATCTCCGACAACGTCGTGGCAGACTGAGTGGCACTCACGGAAATATCATCACAAAATATCTCAAGGAATTTCCCGACACCAAATCACAAGAACTTATCTCGCATGAACAAATTACGGAGTTTTGATCCCCAAAATTTCGGGAAGGAACTTGCTTTACTCAGTAATACACCGGAAATAACGAAAAATGAAGACACAAATAATTCAAGTCTGTCCAATAGGCACTCACCAGGGACGTATCTATTCCAAGGGGTATGGATGGACAAACATTGACAAAAAAATCAATCAACACACAAAAATGGTTTGGGTTCATGACAAACACGCCTTGAAGATGAAACAATACATTTTTGAACTGGACCAAACCCAGCGAAAACATACAAAACATACAAAACCTGCAATTAGCAATACCCTCAGGCACGGTCTTGACAACAAATATCACTCGATTATCGATTGATTTATTAAGGGAAATCAGAGCTATACAACTCAAAATACATCTCCCATGATTTCGAGTCATAGATTATTCGCCAATATGTAAATTTTGCGAATAGTATGAAATGATTCGAATTGAAGCGCTCCTGTTTCGACTTCTGAAAAATTCGTATTTTCATTTAATCTTCACTAGATTCGTACTGATAGCCTCAAACCTAGTATGTACTCATAACAAAGTCATTCAGGAGCTTGTCAGTTAACATCACTTTGGCATGTCTGAAAGTTTTATGGAAAAAACAACCTGAGATCTTATAGATCTATTATCTAGTCCGTTAGTCGCTTACTGTCTACCATCACAGTGTCCGCCAAAAACTTGGAACCACATAGCAAACTCTTTTATTATTGTTTTCACAGAAAAAGCATGTGGTAAAAGTTGGTGCTCATCGAGAAACTCATAATGGGTTATCGAAAATTTATGTAAGGTTCTTGGTTTCTGATTTTTTTTATAGAAAAGTCATCAAGACGAAAGTAAATCTATTTTTCAAAATAAGGAAAATATTCTGAGGAATTTGATTATTCATATTATTTTTTTCATCATTTACATCTCCCTGGTACGCCATCGACTCATCATTCAAACCATTTTCGATGAAATATTCTCTAATTATTGAAATATTGGCATTATATAATGAATTCATATCAATATCTAAGAGATAAATCGCTTTCGATTTTTTATGATTTTTTTTTTCATCAACGTTGTTGCACGATATCTAAATCCTATAGCACATTGATGAAAATCTTAATGTTTCATGAGATGCCAATGAAATTTTCCCAATGAATTTTTTCTGTATTTTAAAAAGCAAGGTACTTTATTCCTGATTTTTTCAGGATTTTTTGAGAAACAAAACACCTTATATATCTTTTCGATAACGCATTATGAGTTTCTCGATGAGCACTCTTCTGAGTACTACAAACAACGTTTAAAATACTCCTACTGCACTTCTTTCTGCTACCAGTCGATGGATGCATGATTTTCTTGCTTTACTTTATTTTCTTCGCTGGTACACTTAAAAATATGCAAGAGCGATCTACTTTGCACGTTTACTTCTCCCATAGAAACCAAGTCCCTGGCCGTTCGCCGGTACCATGTGTGAAATGATCCCGGTTTTTTGGCCGTTCGTGTGCAAGAGGCCTAACACAGTAGAATTGATATAATAAGCTCGACACAGTACATTATGCTAACGAGGATTGTTGAATCTCTCACCTGTTTGAAAAATCGAAAATAGTTAGAATTCGGGGACGTATGACGAATGTCGATTTAACAAGGGTAACTCACGCCACTTACGAGACTCAAATACTAAATAACGTAGAAAGTTTTATTATTTTTCAATTAGTATCAATGATAATAATAATAATAATATTTGGAAGCAGACTTTTTTTCGTTAGAAATTAATTCTGGGTTATTGAAGAATACCTTTCCCACGTTTCATGATTGACGGGACTACGAATAATCATGCTGCTTCTAAGGTGGCGTATGGAGTTAGTAACAAGGCCTATCCAGAACACGTGGCTAATGACCATAGTAGTCGATGCCAACACACCAAAGAAAAAAAAATAATAATAATATTTGGAGTTTTTATCTATTTCAATGGAAGGATAGTTTGAATGAGAATATGGGCTTTAGACATTTAACTTAGTTCAAAAATAATAATAGTAAATATAGTTCTGACATAAATTTCGGGGACATGGTTGAATATTTTCAAAATGAGGGTAGTAACCTAATGAGTTTGAGCGAGTGTCTCATTCAAATATGAGTCAATAAAAAAGTGCATTTCGAAGTGTATCTAGGACTAACAGAAAGTGAATTACGAATTACAATTCAGAAAGAGTGCTGGCATCTAGACACATCCACATAACAGTAGAGCAAGCTTCAATTTCCTTTATAAGAGGGTATTGAACTGATTGAAACGTCGTGTTTATAAAAACAATCAATAAAATGAAATTCCGCAACAAAAGTAATCAATACATTACATCATTGTCAACAATTCTATAATAGTGTTACAGACCTGAAATTTGATAAAGACTTCTCGAATTGTTCGAGATCGTTCGATGAATTAGATGGAAAAATCTAGAAGCACTAACTTTTGTTCTGGATCAATCGTCGAACATTCTTATTGTGTTCTATTGATTTCTTAAGTTTTCTAGAACTTTAATAGTATATAAAAGCAATGTATTTGTGAGATGAAGAAGTTAGTTAGAAAGTTACCTTGAGTTACCTTGGATACAAGTATTTTGACAGTGACTTGTATTACAGTGTTGTCAAGTGAAGTTTGATTAATAAAGGCGAGTTCATACCAGTGTACACTTATTTTTGAACCCGAAGACGCAACAATAGTTTCGCTTGGGTCTTGGTGGCAAACAGGTTGTGTTCTCGATCAACAAGGTGCGCGGGTTCGAATCGCCTCGCCAACCGACCTCTTGCATGGCATCAAACGTTGAAAGTTAAGCGCTGCATTTCCCTAGCTCGCACAAGTCTCTCGAAGACTCATGAAGTATTCTACATCTTTGGTTGAGCCTTGCCAATTAAATTTTTCCTCAATAATTCTCATTTATGCCACGATGTAAGTTGGCCTTTCCTGCATGATAATTATCATGGATTACTGGAATTTCATCCGGCATGGGTGTTCTAATTATAAATTGCACACTTCCAGTTTAATGTCTCTGTCATCGTAAATGAAGCAAAGAATTGTTAGCGACGAAGTATTTTTTCGAGAATTGAAGTTTATTTTGGTTTTTGTAAAGAACATAAAGCAAGTGTTCTGTGACTGTATCGGGATTGTGGGGCTTTGCAATAATACAGTATTTTCACACCTACTACTTAGGATATTGATTTCGTCATGAGCGAAGTCTGCTTGTTCTTGTGATTTGTTTTGACAACAGAATATGATGATAATTTTGTTTTGTCTAATAATTGAGTACTGACAAATTCAATTTTTAATCGATTATTTTTTTAAAGATTGATGAATGTTTATAACTCGTTGGCCATTCGTTCCAAGTCTGGTTTTTCTGTCTGATTGTCTAACTGATTTACTGCCTAAGAATTGCCTGATTGTCTGTTCTGTTTGTTTACCTGATTATTTGCGTCAAGGTTGTCGATCGAATTTTCTTGGTCAAATGTAGGATTTTGGATCAAAATTTTGCACATTGGTTGAAGTGATTGATTTTGATTCGCGAAAGTGCGTCAACATCAGCGTTGACTTTTCCGGATTGGACGATTTCCTAGTCATAATCTTAGAGCTTTAGGCCCAAGCGAGCAAGTCAACTGCCAGGATATTTAATGGGAAGAAGTCATGTCATGGATCGACGGAAGTGTTTCACTGTCCAAACGATTGCCAGTAATTCTCTTTCGATCGTCGAGTAACGGGTTTCAGCGGTGCACAATGTATAAGGAGCGGAAGGTCTTTTCCGATAAGTAGTTCCCTAAGAAAGAACGGAGCCAACGGCAAATGCGCTTGCGTCAGTGGTAAGAAGCAAGGGTTCGTCTAAATTTGGGTATATCAAAATTGGGAAGGTAGTGAGTGCCTGTTTGAGGTTTTCAAAGGAATTTGTGCATTCATGATTGAAATCGAAAGTGATATCCTTCTGAAAAAATCCTGTTATGGGTTATGAACTTTTGGCAAAAGTCAGTATGTAATAGCCTGAAAGTTCTAGGAAACATTTAATGATCCAGTAACCTTGTCATGGATAGGCGGGCCTAATTTGTATCAAATGGTGGTAGTGGGTTTGATTGTTTTTCTGGTAAGGAATGGACCTAAGATGCAAAATCAAAGTTTTTGACCTCAGCAGCCCCCTGGATAACTTCGGAATATCCCGAAATTTGCTAAATTCTTGAACTTTTTTGATAGTATATGAGACAAGAATGGGCTTGGTAACTTTGCTAGTTACCGAGTTTGGCATTAAAATTTCATGTTTGTCTTCAATGTCTGTGACCCATTTAAGATAGAAGCACCCTCATAAAACTTCCATTTTTCTACCGATTCGAATGTTTTTTTTTCGTTCGGTGGACTTTTTGAATAGTCCACTAGGACACCAAATTTCATGAATAAATCTCCATTTCCAGGGCGAACTAATCTTATTTTTCAAAGTCAAAGTTCTAAATGATTACTAGCGATTTTTTTAGAAGAAATCTGACTACACCACTGGGTTCGCGATATTTTCAAATTATACATATGTGAATTAGGTACATTGAAATGCGTCGATCAATAAAACAGTTATAAGGGAAGAAAATTTGAAAAATATGCCGTTTAATCAACCCACATCTTTTATCAAAATTTAGAATACACCGCTGTATTCAGGAGATCTCGATATATCGGTTGTCAAAATTTTATCGAAATCTGTTCATAAATAAGAAAATCATAATATAATAAAATTTGAAAACTATGTTAATAGAATTTTAGAAAAATGCCATTTTATCTCAAATTTTTTTATTGTTTTACTTATCAACAGATTTTGATGAAATTGTGGTCAGTATATTTCGAGACTACCTGAGTCCAGTGGTGTAGTAAAGTTTTTGATAAATGTGTCGAAATTGAAGTGGTGGGTTGACTAAAGGGCATATTTCTCAAATTTCATTTCCCTATAACGTTTTTATTGGTTGGCGCATTTCAACGTAATTTATGTGAACTATTTAAAAATGTCGCGAATCCTGTTTTTTTCCAAAAAAATCGGTTGTAATTTTTTTACATTTTTGACCTTTAAATATAAGATTAGAGTTGGCTCTAGAAATGGAGATTCATCCATGAAATTTGGTGCCCTAGTGAACTTTTTGAATATCTACCTAACAAAAAAAAATCATTCCAATCGGTTGAAAAATGTAAGTTTTATAAGGGTGCTTCCATCCTTAATGGCTCACACTGTATGAGTCACTGAAGGAAACATTAATTCGATTTCGTATTTTGAACGGGGTAAGGGGGATACATAGATATAGAAATTACGATATATAATGAGAGATTGGAACCTTATGAGAATTTCTGTGAACTTAATATTATAAATGAATCGTTAAAATAAGTGAGCAAGGATGACCTCGAGCTGTGTTCCTTTTGATAAGTTCTCTCTTGCCCTCAGTTAACCAGAGGGCAACAAAAAACAAGGGCGTCTACCTCCGTCCAAAACAGTACAATGAGCTCTGCACGAAAACGCCGAGCTCAGGTACATTTCTTTACTGAGTTGATATTTGAGGAAACAATCACTCCTTATATTTCCCAATAATTTTTTAATAAATACATTTAGGTTTCTCAGGCTGAAGATGGTGCGAAAACGCTATTCATCACTACATCTATCAGAAAGGCCTCTGATTTTCAGGTCTTGGTTGTAACAGGAGAGAACGAGGACTTGTTGGTCATCCTCACCGCTCTCAGGGGTCCCAAACCAGGTACTATAATATATAATTTAATGTTGTAAAATGGTCAGTTTGTTGCTACATCTAGCCCGAGACCATCAAACATAACTTAACTTGAAATTGCGATCGTCCGGCTGTAATTATGTGCATTTATGCCCCAATTTGATAGCTGATCTCTTCGAGTTCATATGACCTAGAAAGTTGATAGTCGATTGTTATTAACAATTTAATGTTGAAAAATGGTCAGATTGGGCCACAATCTAGCATTGATAGAAAATGTATAGCTTCTTAAATAATTTAACAACTATAATTTGTTTAAAAAAAATGGGATACAGAACCATGTAGGTACATTATCTATGGGTATTCGGGGTCGATGAATATATATTTTGAAATTCTTTTACTAAAAGTTCTGGGTTGGTAAATGTTCAAAAATCAATTATTAATGCGTAGTTTAACTGAAAATAGTTATAGCAAATTTCATATTTGTGAAAAAATGTAATTGACTCATAATCCAACATGGCTGCATTCGTACGTAGGAGATACGAACTTTTTCCCCAATATTTTCCAGAAGTTTCAAGCTCAAAGACGTCTCACGGAGGCATCCATTTGAATTCCTTGAGAATATTGAAGAATGTTGATATATTTTCTCAGACATCAAACCCTCCCCTTCCGAATGATACCTTTAACATGTTTTTTATTATATTATGCGGGAAATTATTGAAATCTGACTTTTTTATTAACAAATTGAATCGGTGAAAAAAGTTCATAAGTTGCAAAGGTCATCATACAAAGAAGAAGTAAATCATATCCATCCAAATGGTAGGAATATTGAACACTTGTGTCGAAAAATATAAATGAATCTCAAGTTGCTATAATTCTCAAGCTACAAACATATAAAAAAAGTCAAAAGAAAATGTGAACGATCATGTCTCACTTTTGCAACATTTATTGTGACCGAAATAAAGGTTCGCAGAACTGTTCTTTCATTTGGTACATTACTTTCAACTTTCCACAATATTCCGCCACGTTATTTCAAAAACTTGATTTTAGTGCGGAAACTGGGACAATATTTTTGATTTATCAGTTTCGTGTACTCTCGAATGGTGGCACTATTTTTTAGAAAAAACTACACCTTCATGAATAAAAAGTCGATTAAATGTTCAGGAGGTAGTTTTACCCCCTTTCCGTCATTTCTTAGCAAGGATTGTTCGATTTTTCGATTCTCCGTCTCAAAATCTACTAGTACGCCAAATTTCATCAACGCTGGTCGCGCTTTGGGGAGAATTAATATATTTCACTGAGTTCGTATGGTTCTAGAGGTTGATTTTTCTCGTGAACTTCGTGATCGTTTGGCATTAGGAATATCATTTCTCTATTGTATAATAATCGATAAGTGCGATTATCGGAATTAATTACACGAGTTAATCAAAATTACTGATAATTTAACTTTTTTAACTAATTTAACTGCACGAGTTCATCTTCATATTTTTGGCGAAATAATTGAGACATTCAATTAATATTGCACCAATATGGATATTATTACATTGCTTTCTCAATATTGAGTTTCATTTATTCGATATAGTTTCCCCAGATGCAATATACCCACCACATATTGGTTTTTAGCAAATATTATATGATACCTAGGAAGCTATAGGTACATGGAAATGAGAAGAAGATACAAACGTTTTTATATAATATACAATAAATGTTGAAAAAAAAATCCATATCAGAATTACCTGTGAAACAACCTTTGGCGTGAATATCTCCAGTCTCTTAAATAAGTGACAATAGCAACTTGTGTGGGCCAGAATACCTGTCTAATTGAGCTGCGGGAGACCCAGCAGTACTGGTGTTGATTAATACTCCAAAGACGAAGATGAATGTCGTTGAAGAAAATGCATTGGGAAGAAAAACGTATATAAAAATTGTGTCACATGGTCAGTTAGTAGCATCCATTACTTTCGACTGATTATTCAGTTTTATAATGTTACCCGCACACGCATACATGATCACAACAACCAGTATACCCTTGATTTTTTTCCCACCACCAATCATAATCCATACAGTTCAGAAGATTTCGTTCCACATCGGAAATCCGACCACAACCTCACGTCCACTCTTTGCACAACGCGCATCGATGGTACGAAAATCAGGGATCTGAAGCTGATTTGATTGGGAACATTCTTAATGATACAAATAACCCGGAGGATTACTTGAAAGGATACCCACACCAAGTTCATCTTTTTTTATAGAGCCTGTTACAAAATCCGAGGTAGTCAAAGCTGCACGCAGCTTGAAAAACTCTAAAAGCACTGATGTATATGGGATGAATAGTGAACTTGTGAAACAAAGCCTAGACTTGATAATAGATCCGTTAGTAACTCTCTTCAATGCTTCCATTGCAGAGGGAGAATTTCCAGATATTTTGAAAGTCACGAAAGTAATACCAAATTTCAAAACAGGGAAAATTTCACAGGTGGCGAACCATAGGCCAATATCTATTATTCCAATTTTTTCCAAAGTCTTTGAAATCATATTAAAGCTGAGACTCATGAAATCTTTGAGACGATTGTATTTATCAAGAGTTGTCAGTTTGGTTTTAGAAGCAAATGTAGTACAACCCAAGCTGTTTTCAAGATTGCTAGCGATATAGTCGAGGGTTTTGAGAATGGCATGGAAGTAGGTATTACTCTGTGCGATCTGTCGAAAGCTTTCGACTGTGTCTCTCATAGTAAGTATCCTTATTGGAAAGCTTAATCGCTATGGTGTCAGGGGCTTACCGCTCGATCTATTCCAGTCCTACCTACATTCTAACAGAAAGCAAGCAGTGTATATAAGTGATACTTATTCTGACTTTCATAATATTTCATATGGAGTGCCACAGGGATCTGTTTACCCAATAAATTTGTGGCTTATGCTGATGACACAACTTTACTAAATACTGCTTCTGACACAGACAGGCTATCGTTACATATTACGTATTCTCTCGAAACTGCTCAAAACTGGTTCAGTGCCAACAATCTGAAGTTAAACCATGATAAAACCCAAAATCTTGTTCTTTCCACCAAGAACGCAGGTGATGGTAAGAGTGTCAAACTTCTTGGGGTTTTTATAGTTGACAAACTGACTTGGTCAGCCCACATAGATCAATTATTTAATAGATTATCGAGGTCACTATATTTGTTACGCAATATGAAGAAACAACTATGTCTTAACACAGTTCGAACATGTTATTTTTCTAGCCGACTGCAATTACGAGCTTACGCAGTCATTGTTCACTTTGGTTTGGAGCAGATTTTGGCCACTATTACACCTTAGCCAAAGATAAAACGGGCTGGTACAAATTTGAAGACAATTGCGTAAATAGAATACCTTCTTTGGAACTGGTCCTTTTGGAGCCTTCGAAGACACCATACATCCTATTTTACCGTAGAGCAGATTGTCACAATTCGTCGGACCTCTTTAGAAGTTCTCTATCAAGAAATTCCAACTCTTCAGATGATGTGGTGTTGCAGGTTTTTCCGGGTTTCCCTGCAGCTCTGAAAGCGAATGCGCCACCAATACCATTTAAGCCGCCTCGGAGCGCCGATTAATCATTTTGATGTTTTTACTTCGTTCTTGTTAGTTTCACTATTAAATGATGTTGGTTAAATATTTTTCAATGCAGAAGAAAGCAGTTAGAATTATTGCTGATGCTGGTTACAGGGACCACTTTCCACAAATTTTCAAAGATCTGTCTATTATGTATGTTCCATAATACGGTATCAGAGGTACACAAAAACAAAAAATTATTTTCAGCCAACGCTGATTTTCGTGATTACCAAACTCGCAGTGCAACCCATTTGAGAACTCCTCGTTTCAGCCCCTATAAAACTCAAATGAATTAACTGGATATCAGAATTTATGATTTTTTGCCTTATGAGTTGAAGATTCTGACTCGCAACTGTCTTAAATCGAAACTGAAACGACACATTCTCAAACACTATTTTTATTCCATTGACGAATATTTGAGTACACCTCTGTGACACTGTTTTTTATAATGTTTTTGTATGTTTTGTCGTTTTTATTATTATTTTTTAAATTTACTTATAACTATTTTACCCAAACTCTTTTAATATCGATTTTAAACAGTTTTAAACCTGTACTACTGACTAGCCAAAAACATAATTGTAACTTTGTCAAATAAATCTATTCTATATTATATTCTACGATAAAGTTAGAAACATGTATAACGAGATAATCGAATCGTCGAAAGAGGCTCACAACGCCAACACAATCAAAACTCGTTGAGTGTCCCTTTCGTTGTGTTCATTTGCCAAAATTGTGGGAGAACATATCACTTCCAAGTTATTTTCTCTTCTAATAAGGAAAATCGAACACTAGCATCGAACGCAATAGAAGAATCAAGTATTGTTGCAAACAAGTTTGCTGCAAATTCTACACCGGATTCATACCAAAAACAACCCCAGAATATAGTTTCCTTTGACAGTCATTATGCCCGACATTATACAGTGTGTCCATAAAGTAACCGCCCCCCCCCCTGTTAACTTTTGAACGGATTGGAATTTTCGGATGATTTTTTTGGTGGAATGCAGTTCATGCGCTACTTTTTGACGACAAAAAATGTCTTTCTTCCAAAATGGCGGGCCTCATTCGAAACGTCTTACAATTCTCTATACGTCCCCAAAATTTCAAACAAAAATATAAGAACTCTCTTAGAGTAACCCCACCCCTGTTAACTTTTCGACGGATTGGAATTCAGTTTTGAATTTTTTTTTTTTTCGTTGAATGGTAGTTCATAATGTACTTATTGACAAAATTGACCATTTTTCAAAATGACGTCGGTCAGCCATTTTGATTTTTTCTTTGAAATGGCTTTGGGGGTCAATACATCTTTGAATTGTATTTTAATTCTTTATAAGTACGACAACAAAATATCAGAAAATACATTTATCCAAAACAAAATGGCGGTACATAATGTTAGAGAATTATTCCTTTTAATTAAGGGATGTTATTATAACTGATTGCTCCGATTACCTGGGTTGATATTCTTATTATTCAGTTTGCTTTATTATCTGTTTGTTGATCATGAATCAATTACAGAAAACTTTTGTAGAAGTTTATCTTAGAATATTTGATAATCTTTCTAGAACTAAAGTATCCGAAGGATCCTCATAGCTCTAACATTATGTACCGCCATTTCGTTTTCTTCAATCTGAGACCTATATCTCAAAAATTTCCATTTCATCATTAGAAAGGTAGTAAATAAATTGCAAAATCAATATATGAATTAAGTATTTTGTGTCTGAAAACCCAAATATACTTCGGACAAATATTGATATCATCAATAAGTACTGATTGTAATGACCAAACAAATAGTTTTTTTCTGCAATCGTCAAAAAATAACAAGGTTCGCGCATTGATAACAATATGCGAAGTGACCTTTTTTTCCTTCGTTACCATGACACTGTGCGCGAAATGTGCGAAATATGCATTTCGCACACTGCATGTAAATTATATGGAATTTTTATATTCTAACCTTATTGGTCCTCAATCAAGCAAAAATTAAAGAAATCATTTATTTCTAACTTTATGGTCCTCAATCAAGCAAAAATCCAGGAAATCATTTATTTCTGAACGTTAAACAATAATCAAGTAAGGCTTTTTAACTTGTGACAAAATTTTATATTACCTAATTTTATTTTTTGACGTTTGTAAAAAAAAAATAATTTGCATCTCGTACGCGAAATACTTTGCTCATCACGCCTTTTTTTTTTACTCGGCTACGCTTCGTTTAAAAAAAAAATGTCTCGATCACCAAAGCAGCATTTCGCACACTAGATACAAAAATTACTATCAATTAGTAAATAGTAATAATATAGATCTCGACTGAGTATGGGATGAAGGGCTGTGGCTATGACATAAAATTTCAATGCGCTCTAGCGGCTACACGGTTTATCCAAAATAAGTGTTCAAGGTGTTCAATTTGTAGGGAATTCAATGTAGTTTATTCGTAATTTAAGGTTTTTGTGATTACTTTCATAGTATTTAAGTAACAAGCAAAAACCTAACGAGAAAACTGGGTTTTCCACAAAGTAAGAAATTTTTACCTTTTTTCAGCGCACTCTAGCGGCCAAACCATTCAATCAAAAGTACATTTGAGGAGTTTATTGTGTAGAAAATTAATTTTTCTTCATTTTTTTATGAAATGATCTACCTCGAAAATTATGTAGTTACCTATATGTGACTTTTGGCAAAAAACTGAAAAAAGCTCGAATTTTTAAAGGTTTTTTACTATTTTTGTTGCGAAGCCATATCCGTGGGAAGTAGCAAATTAAAATTTAGCACTGCGAAAAACAAACAGAACGAGTGAGAAAACAACTACTACATTTTTTTCCTGAAACAAGCACCCCCGGAGACAATTGGACTGGATTAAAGGTGATTTATGTACACGTGGAAGTTGGATTTATAACACTGTATTCCAAAAATCAATAGCAGGTAATATTCACAGATCTCCTGATTGTTAGACTTGTAAAATATTATTGTAACAAATTACATATATTTCATTTCGAAAAATTTGAGGGAGAGAAATATTGTGAACTAGCGGTCCCAGCTGACGTTGTCCTGCATATAAATGTGTATATTTCTGTTTCACCGACTAACCAGTTGTCGATTTTATGGCGGAGTCGGTGGCGAAGGCGCTGGCAGCAACTTTCACTAGAGTTCTGAATAAGTAGTTGATATTGGTTCAAAAACCAGTCTGGATATGAACTAAACCTTCATTGATTTTCAACAAGAAGAAAACACACGTTATACAATCCACAATTTTTCGTATTCGTATTTTTCACTCAAACATCCCAAACAACACGTTTTTGAATTTTATAGCATCCATTCATAATCCAATAAATACAACTATGAAACAGAAATATTCTTCTATGCAATGGGAATATGTGAAAAGAACACGAGCGGCCAAATCAAAGGGCGGCAAAACAGATTACGATAGAGGAAAAGTAATTATTTTTGGGGGACTTTGCTTCATATTGGGGTAAGGCGTGAGCAGTAGCGGTGAGTGAATCACAAACAAAAGGCAATAAGTACTTAGTTGTTTTTTATCGGAAACCGCAAACAAAGAATCATCATATTCCACTTGGTTTCGAAGGAAAAAAATTTATGGTAAAAATTAAATGGTAATTAAAGTACCTATGCAGCACTAAGATTATTAACTAGATTGATTTTTGTGTATTTTCGAAAACTGATAAACAGTGTATAAAATTATACTCACTTGGACGAACAGAACGATTTAGAGCTCCAGTCAAATCTTCAATACATTCTCCAGAATCATTTGACGTCTGCATTCCCAAATTGATTAAGTTCCAACCAAAACCGTTATTTTATGACCATGGTGTCATTGTGAAAAAAATAATTGAATTTTTTATTTGATCTGAAGAACTGAGCTGGGCTGTTCAATTTTTCAGATGGGTAGAAGGAAGATTAATTCTTACTTTTTGCCAGTAGACAAAAAGCCGAAAATAGAACAATCAATTCAAAGCGAGGCAGGACCGTCATCTTCACCTCTAGAAAACCGTTACATATCAGAGGAAAATATTAAAAAACCATCTCAAAGCATCCAAAGTGAGTTGGAATTATCATCGTCATCAGAGGAAAATATGGAAAATGAGAATATTTTCGATATAGGTGAAGCAGTTCGACCAATGAATGACTATGAGAAATAGTGGAGTAAAACCAGGGCCAAAATCCATCGTTTTTTGTTTCCGGTTTATAACCAAATCAGACCTATCTGATAATTTTCTTCATGTGATTGTTCATCATAATCCAGCTGGACGACATTTTTCTATGGGGATGAACTTTTTTATTCAAATAAGTACGAAAAAAATTGAATATTCGAAAAACGTGTTTTCTTAAACATATCACTCAATATCTCGAGAACTACTCATGATATCGATTTGATTTTTTTGTTAATCGAAAGAGGATCATTTACCGCTTCTCAATATATCATGAACAAGATGAAATGGAATCGCGTTTTTATCTGAATAAATAGAGAATGTGAAATAGTAGAAACCGTGAAATCAAATTTTCACTGATCGAAAAACTTTTTTATTATTCTAAATATTTATGTACAAGCAGCGAAGAAAATTGAGAAAAAGCTTCTAAAAAGTTTTTAGAATAAAAAAATTAACTCATATATGATAGTTTTGACGGTATGATTTTTTGAAAATGTCTGTTATTCCGCGTCTCCGCCGGGCGACTGCTCGCGCTCGGCGCAATACAATCAGGGCCTACTCTCAATATCCGACCCATTAGCGCACTATGTTGTGTTGAGAAATTGTGCTTATGATAGTTGTTTCAAAATCAGAAGAACAGATGAATATAATATTGCATTTCATAATAATTTACAAAATCAAAAGAATTTGAACCCATCTAGTAAACGAAAAATAATGTAAATATTGATATTGTTCATTTTCTGATTCCGCTTCATCAACAGGATCTCTGAATGTATTCTGACAGTCTCTACATTTACATTCACTGGAACATTTCAAACCTTCTTTAATGCATTTACATTTATTATTTGTGCAGTTTTTGATGGTCCCGCTTCGGTATTTTTCTCGCAATCATTAAAATTCAACAATCTTTGTATATTATGAATGCTGGTGAAACTCTTCCTACATTCATTATGATACACATTTTTTCCTTTTGCAGACAAACTTTGCTCTCTTTGCATAAGAATGCGTTATCCACAAATATCCTTTTTCTGCTGCTGATAATAACGAAAGCAAGCCTTGTATCCGTGGATTTTTCGTAATATTTTTTTTATTAAAGGAAACGCTTTTTTCACAAATGACACACTGCATGTTGATCGAATTGTTGCAAACTGCACAACTAAAACTACAACTGCACCTTATAGTCGCACTGGCACAATCCTGTTATGTCGCGACAGGCATAATATTCATTGCCGTGTGTACCTACATCTTTGAAAAATCATATCTCAAAAATTATACTACATATAAAAATTTTTGTTAGTTCAAAAACTATCATTGCTATTTTTCAACATTTCATTCGCTGCATATATACACAAAAAGCTGAAAACAAAAAAGTTTGTCGATTACTGAAAAAACAATACATGAAAAGTGATATCTTGCGTTCCGAATCAATTTACGAAAAACTTATGATTATTTATCAAGTTTTTTTCTAAATAAAAAAGTTCGTCCCCGCTCAAAAATGTCGTCCAATGGTATTCTAATAGAAAAATATATACCTCACTGTATTGTGAAGGTCGGAACTGGTTATACCTCGAAAAAAAAATTTACGAGAACGGAACGACTTTTTGGGTGGATTTTACTCCACTAAAATATAATTTCATAAAAAATACTTGGCACCTGCCTCGTAACCATATTTTGCCGTTTTGAAACACAATAAAAATAACCGAATCGTGAAACGTTATTTGAATCATGATCATTTAACAAAATATGAGTTGTTATCATATTCACTTACCCATAAAGGAATATATTGTAAATACTGTGTTGTCTTTGCTCAGGTTGGTGGCAGAAATAAGACATCAGAGTGTCTCAAGAGCCTCTTTCAAACGCCTGTTACAAAATTTGCCAAACTTTTTGGTAAAGATGGTATCTTGGATATTTACGATTCCAATAAATATCATAAACAAGCAATCTTCAGTTCAAATATGTTTGTTAATTGTTATGAAAATCCAACTTTTGATATACGGAATGTATTATCGGAAGGCAGGAAAAAACCAGTGGAAGAAAATAGAAAAAGGTTGGTACCAATAATTCGAGCAAGGCAAAATATTCCACAAATTTCCAATAACTCATGACCATGGCCCCCCCTGAAAAACTCCCTAGATCCGCCAGTGATGACAGGTCTTTCAAAAATGTATACTCTTCGAATCATTTTATTGATTTTCAAGAACTCAGGCTCATTTTATATTCATATTAGGCTGATTAGCACTATAGAAATTCTTTTTATTTTCTCTAGTTAAATTTCAAAATGAAGTCATGTTATGCATCGTATACCGGACACACCGGTGGTCTCATTCAAAAGCGCTCAAATTACGGTAACGCCCAGAACCAGATGTTCGTATTCGGTAGAAGAATGCTCCCAATACTATTTTGTCATGATGCAAATTTTAACCTTTGTTTTAATTTCAACGCCATGGCCGTTGATAGAAGCGGCACCATCAACAGGTAAAATTTGAAATATCACCCTTGATATGATTTGAATTATCAACACTGTCAAACAATTTTCAACATAAGAACAATCAATATATTTTTTCTACAAACGTCAAAAAATGACAAGGTTCGCACATTGACAACAGTATGCGAAGTGGCACTTTTTTTCATTTTCCTTCGTTACCATGACACCGTGCGCGAAGTAATGTGCGAAATATATTTCGCACACTGCATGTAAACTATATGGGATTTTCAAATTCTAACCTATATATATGGTCCTCAATCAAGCAAAAAACAAGAAATCGTTTATTTATTAATGTAGAACAATAATTAAGGTTTTTAAATTGTAAGAAAATTTTACACTACCTAATTTTATTTGTTATTTACAATGTTAACATTAATGGTGCAGCCAGTGCACGAACCAATATTTATTCCTAAACCAGATAACTCAGATTCAGCTCGTGATATCGTAGTTTCGGGGGTTGGAAGACTATCCATTTTTGACTTGCAAGCAACTGCCGTAGAGGTGACAGCACTTGATCTTGAAATTTCACAGTCTAAAATTTTATTTGATATTTGAATTTTGTTATTGATAGAATCCTCCACGTATCCTTCGGCCACAGTCGAAGATTTCCATCCTCCATGTCGCTTCAAAACACATATATCGGCCCCCGTATTAGCAAGGAGTGTGGCTGATGTTCTCCGAAAACAATGACCAGTGTAGGCATCAGGATTTGGTAATTTTAGGTGTTTTGCTATTAAGCTAGGCATCTTTCCAATACTATTTATTCCAACAACTTGGTTAAAACATCTCTTATTTTGATACTTCAAAAACAATCGGCGACTGGTAGCATAACTTGGACGAAGAGCCGCATATTTTCGGTAAAAGTCAGTATAATATAAATTTGAAACTGTAAAAATTCGTTGTATATTCGTTTTTGTATCGGGTACTTTAACAATCAAAATGGAATTTTTATCTTCTATGTCATCGACCGTCATTTTAGTGAGTTCGTCACGGCGGCAAGCACCCGAAATACCCAGTATTAAAACGACCTAAAAGGAAATCAGTAATTCAAAAAACATATAAAACAATCATCAAAAATCTACCTTAACCAACAAATAGGTTTCATCATCTGCCTCTCTTATGAATTGATCAACTTCCTCTCTAGTCAATACCTTAGATTTCTTAGGATGGTTTGCAACTGACAATTTTTTCAAATATGGAACCAACTTGGTAAATTTCTTAAAATCCACGTTTTCTTTAACATTGAGTGTTGCCTTCAACATAGAATACATTGCCCATAACGTGGAAGACTTCAGCTTCTTAGACTTCTGTGCAAAATATGCCAACAGCACATTTTCGGATATTTTTCTGGCTTTATTTGCTTCACACCACTCTTTAAATTGCTGATATGCATTTTCATACTGGCGCCTCGATTTCTCCGGTAAAAGGTTGGAAATAACGGAATTGGCCGCATCGATCAAGTTAGGTGGGGTACTGCTTAGTTCATCGTCGCTCGAAATTTCCATTCTTTTACAATAATAAATATCACGCACGAAATTGACGCGAATAAAAAGTCAAAAAATAATTATCGAGAACTGTCACTTTGAAATAATTGTCAACAAATGCCATTTTATTTCCATAGTTACAGTCAAGATGCATAGAAACCCTACAGTAATTACTTGATTTGGAAAAATTATTTAAGCCAGTTCAATACTATTTTTCATAGTTATTATTTATTTTAGAACAATATTTTTGACGTTTGTAGAAAAAATTTTGTTTGCATCTCATGCGCGAAATACTTTGGTAATCTCGACTATTTTTTTTAACTCGGCTGCGCCTCGTTAAAAAAAATCAGTTCTCGATCACCAAAGTAGCATTTCGCGCACTAGATACAAAAATAACTATTCATATACAGACAGTGCGTTCATAAAGTGTGGAAATGCTCCATTACCTCACGAGTTAATTATTTTCGGGGTAAAGCTCGGACAGGTCGATTTTGTATTTCAGTCTTCCACCTTTTTTTTATTATTTTTTCCTCCACCACCTCACAAGATAATATGACGTCATTGATATATATATTTTTTTTATTGAAAGGGTATATTTTTATATCAAAAATTGAAAGCCCATATCAACCATACCACATTCGTTTATCTACTAACACTTTAACTTACAGTATACCGAGGGAGAAACCGCTCGGGAATTTTGGTGTACATGTCTTGGGTATTAGTGGCATTACTCGGGTATTAGTCGGGAATTAGGGGCATTACTCGGGTATTAGTTGAGAATTAGGGGCATTACTTGAAAATTATTAGGCATTACAGGTATTACTAGTGTATTACTCGGGCATTAGAGCTATTAGTTAGGAATTATTGGGCATTACTCGAGCATTACATGGGTATTACAAGAATTTTTCGGAAGTAAGAGAACAATTAGTGTACAATAATAATCGGTGGAGACAAAAAAAATGGTTTTCCGACTTGTACTTGACAATAAACCTAATATTAAAACACGGTTTTATATTTTTCTTACTTTTCTGACGGGCATTACTGGCATTACTTAGGGGGTATTACTCGGGTATTACTTAGGAATTACTTGGTATTATTCGGGAATTACTTGGGTACCTATTAGAGGCATTGCTTACGATTTTTGGGAATTAGTGTACACAATATTCTCAGCAGTATACTGAGTATAGAAGAAACCAGTGTTCATGCTTCTCAAAATTTGTTCACGCTCCATTATCTTACGGGTTAATTATTTTCGGAGGTGAAGCTCGGACAGGTCGATTTTGTATTTCAGTCTTCCACTGGAAAATATTTGTTTTGTATAAAAAAGGTGAAAGACTGAAATACAAAATCGACCTGTCCGAGCTTTACCTCCGAAAATAATTAACTCGTAAGATAATTCAGCGTTTCCCACTTTATGAACGATATGTATAAATTCTAAAAATTAACATTGATACATAATAGGAGGCAAAATAGGTCAAAAATGTCTTCGGGTTCACTTTGTTCATGGAAAAAATCGATTTTGATTCAACAAAGTTTATCTCAAACCTTAGAATCGATAAATACATGCACCAAAATGTATAGAAATCTACTTCAAAAATTACGTAAGTGTTTTCAAGAGAATAGAGACAAATTTGGATTTCTATGATCTGGATATTTTTCAGGATCGAATACTGATTACTGATCTGAAGATATTTTTTGTATATTTTGTAACTCACTATCATTTATCGGAAATGGCGGTGGTCCCATTGCGGATGGCGTGCAGTGTATATAACTTGAAACGATTGCTTGTAGGTCATTCTGTACATTTTTAGTGTATCTATCGATTTCGAATGTAAAACTTATTTGGAGTTTATCGATCTGAAAGACATTAGCATCCTTCCATATTCATATAGAACTCAGAGTATTAAACGACAGAGATGCCCTGCCTATACCTTCACAAATACGTTTTGAAGTGAGCATGAACTATCCTTATCTACACAATTTGTGGGCGAGGGTGGTGACGGGTAGTGAAACGTTTTGAACAATAAAAATAATATAAAAATATAATATAGAACTTTATTCAACAAGAACGCTACAGTATTGATTAAAAGTTTGATTTTGTGGAGGAAATCCAGTTCTTGACATAATTTTTTGGGTTTATCACCTTCCACAATCTGGCAAATTCAGTGTAGGGTACGTTACTGACAAAAAATTAATTTCTTTCAAGACAACAGTCTTGTGAACGCAGTAACTTATCGGGCAAATTAATTAATTTGCCCTTCTACACTTGTACAGATTTCTTTGGATTAAAAAAAATTTTTCATTTTCAGATTGTGGAAGGTGATAAACCCAAAAAATTATGTCAAGAACGCTACAGTATTCGAAATGTGGATGAAGATATGAAAAAAGTTTGAAGAAAAAGATAAGTACAAATTTACTTGTTTCTTATACACAAAAATTAGCACAAAATACATAAGTTCTCGATATAGAATACCCGCTGACATATTATAGTAATACAATAAATATATAAAAATTCTTCAAAACATAAAGTAAGGGAAGAATGCATGCGAAATGAAATGGCACAAAACACATCATCAATTCACAACATAAAATATAGACATTGACATAATAATATATAATGAACGGATGCTAGATAAATGAACAAAATACAATATATACACATATACACATGTACACATATGTCTATATATGTATATGTTTAAGATTCAAAATAAGGTACGCATGTAAAAGTTATGGAATTAAAAGAACAGCACACTTTTTACAATTTAAAATGTATGGATCATTATAATTTTTTTTTTCAACTTTCTACTCGAATAGTCGTAGCAGCATAGTTCGTTTACTTTGAAGTATGTGTTTCTTCAATGGAAGGTAATCTGTTTTTTCAACATTAACATCAGTTGATAACTTTTTATCCAAGCAACGTTTCAAACGAGGAAATTCCGCTTCAGCTTTAATTTTCAGTGAATTCCAGTCATCAGCTTTATAAAAGATGGCTGTGTCATCAGCGAATACGATGATATTTCAAATCAAACTATTCATACGCAAGAAAAAATTTAATACTGAAAAATCGATTTTTCGCCATTATGACGGTTAATTTGAGGTTATGTCAAAAAGTGTTAGGGTCAATTTATACATGTCATAATCATAGTCCTAATCACAGTCACAATCTTAATCATAAAATCAAATTGAAACGGTACATCTCAGTGAGAGCATTTATTCAGTTTTCATAAGTAATCACAAGAACTGAAATGTACTGTTAAATTTAATTTTATGATTGAGACAGTGCCTGTGATTAGGACTATGATTATGACAGTGATGTATACATTGGCCCTTAATTACAAAAGTTTCAGTTTTTTTTATTATCTACAACTTGTGAATTGGACATTTTCCGCTAGGAGGTCATGTTTCGCCAAAAATCGCAAAAAACCGTTTTCAACTCCTAAACTGCATCCCCATTTCACCATTTTTGAGTGTTTTCGTGTTTTATTTAATTTTTTCCTTAAAGTTGGAACCTCAACATATTTTCCACCTAGTCCTTGCCTGTACCTAATTTTTTTTTCTTAAAAATTATAGGCGCCAGCCTAATAAACGAAAAGAAGCTTGTCAACAAATTTTATTAATACCTAATAAGAAAAAATAATAGAAATAAAAGATAATTTCTGCTCCTAGTGCAATCATTTAAATATTTCCAAATCTATTCATAATATAAATGAAATAAGTTCTATTATTTTCACTTGTAATCTCCCTATAGTGCTTGTATTATTACCGGAAATTTTTTCGAGTAAGACGGGGGATAATTTTTAAAACATTTGTGGACGAGAAAAACTTTCCGGTTATTACAAGCTCGTGGTTGATTCGAAAATTCGAAAGTAATTCATTTTTCATTTTTAGTTGAAAATATGAACAAGTTACAAAATCAGTTGTGGAATCATCTGCGGCAGAAAGAAAAACTTCAGTAGCAACTTTCCATCGTTCAAGATACCTCTTGGGAGATATAGATGTTCATTTATTTTTGTGTTATTATTATTTATGTTATCGGATAAACTTTCATTTTGAACGAAAACTTGTTTGCTTTGGTAATTGACAAGAGCAAATACCATAATGATATCACGACACCGAAGGCGGAGTGATTTTATCTAATGTTATTTGCCCGCATCATATTACAATTAAACAAGTTTGAGTGGAACATAATTAAAGTTTATCCGATAAAAACAAAACCTCGGGTGGTCAACGAATCAAACACATGAATTATCAAACATAAGTTCATAGAATATAATTTATTGAATTAAATAAATAATGATAGAGGATAAAAGTTTATCCACATGAAAACAGTTACATTCAAATTCATCTGATATCAAACTGCTAAAACTGACTTTTCTAATGGACGAATGAATACATGACTAGAATTGTCGGATTTGTAAAATTAAGTTCAACTGAATTGTTTCAAAATATTATATTTATTAATTTATTTTCTTAATTATAGACATTCAGTTCATACGATGAAGATTTTATAAGATTTTGAAAAATATTGAATAAATGTAATTACTAATGAAGAAATTAATTAAACAAACAAACACAAAGTCAATTACATGTGTCATTATTTGGAAATAAAAATGTCCTCTTATTAATTTCTTCCAGGGTCCATGGAGGATAAAAAATTCCTGAAAAAAGGGCTTCATTCAACAAACGATATTCATTCATCAAACAATCGACGACTAATTATTTTCCCACTCCCACCTACATCGCTAAGTATTAGGAGGAGTTGAACATATTAGAGCGTGGTTTCACAGCTCGGTCTTTTGGCGGCTAGCTCCGACAATACGGCTCATTGTGCGAACGCCAGTGTATCAGTCGAGCGGCCGCTTTGACGGCCCAACTTTACCGGCCCACCCTCCGAGCCGTCGAGATTTATGGGTCGCTTGCTGTTTGTTGCCTTGTCTCCAACATTTATATCGGCTGACAGCGTATTCGACGGTGTTTTGCATAGTTTTGTCGGGGATAGGACTGCACAACTAAGTAATCCGTAAAATTTGTTGGAAAACGTTATTGGTACTCTTTCGAAAAAAAGATGCTTTGTTACCGCACATACACAAGGCATTTTATGATTTCGTTTAAATTTTGATTATCAAATCTACAGTTATTCTCGAATAGTAGGTAATGACAAAAAAAATAATAGTTTGAAAAACTAAAGAGCACGCTTTACTTCCCATGGACTAAAAAGTAAAATATACAGAGTGGTCCAACGAACAGTATGCACCTAGCTTTTCTCCTTTATTTGGAATTCATAGCAAATATACTCGGACACGTGAAGTGTGCCTTTGAGGGGGACACATTTTAGATATATTTTGCAACTTGTGTCTTCAACCCCCTAGCGAGGGGGTGTTACAACCCTAAAATTTTAAATGGAACGTGGGGTTGAGCGATATATCATTTGAACGGGCATAAAATTATCTTTCCAATGATACCCTCTGTATTGTTAAATTAAACTAAAAAATATGAGAATATAGATTGAAAGCACCCACGCTTTTTTTACATTTGAGAAATTAAATTGTCAATTATCCTTTACTTTTTAGTCCATGGGAAGTAAAGCGTGTTCTTTAGTTTTTTCAAACTATTATTTTTTTTTACTAAAAAATAGAAATCTCCGACCCCGAAAACCATGCCAATTTTTAATCGAATCTGACCATAATCACAATACTCGTCCATCATCTTGGCTCGCCATCTTGAATTCATAAATTTTTACGAAAAATTCATAATCTCTGACCCTCAGACCATAATAACATCTTGGAGCCATTTTTAATTTATAAAGTTTGAGAGAACATTCGAAATATACGACCTAAAAACACCTTACATACATAATTTTGAATCGAATCTGACCATAATCACAAATCTCGTCCGCCATTTTGAATTCAAGAATTTTGATAAAAAAATCATAATCTTTGTCTCCTTATATACCAATTCTGAATGGAATCGGACCATTATAACAACATTTATTTATTTTTTATTTATTTTTTATTTTTTCAAGCCCAATGACAGGAGTATTTTTCAAGAATGAGCCTGAGGTTAATTATGATATATGAACTAGAAAATCAATTTGGAAAAACCCTAGAAATTTCTTTTTTAAATGCATGCAACGACAAGAAAAATATATCAGCATTGACAAATTGCAAATTATTGTAACATCTACATATATTCGAAAGAGGACAGTAATTAATAGTGGTGTCGCGAATTAGAAACGGCTAAATGAAAAGTAGTATTTCATAGCCTCTCTCAAGATAAGTGCCATATTTCTTGAAAAAGGCAAATTTTAAGAACTTTTTCTGGACAGCCTCCAACGCATCCACATATTTCGTATAGTTGGAGTTCCATATTACACTACAATATTCCAGCTTGCTCCTAACCATTGCATAAAATATATTGCGTAAAGCATCGAAGGAATGGAATTCTTTACCATTTCTGATAAGGAAACCCAAATTACGAGTGGCCTGGCCAATAATATGATTCACAAAATTGAGCTTTTCTTCAAAACTCACGCCTAAATCTTTGCATTCAGAAACATGTGATAGTTGTTGAGCATTTATGCGGGAAAAAGTCATTATCTTGCACTTAGTGTAATTCAGGAGTAAATTGTTTTCTATACACCAATTTACATCTTTTTGTAAAAGTTCACAATCTCGAATATCATTGACCTCACGGTGAAGTTTCAAATCATCAGCAGAAAGTAGAGTTTTTGAGTTCAAATATTCACAAATGTCATTGACAAATAAAAGGAACAAGAGTGGTCCCAGATTTGATCCTTGCGGAACTCCCGATGTCGAAACAAATGTAAAGGATTTTATTTTTAACCATATATGTAATGCTGTCATTACTAACGTCATTGAAGGTTGGGAAGTGTCACATTATACACCCCTACTTCCCGACCTCACTTCCCGCCCTCACTTCCCTCATTTCATCTATTCTAGATGAATATTTTTCAGACATTTATTTATATTGGTGACAATTGTATACCTCGTAGTCACGGTAACAATATATCTACTTGATTATTCTGAGAAAACCGCGTTCTTGGTAATTTGTCGTTAAATGTAATATTTTAGGTATGTTCAGAACGAAATAGAGATTTATTAATTTTGATCGAAATATGATGGTTGTAAATAAAATAGTATACAAACCTCGGTAGGAAGTTTCATTCCTGTCTCGAGATCATAACTAACATCGACGCTTTGCGTCTCGGTTAACTAACTAATCTCACGACAGGAATGAATCTCTTCCCACCTCGGTGTGTACTATACTATAACTCTTTCATATTCCACAAACAACTCCCTTTCGGTTAAAAACTATTTCATCAATTGTTGAAATTCGGAGGAGACACGGAAGTTTTTTAACTTGTCTATCGGTCGGTGATGGGGAATTTTATCGAAGGTTTTGCCAAAGTCCGTGTGTACCACATCAACTTGCACATGATGACATGACAGTGAACTTGGTGAAATTTATTAGCTTGCAACATCGTTGTCTTCATTGACCAAAGTGTTTTTAAAATTAACGTTATTGGTATTTAAAAGGCAGTGGCACAATGGCAGCGTGAAATGTGTTTCATTACAACATCTTGGTGTTTTTCTTGAATAAGCATCTCATAAAGTCAGAGAAATATTTCGACTTCAATCATGTCTGATAATTTGTTCAGAATTAACACCATATTATCGTTTACCTGATAAAATTGGGTCAATTCCATGTTATCGGTGTACGTTTTGCATCACGTTATACAGTGACCGCCAAAAAGTATGTACCATATGGGAAAAAAGTTTATTATTAGAGTATGGAAAAAAAGATTCTTGGAAAAAGTTTGTGCATGCCCGATAACCTAAAAATCGATTTTGACACATTTCACGTGATCGCTGGTATGGCGGCAAATTGAAAAAAATTACCATGAATAGTCAAAAAGTCGGATAAAATGGAATGATATCGAAAAAAGTTATTTGAAAAAGTTGCTTAGAATTCAATTTTATACACATATGCAAAGTTTGAGAAAATTATGTGGGAATATTGAAAACAACATTTTTTTTTAAATAGTTTTCTAGCTGTAGAAAAATATCAAATTATTTTCTTATGAATTGCTTGACCATACTGAAATATTTATATTCCGATGATAATAACAAAACTTTCTCATTTTCTCCACACCAGAGAGCACTAAATTGAAAAAATTGAATTTTGTCAGAACCCTTGCTGTTACATTGGTTCGTATCTAATAGATATATCACAATTCCACTATTATTGCGATGATAGAGAGATCTAAAAATGTCGTGTTTTGGTAGTGAAATTGGTGTCCTGATTGCGAATCCGATGGAATATTGAGCCTCTATTGTCCCCTTATATAATTTTTCGCAAAACTGGGGTGTTTCCTTGAAAAGTGAGACAAATCTGGGTTTTTCAGAAGTGAAAATTTTCCATCGAAAATCTGTACTGGTAGTAATATTGTTGTCCTGATTCCGAATCCGTTGAAATTTTGAACCCAAGTATATTGTCCCCTAATGTAATTTTTCACGAAACTGGGTAAGTCCATCGCTCCTGGCGAGCATTGTATTTAACTCAGATCCACCACAGGTAAGTTTTAGAGTTCTCAAATAATTACAAAAGATAAGGGGGGGGGGGGGTGTTTCCATGAGAAGTGAGATACACAAGAAAAATGTTTTATAATTTTCGAGTTTCAACACCCCGTATTTCTGCAAGAAAGCAGCTTTGTAAAAAAATGCAAGTGAAAGTAGCATTGATATTTTTGGTAGAATATCCAGTAAAAATTTGAAGCAGTTATTTGTGGATTGTACAATTCATTTCAGCAAAACAATTTTTTAAATAGTATGTATTCATAAAAGCGCAATTATCTTGGAAACAATTGATTTTTCCGGGTTCGAACAATCATACATGTTTTACTTAAAATTGAATGAAGAAATCAAAGAAAAAATGTTTTCCTGATTTTACCAGTGGCGTAAAAAATAGGAGAGGAAAGGGACCAATATACCCTTTTTGTACGCCACTGGTGGCAAATACAAATGTAATTTTTCTTTTAAAATAAAGCTCTTATTGAACAAAAATATTTTTTCGAATTAAACTGTCAAATTTACAAAATTGTGGAAGTTATGAATAAAAAATAGATTTAATTTTTCATATTCAACACCCTGTATTTGTGCAACCTACTGCTACTCAAGGGTCTGAAAATTGATTTCGTGATAAGTATCACATGATCTACCATACTATTACTTTTTTTTCAACTTTGTTTGATAAGTTGCACAGCCTCCCACCACTCTACCCACCGCGGTCGGGCTGTCTGACGCTTGGTTTAGTAATGAGTGGTATGTGTACTATAATAACAACTAAATTTCATCGTGCATACCATGACGTATTCCAAAGTGACAGTACCAACCGGACTATAATACCCGAGTAATAAAGGTAATAGGAATATTGAACCCCGGCCGAATCGTAGGTCTTTTGTGAATTACTATTTTGAGGACCTTTTTTTCAATTCCCAATTCCCATGGGTTGAAGACTTTTTTTTCGCGTTCCAACGAAATTATTCCTGTAATACTCCTTTGATTAATAAATACCCCTACTTTCCGACTAATACCCACTAATTTTCAGTCAACACACCTACTAACTTTCCGACCTAATACTCAATAATTTTCAACTATAATTCCTCTAATTCCCCACTAATACCCAACTAATACCCAAGTAATTCAGTAAATTTGTATTCCACAGGGCCCCAGGCGGGAAAGTTTTGGGGTAGTTTTGATTTCACGATTTTTGGAGTGCTGAATCCGAATCTGGAGTTTACTAACAAAATTTATTGACGGAACATTAAAAAAAAAATCTATTTCTTTGTAGTTTTTTGCTTATAACTCGAAAACTATAATTTTTTCGTGAATAACGTTTCCATTCAATATGAAAGTACATACAATTTCTTATAAATTCCTCTATTTAGTTTTTTTTTTTAAAGACAGTTCGGGCTCAAACGCCAAATAAAAATTGGATGGTGTTATGCAATAATAGGTCAAGCCACAGTCAGCTAGTTCCGTAAAAATATCAAAATAGTTTAGCAGATCATGGAATGATGGGATGCGGCTTATTACTGTCGTCAGTAAATGGAGTCTCCTTATAATTAAGGGTTGAATCATTTTTGCTTATTGTAGGATAACCCTTTGCGGTACCAATGATTGTGATAACTCAGTTATTAAATAAATGTGACTTGACTCATTATTGCATAACACCATCCAATTGGCGTATTTCTGCTGACTTAGCAAACACCTCCTTTTTTTCATTCCAAAACAATTAATGACTATTTATAGACATTTTTTGTCAATTTCTCAAGGAATTATTTATAGTGATAAAACTAAAAGTAAAAAACTATTTTTAAGGTGGGAGTCGCAATGGGCAATTTTCAGCTATTTTCAGTGACTTAGGTTTTCGTAAACAATTAATGAACCGTTGGAGTATTTCAATTGAAATTTGCTATAGAGGTGACTGAAGGTTCAATACATTTCTTTTGACCCATGGCAACTCTGCAAACTGAATGAGTAGCCAGAAAAAAATTCTCAAAACTGATCAAGTTTGAGGTTATCAATATCGAAAACAAAATTCAGTTTAAATTTATTTTCGAGTTGTGAGCTAGATATTGCCCTCACTTAGATTATTGAGAATGCATCCTAACAAAGAAAGTCGAGAAAAAGTGTCTTGTTTTTGAGTTTTTTAGGAAAAACTGATCGTGTGTATAAATACGTGATATGGCGAGCTGTGGCAAATATATGAGTGGCTCAGTTCAGCTACCGACCGGTAGAGGGAGATTTTACTGCAATAGAAAATATGAATGAAAATTCCATGCCTGGTAACAATATTACAACGTCTTCAAAAAAGGGGCGCACGCGGCGTTGCCATACTTCGACAAACCTTTCAGTCATTATTGCTCATTGGACTCAATGAGATTTCTTCAAATCAGAGTCTCATATAATTCATTTGAAGTTCAATTTTGGGCATTTTGTCAGATCATTTATTATGCAATGAGGAGTACATGTATAGAGTAAAACTTATTAAATGATAATAATAATAATAATACTTACTCATAAACACACAGAGAGTGCGGGTAGACGACGGATATTATTATTAATATTTGCCATGGCGCGCTTGGGGGCGATTTTTGGTGGCGTCTTCACTTTTCAGCTGTAGGAAAACTAGGAAAAACTTTCAGCACCACCCTGGGTGATCGGTCGCACTATATGGATATCTTGTTTTGTAGGTTTCGTTTTGCATACCTATCTCTGATCTCTTTTGTGATTATGATCAGATTCTATTCAAAATTGGTTGTGGGGGCTTTTAGAATCGGAGATTCAAATTTTTTAACAATTATTCCTAAAATCAAGATGGCGGCTACACGATGGCGGAGTAGTTATGGTAATTATGGCCTGATTCTATTGACATTTGGTATTTGGGGGTTTTTGGGGTAGGAGAATATGATTTTTTTGTCAAAACTCATGAATTCAAGATGGCGGAATAGTTTTGTGTTTTTGAACCAACTCAATTTAAAATTGGTATGTGGGGGCTTTCGGAATCGGAGAATATAATGTTTTTACAGTTATTCCTAAAATCAAGATGGCGGCTACACGGTGGCGGACGAATTATTATGAATGTGGTCCGATTTCATCCAAATTTGGTATTTGGGGGTTTTTGGGGTAGGAGAATATGATTTTTTTGTCAAAACTCATGAATTCAAGATGGCGGAATAGTTTTGTGATTTTGACCCGATTCAATTCCAAATTGATATGTGGGGGCTTTCGGAATCGGAGATTATATATTTTTTTAAAGTATTCCTAAAATCAAGATGGCGGAGAAGTTATTGTGATTATCGCCCGATTTCATTGAAATTAGGTATTTGGAGGTTATTGGGGTCGGAGAATATAATTTTTTTGTCAAAATTCATGAATTCAAGATGGCGGAATAGTTTTGTGATTTTGACCCGATTCAATTCAAAATTGGTATGTGGGGGCTTTCGGAATCGAAGATTATAATTTTTTTTTAAATTTCTCCTAAAATCAAGATGGCACCATCGGTAAAATAGTCATTCGAATTTGGTTGGGTATAGATAATTATACATAACAAAAAAAATTCAAATGGACTTTAGAAAAATAGGAACATCTCTATCAGTTGAAGTTGACATTTTGGGGAAAGCAGCTATCTTTCTTCTCGTAAATACACACACTTATCAAGAAATCAAACACAATAAAACAATACTAGGCACCGTACAAACAAAACACGAATGGATAAATCAGTAAATCACGGCTCACAGCTTTCTAACGGCTCTGAACTCCGAAAACGATTGAACTGACAACGTTGCATTGGCAGTCGACCACCGAAAACGGGGTATTACCGGAATTCCTACAACGCTGACTTTATCAATGAAGAGGGAGGTAGACACTTGTACGGTTAGTTGTATAACTATTTTATTTTCGTGGCGCAGTGAATCGGGTGCTGACACTGCCATCTGTAGTTTTTAGGTAGTCAAGGGTTTTGGAACTCCCATCTTACTCGTCATTGGAGCAGTTTCAATCAAGGAACTCATCTGACAGTCTAGTTTGAGGTTATATCGATGACTGCTAGTGCGATAAGAAAGGAGTGTTGAGAGTCTAACACAACGCAAAACGGTTCTGGACCATTCAGGACGTTACTTGCTCCTTCTCGGGCTAGTGTATCGGCCTCTTCATTGCCTCTATAACCTGTGTGTGCTGGCTAGGCTGGCCAGGTTAGAGTCAGGCTGTTCTGACTGCCGAGCTCTTTTAGGGCTTCTGTGCAGCCCCAAACAAGTATTGAGGTAACTTGCATTGAGTTAACTGCTTTTATTGCAGCTTGGCTATCCGAGTATATGAAAAGTCATGACTTATTAGCTCTTGTGCACAATGGTGTATTGCGACGATTTCCACTCGAAATATCGTCGCTTGCTTGCCCAGGCTCAATGAGATTTTTATCTTCGGCTTGGTTCCGTACATAGACCATTTTGACCTAGACATTTCAACAATTACATAATCTGAAAACTGATTCGTCTTCTGAATTGCGAAAAAATCATGCTTATTAAACACCAAAAAAGATGTTTTAACACATTTTTTCATGTGGATTGAATCATTTATATGCAAGAAAAAAATTAGTTACTGAAAAATAGATTTTTCGCCATTTTGAAGTTCAATCTGTTTGTCAAAAAGTGTTGAATAAAAAAGTTTTAGATTTCTGTATTATCTACAACTTGTCTGGTGAACATTTTTCGCTAGGAGGTCATGTTTCGCTGCAAATCACAAAACACTGTTTTCAACCCTTAAACGGTATCCCCATTTCACCATTTGGAGTGTTTTCGTGTTTAATTTTATTTTTTCCACAAAGTTGGAACCTCAACAACATTTTCCACCTGGCCCTTGCCTGTTACTTTTTTTGTCACGAAAAGACAGCTTTGTATACCCAAATGTCCTGTATGAATTTGGGAATTTGTTTTACTTCGGATCGAGGAAAGATAATTTTTCCTCCTTTAAAGATCATCCTTTTGTATACAGGGACGAGTTCTTCACTAAAGTTGAAATAATGCTTGACCATTTCGGGTAGATTTGATTTATCATCTGAAAATCCCTGAATTATATACTTAACAAGCGATTGAAGTTGTGATAAAACCCGAAACCGTTCGTAACAATAAAATAACTAGTGGAAATCAGACAATAGTAATTTATGTATCAAGTGAGTAAAGTGATACTTTTTTAAAAAAATACTTTACTCACGAGTTTCATAAAGTATTTTTTCTACAACTGTCAAAAAAAATGACCAATTCACATTTTTTTGCAAATATGAAATGAATTTGGCATATTTTTATTGATTTATTGAGTATGCCGGAGAGTTGAGTTTCAAACAAATGAAACGAGAATAATTTCGACAGAGTCGAAATACCTTTCTCTTCACACTATATCACGCCAAATGGAAAATTTTGAGCGAATATTAAACTAACATATTTATCGAGGTCAATATTATTATTATTAATGTTGACTTGACTTTCGAATAACTAGTCCATCGCAGTAACTTTTCATTTTCTTAGATTTGTATTCAAAATAAATAAACAATCCTCGTGAAGCAACGAATACCTTTTTCTTTCTTTGAACTATGTCAAAGAAATCTCATATTTGCACTATCCACGATTTTCTCCGTTCAATCTTCATCACTTTTCATTTCTACTTAAATTAAATTTATAGGTATCAAGAATTCGTTATCTGGATAGATCCCCAATTTCACAAATTTCATCAATTATTGTTGTCAACTAGTTTCTGATGGCCAAACAGCCATAGCTACCTTGGATTACCTATTGTAGATTAGGTCCAATAGTTCCTTAGAGGTATATGCTATTATTTTGAATATATTCAAAGCGATAGTTTGGAATTTTGATAATACTTATTCCATAGTAAGAATGCTAAGAATATTATTGGTGAAACATTTGTACCTATATCAGATATTTATAGGTTATTAGTTGCCAAAGAAAGTGAGAACTGGCTTTATGACAGGACTTGGTTATTATTCGGATCTATCACTATTGTTGCATGAAACTGTCGGTAGCCTAGCAACAGCCGTTAAAAAAAGTGCACATTTTTACGCTTTTCCGTTTAATAATGAAATCGTATGTTGATATCGTATAGTGAAATATTGTAATACTTTACGCACACAAACCACCATAAAAAATGGACTTTTTTTGACAGTTGTAGAAAAAAATGTTTTTTGTATTCGGTTCGTTGAACTAAATGACCTATTTGTGGTATAAAATACTATGAAATAATAATGTCATGTAAGTGTATTTGGAAAAAAATCACCTGTGCGTAAAATACTTTTTTACACACTATTCATACATACATTCATTCTTGAAAAGGCAGTATTTTGCGTCAAATTTCACTCGGAAGTCATCGTTTGATAATACGATGACTATTAATAATATAAAACGAATTAATGACATAATGGGAATATAATAATTGTCGTAAAAAAACTTTTTATGATACACATTGTAAAAAGATTTTTTGTACTAGCGCTGACCTCGGCTGCGCCTCATTTAGCAAACTTCACGCTCATGCAAAAAAGTCCTATACTTTACGAACTTGTATCAGAATACCTATTTTTACACGCTTTATATTAGCTTCACTTGTATGTTTGTTTGTAACTGACTCCTTAGGGCGTGATTTTCACCCATTTCCAGACGTCCGATTGATTGGAAATTTGGCAAGTGTTCATAGTTTCGGTGACAATGCAATATGACATTTTTTTTGTTATGAAAAAACAAAATGGCGGCTCCAAGATGGCGGACGAGATTTGTGATAATGGTCCGATTCCATTCAAAATTGGTATATAAGGGTTTTCGGAGTCAGAGATTATGATTTTTTTAATCAAAATTCATGAATTAAAAATGGCGGCTCCAAGATGGCGGATGAGATTTGTGATTATGGTGAGATTTGATTCAAAATTGGTATGTGAAGTTTTTTTAGGTCAAATAGTTCGAATTTTCTGTCAAAGTTCACAAATGAAAGATGGCGGCTCCAAGATGTTATTATGGTCTGATTAGATTCAAAATTAGTGTGTGAGGGTTTTCGGGGTCAGATAGTGGACGAGTATTGTGATTATGGTCAGATTTGAATCAAAATTGGTATGGGTTTCGGGGTCGGAGATTTCGATTTTTTAGTAAAAAAGCCATGAAACCAAGGACTTCCATAAGTCAAAATAGAGAGGACACTCCAACGGTTGCACGTGCATATCTACCATACATCCATAGAGTCACTGACAGAATGGGTAAAATCCTGGGAAAACACAGAATAAAGACAGTTTTCAAGCCCACTAAGAAAATACAGCAAAGCCTTAGGTCAGCAAAGGACAAAAGGGACCCGCTATCGGCCGCGGGGGTATATCGTATACCGTGTACTTGCGGAAAAGTGTATATCGGAACCACGAAAAGATCCATAGGAACCAGGCTGAAGGAACATCAGCGAAACTGTAGATTAGGTCAAACAGACAAATCGGCAGTAGCGCCGGAACACGCACTCAGTGATGGGGAACATAGGATACGGTTTGACGACGTAAAACTCCTTGCCCCCAACCAAGGGCATCACAGCCGTCTCGTACGAGAAGCAATAGAAATCCACAAACATACGGAGAATTTCAACAGAAAGGAAGAAACCCTGAATATCCACCGCATATGGGCCCCAATTCTGAGAAATGCGAGGGAAAGGACAAGTAACGAATTAATGACAGCAGGTAATAAGGAGATGTTTTCGACTACCACAATAACAAGTGCAAATGCGACCCAGGTAATTAATACCCAGAACTACCTTACCACCCATAAATATGACTTGAGAGTCAGACCTAGCTCAGTCATCGGAGTAGAACGAAGATGAACAGACCTCTGAAGAAGCTAGCCACTCGCGCTAGCGAAACGTTAGGAAAGTATTCCAAACCACGACGGCCTTTAAACCCGGCCGCGAAAGCCTTAGCCAATTTATCAAAAAAAAAATTTTAAAAAAACTAAAGAACACGTTTTACTCCCCATGGACTGAAAAGTAAAAAATAATTGACAATTTAATTTCTCAAATGTAAAAAAAGCGTGGGGTGCTTGATAAAGTTCTCTTGAGCTCTTGAACGCTCTGTATTGTTGAATAAAACTAAAAAATATGATATTATAGATCGAAAGCACCCACGCTTTTTTACATTTGAGAAATTAAATTGTCAATTATTTTTTACTTTTCAGTCCATGGGAAGTAAAGCATGTTCTTTAGTTTTTTAAAATGATCGAAGTAAGGTTCAACAAGACAAATTATCGTTCGATCACAGAAAATGATTAGTAGAAAATAATGGACAACTGTTACGAATCAAAATTATTAAATAACTCTAGGTTGATTAAGTGTATTGTTTGATGAATTTTTTCTCTTTTTGGAACTTTTCTTCCTGGATACGAAGATACCTAACGTAATTTTGAATAAAATCTTCAACATGCAATTGTTCATGAAATTAATCACTCATATTCTGTAAGTTCTGAACTATAACAGTGAAATAAAAATTGTGGATTTAGTAAATAGTCATAGTAGGTATTATATCATTCCTATTATTCATTTATTTTTCAACTACTGCTATTGAAGAGTTCAGCATTAGGTCGCGACCGCTGTCGGAAAATATTTTAATCTGTCGACAAGTGCTAGCAAGTGCTAGTCAGCTGTTGTGAATATCACAGTTATTATTCACTTCGATATTTTCTAACACTTGAGGGATATGAAAAACTACTCGAGGGGATTACAATAATAAGTCAAAGCACGATAAAATTAAACGTATCTACAAATGATGATGATTAGATATTTTCACATAAACAAATTTAAACAAACAAACACTGCCTAAGTCGCCATTTTCCTAGCGATATTAGCGAAACCATCGGTCGATTTACTCTCCTATTATTTATGATGCACTCAAATGTTTTTTGATAAAAAACTTAACATTTGTGAAGGTTCCGTAAAAATAAAGAAACAAAGAAAATGTAATCAATGAAGGCACACCAAGGCGGCGTGGTCCTTCCAAAGAAGAAACTTAATATGTTAATGAGACAGATTATTACCGAACACGTGTGGTATCTCTCTGTTTCATCTCTGAGGTAAGTTACTTTTTTCATTTGAACCTGTCTTATATAGTCCAGCGATTGAATTGCAATAATGTCTAATTAGAAATTATAATCAGCATTTTGTATTTCGAGCTATTTTGATTGCATGGAATTTGTCGATCTGTATGGGATATCGACTTGCGGATAAAAACTATTGAATTACTATAGATTCATTATAGAATTCTATCACCACAATTCACATAGTAATTCACTTGAGAATCTGTTTTTAATCCTGAGCCTGAGTCTGAGTGCAGGGGTGGGATTCTGTATACCATAGATTCTATTGTCGACAGTTTTGTCTCTTTCTCTCCCATGAATTTAACCATAATGCCATCTCACCTTTTCTATCGACAATAGAAAACTATAGCACACAGAATCCCACCCTAGGATTGGTGTTTACCCAAATAAAAAGAAAAATTATTTTTTGAAATATGATCGAGTGGTAAATACAATCTCCTTAAAAAATCTGATACAAAGATTAGCACCTCGTTTCATTGGTTATGCACAACAAGATGCTCAGGAGTACCTGTTGGAGGGTCTTCATGAAGACGTTAATAGAATAACTGAAAAGCCGAAACCCATTCTGACAAAAATAGACGAGTGACAGTGAGAAGGCTCAAGAGTCTTGGTCACGATACCTAAGGATGGAAAATTCTGAGATAGTTGATAACTTCGTTGGCCAATTGAAATCGACGTTGAAATGTACCTTTTGTGGTCACTGTTTAGTCACCTTCGACCCATTCTGGGACCTGTCTCTACCGATTCCTCAAAGAACAGGCCAACTAAGTTTATCACAGTGTTTAGATTCGTTCACGAGAGAAGAAACTTTTGATGGCGATGAGAAGCCGACCTGTGCAAAGTGCAAAGAGAGGAGGAACTCCACGAAATCCCTATCAATATACAAATTCCCCAAAATTTTAGTTATACATTTGAAACCGTTTTTTCGAACGGAAAGATTCAGGGGAAAATTAAACGTTACCATCGATTTTCCTCTAGAGGGGTTAGACATGAGTAACTATGCCGCAGTCAATCTAGGCCCTTTTCGCTACAGTCTGTATGCCTTTTCTTACCATAGCGGGACTACTTGCAGTGGGCACTACACGGCTTGCTGTCGACACCCGTATGCAGCCGCCTGGCATGAGTACGATGATTCTCGAGTGACACCAATTTCACCTGGATCCCTCGTAAGCGGAGAAGCCTATGTCCTCTTCTACGAGCAGGAACACACCAAATCGCACCTTTCAGATCATTTTCAGTTCTATTTTTATTTCCAACTTATATATTAAATACAGTGTTCATCCTATTTGATAATTCAGTTAGCACCTGAGGGATTATTTTCATTAGAAGCTTATCATCAGATACTATTATACAAACTTGTTGAGAGTCAATTTCGGTCTGTATATGCCAAGTAGTTATTTTGATCGATTCCAGAGTTAACAGAAGGGTGGAATTCCAAAGCACATCTTTAAAATTCCATTTCAGATTCCCTATTCATTGCTCGCATCAAATCGTTTCGAAGTCGTCGCTTATAACCGCAGGGAGAAACCAATAACATGAAGTTGTTAAATAGTCGGCTCCTTTGAGACTGTGATATGTGATCCTTTTCAATATAGAAAAGGATAAATGAATTTTTTAAACCATGGCTGAAAGGGATAGAAACAAGTAGGTGTAAAAATGATGGATAATGTACGAGAGGAACTAAAACAATTCATAGTTCGGCGGTTCGCTTGCAGTGTTGCTTGAAGTCAAGGTGTTATTTAACATATCGTTTTCGGAATTTTAGATTGATTTATCAAGCGATTTCAATAAGGAATTTGTTGTCTTAAAATACTCTATTTCCTGGCAAAATGTAACGCCCAATCTCAGCAGAAAATTTTATAGACAAACATATGACTGACAAATTCAATAACCTTGAATATAAAGTTGATCAAAAATAAGAAAAAAATAATTGTATAAGAAATTCGTGGGATTGAAAGTCTCAATGCTTGTATAATGTTGTCCGAGGTACCCTGGCGCTGATGAGAGGCAACAGCCTCGAAACGGGTCTGTAAGTGGTCTCTCTGCCAAATTAAAGCAAAAAATGTGTCTTACGATAACAAGAAAATAATATAAAAAAAAAACTTCTGAAAGACGAGCTTTTATTCAAATGCGCTAAAAAGTTAAAAAGTTTTGAACAAATAAAATTACGATTGTAGTGTATACGTAATTGTAATGATTATTCATACGACTATTCATTGGTGATTTCACTGAATAAAAGATCCCGGCTCAATTGACTTAGTCGGACGTAGTCAGTCGGAAGACGGAGATCGAGGAAGTTGAGTGCGGGTACAAAACAACGGTGTTAGTGTTATTCCAAACATCCGAATACCTGAAGTGTGTACTTGAGTGAGATTAGTGAATATACAAATACTACAACGATGAATATAATATCGGTGATGGAAATAAAATCGGAGGAATCCGTCAAAATTGTTAAAAACATCGAATTGTCGCATAATTTTCGTAGCTTCACTTGTAAGTGTGTATCTAGTAGAGTATGAACGACCTGTAGAGTTCACTATTCTTTGTTATCTTCAGTAGAGACCACACTTTGGGAATAAGGGTGATATAAATAATACTAGCACTGTAGTTCAGTACCCGCACTCAACTCTCGACCCTTGTCTCCCGACAGACCACGTAAGACTGAGTCAAGTCCGGGATTCTTTATTTACTCCAAATCATCCATGAATCATCATATGAACAATCATTACAATTACGTGTAAACAAATTCTCTCCCTTTTTATGAAATCAGGAACTATAATTTCTTGTATACTTAACTAGCTATTAAAAACTTACAACTGTCCTAATATCTGAACAAGGTGGTAGATATATACAAAATGTGAAATAATAATATATACGGTGTGACCCATTTTAGATGGATATATATATAAAACTTACATTTTCCAACCGATTGGAATGATTCTTTTAGATTAGGTAGACAATCAGAAAATCCACTAAGATACTAAATTCGATGGATAAATCTCCATTTCCAGGGCCAACTAATTATAGTTTTCAAGGTCACAAATGTAAAAAAAATTAATGGTGACTTTTTTAGAAAAAATTTGACTACAACACTGGATTTGCGACATTTTCAATTTGTCCATATGTAAATAACGTTGGAATGCGTCAATCAATAAAAAAGTTAGAGGGAAATGAAATTTGAGAAATATGCCGTATAATCAACCTACCACTAGAGTCAGGGAGTCTTGAGATATCACTGACCATAATTTTATCGAATTCTGTTGACAGATAAAAAAATTTTAAATTATGAGATAAAATTACATTTTCCTGAAATTCCATTAACATATTTTTCATATTTTATTTTCTTATTTATGAAAAATTTCGATGAAATTTTGACCAGTGATATATCGAGACTTCTTGAATACATCAGTGATGTATTCCGAATTGAGATAATAAATCTGAAATTGAATTAGGGGGTTGATTAAACGGCATATTTTTCAAATTTCATTCTCTCATAACTTTTTTATTGATTGACACATTTCAAATCAAATCATCCAATCGGTTGAAAAATGTAAGTTTTATAAGGGTGGTTCCACCTTAAATGAGCCAAACTGTATAATTATAATAGGGATCATACTGAGAAAAGTAAACTTCATCTCCTGGTTCTGACTTGTATTGTTGTGCCCTCACTTCCTCTATCATAGTATTGCTTATTGCCATCCTTTCTCTTTATCCGCTTATCCCGGTCTCTCACGAACTGTCGACCGTATTCAACAGTAGTGGTTGAAGGATATCCAATTCTCGAAAATAGCTCCTGATTCTTTATATACCATATAGGCTGTAAAGTAAGCAGCTGTTACCACAATTTTGTTATATTTATTTATTTCTAGGCTTTCACAGGCTCAAACTGCTTGTTGTTACTTACCTGACTAACGTGATAAGCGACTACTGATTTTTATGTTCTTTCATATTCCAAAACTCTCCTAGGTACTTACTCACTTGTGGGCGGGGTTTGAAGCCCCTGCCTGTATATATGTTCATGGTCTCCTTCTGATTCCCCAGTACAGGACATTTCATGAGGGGGTGTGATGATGTATCGTCATTTTCTAAACACCACCATTTCCGATCCCAATGTGGGTCAGGTCAGGTGATATGAATAGATTCCCTTTTCAGTTTTCCAATGCCTAATTGTATTGAGTTTCAATTTTCTCATGGTTTCTCAAGATGAGTTCTGGCCAAATTGGTGATTTTCCTGCTCCTTCCTCGGCTAGTTTGTCTGCCTTCTATTGACCGGGAGCTCCTGTTAGTTGAGACTTGGAGTTGGTTCTTTGACCTGGTCCACTACGACCCTTGCAGTTCTATTGTGGAACTCCGTGTTCTTTAGAGCGCACTGTCTAGCTTGGTCTTCATAATGCGAATCGACAGCTTTAACAGTGGCTCCTTCCAGTGGCCTTTGGTATTTTCTTTTCTGTACTGCATGCGTTTTGATCATGTTAGACCTCCGCAATTATATAATATGAGATAGAACCTGGATAGGCAGTGGCTTGTCAACAGACCTACATTTTGAATGTAAATGTGTTATGGTGATGAGTCCAGTAGGACTTCTACAGCAGCCGTCGGGGTTATTCTCATGACACCGGTTACATTCAGGTACGCTAGCTAGCCTTTGAATGTCCCTCAGCAACCTATATATCGTCCCTGACTGTCGTATCTTGATACACTACACTACTGAACTGTGCCAACCTCGTGTATAGCTATAGGGTGATTTTTGGATTCAAACCCATTCCACACATCCTTTTATAAATCCACAGGGCTAATCTAGCCTTATGTGCCGTCTGGTCGATGTGGAGATTCCATTGAGCGTGTGATCGAGCAATACTCGTAGGTACTGACTCCAGTAGCAAATGGGATCTCCACTACATGGAATACTGATGGATTTAGGTCTTCCAGCACTTTTTTCCTAGTGACGGTTATGACAGCAGTTTTCTGGGCATTGATTGAGAGTGGCTCTTGTTCGCACCACTGCCTACAGCTACACTTTCTTAGACTCTCCAAAACGTAAGAAGGAAAACTTGAGTTTGTCATCTCTTCACTTGATGCGAATGGCTTTACAGCCATTCATTTATTCGACAAGTCCCTGCGATAGATAAATCGCAGAGAGCCAGATCCGGAATCCGGACTATGGAATGGATGCGCGTAAATCAATGAGTTTTACTGTTGTAACTTAATCTGTGGAAGATAAGTTTTGACTCGGATTTTGCATATTCCGAAATTTTAAAACAAATCTATAAAAGTTCCTTCAATCGTGAAATTAATTAGTTGCAATCTGATATTGAACATGTTTTTGGTCCTTTGCGAAAGTGATTTGAAATTTCAATTAAAATAATGTACAAGTTGTTGGTAGTAAAGGTTATGCGACCTCACAAGTACTTCGACCTATTAGATCTTTTGTGCACGAACCATAATCTATAATTTTGAGGCTTTCTTGTCCAACTTGAGAAGACGTTCAGCTTTTTTTGGTGATTAGCTCACTATTCGTCCTTGATCTGTATTCCGGTGACATTTAATTTCATTGGTTACCCAGCGTCGAAACTCTTCTATGAAATGGGTTTTAGAAAGTCCACAACAAAGTTCTGGGCTGTGGAATTGTGTGTTAGCCTTTTCTCTGACAAGGCAAGGTCTCAAGTCAGCTCAGACTCACAGGTGTATGTTTTCTTCCGAACTTTCAGTACTGCTTGACTATCTGACAGTATACATATTTTTCCTCTGAATGTCTCTTTCGAGTCGCTCTTGGGCACATCGCTCTAGCATGTACTTCTGCTTGAAAGATTGTTCTTCATGTACTTCTGCTTGAAAGATTGTTTGTTCTTTTTTTTTTCTTTTTTCCAAGGGGTTTTGAGTGCCTACAGCATGACTCTAACGCCTACTTCAGCCTTTTCATCCATCTGAAATCCATCACAATACTACACTGATTTATCCCTTTCCAGTTTATGTCCAAACTTTGTGCAAATTTGGTATAAAGTTCTTCATGACCACTTCAAACTGCTTTTCGAAGCCGACTCAACTCATAGAAATTATAATATATATACTTACTCTAGAATGCCAATTCAATGGGACGAAAGTGTTGTAAAAACTTCGATGCATTATTTAGTGCGCATGCGGACCAGTTTCATTCATACCAGGGTGGGTTTCAGTGCGATTTTTAAATGATTCATGATATTGAGTATAAAATCGATTTGATAATACGTTGGTGTCAGGGCAGTTTATGAGACACGAAAAGTTTTGGTGGGCATACCTTTATGAAACTGATTATATCCGAGAAATTCATCGAATAAAATAACAATGAAAAAATATATCTTGAGTAGGTAACTATTGGTGACGTTTATGAAATATACCTATTTAATGATTTTTTTTTAAGTTCTGATTCCCATGGAAAGAAACATCCTGTATTGTTCAGAGAACATCGTGAGAACCAAAGGAAGGTAGGTAGGAACTGATATTCTGGGAAAGAGATGTTCGGCATGTCTCCAAAGTGACGGCATATGGATGTGCTGAGGACTGGAGCTCGACGGATCAGTCTCAAAAGGACCGCTAACGGTGGAACGATTGATAATATTTCGGAAGAGCATCGTCCATGGAAATATCTATAAAACACAGACAGATCTCCAAGCTTTCCAGAGGAGTGAGCTAGCTTGTCAGTGAAGTTGTTGGGTCACCATGCCATGTTATGCCTTGCTCTTGGCAAGCTTAAAATGATTTATGTAAACCAAACGTAAAGAAAGGATTAATATTCTCAGTTTTATCAAAGATGGGAGTTATTTCTGCTCTATTTATGTTATTTATTAGATTTGCCATCAACAATTCATATTCAAGTAGGTACTTACTAAAAATAATGGATTCCAGGAATATTTCCTTTATTTCCACACTATAGAACCAAGCACGTCAACATTGTCAAAATTAAAATTTCACCACAGAAAAACCCGTAAACCAATAACGTACACACTACCGATGAATAATTGAAGTAAACAACAGTAATAAGAAAAGCATATCTAAATAAACACAATAACGTTAATGGTTAATTTCACAATGAACACAAATCGCCTAAACCACCAAACTAACCCAAACCGGCTCTGGCAAACTACCTGCCTTCCTCTGCGGCAATTGAAAACTGTCAACACTGTTGCACGATCCCAACAAGTCAACGGGAATTTGGGTAGGCTTCACAGTAATATTAGATTATTTTCGAGAGAATCTCGACTACAAAGATAACATTTTCTGAAATTTGTCAACACTGCAGAGCTAGGAGACTGGTTATGGGCATGCGCATTGATGAACACATTTGGAATTTTACACTTTTCAGTGTCCCACAAAGAGGGGATTGGCATTCTAGAGTAAGTATAGATATTATAATTTATATGACTCAACTGCATGTTATCTGTGTTCTGTCTTACCTCTAACCTGGAGAAGGGCACGTAAATATTGCCCCTGCAATACCCAGACATGCTACCAGTAGATCCAGGTTTGGTTACCCTTGGCTTTATTGAATAGGCTTCTCACCTCAACTCTTAATATCTCGAGGTGCTGGTCCTACCGTAAAAAAAATGGTGTTTTTTTTTCAGGCAGTTATCGTGGCAGGCATGTATAACTGCCTCGTTTACGTGAGTCATCACATCATCCATACCCATAGAAATTATTTGTGGACCCAGTGTAAATTAATTTTTTTGTTGGAAATGTTGACATTTCGTTGTTAAATATTTTTAAATTTTTTTTTTATGTAGGAATAAATCTCGAAGTCATCTCCACAAAATTTTGTGGAGATGAAAATAAAAACTATCCACTCCACTTTGAGATATGGACTTTTTCAACAATTTATTTTTAAAATTCTTGACATGATTTTTTGGGTTTATGACCTTCCACAATCTGAAAATGAAAAAATTTTTTAATCCAAAGAAATCTGTACAAGTGTAGAAGGGCAAATTAATTAATAAGTTACTGCGTTCACAAGACTGCTGTCTTGAAAGAAATTAATTTTTGTCAGTAACGTACCCTACACTGAATTTGCCTATCTGAAAAAATGAGATCGAATTAACAAAGAATACTTCTCTTTTTTTGAAAACTGTTGACGTTTCGGAGGCTGTATCTGCCTCCGTTATCAAAACTTCTTAGAAAGACGCTGAAGAAACTGAATTTGAATTGCGATTTTGGTAATAAGACCTTTCTTTGACAGAGTCAAATGAAATCTGTCATACATTCTTTTGATTGACATTTGGTATCTTGATACATAGGGTGTTCGGTATCAATCAATCACCATTCTATTAGTTCTTATTTCATCTCTGAGGAGGGGTAACCAGGTGCGGTCCATTTCGATGGAATTGATTGAGAAGCAGTTGTTCGATAAAATAATGCACGCAGTTTCCTTCAACTTTCTTTTTTCTTGATTTGATTCTCTCAATAAAATTTTGGTATTATTCCATTCCATCATATGATCGCCATCAGATGTTAGAATATGTTCGGATATTTTCGAACCCGTTATTTTTCGATTTCTGATGTAACTTGTATGTTCTTCCTGGCGCACAATCAATGGTCTTGATGTTTCACCTATATAATAACTCTTACCACACGAACAAGTTATGTTGTAAACACAATTTTTTGAACATTCACCAGCGTTTTTGGGTTTTGTATGTGTGAGTACAACAGTTTTCAAAAAAAGAGAAGTATTCTTTGTTAATTCGATCTCATTTTTTCAGATAGGCAAATTCAGTGTAGGGTACGTTACTGACAAAAATGAATTTCTTTCAAAACAGCAGTCTTGTGAACGCAGTAATTTATCGGGCAAATTAATTAATTTGCCCTTCTACTCTTGTACAGATTTCTTTGGATTAAAATTTTTTTTCATTTTCATATTGTGGAAGGTCATAAACCCAAAAAATCATGTCAAGAACTGGATTTCCAATGTAGAGTTCACTATTCTTTGTTATCCTAACTAGAGACCACACTTTGTGAGTAAGTGTAATATAAATAATACTATATGGCATTGTAGTTTAGTACCCGCACTCAACTCTCGACCCATGTCTCTCGACAGACCAAGTATGACTGAGTCAAGTTCAGGATTCTTTATTTACTCCAAATCATCCATGAATTATAATCATTACAATTACGTGTTCAGTCACGCCCCAAGGAGCTGGGCATATCGGTCGAACTTTCGGACAAGGAAAGTTACGACGAAAAAAAAAAATGTTAGTGGGAGCTTGCCCACCTCTTTCCGAAAAAATTTGCGAAAACTCGCGTAATTAAAATCGAAAAAATCTGTTTAGAAAAATGTCACCTTCCAGCCCTCTCGACAGCTAGATAGAGAATGTGTAGGAATTCGAAAAAACTTTTATCTACTATCAATATTTAATGTCAGACAACACATAGAAGATTACCATTTCCACTGTTAAGCCTCGGAGGAGCTGTATTATTACCAATGAATTCTTTCATAAATGAAGGCCATTTTATTCATATATATTTTATTGACAAGGATTCATACACCTACAATATGAACTTTAAATAGACAATTGGAAAAAGTAGCCATTTGTTAATATAAACTCCTTTACAACTAAGAAGGTAACATTTATTGTCATTTCGTGTTGAGGAAGTACGATTCTTATAACCTAAATATTGTCTCACACAGCAAATATTGTCAATGTTTCCAGCCTACAGTATTCCCACATTCACTCGCAATTCCAATATATTAATTGGCCTTATTCTACTCTAGCAATAATATGTAAAAGATGATATTCTTGATTGTGGTATTTTTGATAGATAAGTTGATATTTGTTGAAGATATAATGAAATATTTCCATGATATGTTATTTTGACGAAGTTCATGAAACTATTGAAACAGAAAATTATTACTAGTTGTTGAAATTTTTAGTAGAATAGTAAAATTCCTATAGAAAATTGAAATCTTATTACTTGATCATTATCAAAAGTAAATATTTATCAAGTTGAAAAATTCGATCTTCAAATCATTCAAACAAAACTAGAAAATATCAACTATCTCTATATTTTTCCTGACTCAATGGAATCTAGGGTGATAATATACAGTCCTAAGAGAAGAAACCTTGTTTTCTTTTGGTTGGTACTTGTTCCGGCGGTCTATCAGTGATATCAATGGGTGTTGGGGGTTGCTGTTGATTTTGGTTTTCCCATCTGAGGTAATCGCCCTGAAACAAAATATCGCCAATTTATTTACTCACACCATGAAATTTTTCATAAAAACTGATGAGTATCTAACATTATACTACACAACTAGTTCATAACGCATGCATATGAAGCTTGAGATTTAAGAAGTCTGCGTGACTTTCATTACGTGAAATGATAAACCTTTTATAATCCAGTAATATTGGGTTTTGAGACAAGTATCGATTGTAGCACCACCTAACTTAGTATGCTAGTAGTTGGAACCATGATAAACATGAAAAAAAAAATGTTTAGCAATATTCCAGGGGTGGAACATATATATATTTTTTCTTTAATAATATATAAATAGATTTTTGCTGTAATCTTGGAAAGTGTATGATTTATCGGAAAAACAACTCAACAGGGTGAAAAACAATTCAATTTTCCTTTCTTATGAAATACTCTCGTTTTTTCAGAAAACGTGATTGAACGCCGACATCAAATTTCAGGTTCACCCTTACCCACCGCTGAAAGTTCTGGCGGAACAGAATATTTGGTTGGTCATAACTCTGCTAAAAATAATCTGAGAAGGAAAAGAAAAAGTTCATATCGTTTCTGAAGACTCCTACCTTCTCATGCAAATATAACATGCGAGTATTTGAGTACCTAAAATGTGTTTTGTCACACTTCAGGGAGATGTTTGCAGATGATCCAAAAATCATGAATAATTCAGTAAATATGGAATTAATATAGTGAAGCAGCAACCCATACTCTCTTTGGACTATATGCAACAATTTTAAAGTAGTGTGACAGGTCCCACTTATACATGCCAAAAAAAAACCTTTGTTTTACTCCTTTATCATTCCTAGTAATTTCTTAATTTCTTATGAAATACGCTCGTTTTCTCACAAAACGTGATTGAACGTCGACATCAAATTTCAGGTTTACCCTTACCGCCGCTGAAAGTCCTGGCGGAACCGAATATTTGATTGGTCATAACTCTGCTAAAAATAATCGAAGAAGGAAAAGGAAAAGTTCATATCGTTTCTGAAGACTCCTACCTTCTCATGCATCATCAGGGATACTACAATGATGGAAATGATTTATTAAATTTCCGAAAGCTTGGACAAACTTTAAAGTAGTACTCTTTGATTTTGCTGCAAAGCCCCACTATTTACTAGTTCCATACCTAACTAGTCAGCAACGACTACCCTTCCTCTATATATATATATATATATATATATATATATATATATATATATATATATCTCTGATCAACACCACACACAGCATTCGAGTTCAACATGTAATTAGTACAAGCTAACAGTTGTTAATGAATATTCAAGATATTCTTTTATATTATTAATATATATATATTGAATATTCATTAACACATATATATATATATATATATATATATATATATCTTTCTATCATTTGTGCGTCCATACATTTTAAATTTACATATGTTTCAGCGTCCCCCACCTTTATGCGTCCGTATACGGACGCTCAAATGTAATCCCTTATTATTTCGTGTGAAAGAACTGCTAGTGACCTCTATCATTTTACTTTCGAACCTCCGTATTTGACAGATTACTGTCTGTGGTCGTGAGTTTCACTGTGACTTTGACGGAGTTACATATTCGCCATCATGTGGACGCTAAAGTATCACAAGTTGATCAAAATATATTCACGTGTAGTTCAAGTCATGTCCGTTGCAGCGCTGCAAACGCATACTGTATACTTATTGTGGACTACATTCTGAGATACTTCAGCGTCCGGGCACTTGGCAACACACCATTTGTATTCGAATGGTTTCTACGTGGTCTCATTTATCGTTGATGGACTCAGTGGGGTAACAATGAATACAAGAGGAAAGAAAATTCGCATTCGAGGACGCAACAGTATTTTGCATTCGAATTAAAACTAATATGAGAATAAAAAATTAATAAATAAGTATCTGTCATTGTTAATTGACATTTCGTGTTTGAAGCAAAATTAAATATCTAGGTGATATTTTTTGCATGACTATTGTACAGTTGTGTGCATAAAAAAGTCGTACAGCAGTTATAGGCTATTGTGAGTCAATCTTAATTGAACTTCTTATCGACTTTGACAAGTAGTGTCAAAATTCAAACTATTTTTGTTAGTAACGCGCTTTTAACATTTTTTCAGCGCAATTAGTGCAATGCCTTGTACGACTCTTTTATGTACAAAACTGTACGTCTTTTACGTTCTAGAACAAGAAAGAGTCACTTCGCTTACTGAAAGTCAACATTTGAGTTCAGTTTCCGAGAAAGAATAGTTTAGTTCTGTACTCAAGATGAAATGCAAAATGTATCTAGTATGACATGTTCGATTTGCAAAGGAAGAAGAAAAAGCACAAAATCTCTATTGATTCATAAATTCCCAAAATTTTGGTAATCAATTTTAAAAGGTTTTCTCAAACAGCCAAATTTAGAGAAAAATAAAAGGTCACTATTGATTTTCCTCTAAACGGATTAGATATGAGCAACTTCACAGCAGACAATGAAGCCTCTTGTATATATAACTTGTACGCTTTTTTGAATCACAGCGGGTCCAAAAAAACTGTTTTCAGACGTGTTGCGTACACTATTTTTTCCGCAACCGTGTAGAATAATAAATCAATGAGACACATTTAGTCTAAGAGACGAAGAGATGTCGACCTTCACCTATCTGTTAACCGGATGGAACGTACGTTTTATGAAGTTTAATAAATAGAAAAATATACCTTTAATGGCTTGCCTATCTGAATGTAGTCCAAACTATACACAGTGAGTTTCAAAAATTTGCCACCACATGGAAACTTTTTTATTATCGATTCGGGCCAAAAAAATTTAATATTCATAAAAATTGGTGCATTGCGGAATCCTTGTATCCGAGTTATGAAAATTATAAATTTCCTAACAGTGTACAGGGGGGAACAAAAAATCGAAATTTGACCATGGCTGTGATTCCAAATTTGAATATTGTTTTCAATTCTAAATAACCTCTCTGAATGCACTTTTTATAATGTCAAAAATAACGGGTAGTTTACACCTGATCAAAATTCCTATTTTTTGTTCTCCCCTGTACACTGGAAATTTTGACAACTCATAGATAGGCAAGTCGTCTGCCATGCACCAATTTTTATGGGGATTAAAATTTCCTGAAAAATCGATAATAAAAAAGTTTTTCATATGGTGCAAATTTTTTAAACTTAGTATGGACCATATTTTGGTAGGCAAGCCTTTATAGATGTATTTGTATATTTATGTAACTCTATAAAAAGGATGTTCATCTGGTTAACAGATGGGTGAAGGTCGACCTCTATTCCGGCACTTAGAATAATTTATTCATTATATTTCTTTGTAGGACAAAATTTCGAAAATTTTAGTACTTTTATTTGTATTAAATATTGAAATTTGAACAGAAGATAGGTACTAAGAGAAACATTCTAATTCTTATTTAGATTAATATTCACATTAAAATTCGAGCACTTCTCAGCCTAGTCCGGGAAGTACGTACTTCCTGGACTGGAGCGGGAAGTGCTACTTTCTGAAAGAAGAAGCGTCCGGAACGTAGGTTCTTCCCGAACGGTTGCCGAAAATAGTAATTTGTATAGGAATATCAAACAACTTTATGAATTTTTTATTGGATCGTAAATGCCCCCTCTTCTGATTTGGTGGGTTTATAAAATCAAACTCAGCACACTTCAATGGATTGACAAAACTATATTATTGTTATATATCTCAAGATGGCGACCCTGAACACCATTTTGATTTTTTTTTATGGAAGTCTTGTGAGATTTCACTTTGAACATCTGGTTGAGTATTTCTTGTATTTCTAGAATATCACACCGAGATATGCACCACACCCAAAATGTATGTTATAGTAGGTAGACTTGAATACTGCATACTAAACGAAAAATAACTCCATTTTCATTACAATACAAGCTTTTATTTAGTTTCACCTGTCACGGTGTCTGTGCGTTTGTAATCAAATCTTGCAAGTCAAATATAAGACATTTCTAATCGTCTGATTCAAAATTTGGCAGGTGTTCATAATTTCGGTGACATTATGAAATTTTCGTTAGAGAAAAATTAAAAAAGACGGCTCCAATATGGCGGATGAGTTTTGTAGTTATGGTCCGATTCGATTCTAAATTGGTATGTGGGGGTTTTTGGGGTCGGACATAATGAAATTTTTGTCAAAATTCATAAATTCAATATGGCTGCTCCAATATAGCGAACGAGTTTTGTGATTATGGTCCGATTGATTCTTAATTTGTATGTGAGAGTTTTTGGGGTCGTAGATTATGATTTTCTTGTCAAAATTCATGAATTCAATATGGCGGTTCCAAGATGCCGGACGATTTTTGTGATTATGGTCCGATTCGATTCTGAATTGATAGGAGAGGGTTTTTGGAGTAGCGAGTTTTGTAATCATGGTCTGATTCTCTTCAAAATTGGTACGTGGGGTATTAGGGGTCGAAGATCATGAATAATTTGCTAAAATTCATATGATGGCAGACGAGTGAATAATATTTAGGTGGCCTCCTCAGTGAAGAGCTAGATAGTTCAAAACTCACAGGAAACGGCCCCTGTAATAACCATGCTTTCTTTGAAATGCATAGATCAATGCATACAAACTAAAAAGCACAGAATGATATAATTAAAAAAAATTTAAAGACAAGCTTTTATTCCAAGGCGCTAAAAAGTAAAAAGTAATTTCTTGAGATTTGAGTTACAGATTCAAAAGCTTATTGCCACTTTCGTATTCGAACCGAAAACTTTGGGCGGCTTTCTATATATAAGTATCGGAAAGTTTTCATCTTGGGTATGGTAGTTTCATGAGAGCGTAAAGAATAGCTTGCTATATGTTAAGAGAGCATTACAATTTCTCCTCTACTCGCTCGATGAAGGGATATCGACGTGATACGTGATCTGTGTGTGGTGTGTCGCATTGCCACCTGGTCCGTTAATGCGTCGGATGGGGTAACAGGAGAGGCGCACGGTAGTACGTCTCTTTTAATTATGTGGTATTATCACATCATTGCGTTCCTTTTTGCTCGTGTAGATTTCTGTCTATACCCCAGATGAAAAGTTTCCGATACTGTATACATTTTATCAATTTATTCTTCAATTTGAATAATATGATTCTTCTCCAGGAAAATTTGAAAAATGTCGGTGCCGAGATGGCGGACGAGATTCGTGATAATAGTCGATTCAAAATTGGCTGTTTGTGGGGTCAGAGATTAATTCAAGATGGCGGACGAGATTTGTTATTATGACCAGATTCGATTCAAAATTTGTATGTGGGGGTTTTTTGAATTCTATGTCAAAATTCATGAATTCAAGATGGCGGCCTAAGATGTTGAACGAGTTTTATGGTTATGGTCAGATTCGATTCAAAATTGGTATATAGGGGTTTTCGGGGTCGGGGATTTTGATTTTTTATTAAAAAACAAAATTATAGTTTAAAAAAGTAAAGAACGTGCTTTACTTCCTACAATGATTAAAAAGTATAAAATAATTGTCAATGTAATTACTCAAATGCAAAAAATAGTGGGGTTCTTGACTTAAGTTTTCTCGAGCTTTTGAACGCTCAGTATTGTAAAGTTGAAATCAGTAATATAAGAAAATAGTTTGTAAGCACCCACGCTTTTTCACATTTGAGTTATTACATTGTCAATAATTTTTTACTTTTCAGTCCATGTTGAAAGTAAAAAGTGTTCTTCATTTTTTTAAACTTTTTTATTCACTTCATTGCGCTTCACAGGTTCACGAATCTTTTGACATTATTTCCTAATGATGTGGAATAATACGTCTGCATATATTAAGTTACAAAATACCAGACATGGCAACACTGTCGGACGCCGAAAGTATTCTATTCGTCCAATAATCATACGGGCGGATGTAGGAAGGATAGTACAAAGTAATGTATATTGAGGGCGTTCAAATGATAGTATAATGAAAGGACGTAAAAAATATGCAGAATATATAAATCTAAATTGTGAGTGATCCAATACTAATATTCCAATATACTTTACATTTTTGTGCTCTTTGAACCTATTGCCACATATTGAAGGCGGAATAATTGAATATACTTCCTCGGACGCTGAAAGCGTACTGAATAGAAAGACGCTAGAAAGATAAATAGATGTATATATATATATATATATATATATATATATAACATATATATATATATATATTTGATGACTGTTTGAGAAGTCATATCTCCACAGGAAAATGCAAAAGAATATCTTGAATATTCATTAACAACTGTTAGCTTGTACTGATTACATGTTGAACTCGAATGCTGTGTGTGGTGTTGATCAGAGAATCTTGATTTTTACAAAATCTCGGCTTGAGTTCCGCACAAGCAGGGCATGATATAGTTATTTACCTAACAAGTGCGTAAAGTAGTACTTTTCCGCACGCGACGGCAGTTGCACGAACGACGCGGAGCGGAGTTCGGGCAAGCTGTTAAGGGTTAAGAGTTAGATACAATATTTTTCCTACGAGTGTTTTTGTCCATCTTATTTATGAAAAAACAAGGATTTTAATAAACAAGTTTTTATAATATTGCTACAAAATGACTAATAAGACAGAATAGTTACATATATCATTTAGTTAGTCCTAAATATCATCATTTTCAACAATACAAAAATCGTGCGGAAAAGTAAAAATCGTACGAAAAAGTAAAAATCGTACGGAAAAGTACAACTTTCAAAACAAAAAATCGTGCGGAAAAGTTACTTTTCCGCACGCTCGTTGGAAAATGTGATTTTCCGTACTTCTTCCACAGAATAGGGCAAATTTTACACCGAATCCAATGGTACCAGTACATGCAGGTTATACCAGAATGACATAATGACTCATGCATTTACATTTTTCGGTTTCTCTGACAACATTCTTAATTTTCTGTTTAACTATCATCAATGCATGTGGTAGTAAAGTTTCAATATCATGAGCTCAGAAAAAAATGAAAATGCATAATTCTAATTCTAATTTCAAGTTGATCAAACAACTAGAAGTGGGTCAAATTTCAGTTGACAGATTTATCTCAAACACACATATACAGAGGGTAACCAACTGAAAACGAAAGAGAGACATTTTCAGGAACCTCGTCAATATTTCAGGAAAACGCATTTCAGAAAAATGTTGTTTTTTTCATTAACAGGGGACACTTTTTTCCAGTCTTTTTGAATCCGCTACTTCCTCCCACAAAGCAAGAGCAAGATGCCTTTAAAAAGCTAATACAACTAATTTTCTACAATAGTCTTCAAATTTTACAATTCCGCCCGATAATTTGAAAAAAATTACATGTTGAAATTTAAATTATGTTTAGTTGCTTACTAACTAATCAGTTGAATAAATGTTGAAACTGATGACCGTCCGCTTCCATACAGTAATAAAAATTTTGATGAAAACGTTCACTTATATTCCGAAGCATTTCCGATTATGACGGCGCGAGTCACCTCGAAATGGCACAAAGGCTATTCAAGAAATCAAAACCAATGCCTTCACCCTATCATATATCTGTACCAAACCGCAGAGAAGATGAAAATCGCCAAAATATCTCCTACGGTTTGGTACAGATATTTTTCTAAATGTACGCATTGGTATTGATGTGCTTAAGGTTCATATAAACTGAAATATTTCTCGTTTCTGAACTGTAAGATGGCGCTGGCAAGCTGTGTCTTTCATAACGTACCCAAGCATAGTTGCAGCGATCTAAACGAGAACTGAAGATATTACAGTTTTCTGCTTGAAATTCCTTGAATATTTGTTGATTATGAAGCGGTCCAACTTCCTGGCACTGCATTGTTGCCAAGTCTCCTTATTATTCAAAGTACTCCGAAATAGCTCGGGATTATTATTATCTGAACAGTATGAGTAGGTATATCACAGAAGAAAGGGGATAGCCGGATTACTAACAATGATAATTATTACACTTTTGTTCGTGGTATAGATGATTTTATGTTTTTTTCCTTTTCAAATAGGTATATATCTCCTACGAAGATCCGGAAAAGAGAGGGAATAAAGGACCCTCACAATTCCTTAGATGACTCGGGGTGCACATCAACTTAAAATTTTATTCAGCCAGGTGGATTGGGGGGGGGTCAAGTGTTACACTGTTGACAAGGTCATTTAATTCAAAATTGTCATAGAATGTATTGAATTAATCGAAAAATGCAGATAGTTGAAAAAAAGCTTTGAATTAATTTCTCAACGATGTGACACTTGACCCCCCCCCCATGATATCTGGAATTAGTTGATGTCACCTCCCCCCCTCCTCACCGATATTAATATTATTATAAGTTGAGTGTCTTGTTATGAAGGATTTACGAAATAGTTTTTGCCCTAGCCCTGCCCTGACGACACGGAAATATGTTTCTACTACTGAGTCATCCCTCAATCTTTTTCAAAAACTTCATGCTAGAATATGACTGTTGCAAATTTGAATGGTATATGAAATCCTTATCTAATTTTTCCTGGAATATGAAAGTGGTTGAGGCCAAATAACGAAAGGAAATATTGTTGAACTTTATGAAGTAACTATATAGGCTTCAGGAAGTTACTGAGTAGTAGGTAATAGTTTGCTGATTTTTTCAGAAACTGGTTATAGCCTCATCGATTTGTACCGGCGGCAAATCTATAATATTTATAACTAAATTTCATAATTGATTGAAACCAAAAACACCTAGATGGCTTTTGACACTATACATGCCGACATTGCCGACAGACAAAAATCATGCAACCTTTGCCGCGGCTACCGCCTTTGCGGTAGCGGTAATGTCAAAGGTAGGTACCGCAAATTCCTTTGGAAGATTTTGATGCGAAAATGTGGATAATTATTATTTGTGCATAAAATATTTCATGGGCATTTTCTTTGGCGGACGATTAGACACTATCTTCATACAAAAGGTCAGACAAGCTTGGTTTTCGCCAGTTGGTATTAGTATCCTAGAGGAAATTATAATTGATATTTTGTGATCAGTGTTATTTTTATGATTTAGAGACAGTGTTACAATGCCTCGTATATTAATGAAGAAATCGCGAAGGGGTTATAATTTCAAAAGGTGAGTGTATTTAGTTAATTGTAATTCTTATTATTATTCACAAATTCATCACATCAAATATTGAATTTTCTAGATTTGAAATTTACTATAGATTCATTCTTGAGTTATTAGATGCTTTGCATGAATAAAACATTACTCGAAAATGATTATGATGAATTTTGTGAAAGGAACCTAATACCTATAAGTAACAAAAGTAATAATTTGTTTATATGTGAATTTTTTTTTCCATGTCAATCGTTTTTCTGTAACTTCTGAGACAGCTATTATAGGCCATGTCATTATTTTTGCATATCAGGATTTTTCCGTGATACTTTCAGCAGACCCTGTATAGTACATGTTGACTATTCTGCTTTTTGCATTCCAATATTTTCCCGTAATCATGATCAGGACACCCCTGTACACCTTTCGCTTCTTGAGGCGTCGCCGACGGCACGGTTTTTTCAACGGTGCATGTTCCCAAGTCTATTTCATTCTATCTTGACGATTTTCCGTATGGGAATTCGTCAGAAACAGAAACAACATTCTTCGGTTGTCTTTGTTTAGAAATATTGGCAACATTGTATTCAAGGAATGGTAGCGCAACAGTAAATTAGTGCGATACGTGTGGACAGTAGCACAACTATAATTTGCTTTCATTTCTCCCCAGCAGAGGCAGCATGTACTGGATAAGTGATGTTTTTTCGGTCCAAAGCTTTAAATATCACTTTTAAGAATTGAACAAAGTCGTTTTCGTGTCTGAAAAGTGGTGGAAATGATTTCTGCATGTTCAATCTCAAAGAATTGATTGAAAAAATGGGATTCTCTTGATTTGTATTGATTTTACAGCTAGTTTTTATGGATTTTCCACCTTTGTAAAAAAATTTTAAGTACAAAAAAAAATTCAAAATATGGGTGTTGCCTCTTACAATAAAATTGATATTCCATGAGACTGCAGATGAGATCTGTCGTACACTTTTAGAGTAAACCAAAAAAAACCTCTAAAAATCACGTTTTTATTGTTTTGTTCGAAAACCATTCGACAGATTTTTTTCAATATCTCAGAAATTTTTCGATTTAGGGACCCAAAGCACTAAGATTTTTTTCATAATTTTTGAACGCAAGTTTTTTTTTTCAGCTTCTATGTTATTTCGAGGTGACTCGCGCCGTAATAATCGACAAAAGAATTTTTTATGAATATATTGCAATTTCTATCTCACCTACGTTATCCCTACGGGTTGGTACAGATATTTTTCTTTGTGTACGCGTTCAATAGCTTCTGTGTATTTCGAAGTGACTCGCGCCGTAATAAGCGAGTTTTTTTTTATAATTTTGCGATTTCCATTTCATCTACGGTTTGGTACAAATATTTTTCTATGTGTACGCATTGGTATTGATGTGTTCAGTAGCCTCTGTGTTATTTATAGGTGACTCGCGCCGTATTAGGCGACATTTTTTTTATATTTTTGCGATATCCATTTTCCCTTCCTACGCTTTGGTAGAGATATTTTTCTGGATGTACGCATTGGTATTGATGTGTTTAATAGCCTTTGGGTCATTTCGAGGTAACTCTCGCCGTCATAATCGAGAATTAGATTTCTTGTAGATGTTTTTTCCGAGTTCTATCTCAACCTAGGTACGTTTTCTCTACGGCTTCGTACATATATTTTTCTGGGTGTACGTATTGGTATTCATATGTTTAATAACCTTTGTCTTATTTCGAGGTGACTCGCGCCGTGATAATCGAGAAATTTTGTTTTTCTGAGATATACCGGGTGACCATGAGGTGAAGCCTCTACTGAAAATTCACCACTTCCGGTTGAAATCTGTAACTTAAAAACTATAGAAACATAGCAAACATGATGATAACTAATGATTTTTCTTGAAATTTGGCAACACCGCATGAAAGTGTAAATGGAAATGTGTGCATAACATCACTCTAATAAAAACTCTTGGGTTTGAATCTGTCAAATATAGGCAATTGTGACGATTTACCGTCACTGCAACCTCACTAACTTCATTAACTAAAGGCCTTTCTATTTATCGGTTTTTATTATAATAATAATAATAATAATACGATTTTATTCACACATTTCCTTTGTATACATACAGTGACCGCCAAAAAGTGTGTACCATATGGGAAAAAAGTTTATTATTAGAGTATTGGAAAAAAGATCCTTGGAAAAAGTTTGTGCATGTCCGATAACCTAAAAATCGATTTTGACACATGTCACGTGATCGCTGCTATGGCGGCAAATTGAAAAAAATTACTATGAATAGGCAAAAAGTCGGGTGAAATGGCAATATATCGAAAAAAGTTATTTGAAAACGTTGCTTAGAATTCAATTTTATACAAAAATACAAAGTTTGAGAAAATAATGTGGGAATATTGAAAATAGCAATTTATATAAAATATTTTTCTAGCTGTAGAAAAACAGTAAATTATTTTCTTATGAATAGCTTGACCATACTGAAATATTTGTATTCCGATGATAATAACAAAACTTTCATTTCCTCCACTAAATTAGAAAAATTGAATTTTGTCCGAACCCTTGCTGTTACATTGGTTCGTATCTAACAGTTATATCACAATTCCACTATTATTGCGATGATAGGGAAATCCAAAAATATCATGTTTTTTCGATTATAATCAATTTTTGACGATAATCGTGCACGAACGTTTCACTTTGACATAATCTTAAAAATAGTGCGTCAAATCAAAGAGGCTGGAGTGTCATGTCATCACAATGGCCGTGGAATTCTGATATAACTGTTAGATACGAATCACTGTAACAGCCAGGGTTTTAACAAAATCCAATTTTTGTTATTTAGCGCTCACTGGTGCAGGGAAAATGAGAAAGTTTTGTCATTATCATTGAAATACAAATGTTTAAGTATGGTCAAGCTATTCATAGGATGATAATTTGATATTTTTATACAGCTAGGAAAATATTTAAAAAAATTGCTATATTGAATTTTCTCTCATTATCTCTCCAAACTTTGTATATGTATATATATATATATATATAAAATATAATTCTTAGCAACTTTTTCAAATACCTTTTTTTGGTATCTTGCCATTTTACCCCACTTTTTGTGTTTTCATAGTAATTTTTTTCAATTTGCCGCCATATCAGCGATCACGTGATATGTGTCAAACTCGATTTTTAGGTTATCAGAGATGCACAAACTTTTCCCAATATTCTTTTTTCTAATACTCTTATAATAAACTTTTTTCCCATATGGTACATACTTTTTGGCGGTCACTGTATATGAAACGTCAAATAATAGTAATATATGTGAATAGGCGAAGTGTCACTGTAGAATCAGTGTTTTTCAACTCAACCGTATTAGCTATATTCTGTCTCTTGATTTTTTTTACTAATTCTCAGGTAGTTACAGCTTGGCAAATGAAATCTGCACGCCTATCGATGCGCTGTAGCGGAAAAGCATACATTCTAACTGAATGTACAATTAAGAGGCCATGAGTGCGATCACATTTGGGACGAGTCAATTGATAAGTCCAAAATGGTTCGTTTTATTGATTTTAAACAATGGCAGGCCTCTAGAGCACGTTTGATTCTACGTAGGTGCTGTAATGGAAATTGAATGTTCAATTCACTTTTTCACAAAAAAAAACTCAAAAATGTCCCAAAAATGCAGTTACTTTAAAGCAATTTTTTGAGAATATGAAAAAATAATTTCAAAAAAACATTACAGCACGTACATAGATCAACGTTTTACCTTTCTTTTGATACCAAACCAAATCCATTTCGAATGGATGAAGATTGTTTCAAATTATAATGGAAGAAAAATACCACTGCAGCTCGACTATCTATAAAAAACATCTTGAGGTGCTGCCGCAGACAAAGGTACATAGAATCGAACGTCATCTAGAAGCCTGTTTGAAATCGATACAACGAACCGTTTTTGAGTTATCGACTTTTTTATCCTAAAAAACGCCCCAAACGTGATCGCGCTCATGGCCTCTTAATACTACCCTCTTTATTGCCCGGAAACTTTCCCATTCTAATTCGCGCATCTCATACGTTTATCAACATGCCTTGCTAGATTTGCCAAGCTATACATACTTTCCACTGACATGTCGATCCTGATGTTGTTCTTTAATTAGCTGAGCTGTAAATGAACTTTCAACCAACACATCGAAATATGTTACTAGACATTCATTTGACATTCACTCACATCACATGTATTGTATCCAGGCCCAGATTAGCAATTTCATGATCGTATCCATTTGTTTTTTTTGCAGAAGTGATAACAAATCGCCCAAATCAATTTTTTTTTTTTTCATTAGTCAATATATATATATATATATTTTACCGTTAGTGATTGCTTGCAGACGAGTTGAAAATTTAAAATCTAAAATCTTAATGAGTATTGGGCAGAATTGTGGGCGTTGTTTTTATGGAGGAGGACAAGGCCGAAGCATTTGTGGACTCTTTCGAACGCCAATGCCGTGAAAACCAGGTGGATTTTACCGACGAAGTCGAAGAGACAGAAACACACGTAGAGCAGACGATCAGAAGACTCGGACGAACCGAAGATGCAGACACCTTCCTGGAGCCCACATCCCCAGGAGAAGTCAAGAACATACTAAGGCACGCAAAGACTAGAAAGCACTTGGTCCAGATAGATAGATAGATAGATAGTTTATTTTCCACTGAATGTTACAAATACAAGTACAGTACATTATGGGAGTCGTCAAAATATTGATGGTCAGTACAATATCTAAAAGATTATAGACTTGGTACAAATATAAAGATAAAATAAAATTTATAATAAAACTTGGTCGTAAAATTGTAATTAATGCAGAGCTTAACTTCCAAGAAAGAGATCTGTGAGAATACTACAAGTATAAAAATTTTGGTACATACTATCATTTTAAAATACATTAATGGTTATTTAACGAACAAGTGTATTAATAAGGGCAATTAACAATCGAGATAATTTAACGCGTGAGCGGACTGAGCGCATTAATGTTGAGATTGTTAATCGCCATTTTAATTCACAAGTTTGTTACAAAACTTTTCCGTCGACAGTAGTTTTCGAAAATAGAGATATCTCACTTTCAATGTTTATTTATTTAACTTTACGATAAAAAACAATCACTATTCCCTATTTATATTAACTCTACTCAAAGATAGTTTAATTTTTCTCAGTGGTACTTTTATTTTATTTTTTATTATTTTTTTCAAATTGAAATTAAAAAAAAAATTGCCCTCGGTGGGTTTTGAACTCTCGACCTCAGTGTTGTCAACTTTACCATTACACCACGGGACCATATATGGTTATGAGTGACAACTGGTTTAATGAACATTTTCTGAAATATTATTTGAAAATTGACAAATAAATAATGACAGATAGTACTAACCAATATAAAATGTGTAAGAGCAATGTATGTTGGGTTGCATATAATCAAATCGTTGATTAATAGAAAATCATTCATTAACAGGGGTCATTAATCAAAGATTTTGAGTGCGTTAAAATACATCATAAATGAACGGTCGACGGAAAAATAAATTTAAAACTTTGTTGTGTTGAGAATTTTCAATCAGGTTGTCATCCATGAATTCCTGCACTGAATATTTTCTGTTTCAATAATGCTTTCAGATTATGTTTGAATTGGGTGGTGTTAAAGCACCTATACTCTTTCATGGTACACAATTTATTATAGCATTGAATCCCGATATAATTGGGGTTTTCTTGTCCAGTTGACAGTCTGGAGAATGGTAGTTCAATTTTCTCCATATTACGAGTGTGGTGATCATGGATATCCTTCCTGGCTACAAGCGGTTTATTTTTATTTTTTATATACATAATGAATAAATATATAGACATGGAAGTGTCAGTAAGCCCAAGTTAACGAAATGATTTTTACATGATGTGGATCTAGGTAATTTCAATATGCATCGTATAACTTTTTTTTTGGGCACTAAAAAGTGTTATGAGCTTGTCCCCAGAATACAATGTCATATGAAAGTACAGACTGTATGAGTCCAAAATATAGCAATTTAAGCACTTCAATTGATACAGTATTATGTAAGTTTCTTATCACAAAACAATATGAACTCAGTTTTGCTATTGTTTTATCTAAGTGTGTGTTCCAAATTAGTTTTTGGTCTAGGTAGATCCCTAAAAATTTCGTTCAAGCCGAATTCTCTAATGATTTTCCGTCTGTTTGAAGAAGTAAGCTACGATTAACATCCATATTTTTTGTGTAAAATTAACTGCTACAGATTTGTCGGTGTTCAGGCTTATCATATTTTCCGAACACCATTTTGATACGGTTTTTATTGATTTGTGGGTCTTGTATTTCTTGATCTGATTTTCCGCTGATAATCAAGTTAGTGTCATCCGCATAAATAATTGGGGATCCACTTATTTGCAATAGTTTTGGAAAGTCTGTAATGAATATATTGAATAGAGTGGGGGATAGACATGATCCCTGTGGGGTACCAGTGTGTGTTTTCATAGGATCTGATCTTACATCATTGATATCGACCTGTTGATTTCTGTCAGATAAGTATGATTCTAAACATGGACCTCTGACTCCGATTTGGTGAAGTTTGTTTTCCAACAGTCCGTGATCAACTGTGTCTAATGCGCGGCTCATATCGAAAAATAGTCCCATAATATGGTCTTTTTTATTCAGGGAATCGTGAATATGTGTTATCATCTCATCGAGAGCTGTCATGGTGGATCTCTTTGCTCTGAATCCGTGTTGTGAGTTATCTAGAATATTAATTTTTTCGAGAAAATCATTGAGTCTTGTGTTAAAGCAATATTCGTATATTTTACCTATGTGACATTGGACCGCAAGTGGTCTGTAGTTTTTCACTTCATCCTTATTCCCTTTGTGTTTGAAAACTGGAACAACTTTTGAATACTTGAGTTCGTCTGGATATTTTCCCTCACAGAAACTTTTATTGATTAGAATACTAAGAGGTTGTGATATAATATCCCCGACTGCCTTCAGAACATATCCAGGCATATTATCTATTCCGTATGATTTTTTTGAGCATATTTTATTGATGACGGTAGATATTTCCATCGGGTCTGTGGGGTACAAGTAAAATGACTGAAGTTGGGATGTTATATTCTGCGATATACTTTCGTTTTTGGGTATGCTGTTTATTGTTGTTTCGGTAAATTGTTAAATTGTTAAAATTGTTTTTTCCGTTAACCAGCTGTCGTCCCCTTACGAACGGCAGCCCTCAAAAGTCGAAACTTGTGTGAGCCAAGGATTAACGAGGTCTTACCTTTTAACGTGCTATTCCTAGCACTTTCTCGGGCCATCAGATAAAAATCTGAAGTCGCTGAGGATTCGAACCTAGCCGACCAGCAGTCAATGGTTTTGAACGCTTCAGTAAAAGAATTAAAATGTTTTTCTACGTTCTTCCAAAAACAAAACTTGATTGGACTATATTTAGTGGAAAAACTGTTTCTTTATTGCACTCATCTGTCATTCTACTACAGCGTTCTGTCATCATGACAGACATAAACTTTCAAATCGACGACAAATTCAGCCCATTTTCTGTGAGATTGTATTACGTTTTAAATAGTTGCATGTTTCATCATATTCATTATATAATGGACTATGAAATTACTAGAAAATGCAATTTGTTAAAAATAATTTCCTTCGAATATCATCTGAATTACACAAAATGTTTTTGAATTACTTTTAGCAGATAGATTTAAACAAACAATGTCTTCCTTACAGTTTAGTGCCACCAAAATTAAACATTTTCTGGTTATTGCATGAACGTAGAAAAAAGAGTTTATTGCACTCGACATGAAATTGTCCAACGAGGCCATCAGGCCGAGTTGGACAATTTCACTCGGCCTAATGGCCTCGTTGGACAATTTCACGTCGAGTGCAATAAACACCTACTTTTTGCACTTGTTGCATAAATAACTATGCTCATATCCTTTTCATTTTTGATAATTTAACCATTGTTGTTCTTTATTTCTGATATTATACTTTTGTTTTGTTTGTTACTATTTTCCTTTATTATGTCCCAGCACTCCCTGTTTACATTGTTTGACTTCTTTATTCTGTCATTATTGAAGGTATTTTGGCGATATTAACTTTATTTACGTATGATTTTTTTAAACATTTGTATCTTGCTGATGACATACCGATCAGAGCACTGAAAGCCCTACCTAGGAATGGCATAGCTGCTCTGACCAACATTATCAACGCCATCCTGAGACTAAGACACTTTTCAGTTAGCTGGAAGGAAGCAACAGTAATTATGATTCCGAAGCCCAACAAGAACCACGGGTTTCCACAAAACCACCGACCCATCAGCTTGACACCTGCGATGAGCAAGAACGTCCTTCCAGACGAACAGTTCGGTTTCAGACACGAGCATTCGACAGAACCGTATAGTGGACGCCACCATACAAGCCTGGAACCATGCGACCAAAGGTCATCTCGCCGGAGCAGTCCTCCTAGACGTCTCCAAGGCATTTGACAGAGTGTGGCACGATGGACTGATCACTAAGCTAGTGGATGCGGGATACACTACACCAATGGTCAGGCTCATAAACTCCTTCATAAGAGGGCGATAGTACCAATGCAGGGTCGGGAACGTCCTCTCTTTCCGAAGGAGATTAGAAGTTGGGGTCCCACAGGGAGCTATTTTATCACCGCACCTATTCTCCATCTACACCGCAGACGTGCCAACCACAGACGACCCCATGGCACTATACGCAGACGACACGGCGATCTTCGAGTTATATCCAAGCTTCAGCGAAAAATGAACAAACTAGAACTGTGGTTCAACCGTTGGAAGATCGAAATCAATGCAGACAAAAGCAAGGCCATCCTGTTCACGAGGCGACGTAGGACACCAAAGGGCTGAACGACGAGGATATTCCATGGATAGACGAAGCCGTGTACCTAGAAGTAATACTAGACAAAATTCATGTTACATAGGCACGCCGCCCATAGTTTAGCACTAGCAAAAGCTGCAAGGTATGAGCTGGGACCGCTCATCGGACGTAGGAGTACCATGGCTCTCAAGCTGAAACTACGCCTCATCAGGACAATTCTCCTGCCTACAGTGTCATACGCGTCGACCGCTTGGAGTCAATGCGCGAACACATGTAGACAAATAATCCAGGCCTTCTTCAACGCCTGCCAAACAGGTTCATCTACCGAAACCTAGATATCAACCTGACTACATCGACAGACTGATGAAAAACCAGGCGGGGACCACTCTGGAAAGAGTAGAGACTCACCCAAACCCGCTACTCACGGAACTGCACGAGCACAGACGTGAGAAAGAAGAGAGAAACAGGGCGAAATACAGGCGACCTGTAAACCAGAGAGACCTGTAAAGCAGAGAGACAACGACACCCCGGAAGAAGTAAGACGAAGGCGACTGCAACGTCTACTTTAATAAGGCACACAATGACTAATAATATTTTCTTTTTTATGTTTCAGGTTCCTCACATCGGAACTCCAGTCAGACAAGTTAGGGCCATCAGCCACAGCAATAAGGCCTTCAGCCAGTTTCAGGGGGGCATCATGCACAGTAAATAAAGTCACAAGTCAGTTAAATTCAACTCATATCAGATATAAGGGAGTTCAGGCGCGCAAAGGCTAAACACTCCGGATCAAAACGATCAGATAGCATTGGGATCAGATGAAATTAAATCGGAAACGCTAAAAGTTATCGCGACATTTATAGCTGAACCATTAACCTACATCTTCAACAAATGCATAGAAACTGGTACCTGGCCTAGAGCATTAAAATATTCAGTTATCATCCCAATATATAAAAAAGGTAACAAAAAACTGACAAAGAATTATAGACCTATATCATTAATCACCCACTTATCAAAAATATTTGAGAAGCTTCTAAAAAACATACTACAAAGTTTTATAAATAAATATTAACATACTTTCTGAGAGACAATATGGTTTTCGAGAAAAAACGTCCACCGAAGATGCTATTCTGACTCTTACTGAAAAAATTTATAATTCATTAAACAATAACAAACCCTGCTTATGTGTATTCATTGATTTATCGATAGCATTCGATACTGTTAGCCACGACTTGCTCTTTCAGTCTCTAGAGGATATCGGTATCAAAAATACTTGCTTAGATTTATTCAAAAGTTATGTTACAAATAGGTATCAGACAGTCCGAATAAATAATGTCGACAGTGTATCGTTAGTCGTACAATGTGGAGTGCCTCAAGGTACGGTTCTCGGACCCTTACTTTTCAACATCTACCTGAATGAATTGTTCTCTATAAAAAGCAGGGGCAACATTATCGGCTTCGCAGACGACATCGACACCGCGATTTTCTACGAAGCAGATACCTGGACAGAAGTAAAGGAAATAGTAGAAATTGACTTTATTATCATTAAAAAATGGCTTGAAAGCAGGCTACTAACTTTCAAAATTTTCAAAAAACCAACTTCCTACCGTTCAATTGTAATAAAACGATTCTTCCTTACTTTACTCAGCTCAATATCCTTGATGGGAAAAACAATCTTACAATCACATCTGAAAGTAAAATAAAGTACCTAGGAGTCTTAATAGACTGTCACATGAAATGGGACAGACACATCAACTACGTCACCAAAAAACTACAATGTATCCTTTATAGACTAAGATACATGAAAAATATCCTTCCGGTTCATCAATTGCTCACACTATATCATGCACTCGTTGAAAGTCACTTTCGATACGGTTTATTATCATGGGGAAGTGCACTAAAATCCCACATCCGACCCCTTGAAGTCCTACATCGACGATTCCTGAAAATTATTCTAAGCAAAAACTCAAGATATCCAAGTGATCTACTTTTTCAAGAATCAGAGGTACTCGACCCTAAACAACTCTATTTCTACAATGTAAACATAAAGTATTATACAACAAAACACTCGTCAAACTTACCAACACATACCTATAAGACTAGACAAAGACATAACTACATAATACCGCAAATAACAAAATCACTGCTGAAAACTAGCTTTTCTTACAACGCTCCAAAAATGTTCAATTCTCTACCTGAAACAATTCGCACTATACCACACTTACTCCATTTTAAAAAACACTTGAAAACTTCCATAAAGAGATCTGAAGTACGGGTCTTTTGAGAATGATAATTTCAATCAATATTGACCAAGAAACCTCCTCGTTATATTATCTGTGAATTTTTTATCTCTATCCCATTTCCGTATGTGTTGAATATGAATACGCTTCAACAAATATTTTTTACATTATATATATATATATATATATATATATATATATATTTATCTTTTATACTTTCACCTACAACAAAATTGCTATTATAACAAATTAATATTCCATTTACTTAATTTGTAATTGTAAAATGTATCCTAAAATAGTGAATTAAATTTAAAATTCATTTTGTGCATGATTCAAATTTTATTCATATAATATATAGTGTTTTTATTTATAATGAATTCAAATAGTTTATAAGTAATTCTATGGTACTGTATATGATTCATTTTTATTTTTTTCCGAAACAATTGTAATAACGCTTATCGCCTACTACTACTACTTTATTCACTTTATAGTGTTCTTGTAAACCCATTCTTTCTTTGAATAAAGTTATATTATTATTACTATTATTATTATTCTGCTGATTGCCAATCAACAGTATGAGAATCCGCTCAGTGAGAGAGGTGGCGGTTGAAGGGGGGAGGGAGCGTTCGAGCACGTAAAAAGTGCTGGGGAGCTCCTTCTTCCAGGCTTCAACCTTGGGGGGTGCATTATGGAGGCGGAATTGTAAAATTTAAAGACTATTGGAAAATAATTGTAAGAGCTTTCAAAAGACATATAACTCGACCCCAAATGCCATTTAAAATTAGTATCAATGATACTATATGTAGAATATTCAGTTTCATTTTATAGAACGATTGCAGTCTATTCAATATAGTTTACCCTTTTCGTCAGTAACCTCACTGATGCACTTTAATTGCCCTTGTCCAAACACTGTTTGATTGTACTTTTGGGGCTCAACCCAATTTAGAAGTTTTTTATTACGTTGGTCAAGATATCCGGTTTTGGAAAAATTGTTAAGGTTGATGGAAAAAAATATCAAGTTTTTATTATTCATTGAAATATTGTTAGTCATATCAGTTGAATTCATTCTAAATATACAGGGTGTTTCCGAAAATGGGTCAATAAATAAAAGATGACAAAACAAAACCAAATGAGAGAATACTTTTTTGTCGAAAAAAAAAAAAAATCTGGAAGAAATTGAATTGTAAATTTTTCAAGTAATTTTTTGGTAACCACTGATACGAGGTCTGCAGCCTGCGCAAACCGCGCTGAAACACTGCGCCAGTGATCAGACACGCTGTATCCTGAAGAATCAAACCAATGCCTCAGTGGCGGATCCAGGGGGTGGGGTAAAGGGGGTAATTACTCCCCCCAAGCCTATTCCAAAATACGCATACTGCCGTCCTAAGGTCTGATGATGAACGCAGTATGTTTCAAAATATCTTGTTTTTATTATTTCGTATGTCTATTGGAAATATATTCATATTTTACTTTTCCTTGAATGAGAATATTTATATTTATTACCCCCCCTCCCATACCAGTACTTTGGATGCAATGCCTCCCAAACAAAGGTAACTGAAAGCGATTTCATAAAATAACATAAAATTTTTCGAACATTTTTAACTGCTTCAGAAACGAAAATTGTTGCCATTTATTGATACAATATGTTCTAGAAAAACTCATTTTCTCAATTGCCCCAATGGCGAAATTTTAAGCCAATACGTAAGAAACCCCACGACACATTATATGGTCCTTCAGAGCATCGCATATAAGGTCAGCGTGCATTATTTTCATGTCCTTTCCTAACATTCCCTTTTCAACTGGTATTGATTCATTCAAGTTATTTGCCTAAGCTACATATAATTCAGTAAATTCGTATTCCACAGGGCCCCTGGCAAGAAAGTTTTGGGATAGTTTTGATTTCTTCCATTTCATACGTTTTTTGAAGTGCCGAATCCGAATTTGAAGTTTGCTAACAAAATTTCAAATCCAAAAAAAAAATGGTAAAAAATTGTTTGCTTATAACTCGAAAACTATCATTTTTTTGTGTAAAACTTTTTCATTCAAAATGAAAGTACATGAAATTTCCTACAAATTCCACTATTCAGTTTTTTTTTGACAAACAGTTCGGGCTCAAACGCCAAATAAAAATTGGCGTATTTCTGCTGAGTGAGCAAACACCCACTTTTTTTCACTCCACAACTATTATTGACTATTCAATGACATTTTTAGTGAATTTCTCAAGAAATTATATTGTAGTAAGACTAAAAGTACTCTTGTTCGTCATTGGAGCAGTTCCAATCAAAAGACTCATCTGATAGTCTAGTTAGAGGTTATGTCGATGACTGCTAGTGACAGTGCGATAAGAAAGGAGTGTTGAAAATCTCAAACAACGCAAAATGGTTCTGAGTAATTCAGGGCGTATTTACTCTTTCTCGGGCTAGTATATCGGCCTCTTCATTGCCTCTATAACCTGTGTGTTCTGGTACCCAGGCTGGGGCCAGTCTGTTTCGACTGCCGAGCTCTTTCAGGGCTTCTATGCAGCCCCAAGCAAATATTTAGGTAACTTGCATTGAGTTCACTGCTTTCATTGCAGATTGGCTATCTGAGTATATGACATTGTTTTTTCTGAAAACACATGCCTTATTAGGTCTTGTGCATTGCGACGATTTCCACTTACTGTGTAAGCTCCGAGACTGTCCTTGCGAATTTGCCTTTTGCAATAATCGCGAGGTCATCGGCATATCCTATTCCCTAGTCAATATGCCAATTTACAAGAAGTAGTCCTTGAGTCCAAACGGTTCGTCGTAGAAAAAAACTATTTTTTCAATGTTTCGTCACGAAAATTGTTAGCAAACCTCTGATTTGTATTCAGCACCCCAAAACACATAGAGAAAGGAAGTAATCAAAACTACCCCAAAAACTTTCTTGGTAGAAATACAATTTGATCAGATTAATAATTTTGGAAGCGTGTCATTGTTTGTAACTTTGAAATAAATAAACATATCCAAAGTTAAGATTCATCGCATAATTAGGAAATATTCTGTCTAATAAATTACCAGCTGAATATTACCTAACATCACATTGTCAAAAAAACTATTGTATTTACTACATATCACAGTCATGCATATATCGATTGAAACACTAGACGAGCTTGTACGAAAACGGGGAGTTTTGAAAGGGCATTTGACGCGGTTCAAGCACTTCCTAGACACGTTAAATAAAGAGCATCCTGATTTAGTTCAATTGGAGCTTCGATTGAATAAGTCACAATTTATTTTGGATCAATTTGAAGATGTATAAATGAAAATTGAATTACTTGATGAAGACGCGGATGAGAATTCAGAACAACATGAAATTGAACGAAACGAGTTCGAAGAAAATTATTTTGCACTTCATGCCCAAGCCAAGCGTATTCTCCTCAGCGTTAATCCAACAGTAGTAGAACAAGGGGTACAGACGAATACTAATAACAGTAATTTCAATTTTATCAAATTATTCACTATAAACCTGCCCAGTTTTGATGGTTCATATATTCAGTGGTTATATTTTGAAGACACTTTCAGTTCAATCATATACCAAAATAATACCATAACTGATACCTATACAAAAATTCCATTATTTGCGTCATTAAAAGGTAAAGCCGCAGATGTAGTCAAGTCTCTTGAGATTTCTTCAAGAAATTATAAACCTGCATGGACATTATTGCAAATTTGATATGGGAACGAAATTTTATTAGTAAACAATCATGTAAATGCTCTATTCAATCTATCAGTTGTCCATAAAGAATCGCATAGTGCGTTGAGGTTATTAGTAGATAATTTAAATAATCATTTGAAAACCCTTGAAGTACTTGTTCAGCAAGTTGATAAATGGGATACACTTGTGATTTTGATGGTTTCCAGTAAATTAGATTCTGTTAGACGCAGAGAGTGGGAGATGAAAAATACAAGTCCACTCTGAATTGATAACATTTCTGAATGAACGATGTAGTCTGGTGGAAACTCTGACTGTATATACTAAGACAAAGGCCTAAATCATTTGTAGTAGCCGAGAATAATAATCAAAGGACCCCGCACGGAATACATGGGATTTTGGTTTATTGCGGAAATCAATGAAACTCTGGTATATTGTAGATCATGATCTGTATGTAATACTTTAAATGGACCATAATCAGATCGATCGAGAAACAGGGTGATTTTAAAAGTAGTTACACAAACAGAAAATAGTTAATTCATCACAAATTGAGAATATGTATGGTTTAGTCTCGTGATTTGGATAAAGTATGCCATACCTTTGGAAATATACCACTTCTATAATATAAAATAGTATTCCATTCACCAGGGTCTTCACAAACGTACTCAAAAATATACCATATCGGCGTTGTTTACTTTACTTATTAGAATTGAGATATTTTCTAGTTCTTGATTTCCTTACCAGTCCTGAACATTTCGTAGCGGCACTCAACGATATTACGCCTACTACTTCAAAATCGATATTTTATCACCTCTGGAACATTTTAAAATTGAGAGCTTTTAGTGTGAACGAATGATATTATAAATTTTCGTTAGTCCACAAACTTGTTTCGCCAAGAAGTTCACCATGAAGCTCAACAACCGGAAGGTACCAAAAAAGCGCTGAGTTTTTTGAAGTAAATTTCTTTCTTTGATTCTTCCTTTATTTTCTCTTGATCCATTTGCTTAATATTTATTTATACGTATAGACATAACTGATACTGATATCCCATCCTACTTTTATCTACATCATTAATTAGTAGGGCAACAACCGCTTGTTGTTCTCTCTGAATTTTTTTTTGTAATCACTTTGCCCGATAAATGGAACTTACTCTGTACTATTATTATAGTTATTATTGTTATTTCTCATCAATATAACTCGGTAATAATGCGTTAACTAGATTTTAGCATCCGATATATTGTTAAGACCAAACCCTTTGTTATAAAAACTGTAGTTTTTAAAAAACAAATAAATGATTGATTGATTGAGAATTGAGATATTTTCTAGTTTAATTTCGATATTTTCCTGAGTAATAATGATAGTTTGGAAAAGCATTACTATTTTATAACAAACATGGTATTTTTACTATGTCGGGGTCATCAGAAAAGTACTTAAAAATATCCTATTTCGAAGTATTTACTTACTTCATTCTTTCAGTAGGAACTTTAAAGAACCCTATATTTTCAACGTTTAACGTTGATATGTGAAAATCCCCAAGCTATGATACGTGAAAAACCTTGAGCCAAACCTTCATTTTTGAAATACGACGGTACTACAAAAGGTGTTTTTTGGATGGCACTACTCCCTCTCTTGGAACCCCTCTTCTGGATAATCTTGATTTTTTTGTTACTAGTAATGACCCCAGAGCTCCTTATATATATTTTTTTATCTTTTCTGTCACTTTTTTCACAATGTTTACCAGCGACGCTATTTTTATCCGATATTTATTCACGAGAAATGTCACAAAAGCACACACGTTTTGGATAAACACGTCTCTCAATTTTTGTTTCTTCTATACAACCTATATTTTTAAATATACCTATCACGTAGTAAAATAATAAACCTATCAAAATTGCGCCACATGCGAATCTTTAGAAGAGAAAGTAGAAAGATATAGTGTCGCCGATAAAAAATATGTTTTGTAGTACCCTGGTATTTCAAAAATGTAGGTTGGGCTCAAGGTTTTTCACATATCGCTTTTTCAAACTATCATTACTCAGGAATTAATTACTCGCAAATATATTAGAAAATATCTCAATTCTAATAAGTAAGGTAAACAACGTCGAAACGGGATATTTCTGAAAACGTTTGTGACGACCCCGGTAAATAAAATACTATTTTAACTTGTTTGATTGATGATCTATTTATTTTGTGGAAATTCATGATGAAATAAGAAAAGGAAGAAAAAATATAACTTTTGTCCAACACTAGTGTTAGTGGAAACTGGACAAAAGTTATATTTTTTCTTCCTTTTCTGATTTCAAATACTATTTTGTATTATAAAAATGGTGCTTTTCTAAAGGCATGACATATTTTAGCCCAATCACAAGAATAAACCAGAAATATTCTCAATTTGTGATAAATTATATTTATTTTGTTTGTGTAACTACTTTCAAAATCACCCTGTTTCGCAGAAACTAATCATACGATTTGATTATGGTCCATTTAAAGTGTTACCTACAGATCTAAAGATCGTGATCTACAACAAACTAGAGTTTCATTGAATTCCGCAATAAACCAAAATCCCATGTATTCCGAGCGGGTTGCAAATTTTGTGCTGCATTATTTTACTAAATCCACTGATTTCTTGAATTTTAGTACTGAAAAACTATATCTTGCAGCAAAGGAAAAACATCTACGTACCAACTGTCTTAAGGGAGGCCATAGCAATGAGTTTTGTGTCAGTACCAAATGTTAAAATAGGTTCGAAAAGTCATCATACTTTGCTTCATATTTCAATTACAGACTGTGATAAACAGAAAAATCCTGAAAAAATGAATAAAATATCCATACAGTGTCACGTAATATACAGAGTGAACCAAATCAAGATTCACTCACCTTGAATGACCATAATCAATTTTCGAACATACAAGCTATCAATCAGAATCAAATATTATTATCTACTGTGATTTTTCAAATTTTATAAAAATATGGCAAATATCACTATTGCATAGCTTTGTTGGATTCTGGTTCTACTTCCCATTTAATAATACAATAATTTGCTGACAAATTAATACTAAATCAACTCAAAACACATATATCTGTTTCAGGTGTTAATGGATCTCATGGCAATACTACGCAATATTTAACATTAGTGCATATCAAACATAAATTGTCTGATTATTTCTTTAAAAAAAAATTCAATTGACATTCGATCGATTTGCCATTGATTGTATGACAAGTTCAAAAATTCCTGGAGTAGTCCTTATTACATTGCAATTGTCAATTATTTGGTTCCTCAAGTCATTCACATCTAGTACAGGAGTTTTATAAACAAGAGCCTTCAGATGACCCCATAGATAGAAATCTAGAAGATTCATATCAGGACTGCGAGCTGGCCAATGTTGAGGTCCTGCACGTCCAATCCAGCGATTCGGGTAGGTGATGTCGAGATGCTGACGAGCAAGAACACTAAAATGAGCTGAAGCCCCCTCGTGCATAAACCACATGTTGCCTCTTACAAGTATGGGTACTTCTTCTAACAAAATGGCTAAATGATCGACATCGACATTCCTTATGATATCAGCCCTGCGGACCAAAACTTCAACGAGTCAAATGAACTCGATTTATCAATCGGTGCTGACAGATAAAGTTAGGCAAAAATAAACCTCTCATTCAATAGTAATTTAAGTAACAAGGAATGTAAAGACGTGTTAATATTCGAGGTGAGCGAGTACGAGCCGAGGCAAAGCCGAGGCTTGTCGCTTGCCGAGGATGTTAACAGTCGATTCAGAAACGATGTAAACTTTTTCTTTTTCTTCTCCGTTCATTTTTAGCAGAGTTATGACTAATCAAATATTCGGCTCCGCCAGAACTTTCAGCGGCGGGTAAGCGTGAATCTGAAAGTTGAGATCGGCGTTCAATCACGTTTTCTGCGAAAACGAGCGCATTTCATAAGAAATTACTGTGAATAATTTTTGTGGAAAATTGAATTGTCTTGCACGTTATTGAAATGTTTTTCCACGCCTGGAATTTTGGTGAATAATTTTATTTCGTGTTTATCATGGTTCCAACTACTAGCATACCAAGTATGGTGGTGCTACAATCGATCCTCGTCTCAAAACCCAATCGTACTGGATTATGGTTAACAAATACTTTTTGGACGACTATTTTCCTGGAAAGACCGAAAATTATGAGCGTCCTGTCATTCGATTCATAATGGCCTATAGAAATAAGTTCGAAAAAAAAAGTTCTACCCGCGAATATATTTTAATCGGCCTGCCATGTATTTTGTAATTAAATAAAAAATAAATAAAATGTTTAGAGTGAGCGGAAAATTTTCTCATTCAAGTACAAGTTCACGTGACCATACCAGTCCTTTGGATCCACCCTAACGGCATGCCAATGGTTTTCCGAGTATATTATTTTCGTTACATATTTCATTATGAAACACATGGCAGCCTGATTGAAATCGTACCCGGAACAAATAATTTTCGAACAAATGAAGAATAATTTGTCTTTACGAAGAACCTAGGACGTCTCTTTGATTCACGCATTATTATCATGATGATATCTGGACAATATTGATGAATATAACATCTAATGCCACGGTTTCACCATATGTTCGATAAATGGCTTTTAATATATGGCGAAGGTGCCGATGCAGACACGTGGGTTTGGAAAAATTAAAAAAATATATTGTTTTAGAAATTGAGCAAAGAACCTCCCACGAAAACAAATGGGAAATTGGAATTTGGTGGAATTGCCTGAAAGTGTTTTATATTATAGTCAATAGAAAAATGTGAGGGTTCAACAGATTTTTGTATGTGTTGTTTCTAGGATATAATCGGCCAAAGTTCGTAAAAACGCCGTAATCTTCGTGGGACTGACAGATAAAAAGCTGTGTTAGCTAAGATAAAACAAATTTAGGATTAAAAAGTATTGATCAGAACATGTCCCATTTCAATATTAATTTTGGGATACAAAAATAATTGCTCCGTTTATTGCCGGCGAAACAAATATAATGATAGTGGTTGACATTGAATTGTTCTGGACTTCAATTATCTACAAAACAAAGAAAAAATAATTGTCTGTACTTTTTTCACCTATCAACATCTACATGAGAAATTGAATAGAAATATTTCAAGGGCATTTCTTGGGGTTAAAATAATCATTCTCCTCCCAACCGCTTCATTTCTATGATACAGGGTGTTGAAATTTAACAAAAATGGTAATGATACGCCACTATGTTTACTTTGTCAAATGAATATTATATTAATAATTGTCCTCTATCTACTCATAAAAATGATCCCTTGACTTTTTCTGTACGGCGAACAGTTTTCGATTTAAAAAACAAAATGCATTTCATTGAGACTAACAAAAAATCGCATAGGTACAAGCAAATGAAGATCTCATTTTTTAAATCGAAAACCGTCCGTAGGACGAAAAAAAGTAAAGAGACCATGTTTATGGATAGATATTAGACAATAATTATAAAATAACAGTTTGAAAAACTAAAGAACATGCTTTAATTTCAACATGGACTAAGAAGTAAAGTATAAATGACAATATAATTACTCAAATGTAAAAAAAGAGTGGGTGCTAACGATCTACATTCTTAAATTTTTTATTTCAATTTAACCATAATGAGCGTTCAAGAGCTCAAGAGAACTTTGTCAAGCACCAAGTTTTTTTTTTACAGTTGAGTAATTACATTGTCAATTATTTTTTACTTTTTAGTACATGTTGGAAGTAAAGCATGTTGAAAAGGGGAACCCAAGTAGCACACCCATATTGGGACAATATTGGTACAATATTGCATAAATATTTGCAAAATATTCAAATAATAATATTGTCTAGAAAAAAAATGTGAACATTCTGCGATATTGGTCCAATTTTTAAAAATAATATTGGTGTAATATTCTCGAAGCAATATTGGCCTCAAAATGTTGAGCAATATTGGTACAATATCGCTGTAGCACACACTTCCATTGTAATAATAATGGTAAAATTTAGCAAAATATTCAAACATAATATTGGCGAGATAAAATTATAATTATTTCGGGATATTGGTACAATATCACTTGGACACTATACAAATAATATTAGTGAAATGTTGTGGAAGCAATATTGGCCTCAAAATATTTAGGGATATCGGTACAATATCATTTACATATATTGGTAAAATATTCAAAGTGAATATGTCGCCTTGGAAACATTGTTGAAATATTTCCAGAAAATGTCGAATAATTTGAAAATTCTACAATTTCATTTCTACTTCCATTAACCACTGAGTAGATTGACTTGTTAACGCATTGTGAGAAGCCATATTTAATATATGTCACTATGATTCGGCTGTCGTTCCATAAGTGGGGCCCCCTAGCGGTTTCTTACCCAAGTTTGATCATAATTCATTTCAATATTGTTTATTGAATATTTGACTAATATTCAAATTTCAATGATACTGATAAATCTATTTTGTAATACTTATTGCATCAATATGGTCTTTCAAATATTGGCGTGAGGTTTTCGTAACAATCTCAACCAATATAGGGTCAATAATTTTTCGAATATGGATTAAATAATATTTCACCAATGTGCTATAAAACTTGGATATACAATATTGTTTTTATCTCTAAAATCGATATGAGAGTAATACTGAAATCGCAATATTGGAGCTAGATGCTGGAAACAATATGTAGGCAATATAGCTCTATCGATATCGGTGAAAATTATTGAACCAATATTGACCCAATATTTTATAAATCAATATACATTCAGAACAGGTTGAGCCAACATTCCACCAATATTATCAGGGGTAATATAATAAGTGGTATGATTATTACCAATAATTTTTTGGAATATTAATGAATTGCAATCCCAAAGCTGAAAATACAACGAGTCCGCAGGACGAGTGGGACGAGTCCGTATTTATTTCATTCACGATTCTTCTCCATTCATTTCTGCATTCATTGGCTCCTATCGGAGCTTTGGAAGAGAAAGACGTATGAAAGGTACTATCATCTGCAAAGCTGTTCACGGGACATGAGGTAGCTCCCAACAAATTAAATGTGAAGAAGGAACAGTGTTGGTGCTAGAATGGATCCCTGCGGAACACCAGCAGCAGCTGGTTTTACGACTCAAGGTTACGCTGATAAACTGGTCATCACCGTCTAAGACAGAGATGACGTAGTAATTCCTAACCGAAATCAGAAGCTGGTGCGCAAATAGAGGGGTCTGAATGTCAATCAGCGGAACATTGCTGGATCCATTCATTGGAAGACGAAAGTATGAACTCAACCCACCAACTGTGAATGACACCCAGCCAATATTCTTCGAATAGGTTGACTATCTGGGCATCACAATCGACCAAAACCTGACATAGAACAGCTATGTCGATTACATTCTTTATTCCAGGGCTATAGCGGAAAGCTGGATATGCCGCAGACTTGGGGTCAGAAACCAAAAAAAACTAATGATTTACTGGTCAAACCAAACGAATATCAAACCCGTGGTGAACGAACAATAACCGACATCGCTATTTCAGTAAAGCCTACTTCATGAATAGGTTGATCTAAAATTCGAATGATAGATACCAAGTTGAAATTTTATATGGTATGACACTTTTGTGAAAAGTGTTATACCCTTTAACGCTATGCTCGTCCTGCAAACATCCACACACGTGTTTTAACCATCCACTATTCAAACCCGTGTTTCAAACATCCACTTTCCACACTTGTATCATAAATTGCTATTTTCTACGACCACATATTGTATACACTTATTCATTTCTACATCACGAGCTGTACTGTAATGATCATTTCAGTACAGGATGTTTAATTTCCCACGACTCGACTGTCATTATAGGTATTTACGAATTTTATGATCATGAATAATATAAGATCGAATCAAGTTTGTTAACGCCTCTCTAATAATTTGACATACCACATCAGTATTTACAAAATGAGTGATTGAAAATGAGTAGTGATAGTGAAGATATTTTACATTGAAACCGCTAATTTCAATATAAAGATTGATGACAATCGAATTCTATATTTTCATATAGTTAGTTGGCAGGAAGTGTCTATAGCCGTTAATTTCAGATATTTATTATGTTAGCTCGTAGCAGCGAGAGTTGATTCAGGTGACAGTCGTTGGAGGCCAGGATTCAAATCCAGGTAACCACTTTTTTTTCTTTCATGAAATCGATTAGTGTTCGATTATTATTATAATTTTCAATATTTTTATCTGCAATTCCTTTTTTAGGTTGTATATATTATGGGAATCATAACGGCAGGAAAGTTTATGATGAAAAGTGTTATTAAAAATATTACAGATTTGTTTATGATTCAGATGGTCGTGGAAAAAGTATAGTGTACTATGACCATGAAATGACTCATTTCATGCTCATTGTACAATATACTATTTTGAAACTTAAAACTAAAATGTACTATTTTTCAGTTGTCATTTTAGTTTGAGAAACATCACTTTGAAGTACAAGTTCATTGCCAATTTCGCTTCTTATTCTATATCGGATGCTTCAGAATATTCATCTATTTCTTCCGGGAATCATTTGATAGTCAAATTGTTCTACATATCTCGTTTCTCTTATGAGATTTGAATTACTACAAAAAGATCAATATTTTTTCGTAAACAATTCATAACAACTGTCATTGCTACCTCAGTAACGCCTACTCTAAGATTAGGGTGATCTAAAATACTGTGGCGAATCCGAGCCAACTCTGGAATTCGTAACCGGTGAATGAATAAATCGTAACATAATCCAGTCAACTCGTAAACAACATTCCATTCGATATGAATCATCGGACGTCCCCGCTGGCTATTATAACTGACGCAAAATTTCGAACAGCGACTCGAAGCCATCTACAAGTGAATAAAAGTACCGAGAGTGATCTCGATAGATTTTTAACATCTATAAATAAGGCCGCGCCAGTCGCTGGAAGAAAGTCTGAATTCAGATTGTAGAGAAGAGACAAAAGTCCAGTGAAGCTAGGCAGAATGCATATAAATTTTAATTAAGTGAAGTGTTGAAATAAATGAAGTATTGTTTGTTTTCTGCTGGTATTAAATAAATTTCTTAGAGCATTCTACTGTATATTCTTTACAATACGAATGATATACACCATGTAGGTTGAAACTTCACCTGAATGTTTTTTAATTGTACTTCCTTGTTGAAATATATGAGACACTTGTGAAAAGTGTGTTTAAAACACTGTTGTGAATTCATAACCCTATTTTAAACATCCACTTTTCACACTAATATCATAAATAGCTATTAATGCCAGTTGTAACAATTATAATAATATCACGTGAACAAAATGTGAAGATGACCAGTCACTTGACCATCAAAAATAAAACTAAACAATATTTTGTCGGAATTTCGAGTGATTTGTAAAGGGTATACAACATTGAAAGTAATGACCGGTAGTACGTAGTTTTGTAACTTGGTATGAGTTCCATTGATTACTAAATACAGGGTGTCCCACGACGATCGAGACAGATAACATCTCGGAACTCGAGAGTAGTAGATGATTGTTATTTTGGGGTTAAAGCAATTGGTGCAGCTTTTTTTGATATCATGTTACCCAATGTGTTTTTATTTTCGGTCACGTGACATCAGATTCGAAATTGTTAATGGGACAACCTATACATTTTGGCCTTTCTACGTTCCTACGGAAAACACGATTCCAACAAACTATCACACTTGTAGTCTAAAACGATTAATTTAAGAACTACAGGTACTTCAATATCCTTTGTCCCAGGACGTTTTTTAATAAAATATGAATGACTATTATAATTTTGCCTTGTTTTGATCATTACAAAAAATATAGGACTGCCCAAATATACAGCGGGACCCAAAACATAAATAATTTGGCAATTGCTAGCTTCAGACGTCGTGGTACAAAGGATATTGAAGTACCTGTGGTTCTTAAATTAATCGTTTTAGACCACAAGCATGATAGTTTGTTGAAATCCTTTTATCAGGAGGAATACAGAAATGCCAAAATATTCAGGTTCAAGTTCATTGGGTAACATAATATCAAAGCCAGCCAACTATTAACGAGGTATTACCTTATAACATGCGATTCCCAGCAGTTTCTGGATCATCATAATGAAAATCTTTAGCTGATAGGATTTGAACCTACACGACCAGCAGCATCAGTGGCTTTGAATGGGAGGGGATTAACCACTGAGCGATCTGACCCCCCAATTAATTTACAACCCCAAAATTACAGGTCTCTACTTGTCTCGAGTTTTAAGATATTCCGTCCTAATCGTCGTGGGACACCCTGTATAACACATAGACTATTCTAACACGTAATTTTGCAACTAAATCTACATTCAAGTCAATATACCCATGACATGCACATTCAAGTAACCTGCAAGAATTTTCAGCAGATGTCGATCGGCCAGATCTGTTGAACCTTCGAATTTGTCTCAAGGTAGGAAGCCAGCCTAATCGTGCCAAAGATCCAATATGACGCTTTTCAGTTCTGAAGTAATCAGAATACTTCGAAGGCGTAGAAGATGATCGAAACCATCCAGTTTTCGCTACAGATCCTGGCAATTATGGATAAAATATGTGAAATCATGAACATTCGGTAATTATCTATCAATCAAAAATTGACCATATTCACCGTCTCCATATTGTCATGCGACAATAACAACTATCCATTGTTACCAACGGTTAAAAATATAATGTATCTGTTACAAGACCGCGAAAATCAAGAATGTTTAATTTGATGCAAATTTCTTGTGCGTATTTTATGAGTTTACGAGTTTGACTGAAAAGAAAATCTGGGATGAATGGGTAGATATCACTATGGGTATCAGCTTTCACCTGAGTTTCAATAATGATAACACAGACACTATAACTTGGTAAAACATTTTGAACTTTATGTATTTGCCTTATACATGCGGTAACCAAAAAGGTGCTATTTTTGACACTGCCTTGTGTAGACTTCTCTTTTTGTATTTCAAAATCATTTTATTTTGATGTTTTTGGAAATTCTGAAATGTTTTTGTCCACGGACCCTTAGTTTTTATCTAGAAATGAAATCAACTTGATATTAAAGTCACTTCCACTCCACTAAAATTTTTTTGAGATGTGCACTGCCTAAATAAATATCATTTTAAATTTTCACTGTCCTATGGAATTAGTAAATTTGGCAATTCTTATTTTAGAACCCTGGGTAATCGCTCCCACAAGGGTGGGTGGACCCTTGGGTCCAGGACCTGCGTCTGGGAGGGGACCCGAGCAAGCCTACTAATTATTTTTTCAATTATTATAATGCACCTTAGTGGTTAAATAAATACAGTATCGGAAAGTTTTCATCTTAGGTATGGTGGTTTTAATGAGAGCGTAAAGAATAGCTAGCTATATGTTGAGAGAGCATTACAATTTCTCCTCTACTCGCTCGAGGAAGGGATATCGACGTGAGCTCTTAATTCGTCGGGTGGGGTAATAGGATAGACACACAGAAGTGCGTAGATTTCTGTCTATACCCCAGATGAAAAATTTCCGGTACTGTATAATTGTTGTGGCCATCTTTATATACAAAAAAACTTCTGTGCATCCATACGACCCTGAGCTTCTCCTAAACGGCTGGACCAATTTTGATGAAACTTTTTATGTTTTAAGTGAATTCTGGAATGGTTTGAAGTCACAGTGCGGTCCACTACAAAATGTTTTTTTGTTGAAATCTGCTGCCAGCGCATTCGCCACCTACTTCGCCATAGAATGAAATTTGTAAGATTTTTGCGTAAGAAGATGTATTGGAAAGATTTGGTATTCAATGAGTGGTGTTTTAGGAGTTCAGTTTAGTACATACAGTATCGGAAACAATTTATCTGGGATATAGACAGAAATCTACACGAGCAACAAGGAACAGAATGATATGATGATACCACTTAAACAAGAGAGACGCATTGCTGTGCGCACCTCCTATTACCCCACCCGACGCATTAACGGACCACGTGGCATTGCGACACAGCGCACACAGCGTACGTCGATATCCCTTCCAACATATAGCAAGCTATTCTTTACGCTCTCATGAAACCACCATACCCAAGATAAATACTTTCCGATACTGTATGTATATCAAACATTGATAAAATGTCTCAGTATCATTTGATGTTTGCAGATGAAGGAAATCAGTACTTACTCATTTCATCATTGAAACATGAAACATGAGACGGAAAACATGAAACATGAAACGGGAAACGGGAAACATGAAACGGGAAACATGAAAAGGAAAACGGGAAACGTGAAAAGGGAATTTTTTTTCTGTGCATACATACACATCGATATACAGGACAACGTCTGTCGGGACCGGTGGTTTTTAAGTAAAAATAATTTTTCAAATAAAGTTAGTTGTATAAAAGAGTATGGGTAAGAAATAACCATGCAATTTTAATATATGACGCGACTATAAAATAGGCAGGAGTTCGTCGTCAATGAGATCCTGGGTCCAGGGCCCGTAATGAAATCCTGGGTCTAGGGCCATGCCCTAGGTAAGTTGGTATTCTCGCATGACAATATGGCGACGGTGAATGTGGTCAATAGAAATAGAATATAATTCACATAAATCTGAATGAATTGTTTCCTATGGTTCTGAACTATAGTGTATAGCCGCAGTCAAATGGCGCGAGACCTGACAAGCCTGTGGATTTGCAAGCTTCGCGCCGTCGGCATCACCATGTGACGAGATCGGTTCTTGTAGGATCCAGACTTGTCGAGCCTGTCTCGAGGTGGCTTGTCTCTCCCCATGAGATGGCGTTCCAAACATCTAAAGAAGCCATTACACGGCGTGTGGTTTGTCAAGCCTGGTATGTGGACTGAGGAGTGCCACGCCGATCGTGTGCCTGGACGCTAGCGATCTCCCTGCCTGTTGTTTGACAAGTCGGGTGTGGTTCGCGCCGTGCGTGGGGCTTCCAATTTATTGCTCCCTGTTCATATAAATTGTGAAATTCCAATGTTGCATCGTTTGACCAGGACATGTTGACATACAAAGCTAAATTGACTACTGAATACCTAACAACCGAGGCACCGACGCGCCGTGTGACTGTGCACCCGTCTCGCCATTCCGCACGCGGCGTGTTTCCTTTGAACTTACCGACAATCGACGGGACATGACACTCCGCCCGAAACTGAGCAAGCTGCACCATTCTCACGGCGCGTTGATTGTCAGTTCACACGCCAGGCTTGAAAAATCACACGCCGTGTAATGGCTTCTTAAGGCGCGCGTTTACCATGTGTGCTTGTCTTGTATAGCTGGATGAGGTGTCACACAGTGCAGAGACGCCCGCCGACACAATCGTCTAGCGACAGACCGGATATTTTGGCTGGCGAGCATATTGACAGTATCATAACTTCCAAATTGGCAGCTTCCTTGGTCTGATTTCTCAAAAACACATAAAAAAGTAATTTTTCACAGTTTTCAACAATTCTGCCTTCCTCAAAACCCGTAAATCACAAATTTTTACATTTTTTCTTCCTCAAAACCCGTCAATCACAATGTTTCACATTTTTAAAGAAGGGTGAATGGTTGAAAAAAATGTGAAAATTGCGATTTACGGGTTTTGAGGAAGGCAGAATTGTTGAAAACTATGAAAAATTACTTTTTTATGTGTTTTTGAGAAATCAGACCAAGGAAGCTGCCAATTTGGAGGTTATGATACTGTCAATATGCTCGCCAGCAAAATATCCGGTCTGTCGCTAGACGCTTGTCCCGCCGACAGTGTCGGGGGAGACCAGTTAGTAGTTTACTGTCAGTCTGGTGAGAACTTTCGCTTTGGCAGATTACAAGTGAAGTTTCAGTTCGTTTAGAATACAGAAGCAATAACGGAATTTCCGGGTTTTTATGAAAAAAAGTTATTTAGAATCCAATAAACGGAAGTCACAAGGATAAGAATAAAGTATAGCATTGTATCTGCAGAAAAGGATGTGTTACTGTACTATCATGTGTACTAGTGCAATTTACTACATATTTCGGCTTTTAATGATTGATACCATCTACCACCACTTTATTTTTTTTGCTTTTTGTATAGTTTGCGTGGAGGAGAGATAGCCTACTTGTCGATTATTTAGTAGGGCAGAGATGGTGCAGACGACAGACTATTTTGTAACATTCGCTTGGTCTCGAGTTCAAACTCATGTGGGAACAAATAATGATTAGTTTTTTTCATTCAAAATTTTATATTCAACTGGGACTTTTTCGAGTTCAATTTATACATTATTGTTTTAATACATATTTATTGTGACAATTTAATTCATGCACTAAAAATGCCATATGTCGCGGTGTTTTGTCATCATTCCAGCGAAAAGAGTAACTTTTCCAGCGACAAAACGGAACCTTACTTTTGAAAACATGACAACCAGCAACATATTTTTGATGACGTAATGTCACATATTCATTTAATCTTCTGACCGAATTACACTCTAGCTTTTCCTTGTCAAAGTAAACTTGACATTTATGATTCGAATTTTGTTTCCATTAGGACAATTCAACTGAAAAAACTGCCAGAAAAAATTACTCGTCCTGCAGTTTTTTTCGTTGAATTGTCATGCAACAAAATTCTCATTACTACATGTCAAGTTTAGAAGGTTGTAGACGATGTAGTAACTTGATTACTTGTGCTTCGGACTTCCATAGTCTTAATGGTTGAAAGATTTCTACTTCTTTCAATTTTTCACTACGTTTCAATTGCTTGAATCTGCAATCGTCTTCAGGTGAATACTGACAAATTTTGAAACTACACGATGTTTTATAGGTCTGCTGGTAATTACGTTGTAAATTACGCGCGGTCTTGTGGCGCGCGTGTTTTCGCGCTAATTCTCCCTCCAAACCGGTTCATTAGCGGCCTCCATACGTTTTTGATTTCCACGCTCGGTTGACTGAAAGCACCATTAACCTCGATATAAGCGGTTTCAATGAATTTGCGTTTAAACAAGTGTTCTTCTCTATGAAGAACATTAGCCTCGTCCCAAAGAATTCGATGGTGCTCTGTCCACGCGTGGTCGGCTATTCCCGATTTAGATGTTTCCCCCCGTTGAGTCCACTTTTTGTGTTCAGCTATTCTTACAGATAATGGCCGCTTGGTCTCTCTGATATAGGAATCCCCACATTCACATGGGACCTCGTAAATACAGTTTTTGCTGGATTCTGTTTCGTTCTCTGGTTTCGTTTTGGTGAGGAAACTTCGTAAAGTGCTGCCGGATTGAAAGCAACTCTTGATATTGTATTTGTTTCCGATCCTTTTAATCTTCTCGGAGATACCCCTAATGTAGGGAAGTACAAGAATGGGGTTTTGTGATCATTCTTAGACCGTCTTGGTCCTTTTGCGTTGTTTCTGAACTTCCTCTATGAGTTTCTCGGGGTATCCGTTTTGGCGTAGGTCTTTCTTTATGTGGTTTATTTCCGCAGCCAGAGACTCCTGGTTGTTGCAAATACACATTGCTCTCTCCATCAACGTTCTTACAATGCCCCTCTTCGTGGAATTCGGGTGATTGGAGCCATAGTTGAGGTACTGTCCAGTGAGTGTCTTTTTTCTGTAAACAGAGGTGAAGATACCAGTGTCTTTTCTTTCAGCTTTTACATCGAGGAAAGGCAAAGTACTGTTAGTTTCCTTTTCCATTGTGAACTTGATTGAATTCCTGATGTTTTTTATTCTTGAGAAGAAATTCTCAAGGTGTTCATCTCCGTGGCTCCATATGATGAATGTGTCGTCCACGTATCTTAGCCACAGTTTTGGTTTGTATTCTGCCTTTCTAATAGCCAATTCCTCGAACCACTCCATATATATGTTGGCGATTACTGGAGAAAGAGATCTCATCGGCAGTCCATCAGTTTGGGAGAAGAAACGGTCCTTTTCTTGGAAGTAAGAGTTATGAAGGCAGCACTGCAGTAGTTCCAATATCGCTTGTACGGGAAGGTCAGTCCTTTCTTGAAGCTCGATGTCGAAGTTTCCTCTTGATGATGGTGAGGGATTCTTCTATGGGGACATTGGTATAAAGGCTCTCTACGTCAAAGCTGACGAAACGGTCTTCAGGTCCTAGTTCAACATCTTTGATAATGTCCACGAAGTGTTTGGAATTCTTGACGAAAGAACTGCCACGGAGATGAACACCTTGAGAATTTCTTCTCAAGAATAAATAACATCAGGAATTCAATCAAGTTCACAATGGAAAAGGAAACGAACAGTACCTTGCCTTTCCTCGATGTAAAAGCTGAAAGAAAAGACACAGAAAAGACACTGGTATCCTCACCTCTGTTTACAGAAAAAAGACACACACTGGACAGTACCTCAACTATGGCTCCAATCTCCCGAATTCCACGAAAAGGGGCATTGTAAGAACGTTGATGGAGAGAGCAATGTGTATTTGCAACAACCAGGAGTCTCTGGATGCGGAAATAAACCACATAAAGAAAGACCTACGCCAAAACGGATACCCCGAGAAACTCATAGAGGAAGTTCAGAAACAACTCAAAAGGACCAAGACGGTCGAAGAATGATCACAAAACCCCATTCTTGTCCTTCCCTACATTAGGGGTATCTCCGAGAAGATTAAAGGGATCGGAAACAAATACAATATCAAGAGTTGCTTTCAATCCGGCAGCACTTTACGAAGTTTCCTCACCAAAACGAAACCAGAGAACGAAACAGAATCCAGCAAAAACTGTATTTACGAGGTCCCATGTGAATGTGGGGATTCCTATATCAGAGAGACCAAGCGGCCATTATCTGTAAGAATAGCTGAACACAAAAAGTGGACTCAACGGGGGGAAACATCTAAATCGGGAATAGCCGACCACGCGTGGATAGAGCACCATCGAATTCTTTGGGACGAGGCTAATGTTCTTCATAGAAAAGAACACTGGTTTAAACGCAAATTTATTGAAACCGCTTATATCGAGGTTAATGGTGCTTTCAGTCAACAGAGCGTGGAAATCAAAAACGTATGGAGGCCGCTAATGAACCGGTTTGGAGGAAGAATTAGCGCGAAAACACGCGCGCCACAAGACCGCGCGTAATTTACAACGTAATTACCGGCAGACCTATAAAACATCGTGTAGATTCAAAATTTGTCAGTATTTACCTGAAGACGATTGCAGATTCAAGCAATTGAAACGTAGTGAAAAATTGAAAGAAGTAGAAATCTTTCAACCATTAAGACGATGGAAGTCCGAAGCACAAGTAATCATGTCAAGTTTGCTTCGACCAAAAAAAAGCTCTCGTGTAATTATAAGTGATAAATGAATATTTAGGCTCACCCAGAACTAGGTATTTCTTTTGAATTTTTATTGCTTTTCATTCAACTGACATTTTTCATCGTGGAGAAAGAATGGGCTGTTACTTGGTTAGAATGAAAATTCGTTATGCTCGTGGCTCCACTCGAATTTTCTTCCTAACATTGTAGATATACCTTTTCGATTAGTTCCTGGTAAACACACTGGCAATGAATTTCAACAAATTGACCTCTACTACTTACTTTTTCATTGTATAGACACGTTGTTGATATAAAAATAGATATATAGGCCAGCAACACTTAATACTTGCTTTTGAACCAAACTCTTAAAGTTAATGGAATATCAATAAACTGCCATATGTGCTCTGAGGGCAATATACTAGGTCCATTTCGTGTCTGTTTCGTCAAAAATGCCTTCGATTTTTCTAATGGAACACCTTGTCATTACAATAGGAGGCATTACAATATGCAGTTTTTACCCATGTACCTTTTGACACTTGTACAATTTCAATCGGAAAATTTGAAAAATGTTTTAAGTAAATTATTCATAAAGTTTTGTATTTTTTCATTATTGTGACTTTTTCAATATAATTTTTGTATTTTCAAAGCAAAGTAAAGTGACCAATAAATAAGTATATCTCTGTGTATGAATATTGTATAGGACAGTTAGTAAATATAACTCCGAATCTGGTGAACAAAACTTACCTAAGAATCTTTTTTCGTAATCAGAATGACTTCGGGCTGCGTTTGAATCTTGAATAAAGTTGTAATCAATACTATTTCGATCATTTGCCAAGGGATATTGCCCTTTCTCGTAGTAATCATTTGCCAACCCATTGTATCTCATATTGATTTCGTTTGAGGGTCTTTCGAAATTGGACTGAATTTGTCTTCTGTCTACAATATCTTGGGGGCTTCCATCTATGTTATAACTCGGACTATATCGTTTTCCTGGAAATGGAAAATAAAACAAGACTTTTTCGGGTATATTAATTGAATCGGGAAGTAGGTCATACATTTAATCGTAAGCCATTTATTGATTTTTCAATCATTTCAATAAACCACATCACGATTCACAATTAACATCTCTTCACCCATTGGTATTTGTGGAATGGGAAAGAAATTTAAAAACTTAAGAAGTTAAGTCCGAAAAATTGGATTGGAGATCAATATTTTGATGTGAACCACGAATATGAAGTGGTCATTAAAAAACTCACCCACCAACTTAATAGCCCTAATTAACTGCCGAAGAAACACTTGGCCAATTACAGGAAACAAATTTTCTTTAGAAAATCAATAATGTGGCAATCTTAATATTGTCGAGCCGAATTGTAATGAAACGTTCTAAATCTCCGTATACAGGGTTATTAATAATTACATAATTTTCATGTAATTCTCTGAACAAAATTAGTCAAACACAAAAGCTCGTAGACCTGCAAAATAATTAAATATCATTGTTTAATTTTGTTATTGGGTGATCGTAGGTTACTATTATACTGGATCATTCAAAATTTTGTTTTTCAGTTGTATTCATTTTAATTAATTTATTATACTACAAACCCTGTACACTTGGATTTGGTATTTTGGCAATTATCAAAAACAAAGACTTGAAGTTTAAAATTAGAATAATAATAGATGCCAGGATTGAAACTGTTGAATCAGCTAAAAGGCTTGGGAAAAAAGAATTGTGACGAGCATTGGTACCAGAGTAAATGCTGCAAAGATGGTGCATATGCCCAATAAATGCTTAATGAATAAGAAAATGTCCTAGATCGTTTACTTAGCAGACATGGTATGAACTGGTAAAAACAGTTATTTGTTCACGATGCAGAAAAACAGCTATTTGTGTATTTGGAGCACAAAGTGATGGATTGCCGCTCGAACAAAGAGAGTTATGCTTTGAAGAGTGGCAACTGCACTTTCTGCTCGAAATACACACAATAGTTTTTCAACAAACGCAAATCCCAGATACAGAAAAAAACTCGATATACATTAATACATAACATTCATTTTTTTTCATTATTTACTAGATCAAAACAGATTTATTATTAGTTTGAATTAACATAATGAAACTAACAAGAACAAAGTAAAAAGTAACTAACAAGAATAAAGTAAAAATATCAAAATGATTGATCGGCGCTCCGAGGCGGCTTAAATGATATTGGTGGAGCATTCGCTTTCAGAGCTGCAGGGAAACCCGGAAAAACTTGAAACACCACATCATCTGAAGAGTTGATTAAAATTGAATGTAGCATTTTGACAATGTTTCATAGATATAGCCAAAGTCGGTATCCAAATTGCTGGCAATACAATCCATATCTCTAACACACAAAAATTGAACTCCGATCGACGGCGTGAAGGACAGAAACACTAACCACTAGGCTATACAGACAGCCTTACAATGTTGAGTTACACTTTATTCACAATATATCTACACGCCGGCAAATCGGAAACATCCGAATAAGTGAGCGTTATCTCAATTTTGTCGCTCTAGAGCGAAAAAGCTGTCAATTAATGACATTCCACAAGAGAACATTAACTTTGCGTTGAGATTTGAACGCGCCAAAGGCTACTTTGTTGTGCGGGTGTCGAAAAAGATTTTTAATGCAGTAGTGTACCGTTTGATAGCTGCATAATCATGCCGTTGACCAGAATCCATACAAGATGCAACAAATAGACAAGAGCCACCAAATATTGATCATATTATATTTAGTTTTCTAAGTTATGTTTAATTTGTATGGGTGTTCCTTAAAAAAAAAATTAAATAAATCCAACAAAAAATAAAATTTTGAGTGACCCGGTATAATAGTAATTGGTGTGGAGTTATGCCTTTGAATAAATCATATAGGTTGATAACGGGTAATGAACTAGTGGGAGAAAAATGCACTGTATGAGGAATTGGAAAAAATGAAAATGACACAAACATTAACCGAGCTCAGATCTTACCTCATGTACTGCCGCAGTCCGTCTTCGGGGAGTCCTTAGTCGGCCGACTGATGCAGGTTGAAGTCAAGAGCTGAACTGCACTTCACTTTTTAAATGTTCACACGAAAAATTGGTGTTCGCGTTGATGGATGACAGCGTGATAGCAACCATGCTGGTGGTAAATTGGTAACGTCGTACATACGTTTTTTCTTCCGTGGTACTACTCGACGTATTGGCTCGATCTGGCTATGGGTTTTTGTGGGAGTGTGAAGGTATAGGGTGTACCAAGAAAAGTAGGGTCGATAATGCGGAATTAAATGAAGATTGATTCGGACTAAAACGTATCAGTCTGATAGATAAATGAAAAATAATAAATAATAAAGAATAAAAAAGGAACAATAAAGACATCACACTAAAGCGGGACGCGACAGTAATATCAGATCACCCAATATCAAAAATCAAATGATATTCAGTCATTCTACGAGCTTTTGCGTTTGACTGATTTTGTACAAAGAATTATATTGAAATTATGTTAGATATAATAATATTATAAATTACCCTGTATACGGAGTCTCAGAATTTAACAACTCGAGTTGACAATATTAAAATTTAAATTATTCTCCCTAACTTTTTGTAACAAAATAATCCTCACATTAGTAATTTTCTAAAGGTAAGTAACAACCCTCTCTCTGCATGTTTGGCACCCTGTATCTTAAAATTAGATCTCATTGTGCCCTTGGAGACATTTGATCAGGACACCTTAAACTATATTATACTCAATTTTTAGCAAATTTGACTGGGACCCATTTTCCATAAGAACCGTGCGGGGTCCTTTGTCAAATCGCCAAACAAAATTTGTAGAATATTTTTTGGGTCGTTTTTCATCCATTCAAATTGATTCCACATTTTATCAGAGTATGGAATCGCATTTCAAAAATCACGTTATCGAAAATTCGTCTCCCACTGCAGTGTTTGTTTATTTTATATCTCAAATTAAAGAAAGGTTTCATAATTTATTCGACTCTGGTCTATTTCCAAATGCATTGAAACACATGCAAATCTTTATGTCCTCAAGGCGGGACTCCACCAAACTGGGCTATCCCGGCGGCACAACACGCCGGCTGTTGCCGAAGAAAAATTAATAACAAACAGCCTTTCGAGGCCGCTAGTATCGGTATGACGAACCATTACGAAGATTTTCTGGAATTTTGTTTGAGAATTGACAAATTAATGACAGATAGTACTGTAACTAATATAAAATGTATTAGAGCAATGTATGTTGGGTTGTATATAATCCAATCGTGGATTAATAGAAAACCATTCATTAACAGGGGTCATTAATCAAACGATTTTGAGTGCGTTAAAATACATCATAAATGAACGGTCGACGGAAAAGAGCTTTTGTGTAATCCCGTGTTTTGTCGAACTCGGCTGTGCGACATTCAATAAAGTTTACACTCATACAAAAAATTCCTACGCTTACGAACTTCTATCTTTAGTTCCACGATGTTCTCCGAACATTACAGAATATTCTTCCTCGTAGATACAAGAAGTCGAAATAAGTTTTAACATCATTTTGTTGTGATATAAATATGGAATATTTGGATAATCAATCTATAATCACTCACTGCCCTCTTTCGTAACATGAAAAATAATTCAGCCATAAAGTTAAATCCTCGACTGAATAAACTATCAGTATTTTACCATGTTATTTCAACATGTTACATGTTACCATGTTAAGGTTCAGGTGGTCGGTGGTCTGGCGGTCTAAGGCGCAGGCCGTTCAGAACTTCAGTATAGCGGTAGTCGGTTCGAGCCCGATGTAGGTACGAGGGATTTTTTCTCAAGTACCCAATATCGGAATCGATGGACGACCACAGTCCTTGTTGAAAGCAAGTGTATTGTGTGTTGTCTAGATGCCAATCTCGGCTAGTGCTAGCTTGTAGTGCACTAGGTGGTGCTGTAGATTTTTCGGGTTTTCCTGCAGCTGAAAAGTGAATACGCCACCAAAAATCAGTTAGTCGCCCCGGAGCGCCACGGCAAATAATAATAATAGCCGTCCTCTACCCGCACAGCCCATGCCTTTGGGTACACTCTACGAGTGTTTATGAGGGAGTATTATTATTATTATACTATTATTATAATATGTTATCATGTTTTTATTAACTCGCCTTCTTGTATGTCTGTCCGGATAAGCTAGATACTTGAAATTTGGACCATAGCTCAGAAGTGGAGTACAATGCATGAAAATATGAAAAAAAACGCGGTTCTACTGAAAATAATAATAATGATGATGTTAATTTTTGGATCTCGCAAACGTCTCTAACGATTTGAATCAAATTTTGAATTTTGCCTATTGATTCCATCTATATAGTAGTCTTTCCTAAAAAAATAACGCGATTTTGTTGTCAGATAAGGTTTTGCTTTTTAAGTTTATCTATATGTACAGTATCGGAAACTTTTTATCTGGTGTACAGAAAACTACGCGAGCAACAAGGAACGCAATAATATGACAATACCACATAAACAAGAGAGACGCACTACTGTACGCCTCTTCTGTTGCCCCACCCGACGCATTAACGGACCACCTGGCAATGCGACACACCGCACACAGCGTACGTCGATATCCCTTCCTCAAGCTAGTCGAAGAGAAATTGTAATGCTCTCTCAACATACAGTATCGGAAACTTTTCATCTGGGGTATAGGCAGAAATGTACGCGAGCAACAAGGAACGCAATGATATGATAATACCACATAAATAAGAGAGGCGCACTACTGTACGCATCTCCTGTTACCCCACCCGACGCATTACCGGACCACGTATCAGTGCGAAACACCGCCCACCGCTCACGTCGATATTCCTTCCTCGAGCGAGTAGAGGAAAAATTTAAATACCCTCTCAACATATAGTAAGCTCTTATCACGCTCGCATGGAACCACCATACCCAAAATGAAAACTTTTCGATACTTTATAGGCGTCTTCAGTGAAAAAACGTGATTTCGCTAATAACAATAATAATGTACATTTTCGAATTCAATTTTCACCCACTTTCATCCGATTTTGACAGACGACATTACAAGAATTTCATTATGTTGATGTAATAATAAAATTAATAATAAGAATTTCAAATTCAACTTTCACCCTCTACCAATCCTCCGAATAAACTAAAATTGCGCACACATTTCCAGAACCGACGACAAAACAAGAATATTGTTTTAAGTTCGTAAATATGAATAGGACATTCATAAAATCTGTTGTGGAATCATCTGCGACTGAAGGACAAGCTTTAGTCGCCATTTTCCGTCGTTCAAGCTAACCTCTTGTAAGGTATTCATGTTGAAAAGGGGAACATTCTCCATGAAAATTGAAAAACGAAAAATGTGATTTATTTGTGATATCTAACAGAAAACAACTACTTCCCCGGCTTGTGTCATTGGACTACGATATTGTGAAAAGACTCTAACTGAAAAGGAAAGAAAAATCTGAAAGTGAAAATTCGCATTTTCATTCAGATAACTGATTTTTTTTTATTATTATTATTATTTAATGATTTTTTCAATGAAAACTAAAGCGAAAAAAAATTTTTTTATTATTATTATTTAATGATTTTTTCAATGAAAACTAAAGAGAATTAAAAAAAAATCAGTTATCTGAATGAAAATGCGAATTTTCACTTTCAGATTTTTTCTTTCCTTTTCAGTTAGAGTCTTTTCACAATATCTATCAGATGTAGTTCAATGTCCAGCGTGGCTTGTGCCGGGGAAGTAGTGGTTTTCTGTAAGATATTACAAATAAATCACATTTTTCATTTTTCATGGAGAATGTTCCCCTTTTCAAGAATATTGTTATTGTTATTTCCATCAACCGGATAGATATAATAATGAAATACAAGAAAATAAGCCTGATGTAGTCGATCATCATAGTAGGACGATTTTCGAACCTGGGTGGAACGAACATCGTCAGAAAAAATAGAAGAGAAAAAACTGAAATAAATCTGAAATTTATCGCGTGTCTCTGTAATGATGCCATCAAAGTATTCGAAATCAATTCCAAAATTTCATTCACATAACCCTAAAAAGCAGAAAATAATAATATTTTTTTTTAATGTACCATATTTAAAACGGACTAAAAAGTATAAAATAATTTCTCTTATTCACATACAGATTTCTTACTCTTTCTAAATTATCCTGAAAATGTATACTTGCCAACTTTTGATAGCTATTAAAATACTTGTAAGATTGGAAACGAAAAACATAGGGCACATGCCATACATAACTAAAATGAGTGTAGTGAGTAGCTGTCAACAAGAGAATTTATTTATTATAGGTTCACATTATTTTCACTTATAATCTCCCTAGTACTTGAATTATTGCCGGAAATTTTTCGAGTACATGAATTTTTTGAAATTACCCGAGTCGCGCAGCAACGAGGGTGATTTTCTTAAAAAATTCATGTACGAGATAAATTTCCAGCAATTAATTCAAGCACGCGGGGGATTCGGTAAGAAAATTTCACACCAAAATATATTAAATTAATTGTTAATTCAACTGACTTGTAGATTATTCTGAGAGAAAACAAGTTGTAACATCAGTGGGCCATGAATGGTTTTTGTTGATGTAATGACAGTTACGCGTTGGTATTAGTGCCGGTGTTTGTATGTGAGAAAGGAAAATTCATTTTGCGACATTTTCAACCTAAAATTACATTGTACATCACGCAGAACTAAAATAGTTTTGACTGGTCCATGCGGATTGTCTATTGGGAAGTGATGTGGACAGGAATTGTTGCAAATTTCAGCCGAGTATTCACGAAAAGATAAGTTGAATAAAATTGTTTCAAATATTCAGTTCATCAAGTCAAGCATAGATAGATTTGATTGATATACATTTTTTACCGATTGAAATGCAAGTTCTCAAAATATTTTCAGACACATTCGAAATATTTAGTGAATATATAATTATGAAATATTATCTCCTTTCATATGAAAAATAACATTCCATTTGTACATAAAAGCAAAATGTTAACTATCACATGTCAATATTTGACAGAAAAATTTCCACTTATTAATTTCGCCTAGGGTACCCAGGAGGATAAAAATTTCCGGATATTTTTTGGGTTGCCATGGCAACTAAATAAAAACCAATTTTTTGATTGGCTGAAAGAGTGAGGTGTGAAATTTTCAGTGCAATAAAATCGTTAGTTTAGCGATTAATGCATCAATTATCTGTTGCAAGCGCCCCATGTTTTTCGTTTTCAATTTTACTGGGTTATTTAACGAACAAGTGTATTAATAAGGGCGATTAACAATCGAGATAATGTTTTCGCTATTTTAATTCATGAGTTTGTTACAAAACTTTTTCGTCGACAGTAGTTTTCAAAAATAGAAATATCTTACTTTCAATGTTTATTTATTTAACGATACGATAAAAAACAATCACTATTTCCTATTTATATTAACTCTACTTACTCAAAGATAGTTTAATTTTTCTTAGTGGTAGTTTTATTTTATTTTTTATGATTTATTTTCAAATTGAAATTAAAAAAAATTACTCTCGGTGGGTTTTGAACTCTCGACCTCAGTGTTGCCTGCCAGGTGAACTTTACCATTACGCCACGTGACTATTATATATGGTTTTGAGTGACAACTGGTGTAATGAAGATTCTCTGATTTTTATTTGAAAATTGACAAATAAATAATGACAGATAGTACTAACCAATATAAAATGTATAAGAGCAATGTATGTTTGGTTGCATATAATCAAATCGTTGATTAATAGAAAATCATTCATTAACATGGGTCATTAATCAACGATTTTCAGTGCGTTAAAATACATCATAAATGAACGGTCGACGGAAAAAGTATTTTAATAGCTATCAAATGTTGCCAAATTTTTATTTTCAGGATAATTCAGAAAAAGTTAGAAATATCCTTGGTCCTTGGTACTTAAAAAAATATTTTATTATTTTACAAAAGGTCGAATTGATAAAATATTTTTTTGTACAACTGACATTAAAAATGACGTTTTTAATTCATTGACACATGAACTAAAAACTGACGTTTTCACAAAATCACTTTTAACACTAGTGTTAAAAGTACTTTTAACACTAGTGTTAAAAGTAAAATGACAGATGAGATGATGGATACTCAGTAATATAGATCTCTCTAATAGAAACACTTCAATCAGATATTATAATCAGAACACCTACTCAAGAGGAATGTTTATAAAAGTTCACACATGTATTTGGTCGTTTGCGCAATTGATAATACTAATTCCTTTTGAAGTTACAAACGAAGTAGTATTTAGTCCAACTGTAGAATGTCCTTCATCACTGACAAATAATGACATTCATAAATAAAGTGCGTTGGGGTTTATTATATTTGAAGTATCTGTCAGTCAGCCTTGTAATCCAAAGATCGTGTGTTCGAATCCTTATGGATCTTATTTTTTTTTTGTTTTTTTCTTACTAGCAGTAACTGTTGAACAAAAAATTTTGTATGATACATTTGTTAAAAGTGATTTTATTTTGCTCGTGGGGTTGCTCCACTCGCTAACGCTCGTTTCGCAATATTCCCCACTCACAAAATAAAATGCCACTTTTAACACTTGTATCATAAATAACTATTATTTACTTTAATTAACAAATCAATTATTGGCTGCAATGAATTTCCTACCACCAAAGGGCTGTATACACCCATGTTCTTTGTGAGAAGGTACATTTACTCATGATTCATTAAGTGTCAATAGCCGATTACCAATTCTTGGGGAAAAACAAACTCATTCTTCTCACCTTGGATCAATCCATCTCGTACTAATGCTGCTATGTTCCTTTTAGCCGTTGATTGTCGATTATATAAGTCTCCTGCTTTTGCTAAACTACTCAGAGACCTTTTCGTGCTGTAAGGAAAATTATAATTTTTCACCAGACTCCTCATTAGATAAACATCCTGCAGCGGATCCAGAATTTCTCTGTTTTGATGTAAGCCTCCATTTCTGGCTAAAGACTCTATACCTGAAACGTAACATTGAGTAGTGTAGGACAATTCTTGTTCAAGTTGGTATAACATCGTGAGAGTGAGACACAATTATGGAAGGAGCGTTTGATAACACATCATATGCGACTTTCATATTGGCCGTCAAGGAAAAAAAAACGCTGATCCAGCCCTCAACCAGTCGATATCGACAATACTTTGGTGAAGGGTAATCCAGGCATTTCTATTCGGGGACACAATGGAGGTGGAAGCCACGAGATGCCGCCCTCAGGGGGGAGATTGTGGTGCCTCGTGGTAGATAGCCTCCTTACAGAACTGAACTGGAAAGAAATGTATGCCCATAGCCCTGGGCTGATAATATCGCCATAACAGTGGATAAAAAGTATGAGGAGTGCTTGGGATCGCACATTAAAAGGTAAGACCCTCGTCCTTCCCAGCTCGCACAACTCTTCTGAAGACTTCTAAAGATTGCTCGTAAGGGTGCAGTAGAATAAAAAACCACAACCACAAAAAACCACGATTGTTCCATTCTCCAGAAAAACAAAACTAGAAACCAACACTGCCCTACTAACATGAAAGGTCATATCACTTTTTTGGCTAGTTGAAGTCGCTGATATTTGACTCACATGTGTGCAAAATCAAACTGTACTATCTACGTGTTATATCACTGCATTCATGTCTAAAACGTTTGTCCTAAGTTCAAAAAGCATCACTCATATTAGCCTAAATTGTCCGATCAAACATATGCTTATACAGTGACCGCCAAAAAGTATGTACCATATGGGAAAAATATTTATTATTAGAGTATTGGAAAAAAGATTCTTGGGAAAAGTTCGCTTCTTTGGTCGAAACTTCCAGATGTCAGTATACCGGGGGTTAGGCCTATAATCGAAGCTCACCTGGAACAAACATCTCGAAAAAGTGCTGACAAATGCAAGGACATCATCATGATTGCTGGGCGCTCCTTTGGCAAAACAGGGGGACTCATGGTGGCCATGCACTGCGATCTTTAGGCTGTCGATAACGTATGGAACCCTACTGTGGTGGACAAAGGTTCAACAAGTGACAACCAGAGGGAGGCTGGCTTATTTACAAAAACTGGTCATGCTCGGGGTCATTGGTGCTATGTCCAGCACACTTACGATTGGCCTGGGAGTAATTTTCGACCTTCCTCTCTGCATTTGTATAACGTAGCCCTAGCGGAGGCGATGAAAGTAACCTCCAGACTAAATTTCCTGAACCAATGGAGGGGCAACAACCTAGGCCACTCCACAATAATGGAGGTCATAAGAACCGACACATCTGATATACCGTTGGACAAAATTACTTCAACCTAGTCTTTTGATGGAACGTACACCACCATAATACAAGTTGAGGAAGTCAAATCATAGGCCATACCAATGCTAGTCACATCATAGGCCATACCAATGCTGTCAAATCTAGTACACGGATAGCTCTAAGCCGAGCAATGAGGTAGGGGCTAGATTAAACAGGGAGATACCGAATCAAGACATTAGTCAAAGCCTCGGTGCTCAAGATTTTATATTCCAGGCCGAGGTAATGGCTATTTCCGCTTGCTCGAGAGAGATTCTAAAAACGGGCCTGTGATCATGCAAGTTTTCTTTCAAACTTTTTTGAGAGACTCGCAAAAACCTGAGCGATCTAGGATCACAGAACAAGGGCATCCAGTGGAATGAGAGTGCAAATGACCTAGCAATAGCGGGGGCAGCAACAAGTCTCATAGGACAGGAACCAGCCTGTGGAATCCCATTTTGGAACATCAAGCAGGATACGAAGAAATGGGTTAAGAACCACCATCAATTTTCCTGGGAGAACCCCACAGCATGATAATGATGATGGGGCCAAGCGACCAGCTAACAAAAGAGAACTTCTCGAACTGATTCGAGCAAATCACCAGAAGAAAACGGAAATACTGGGGAACATTTCAGGGCTTGTTTTCATCACAGAAACGAATTCTGGTTCAGAGAAACCTAAATCACGCAGGTCTCGTTGCTTGAATCATAAAGATATATGGATTCATTCATGGGCACTCAGAGAGAGTAGACGTATATCGTTGGCTCAGCGCTACTACCTACGTTTGTATGTCAATTGCAATTTTTCCGTTCGTTTCGATATACTGTGATATAGTGTTATTTCATAAATTAGCAAGAGGAAATGGTCTTCACAAAGGATCAAAGGCAAGATATTAAGCAAATAATAATTGAGTGTTTACGTGATGACAAAATGATGAATGCTTCCGCCGAAAATTAGGCTGCTTTGGTGATATCTAAACTTGAAAATCGAATACAAAAGCTGGAAGAAGAAGTTAAGACTGTGAGTACACACTACGATGAAATATCATTAATTAATAAAAAACTACTTGATAGAATTGATGATATGGAACAAAAACAAAAAATCCACAACTTAAGGCTATATGGTGTGAAGCAAGATGAAGATGAAAACGTGATGATGGTTGTCCAAAATATATTTATCAATAATCTGAAACTCAAGGAAACTGACTTCCAAATTGAACATTGTTACCCCATGAAATCCACTTCGAATGATAGAGGAAACAAACCTATGCCAATTTTAGTGAAATTATCTTCTATCCAATGTCGCAACAATATTTTTCACAACAAGAAGAAACTGAAGGGGTCTAGAATTACTATGAGTGAAGATTTAACTGAACTCAGTTACGATGCACTTCTGTTGGCAAAAGAAAAGTTCGACAGATCCAAGGTATGGTCGCAGAACGGGAAAATGTATATCCTTCAAACTAATGGTGTGAAACTTATGATTAAAGATTGCAATGATATTCAATAAATTAATTATTATTTCATTATTCAAGCTGATTCAACTTTATGTTCTTTATTTGTACATCAAACGCATCTGAAGGCATTTTTTCTTTTGTTAATTTTTTTAATCATTTTGAACGTTTCAATCGTATAACAACAGGTATTGTAACTCATTCTTTAATTTATAAATTGTGAATTTTGAAATATTTGCAAGGTATTGAATATTCAGTCGATTGGGTTCATTTGTTTTCGTATAATTCAAAAAAACAGTAAATTTTTATTGACCTATATGTTGAGATTCGAACAAAGGTTTTTGCGTATGAATCTGGTTTCTTTAAAATCCATGTTATTTCTAATTTATCTCAAGGAAACTGACTTCTATTATTTCCTTATACAGGATGTTCTCTCAACTGGAGTAGCAGTGAATTGATATGATTAATAATTTAAAAATATGTCAACTGAATGTTTGTTCACTTTTACCTCATTTTGCAGAAGTTGTTAATCTCATTGATGGATATGATATAGTGGGCATCTCTGAGATATGGCTGAGTGATGTTGTCGATGACATAACTATTACAATTCCTGGATATGTTTTTTTTTAGATTGGATAGACCAACTCGAGGTGGAGGAATAGGTATAGATAAAATGATGACACTGTCAGGTCAGGTGGAAATGGTCAAAATGCACCTACCACTTCACTTGGGTTGACCTAAGTGATATACACTGCCCACCACTCGCGATGGAACAACCCATTTTTACGGTAAAACATACTAGGGGGCAAAATAGGCTCCAAATTCTTTCATATTCGTGATCAGGACCACCAACTCACTGCCTGCCTGAACTTACAGTGGCGGTTAGCGCGAACATGAAATGTGACGTCGGCGTTAAACCACGTTTTCTGAGAAAACGAGCGTATTTCATAAGGTATTACTGAAAATCATTCTTGTGCAGAATTGAGTTATCTTTCAACTTATCGACATAGTTTTTTGATAAATCCTATATTTTCTGAAATAAGAATAACAAAAAATTATATTTTTTTTAGGTTCCACCCCTAATTTTTTGGTAAACAATTTTTTTTTTCTAATAATACATGATGTCGACATGTCATGTGCCCAGTTTCAGAGTGCTACAATTCATTCTTCACTTTTTGCTCGAGTTTGTCTGTCTTTACTTGATTATATAAAAACACTTACACTATTATGATAATTTATTCAAAACTAAAGACTCTAAAAAAATATGGAAAGGCTTGAAAAGCATCAATAATAATAAAAATAATATCAATTTGCCAAATTCTTTGCAAAATCCTGAAAGTATCAATAATTATTTTACTTCTGTTTACATTGATAATGACATTGATAACGTCCTCTTGAAATTCTATGATAATAAAAAATACCCAAAATTGAAAAACCAAGAGAATGTTTTCAAATTAAAATTCATCTCTGTAGATCAAATGAAACAAGTCTTATCTACTATCAAATCAAATGCCACTGGTTTTGATGATATATCTGTCAATATGATTAACTACTGTAGTCCGTTTATAGATACTTATCTCATACATATACTGAATTGTTGCTTAGAAAAAAGTTATTTTCCAAACCTATGGAAAATTGCTATTGTCAGACCTTTGAGTTAAGTTTCGAACTCAGTGAATTTCACCGACCTTCGTCCAATAAGTATTCTCCCTGCAGTTTCAGCATTGGAAAAACTCATTCATCAACAAGTTGCGTTATGTCTCAGTGATAATCATATCATCCCTGATTGTCAAGCAAGTTTCAGAAATGGATATAGTACTTCAGCAGCTCTTATTCAGGTTACAGACGACATAATTCGAAACACAGATAAGAAAGAATTGACAGCTCTAATTGCCTTGGATTTTTCGAAGGCATTTGATACCATAAATCACACTTTATTGTGTTTCAAGTTAAAATATTATGGATTTTCGAAAGAAAATGTTTTTCTTTTCACGTCATATCTCACAAATCGCTGTCAAACAGTGTGTTATAATAATGATATGTCGTTATCACAAAATGTTACCGGTGTACCTCAAGGGTCGATTTTAGGGCCACTCCTCTTTATCATTTATACCAGTGATATTTTGACCTCAATACAATACTCTAACATTCAAGCATATGCTGATGACACACAATTATATACAGCCTGAATATCCACAACTATGGAGTCGTTGAAAAACTCATCAACTTCGACTTGAAAACCATTACTGATTTAGCTGATCAGCATAACTTAAAACTAAACAAAAATAAATGTCACTTGATGCTTTTTGGTAATAAAAAACATAGAGCTCTTATTTCACAAAATCTCTCAATAAAAATTGAAGATACTATTCTACCTGTGGTGAATTCCATCAAGAATCTTAGTATTATTTTTGATTCTGACCTTAAATTCGACCTGCATTTGAATGAGTCGTTAAAAAAACGTTCAGTACTCTAGAACTGAATTATTCAAATAGAGCATGTTTCAGTCAATCAATCAGGAAACTTCTTACAGAGTCGTTGGTGTTATTGCGGTTCAACTATGGTGATATTGTGTACGGTAATCTCTTGAGCAGATTTAATCAAAATCGGAGACAGAAAGGTAAGGACTTCTGTTGTAGATTTATCTATTCTCTGAGAAAATTCGATCATTCAAAATCTTCAATTGAATTGGTTAACAATGAATAATCGAACTATCTATAATTTATGCAACTTCATTTAAGTATTAAAATCCAGAACTCCTATATCACTTAACAATAAATTGATTCCAAGGTCCATGATACATTCTCTTGATGTGAGATCTAAAAACAAACTACATGTGCCTCGTCATCATACCTCATTGTTTCAGAGATCGTTCACTCATCTGTCTATCAAATTTTACAACTCACTGTTATACAATTATATGCAATGTTCAAAAATCAAAATCAGAACCGGTCTGAAAAAACACTTTTTCAATACTAACATGAATTCAAATATCTAATCGATAGTATTCATATGCCAATTTCACAAATCATTTTAACTTGAAATGTCATTGATCTTCTACATATCTCTCAATTTTGTGTCATTTTCTTTATATTTTTATTTCGAACTGTATACATATTAGGTTAAGTGTAAAGGTGGATTCATGCAACATCACTAAAACTAAAATGAATTTAAGATTTAAATGAATTTTAAATTAAGAATATGACGGTGTTCATGCAGCATCAATTTAACGAAATTAAGAAAGTACTAGACATGCGCATATCGTTGAAACTGTCAATTTTTGAAACGTCTTAGGTATTCTTTGATCAGAAAACAGAAGGTGAACCCTAACCTGAGATTATCGTGGTTTGTTGTTTTTTGTTTTATGTATTCTGGTCTGGTGTTCACAGTACAGCATGAAAACTATCACCAAGAGAAGTGAGTATGGTTTAGTACTAAGTACATTATTGCTTCTGCGGGAGCCTCCGGTGTTGTGAGGAATAAGAGATATAGAAAATATGGCGTCAAACCTATGCTGAAATTGCGAACATAAACAACCTCTTTCCTCTTTGAAACCAATCACCTGTGAGTAAAGAGAATACGCATGCGCCGTTTCTAATTTATGGAAGAAATTAAGTTATTAGTTGAAAGTTAGCCATCTTTCTTAGTTTTAATGTTAATTTTAATTGCTTAATTTTTTGCGTGAACACCTCCATTTCATTACATTGTTTTATATTCTTAATTTTAGTTTTGAATTCATGCAAGTTCAGATTTATGCTTGCATGAATCCACCTTAGGAGTAGCCTTTGGCTAAACTACGCCTATTTTGTACAGCAAACAATAAAGACGATTTATTAATATTATTATCATTATTATTATATACATGGTGTCATTTATGAAACTAGCAACTTATATTATAGACCGTCAGATAACGACAGATTTTGCTGACTCATTTTCTCTTTTCTGGGATTTTATCCACTGAAAATTATGTCAGTGTTGAGCTCAAGAAATGAAAATTTCGGTATCAGATGTTTACTAGGCTTGTGAAAAAACAATTCTTAGAATTTTCCGGCCGGATAATTTACCCGGCCTACAAGACATTTTTTTCGGGTTCCTAACGATATCAAATTTCATTCAGCAACCAAGTAATCTTTGACCAAGGTCGCGCCCTTATTTTAACCCTTTCGGTACGTTCAAGAGTATCAAATAAATGAAATACTAAAATCTACAATGTCGAAGTACTCTTCTCTCCAAATGTTTCCACCATGTGGAAAATATGAGGCAAACATTCGATAGAAAAAAACTACTTTCCTGACTAATAACCACGACGGACACTGAACAACGTCTGATAGATATTTGTGCAACGTTTTTCCAAGAAGCCCCAGTGGCAATAAATAGAGATGGGTCTGTATTTAGGGCACGTTATTTTAGAGCGCGATTTCGTGATACCATACCGTCACGGTATTCAACAACGAAATACGACGGTATTTTACTTTATACGGTATTTCCAGACGGTCTTTTCAGAGACTCGGAACAGTAGGGTCGGGACGAGAACAAGCTCATTCGCGGTAGTCACTTTAAATCCTAACAATATTTCAGCCTTTGGTCAACATTTGAGGTTTAACAACCACAACTTTAGTCCAAATAGGAATTCAAAAATTAATTTCAACTTCAGGTTCAGGTTCTGTTTTTCTTGAGCTTGGGCTTTTGCTTGTGCCATGTCAAGTTCTCATTAGACTTTCTCTTGGTTCAGCAATTTCCTTTGTTTTGATTAATAGAACTAATGAATTGAGTATTTCTGAAACAATTTGAAAATTTCTTAAATCTTTTCTGTTTGTAGTGCCTCTTGGTTCTGGACTACCTTTTTGGCGCTTTGGGATTGGGAAGGTTCTCATTAGACTTGTCCCATGATCCATAGCATTGAATTGGTTTCACAAACCCCCAAGAGATTGTGTCTTAAGCCGGGTTCTATACACATCTGGTTGAAGTTCTCATTGGACTTTTCTATCGGTTTGTCATATTTCCTTGGGTTTGGATTAACAGAACTATAAATAGACTTACAGATCAATTATTGGAAAATTTCTGAAAAATTTTCTGGTATGGGTTCATCATTTTGGTTATCATATTTGCTACTTTTGAGATTGGGAAAGTTCTCATCAGACTCATCTCAAGATCTTATGTTCTAATCTGGTTTCCAAGGATGCTGAACTAATAATAATAATATGAAGTAATTATGTTTGTTTCCTTGGTAATCTTAGAGCTGACGTTTTAAAAACGTTTTTCAGTTCTCATTAGACTATAAAAGTTTCTGTAACTTTGGTTCTGTCACCTTGAAACATTTTCATGATTAAATCACAAAATTTGACCAACACCATTTATCAATTTCAAAAGCACATATCATTATATTTATAGGTCATTTTCTATGCTATAACTTCATTGTCATTGTTAACTTTTGATACAATGTCAATTTTTATTCATTTAGTTAGACAGTAGACTAAGCTTCAGCAGACATGTGTTACTCTGCCTGTTGAAACTTTCTTAAATCTTTTCTGTTTATGGTACCTCTTGGTTTTGGGATACCCTTTTGTCGCTTTGGGGAGTGTGAAGGTTCTCATTAGACCTATCTCATGATTCTGAGCATGGAATTGGTTTCACAAATTACCAAGGGACTGTGTCTTAAGCCTGGTTCTGTGCACTTCGGGTGGAGGTTCTCATTAGACCTTTCTCCCGGTTTGTCATATTTCCTTGGGTTTGGATTAACAGAACTATAAATAGATTTACAGATCAATTTGACTAATTGGTCATTCAACAATTTTCAAAACATAGATCAGTGTTTCTAGAAGTTCATGTTCGAAGCCAATTGTCATTGTCAACTTTTGACACAATGTCAATTTCATTCATATTTCATTTAGTTTGACAGTATACTAAGACATGTGTTACTCTGCCTGTTGCAACTTTTATCCAACTCAATCCTGGAATAAGGATTTTTTTAAATGTTAATCATATGATGTCCGTTTTGAATTTTTACATGGTCCTATGGACACATGATATTTTTATGATCTGGCTCTTGTACACCTGACGAGTAAGTAATTTTTCAATTTTTCAAAATTCACATAATCAACATTTCTTAAATTCATTTCAATGTCACTAACTTACAGGTACGCACTGATGATGACTTTATAGTCGAAAGCGCTTTGCTATGATTTTATAAATAAATTTCTGCACGAAATACAAACCCTTTCTTCATCCAATTACTTTGCTACCAGCTACCACGTATCACGCTATTTTCTGTCGCTGCGTTTGCTGCGGTATGATAGAGGTATGATCGGCTGGTTATGCAATTATAAAATTTTGATCAAGATTGCTTCCATATTTTTTCGGGAATGGATCGTATCGTTCGAATTTTCATAGCATTATCAATCCTCATTTTCATCATACGTTATATTGGATTAAGTAGAAATAGGTATACAAATGACAAATGAGGAATAACGCGATTCGCGTTACATGAACGCGACATGCAAGCGTTGTACAGTAGATTATAATTCATTGGGCTGGGTAAGATGTCTAAAAACCCTGCGGTGTACCGACTGATTAGATTTTGTTTAGAATTTTTTGAAGACAAAACAAATGAATTAGTGGTCTACTTTTGTAATCGACTCCAGAGATGGCGTCCTCTTTCTCGTGTCAACACTGTCATCATTCCAAGGACATGGTGATTGTGATTGCTAATTGAATTTTAAGAAATTTTATTAAACTTTTGTATGCCATACGAAAGTAATTAATAGTCCACACTCGAAGTGGAATATCAAGTTTTAATGAAAGAATAACATTACTAAAATTATGTAATTTTTTACAAAAAAAAATCTAAAAACCATTTGAAAGTCAATAGTTGTGGTGTAATAAAAAAAAAAGTTGTGCAATTTTCTTATATCATTGATGTGTTTCTTCATTTTCCTTAGATTTTAATAATTTGATCATGTTCCGTTTTTGTGCCGACAATCCAGAAAGATGAACAGTGTAGGTAACTAATTTATATTCAGTACAGAAATTGAGTACTCACCACTTAGAATCTGAACATACTTTGAAACAGACATTTTATTTCAAAACGCCACGCATGTTGACAACTCTGGATGCATTTTTATATCTTACCGTTTCTTTAAATCTTCCATAAGTAGCGAAAGTCCGCGATAAAGTAAAAACTATAAATTTTTCTCCATTCCCATTGAAATCTATCAATGTTTTGTCTTCAGTAAGATTGTTAAGGTTTTGGTTATTTTCCATGCATTTCTTTTATTTTGCAATGGTGAAATCTTTTTAGTATAGTTGATCAAAAAATACACTTTTCTGTCGAACAAAATTGCACAATAGAAATATTTTCAATATTACATGTCATATTGAACGGTTTTTTAAAAGTGGAAGAACAATATAACACATTATTAACTCATCACAAATATCAAATCCCAAATGCAATTAAACTGAAAGCCACAAAATTATTCTTTATTTCTTTAAAAAAGTTTATAGTGAAAACTCGGGCACAAATGCACAGATATCAGCGCGAGAGCATGCGCTGCGCATAAGATTGACAGGTGCTTATGGTGAATTTCCATGCGATGCAGCTGAACTGCAATACTTCTATGTGAAATGTGAGTTAATTATATTTCAGCAAAAAAATTAATAAATCATGTAGAAAATGTAACAAACTGAACTGATTGGGGGCAGTGATTCCGTATATTCCAATAATTATATTGTTTTATTAATTTCATGTTCGTGAATCGTGGGTAAAACTTCAAACTTCTGTTCATGAAAATTCACCCTAACAAAAAAACCGACGGTGGCGGTGCACTCAAGTGTCGCGGGATCTTCGAAAAACAGCCCACGGATTCATTTGTTTTGTCGTAATCAAGTTGGCGACTGTCTCGCGTTTTATCCCACAGATTTGCAGGTATAAGTCGGTACAGCAGGGTTTTTAGGCATCTTAGGGCTGGGGCAGGATGACTCTACTGTTGTCCGATCTTCCCTGTCACTGACGAGCGGCAAGAACCGCGAAACGCGTCTGCAGGTGGTCTTCCCCTTATGGTGGAAACATTTGGAGAGATGGGTACTTCGACACTGTCGATTTAACTATTTCGCTTTAGGTACGTGGTTTGGTTTTTCATTATTAGATTGTTCCTACCTGTTAATGTGTTAAAATGATATGAACAAGTGATTGAAATAAAAACTATTTTTTTTTCTGCACAAGGAAAATTAATTTTCCATATGCCTAGCACACGTCCTATCGCTAAATTTCAATTTTTTTAGCTCAATGGTTAAAATCCCAGAAAAAAGAAAATTAGTCAGCATCTGGAGGCTTTACACAGTTCTCAACCAGAATCTGTCGTCAGTTGGGAGATGATAGTATATTGTACAATGAGCTTTTCATGCAAATTGTACACCATACTTTTTTTTACAACCATCTGAATTATAAACAAATCTGTAATATTTTCAATAACATATTTTATCATACACTTTCCTGCCGTCATGATTCCCATAATTCATACAACCTAAAAAAGGAATTGAAGATACAAATATCGAAAATTATAATAAAAATCTAACACTAATCGATTTCATAAAAGAAAAAAAAAGTGTTTTCTATGGGTTTCGAACCCTCACCCCCACCATCCAAATCCTGACTGCCCCATCACTTACCAATCGCGGCTACGAGCTCACATGATGATACATCGTTATTAACTGCTATAGAACTTCCTGCCAACTATTCGAAAATATAGAATTCGATTGTCATCAATCTTTATATTGAAATTAGCGTTCAAATCATCCTCACTATTACTACTCATTTTGGATTACTTATTTTTTCAAACGAATTTTGTAAATACTGATGTGAAATGTCAAATTATTAGAACGTTAACAAACATGATTCGATCTTATATTATTTATGATCATAAAAATGACAGTCTAGTAGTTCATGAAAGTCGTGGGAAATGAAATATCCTGTACTGAAATGACCATTACAGTACAGTTTACGATGTAGAAATGAAAAAGTATTCCATAATCGGCCTACTTCCTTGATCGATAAAGCGCATAAAATGGGCATATTTCCATGTGGCCGTAGAAAAAAAAATCTTTCCCCAATATTTCAATTTTCAGCTGATCATGTCTAGCCATGAAAAAGTAATGTTTGGTTATACAGTGCGGCTTTTTATAGCCCCCCCCCGTTAACTTTCGAACGGTTCGACGTAGAAACATAAGTGAAAAACTGTTTCGAGAGTTTCACCAATAGTACTTTTTGAAATAAAACATTTGGTGATTGCCCAATAAGGGGCGCGTGGGGGGCCATCGACTCAAAATTTTTAAATGGCATGGGGGGTCAAGTTGCACATCGTTGAAAAGAGAATTCAATTCTCTTCACAACCATCTAAATATTTTTGAATTTTGTTCATAATTTTCTTCCCCATTTCGATTTTTATGCCTTTCGATTTTTTTTAGTAAATGTTCCTCCAGCGCCATATGTCGAGTAATTGCAATGTTTTCTCTCTCAAAAAGTAGTATCGGTAATACCCTTCACAAAAATTTTGGTTTCATTGTGCCACATCAAACCGTTCAAATTTATCGAGGTATGAGTAGTATTCAGGTCCACATTTATATTTGATATTTCCAATTAAAATTGCAAAAAAAATAATAACGAAATTCAAAAAAATTCAGATGTTTGTAAAAAGAATGGAATTTCCTTATCGACGATGTGCCACTTGACCCCCCATGCCATTAAAAAATTTGAGTTGATGCCCCCCCTCGCGCCCCCTATTGGGTAATCACCATATTTTTTATTTCAAAAAGTAGTATTGGTCAAACCCTCGAAACGGTTTTTTATTCATGTTCCTACGTCAAACCGTTCAAAAGTTAACAGGGGGGGGGGGGACTATAAAAAGCCGCACTGTATAATATAATGTACGAACCTTATACAGAATATGAACTTACCACGCTTTCGATCGTCTTTCCGAATTGGCAGCTGCCCATTTTTTGCCAGATTTGCAATACTTCTTTTGTAGTTAGCATCTGCATCCTCTTCGTCCGGTATTGTCTTTATATATCCTGCCCTTGCGAGAGCTTCTAAATTTCTCTTGTGTTCTGGTAAGTCATTATACTTCGCCAATGCTAATAGGGCACGTTTATTGTCATCTTCGTCTTCTTTTTCTGAAACTTCTTGGAGTTTCTTCAGAAGTTCTAGTTGTAAAGATCTTACTTGCATGGAAGGATTCTCTTGTGAATTGAGGAGAGTATCCAGTGTTTTTTCTATGTCAATATTACATGATGTATCTGATAAAACCTAGAATGTTAAAATTGTAAATCAACAAAAATATGTTATCATCTGTAGACTTATTATAATATTAACGAATAGTGTTTTACAATATTTTTAAATTGCAAATTTCTGTTTTCTCTAATTCATCTACCTCTAGAACAATGCAGATAATTCGTTTCTTCGTTTACTCATAAAATATTATTAGTACAGTAACCAAAGACAAATGTAATCCATAAGTGAAGAATGAATCGTAGCACTTTGAAACTCTGCACATGACTTCTTGACATGATGTGTTGTTAGAAAAAAAAATTGTTTACCAACAAATCAGGGGTGGAACATAAACAAAAATTTCATTTAAAAAAATTATAATTTTTTTGCTGTTGCTTCGGAAAGTATAAGATTCATCAAGAATCAAATTCAACAAGGTGAAAGATAATTCAATTCTCCACAAGAAATATAGAAGTAATTTCTCACAAAATGCGGTAGTTTTCTCAGAAAACCTGATTGAATTCCGATATCAAATTTCAGGCTCGCGTTAACCCAGCACTGCCATTTCCGGCAGGGCTGCAAATGAGGTTTGTCACAACTTTGCTAAAAATTATAGTAGAACAAAAAGAAATAGTGACTTTCCAAGATTACAGCAAAAAAATATGTTCCATCCCTAGCATATCAAGTTTGGTATGGTGCTACAATCGATTATCGTCTCAAAACCCAATCGTACTGGATTACATGGAAAAGGGATCGCCCCTATAATTATTCCTATTTTGCGCATATGTACCGAAGACCTTCAAGAAATCCTGTTGAGGGCACATTCAGTTGAAACACCGATTCCTGCCTATTTTCCCACCGTTCTCACGATAATCTCATCCCAGGATTTTTCTTTTCATATGGGAAAATAAAATAAACGCAAAATAGTTATTTATGATACAAGTGTTAAAAGTGGCATTTTATTTAGTGAGTGGGGAATATTGCGAAACGAGCGTTAGCGAGTGGAGCACCCTACGATCAAAATAAAATCAAATTTTTTCGTACAACAGTTACTGCTAGTAAGAAAAAAACTAAAAAATATAAGATCCATAAGGATTCGAACAGACGATCTTTGGGTTACAAGGCTGACTAAACAGGTACTTCAAATATAATAAACCCCAACGCACTTTATTTATGAATGTCATTATTTGTCAGTAATGAAGGACCTTCTACAGTTGGACTGAATACTACTTCGTTTGTAACTTCAAAAGGAATTAGTATTACCAATTGCACAAACGGCCAAATACATGTGTGAACTTTTACAAATGATTCCTCTTGAGTAAGTAGTCTGTTTATAATATCTGATTGAAGTGTTTCTATGAGTATCCATCATCTCATCTGTCATTTTACTTTTAAAACTAGTGTTAAAAGTGATTTTGTGAAAACGTCAGTTTTTAGTTCATGTGTCAATTAATTAATAACGAAATTTTTAATGACATTGATCATGACATTTTTACTTGACAGGCATATGAACTAAAATCTGAAATTTTCACATAATGTGTCAAAATCACTTTCAACAAGTGTTAAAAGTAAAATGACAGAAGAGATGATGGATACTCATTAATATAAATCTCTTTAATAGAAACACTTCAAAATACTATAACTACTTGGATAGAATTATTTATGAATGTTCACATGTACCTGGCAGTTTGTGCAATGGGTAACATCAATTCCCTGTGAAGTTACTGACGAAGAAGTATACTTACCAATTATATTAAGTAAAGTGCATTGGCGCGTGTAGCTGGAGCATCTGCCTCATGCCGGTTCCACACATTGAGGTCAGTTTTGGCAAGCTACTCCGGAGATCGTGTGTTCGAATCCTATAGATCATATGAACTTTTTTCTTATCAACAGTAACTGTTGTACAAAATAAATGTGTATGATACATTTGTTAAAAATGATTTTATTTTGCTCGTGGGGTTGAATATACCTCTCTCACAAAATAATATACCACTTTTAACACTTATATCATAAATAACCATTTTTACTTTTTTGTTCAATAGTATATAAATAAAATCTTGTTTTCATAAATACGTTTTACGTTTATTTCATTTTGTACTTTTTAGCATAATAATTTGTTTAATTAATTGTCTGAATAGCTGTACCACGTGCCCAGAGGTTGGCACCACAGTGCCGACAGTGGCATGCCTCCAGGAGGTAACATTATTTCAAACTAGATTTTCGACGTGTCATTTTTTTTTCAGAATTTTTGATAATTTTTCCAATTTCATTTTCATGAATCTTCGCACCTTTTGGAGGGGGGGCTGACCTCTCCAACCGACCGAAGTTTTCTAGAAATTTTCCACGTCCTATTCATTCAGACATTATTCCAAATTCAGAAGGACAAGAGGTTTTTGTTTTTATTGAATCATACGGTGGTCCAATATATTCCACAATTTTTAAGGATTTTTTAGATTTTATTTTCGCGAGGTTTCGCAGTATTTTTCGGGGAGGAGGTCTGAACCCCCTGACCGACATTATTTTTTCGCTATATTGGACGTTTGAAACCCTCGAAATTTTTTTCGAATTTCTACGCGTTGTCTATATGGTGTTTAGAGGGCATGAGGGTGATTCCTTTTCAAGTTACATTATTCGAAAATACCATTTTTCATTCTTTTTCAGATTTTTCAGAATTTTAATTTATTGAATTATTAGCTGGCTTCATGTTTTTCTCTATTTTTAAGGATTTTTCCGATTTATTTTCGCCAGTTTCCCTTTTCCTTTTTTTTTTTGGAACAGGATATGAGGGGTTCCGAATCCTCCGACCAACTTTTTTTGTGATATTCGACATCCTAAACCGCCAGAAAGTGTTTTCGAATTCCTACGCGTTCTCTCTCTGGATGTCATGGGGACAGCGTGTATTTTTTTTTAAATCACATTATTTTTTACCATTTTTACGAATTTTTTCGATATTATTTTTACAAGTTCTCGCAATTTTTTTCGAGAAAGGGGAGAGGGTATGATTATTTTAACATACTTATTTCTATGGTCTCATGTTTTTTACTGTTTTGAATTGAATTGAATGAAGAATTGCAAAATATTTTAAATCTAAATTCTATTAATTGTGATTTTGATCAGGCTGCTTTCGGTGCTATGGCCCAGTATTTTCCAGGTGTTGGTTTTATGTAATAAATTTTCAAACAAATAAAAAAAAACTTTAATTAGTATGACTGGTAACTTTATACAACAAATTTTTGTGAATGTGTGCATTCTCATTAGTTTCAATATCGCCAGTAGAATTTCAATTTTTTAATGTATGCCCGGCACTGAAACGTCCTGGCACTGAAATGTCCTGGCACTGAACGTCCTGGCACTTAAAGGTCCTGGCCCTGAAATGGCGGCGCTGATACGGCGGCACTAAAACGTCCCATTCCCGTGAGAACTGGCTATAGATGAAAGGTCTCTTTTCTGTTTCTGCATTACATTTTATTTTATATACCACCCACATCTTCTTCCGTTACACCTTCACTTTCAAACTTTAAACTGGACAGTGATGATGAAGTCATAGAAAGTTTCACGAATTCTGATGACAAATCATAAATTAAACTAAAATCCCAGAAATTTCTCAAACCTAACCTCACACTATCCAATCTGCAGTACACTTCTCACACTTCCTCGAGATCGAGTGTAACACCTTGATTTTGTGGTAAATTATCTCAAATTATTGTGCTCCAACATTTCAGCAACGAACATAGTGTGAGTATCACCAAAACTCACCGAACGGTTTCAGTGTTACACCATCTACTCTAGTGTACAATACTGTAGTTAATGGAGACACAGCGAACAGATCTGATATTGAACAAGGTCTGTTATCTCATAAAATTTGTATTTTGCTCAAACGAAAATACAATCCACATTCTCCGCATTGAAACAAAATTCAATAATCCAGATATGAATGTCAAAACCATTATACACAGTCGAATTGACTGGGTTATAGCAGCCTTGTACGGTAGTGCTTTCAATAGTAGTAAATGAATATCGATCCATGTCGTTCAAATCTATGAATACATTCACTTAGCTCCCAAATTCATGCTGTAGGAACAGGAAATTAATCATTCTCTTGGAAAACCTGCCACAGGGTCGATAATATAAGGAAATATTTCTCAATTTTGATAATGACGGTCGATTCGAAAATAAGATCAATAAAATTCTAATGTTATAGTATTTTACGTAAAGTCTTGTAAAAGGCATATTACGCAAGAATGGAATTCTATGAGTGCATAATTGCTTTACAACACTCATTACATACTATACTTTACTATACGGACATACACAGTGTACCGTTTCTGAAATCCAAAAATTCATATTGTTGGTAAAATGACCTTTTTTCAGAAAAAACTCAAGTAGCAATACCTCATCTGAATAATAAATTTTATCCAAAACGTTTAAGCCGTTTTCGAGATCCAAAAATTCACATTATTATTATTCGTAAAATCGCCTTTTTCTAAAAAACACGCCTATATAGATGAACTTAAAACGCGACACTTTATCTAAATACAAAATTTGATCCAAATCATTGGAGCCGTTTCAGAGATCCAAAAATTCATATTATTATTACCTATTAATATTTTGAGTAGAATCACATTTTTTCATGATAAGCGCCTATACATGTATAGATGAACTTAAGTAGCAATACATTATCTAAATACAAAATTTGATCTAAATCGTTCAAGCCATTTTCGAGATCCAAAAATCATTATTTATATTATTATTATCAGAGGTAATATAATAATTGGTATGATTATTACCGATAATTTTTTGGATTAATAATGAATTGCAATTCCAAAGCTGAACGCAGGAAAGCAGGACGAGTTGTATTTTCTTGCATTGGGATTGCCAATTAATTGATATTCCAAAAAATTATAGGTTTTTAATCATACCACGAATTAAATTTAGGACGACAATAAATCGATTTGAAATAAAGAAAAATCGTGTCACCTGGTAATTGATGCCTTACTTCTAGCCGTATTCAACGGAATACTCTTTTCCACGGCCTCATCTATGATACCAATGGACATTTGTCCTCAATGATCGCTCATATTGATAAATAAAGATAACTAGTCAAAACAAATAAATTTGACTTTTATAATTTAAATCATTATTTTCACTTGACAGATAGTAAAACAAAAACCAAGCAAGTTTATCACCGTGAAAATTAAGCGACAAGCTATATTTTCACTGTAGTTCCGATTCTATTGGCTGAATTTCAATATTTGAAATCCACTGATTGGTTGTTAAGCAAGGAAATATATTGTCAGTAAAATCGTGTTATTTTCCAAAAAGATGCATATATAGATGAACTTAAAAAGCAAAACCCTATCTACATACAAAATTTCTCCCAAATCGATTGAGCCGTTTCCGAGATATATAAAACTGTGCGTTTTGTTTACGAAAACTGTGCGATTTGATTACCGTGCGTAAAGAGCTATTTACTGAGGCTGTAAGTCGTGTGTTTTTGCCTATTTTCTGCAGTGGCCTTGGGTAATAGTATATTACGTAACAAGTGTTGTAAAAGGCATATTACGCACGAATGGAAAAATTACGCAAGAAGCGGCGTAGCAGCGAGTGCATAAATGCTTTACAATACGCATTACGTACTATACTTTACCTACGGCCATATACAGTGTGCCGTTTCCGTTTCCGGCACACTGTATCTTTTATCTCCGATTTGAGAAAGAGTATTACAGTTCCAGCGCATACTTCAATTTTAACTCATGTGTTCGTTTTACGGTCTAAATATCAACTTATTGAAGAATTATTATAGAACAAAAATTGTTTAAAAATTTTTTTTACAAAAATTATGCCAGGTTCAGAGGAGAAAAATGAAAATTTCAGATGAATAGTCAGAAATTCGCATTTTTCGGCCTAAAATGGGCCATAGTTCAAAATGGGACCTGGTAACCTCAAAATTTCGAATCGGCGACCCAAAATACGTCTTATAAAATCAAGTTACCTCGTGGACCTAAAAATGGATACTCGATCCCCCTAGCGCCCGGACTATCAAGGAAACTAAAAAGATACTATATAGGTCCATTCTTAGAAAGACCATCGGTATTTGATAGGACAATTTGTGACGCTATACATAAATTTGTGACATTAGTATCCCGAAATGTCTTTCAATTATTTTGGAATATCTCTGAGCACATTTGACGAATAACTGAAAAAATATAACTTTTGAAGATATCAAAATAACATTTCTTTGTCATTTTGCTCGCCTACTCGTACAGTAAGTTATAAGAAAACACTGCGTATGCGAAGCCGTACATATTATTCTGAATGCAACTCCAGCAGCTTTTGAGCACTTGTCGGAACAGAAACATATAATTCAATATGTCGGGTCCACCACCAAGCGTTTGAAATCGGTAAAAAACGCCGTGTTACTAAAGAGACGACGCGTGAATAAATGCCCAGAACCAATTAGTTTCATTACAACGCCTTTTTAACCTACAGATAAATTGCATTCATTTAAATAGCGAACCTACGCAAAACCGAAAATATTTACTATTTGTGACAACTGTCACATAGACAGTTCTCACTTGCAACAAACGGGTATTCCAACGGCTTTATTCTGGATTGGTGAAATATGGCGAAGGGACATGTGAAGCCCATTGTATACCCTTCACCAAAAATTCGAACTTCAATGGGCTCATTCAATAATTTTTTTATTGCATTATTTGAAACCAGGCATGTAAACCTAATAAGGCAAAAACCTTCTCAAGAGAGGAAGTATAGTATATTGAAGTATAAGTGGACAGTCTTTCAAACACTCGCGATATTTCGAGCACGACGGAGCAGCCGGAGTGCTCAAAATAGAGCAAGTGTTTGAAAGATCAGTTATCCACGAATACTTTACGATATTTTTTTCAATTGGTGCACTTTCTAATCATAAACACTGGTTTCATTATTACAAGTGATGGAAATAAGAACTTATAATGTAAAAATGATTGAATTCGTGATCAGTATACGTTAATGTTTGAATAAAAGTTTTGCATTGGTTTGTATATTTCATTTGACGTTACAAGGTACTCCTATCAGAACAATAATCATAACATTGTCATTCAGATTTTAGTTCGAAAATATGAATAGGACATTCATAAAATCTGTTGTGGAATCATCTGCGACTGAAAGACAAACTTTAGTCGCTTTTTTCCATCGTTCAAGATAAACTCTTGGGAGGTATTCATGTTAAAAAGGGGAACATTCTCCATGAAAATTGAAAAATGATAAATGTGATTTATTTGTAATATCTAACAGAAAACAAGTACTTCCCCGGCAAAAGCAACGCTGGACATTGAACTACGTCTGATGGATATTGTGAAAAGACTAACTGAAAAAGAAAAGAAAAAATCTGAAAGTAAAAATTCGCATTTTCATTCAGATAGCTGATTTTTTTAATTCTCTCTAGTTTTCATTGAAAAAATCATTAAATAAATTAGATAAGGAGAATGTTATTAAAAAATATCACAGAAATCGTTCATTTCATTGAAGCAAGGTTTGCTTCTCTCGCATTTAATCCCCAATACATTTTGGTCGACGAAAATCTATTTCGCTTTGCCAAGCTCTTCAGGAGGATTGATATAGGATTGGAATAAAACAGGCTCTTCAGAAGCATACACATCAGGGATGGATATGAGGGAAATATTCAGACTTCACTGTTCTCGAGTTACTGATGTATCCATGGTAACTTTAAAAAACGCACGTTTTTGAAAGTTCGATTTGCACACGCTATGGCGTGCTTGAAATAGGTAAAAAGGGGTACCAATTGAAAAAATTAATTTTTACCAGAAGCTCCCTGTGATAATTATTTATTAATGAAGATGAAATATTTTCAAGAAGTAAATATATGAAGAAAATAAAAGTTAAACGGAAAATATTTTAATAGATCTACAACAATACGTTATATTCATGATTCGGCAGAAGTAGCATGTCTGGCCGCCATTTTGAAAAAGAGATAATTTGTTTTGGTGTCAAAAAGTAGCTCATGAAAAACCATTTAACCAAAAAACCAACACTGTATATACGGTGAAGTTCATAGTCTCAAATTAGGGACCAGAGATCCACGTGAGCTAATACACATTGGGCAAGTTTTTAAATTCATCGATGCATCCATCGATGAGCATTGCATCCTTATTTAACTAATGGAAAATGACAATAACAGCACGAATGCACATTATCCATCGATGAATTTAAAAACTCGCCCATTCTGATGTAAGTATGTGGACTCTGTGAACTCCCAATCAGGATATCGGCACTTTATGTTGTTTGAAGACGAATACATCTGTTGTTTCCGTTATGTTTATTTGGAAATTACATTAGCAGAAACCGAAGCTGCAGGACATGTAGTCATAGAGTTCCTCAGTAATAATCATGGCGAGTTTTCCAACAAATCAGCAAAATGGAATTCGGTAGAGACTGACCATGCTTTACACACTACAACAGAATGGTTGTTCGGAGAGAGATAATAGAACTGTGCTAGGGCTATAAATGCATACACAAAATGGCTTACCACAGTTTTTATAGGCTGAAATGGTAAATAATGCAACTTATATATTGGACGGGTCAGGTGTTTCTAGTGATTGATTGGCTTTGCCAATGATGATTGCTATCGTATATGGTGCAATGATACCGCTAAACTGATAAGATGCCGAGATATCAATTTTGATAATAGTATATTACACATCACCGAGGTGGGAAGAGATTCATTCCTGTCATGAGATTAGTTAGTTAACCGAGACGCAAAGCGTCGATGCTAGTTATGATCTCGAGACCGAAGTTTGTATACTACCTATTTTATTTACAACCATCATATTTCGATAAAAATTGATAAATCTCTGTTTTGTTCTGAACATACCTAAAATATTACATTTAACGACAAATTACCAAGAACGCGGTTTTCTCAGAATAATCAAGTAGATATATTGTTACCGTGACTACGGGGTATACAATTGTCACCAATATAAATAAATGTCAGATAAAGTCAATAAATATCAGAAAAATATTCATCTAGAATAGATGAAATGAGGGCGGGAAGTGAGGGCGGGAAGTGAGGGCGGGAAGTGAAGTCGGGAAGTAGAGGTGTGTAATGTGACACTTCCCAATCTTCAATGGCGTTAGTAATGACAGCATTACATATATGGTTGTAAATAAATGAATTCTCGTTCCTTCGGCACCAAATGAAGAGACTGTATTTCATGTCCGATAAAGGATGATCAAGTGACTTCTCCTCCAACAGGAAAGGATCATATGGATGAATCACCTGAGGAGAGCAATGAGAACAAATAAGATGAATGACAGCATATTATCGAATAAGTCGTCTAAAAAACATAACCCAAGAAAAAAGAATGCTAGGAAGAAAACAATATCATAATTGAAAAGGGGAACACTCTCCATGAAAATTGAAAAATGGAAAATGTGATTTTTTTGTAATATCTAACAGAAAACAACTACTTCCCTGGCACAAGCCACGCTGGACATTGAACTACATCTGATAGATATTGTGAAAAGACTAACTGAAAAGGAAAGAAAAAATCTGAAAGTGAAAATTTGCATTTTCATTCAGATAGCTGACTTTTTTAATTCTTTCTAGTTTTCCTTGAAAAAATCATTGAATAAATTAGATAAGGAAAATGTTATTAAAAAAATATCACTCACAGAAATCGTTCATTTCATTGAAGCAAGGTCCGCTTCTCTCGCATTTAATACCCATAAAATTAACCACGCTGGACATTGAACTACATCTGATACATATTGTGAAAAGACTCTAACTGAAAAGGAAAGAAATGTCCAATGTCCAGCGTGGCTTGGGCCGGGGAAGTAGTTGTTTTCTGTTAGATATTACAAATAAATCACATTTTTCATTTCTTCAATTTTCATGGAGAATGTTCCCCTTTTCAACATAAATACCTCCCAAGAGGTTATCTTGAACGATGGAAAATAGCGACTAAAGTTTGCCTTTCAGTCGCAGATGATTCTACAATAGATTTTATGAATTTCCCATTCATATTTTCGAACTAAATATCAAAATGTTTGGAAAATGAATATTTTAAAAGATGCTGAAAAAAATTTGAGCAAGAATATACAGGGTGTCCCTGGACTTCCTCTTTTCCTTTCGGGAATGTATATAGATGGGGTCTAAATATTACCATTTCATATAACTTTTTTCCTAAAATCCTTCGTTACCAAGTTACGGGCACTCGAAGTTACGAAATGAAATAGTTATTTACCTAACAAGTGCGGAAAGTAGTACTTTTCCGCACGCGACGGCAGTTGCACGGACGACGCGTAGCGGAGTTCGGGCATGCCGTTAAGGGTGGAAAAGACATTTTCCGTAAGAGTTGGGTACAATATTTTTCCTACGAGTGTTTTTGTCCATCTTATTTATAAAAAAACAAGGTTCTTAATAAACAAGTTTTTCTAATAATGCTACAAAATGACACATAAGACAGAATAGTTACATAGATCATTTAGTTAGTCCTAAATATCCTCATTTTCAACAATACAAATTTCGTGCGGAAAAGTAAAAATCGTACGGAAAAGTAAAATCGTGCGGGAAAGTAACTTTTCCGCACGATTTTAAATCGTACGGAAAAGTACAACTTTCAAAACGAAAAATCGTGCGGAAAAGTTACTTTTCCGCACGCTCGTAGGAAATAGTAGTTTACATAACAAGTGCGGAAAGTGATACTTTTCGCACGCGATTGCAGATGGCCGAACGACGCGTCAGCATAACATAACTTTTCACTTCTATTCTATTGATGTCCATCAGTGGACGACTTAACGGATCAACCACATCGGCTTACATAGTATTTCCGTTAATTCCACAATAAAATGGCTACTAATAATAGAACGAGAAGAAAAAATATGGAGAAAAGTTCATGAAGATGATAGATATCCATCGGAGACGATCCATTGTATACAGTGGAGGTGAGATTCAATATAGGAAATTGAAAAAACTTACAGTCTAACTCTACCAAAAATATTCTTTATTGTAGCTGTCATGCAGTCAGAAGACTGACATCACGTTGAAATCATGTAGTCAGAAGACTAACATTAAGAGGGAGGACATGTTTCGAAGGATTAATCTTCAGCAAATTATGAGTTAGTTTCAAGTCGATCATATTATGGTGAAAAAACCATTATGGTAGAAAAATCTGGAGCGGAGGCATCTGCTCCAGATGCGGACCACATGGTCTTTGGTTATGACCAAAAATTTTTAGTTTAAGAATTTTTTTATAAAAAAAAAAATTCCCATTGATTGTGGTTTTTTCACCATAATATGATCGACTTGTAACTAACTCATAATTTGCTGAAGATGAAGGATTAATCTTTCGAAACATGTCCTCCCTCTTAATGTTATTCTTCTGACTACATGATATCAACGTGATGTCAGTCTTCTGACTGCATGACAGCTGCAATAAAAAATATTTTGGTGGAGTTAGACTGTAAGTTTTTTCAATTTCCTAGATGATAGATATATTGAAATATGAAAAGTTACAAAATAAAATATGAGATTGATTTTTTTCAAATTGCTCTACTGAAAACTCACTTAAAGTGAGTTACAATGTTTTTCATATCAGGTTCGAATAACAATAACAAAAAAACGAACCATTTTGCACTTCGTTCTCTAAATTCCACAACAATGCTAAAAGGTATGAGGAAACTACGATTTCCATCATCAATATCCATTCGCTCCTAAGAATCCTCAACTATGCCAACAAAGAATTATTATCGGTACAAAAGACTTCTTCAATTTGCTCCGAAAATCGATTCCATTGTTGAAATGAATTAATTTCTCTTGTGAGGAGTATAATGCTGTTTGAAATGTCAATGGGCTCTCAATTTCCCGCAAACAAAAGAGGAAACCTACTTTCAAAAATTGATAATTTCCAATCTGGACTTCGTTCATTCTAATATTCCCAGTTCACGTGGGTTATTCTCGAACCTTTCGGCTTCAATTCCTACGCCAATAAATGAGGAAAATATAAATATATCTTGAGAATTGGTGTAAAATAGTGAATGGAATTTGCATACGTAAAAATTCGAGAATGGGGTCTCAAGTATACAGGGTAATTCAAATTCGATCCCCCACCATTGGGATTTCCTAAACTACAGCAGATACGTCGAAGCTTGAATTAGAGCAAAGTTGCGTATTTTAATGCTTAACAAAATACTGGTTTGAAACTTGGAAAATTCCGACTATATCCGGAAATATCCGGAAAAAACTTAATATCGGAATTTTTTAGCGTAATTTGACAACATAGCCCAAACATGATCGCATTGACATATGTCGTAATTTAGAATTATTCATTCGATGGAGAAAAAAATCGTATAAGAGATTTTGATGAAGGCACTGACAAACTCAATAATCCAGTACGATTGGGTTTTGAGACGAGGATCGATTGTAGCACCACCAAACTTGGTATGCTAGTTGTTGGAACCATGATATACACGAAAATGTTTACCGAAATTCCAGGGGTGGAACATTTTTTTTTCTTTTAAAAATAAATAAATAGATTTTTGCTGTAATCTTGGAAAGTACATGATTTATCGGAAAAACAACTCAACACGGTGAAAGAAAATTCAATTCTCCTAGTATATTTTTATGAAATGCGCTCGTTCTCTCAGAAAATGTGATTGAACGCCAACATCCAATTTCAGGTTCACGCTTACCCGCCACTGAAATTTCTGGCGGAGCCGAATATTTGATTGGTCATAACTCTGCTAAAAATCTTCGGAGAAGGAAAAGGGAACGTTCATATCGTTTCTGAAAACTCCTACCTTCTCATGCAAATATAATATGCGAGTATTTGAGTACCTAAAATGTATTTTGTTGCATTTCACGTAGATGTTTGCGGATGATCCGAAAATCATGAATACTTTAGTAAATATGGAATTATTATACTAAAGCAGCAACCCCTTCCCCTTTTTGGACTATATGCAACAATTTTAAGTAGTGTGACAGGTCCCACCTATACATGCCAAGAAAAAAAACTTTGTTTTACTCCTGCCTCATTTTCAACTTACTCATAAAACCGGCATTCTCTTCGGTAAATGTTGAAAATAATCGCTCATTCATATCTTGCATATATGTTTAATAACACTGTTGTAAAGGGCAAACCTCAAGCTTGAAATCACATACTTATTTTTTTATTAAGGATGTGTATGAGCGATTATTTTCAACATTTACTGAAGAAAGTTAGATTATGGGTGAGTTGAAAACTTAGGAAGGAGTAAAACCCAGTTTTTTCTTTGGCATGTATAAGTGAAACTTGTTTAACTAGTCTAAAATCGTTGCACATGGCCCAAAGAGTGTACTGATTCCTGCTTCAGTATAATTATTTCATTTCAACTAAAATATCCACGACTTTCGGATATTTCTTAAATATCGTGGAAGGTTTATGTAAAGTGGGACAAAACACATTTTTTGTACTCAAATTCTAACATGTTATATTTGCATGAGGAAGTAGAATTCTTCAGCAACGATATGCACTTTTTCTTTTCTTTCTACTATAATTTTTAGCAAAGTTATGACAAATCTAATTTCCGTAAATTGCTGTGGCGGGATAATGCGAGCCTGAAATTTGATCAGGTTTTCTGAGAAAACGAGCGCATTTTGTGAGAAATTACTAGAAATATTTCTTGTGGAGAATTGAATTATCTTTGGCCTTGTTGAAATTGTTTCTTGATAAATCTTATACTTTCCGAAACAACAGCAAAAAAAAGTTATATTTTTTTTAAATGAAAATTTTTTTGGGTTCCACCCCTGATTTTTTGGTAAACAATTTTTTTTTCTTACAATACATGATGTCAAGAAGTCATGTGCCAAGTTTCAAAGTGCTACGATTCATTCTTCACTTGTGGCTTACATTTGTCTGTGGTTACTGTACTACAAGCGCTATTAAAAATTTCGAATGAAAAATTGTGTCCAATATTCAAAGGGTCAATTCATAGGCGTAACTATTGCACAATATAAATAAAGCAGTAAAAATGCTTCACATTCAACATTGATAATACAAAAATGTTTTCGTTCAAAGCTCTGGTGGAAATTGACTTGACGATAACACTATTCGCATATGTACTCGAATCGTTCAAGTTATCTTCACAATAATTTCATTAAATTAACATACGGACTCACCTCATACAGCATTAAAGATACGAACAACACGACACTGATGAAATTCTGCTCGAATCCTGCCATAACCGAATGTGGGAAATGTGTATCAATTGCAGTGACAGTTTTCAATTTTCTCAAACTGTTGCTTCACGATATCAACACGTAAAGTATGCACGCTGCACGCCCCGACGTCATCTGTTTTATAGATGAAATTCAGCGGGGGAGGCTGCGCCGATAGCGCAAGATCGGCTGCGAAACGTTGGGGCGTCATAGCTTCTATTAACCTGTCATCTGCTGTCTCTGTGATTCTAGAACTGGCTTTAAATCACCCCGACGGACGTTTTTTTTATTACCATTGTGTTAGAACGGAAGATTAACAACCCTTATTATATTTTTTGTCAGAAATTGAATTTTTGAATTGAAAATATTACTTAGAATTCCTGTTGTATTCCTCAACCTCTTTATTCGTTCCTTATTTTTTTCTCGTAGAACTTGGTATGGTACTTGCCTTGTTTATTTGATTGAAATTCGAAGAGTAGGTTGCTATTATATTAGAAAGTAACCCACTCTATACATTTTTCATAAAATTATAGTAAGCTAATGTCAAAAGTTGTAGTGTCATTTTATTTTTAAGCAAATCAGGAAGGAAAAAGGCAATTAACCCCCTAGTAATTTGATATTCTTGGTCACGATATTAGGTGACCACGAGGTGATATACCCCCCTAATTTTTCTATAGTTTTGAAGATACAGATTTCAAATTCGCTGTGTCGATATAAATAGTACTTGAATACGCATATTTTGACGCCACTACTAATAATTTAGCATTACCGGTTTTTCCGGAAATGAAATCAAATTCCGATCTTCCAATGGGGCAGCCTGTATATCATATCACTAGCGGTTAGGGATGATCAGGAGGAATCAAGAATAGCAAGTTTGATGGTGTTATCTCCAATAATTCAGGAGATATCACCACTTATTTTAATAATCTCAATGAGTAGGAGGAAGAAACTTTTCTGGTGGGCCCATCGAACTCTCTTTATACCAGTCATCTGCCCTCTCTGTGATTCCTAGAACTAGCTTTAAATCACCCTGACGGGCTAATTTTTTTATTACCATTGTGTTAGAACGGAAGACTAACAATCCTTATTATATTTTTTGTCAGAACTCTTTTATTGGATTGAATTTTTGAATTAAAACTATTACTTAGAATTCCTGTTGTATTCCTCAACCTTTTTATTCATTCCTTATTTTTTTTTCTCGTAGAACTTGGTATGGTACTTGCCTTGTTTATTTGATTGAAATTCGAAGAGAAGGTTGCTATTATATTAGAAAGTAACCCACTCTATACATTTTTCATCAAATTTTAGTAAGCTAATGTCAACAGTTCTATTGTCATTTTATTTTTAAGCAAATCAGGAAGGAAAAAGGCAACTAACCCCCTAGTAATTTGATATTCTTGGTTACTTGGTGATCACGAGATGATATACGCCCCCTAATTTTTCTATAGTTTTGAAGATACAGATTTCAAATTCGCTGTGTCGCTATAAATAGTACTTGAATACGCATATTTTGACGCCACTACTGATAATTTAGCATTTCCGGTTTTTCCGGAAATGAAATCAAATTCCGATCTTCCAGTGGGACAGCCTGTATATCATATCACGAGCGGTTAGGGATGATTAGGAGGAATCAACAATAGCAAGTTTGATGGTGTTATCTCCAATAATTCAGGAGATATCACCACTTATTTTAATAATCTCAATGAGTAGGAGGAAGAAAATTTTCTGGTGGGCCCATCGAACTCTCTTTATACCAGTCATGTGCCCTCTCTGTAATTCCTAGAACTGGCTTTAAATCACCCTGACGGGCGTATTTTTTTATTACCATTGTGTTAGAACGGAAAATTAACAACCCTTATTATATTTTTTGTCAGAAATCTTTTATTGGGCTGAATTTTTGAATTGAAAATATTACTTAGAATTCCTGTTGTATTCCTCAACCTCTTTACCCATTCTTTTTTTTTCTCGTAGAACTTAGTATGGTACTTGCCTTATTTATTTGATTGAAATTCGAAGAGTAGGTTGCTATTATATTAGAAAGTCACCCACTCTATACATTTTTCATCAAATTTTAGTAGGCTAATGTCAACAGCTGTATCGTCATTTTATTTTTAAACAAATCAGGAAGGAAAAAGGCAACTAACCCCCTAGTTTTTTGATATTTTTGGTCATTATATTAGGTGACCGCGAGATATAGATTTCAAATTTGCTGTGTCGCTATAAATAGTACTTGAATAAGCATATTTTGACACCACTACTGATAATTTAGCATTTCCGGTTTTTCCAGAAATGAAATCAACTTCCGATTTTCCAATGGGACACCTTGTATATCATACCACGATTGGTTAGGGATGATCAGGAGGAATCAACAGTAGCAAGTTTGATAGTGTTATCTCCAATGATTCCGGAGATATCACCACTTATTTTAATAATCTCAATGAGTAGGAGGAAGAAAATTTTCTGGTGGGCCCATCGAACTCTCTTTATACCATTCATGTGCCCTCTCTGTAATTCCTAGAACTGACTTTAAATCACCCTGACGGGCGTATTTTTTTATTACCATTGTGTTAGAACGGAAAATTAACAACCCTTATTATATTTTTTGTCAGAAATCTTTTATTGGGCTGAATTTTTGAATTGAAAATATTACTTAGAATTCCTGTTGTATTCCTCAACCTCTTTACCCATTCTTTTTTTTTTCTCGTAGAACTTAGTATGGTACTTGCCTTGTTTATTTGATTGAAATTCGAAGAGTAGGTTGCTATTATATTAGAAAGTCACCCACTCTATACATTTTTCATCAAATTTTAGTAGGCTAATGTCAACAGCTGTATCGTCATTTTATTTTTAAACAAATCAGGAAGGAAAAAGGCAACTAACCCCCTAGTAATTTGATATTTTTGGTCATTATATTAGGTGACCGCGAGATGATATACGACCCCTAATTTTTCTATGGTTTTGAAGATATAGATTTCAAATTTGCTGTGTCGCTATAAATAGTACTTGAATAAGCATATTTTGACACCACTACTGATAATTTAGCATTTCCGGTTTTTCCAGAAATGAAATCAACTTCCGATTTTCCAATGGGACACCTTGTATATCATATCACGATTGGTTAGGGATGATCAGGAGGAATCAACAGTAGCAAGTTTGATAGTGTTATCTCCAATGATTCCGGAGATATCACCACTTATTTTAATAATCTCAATGAGTAGGAGAAAGACACTTTTCTGGTGGGTCATCCATCCAACTCTCTCTCCCAGTGATTGAACTTATAGACCGGGAGATGATGACAGATTTTGGGTGACGATTTTCTCGTTTATGCCTTTAAGAGGAATGAAAGATATAAAAGTGCCGATAAAAATGATGAAAAATTTAAGCGGTCCCTGCGTGGCTGCCATATGGATGTTGATCACAGTCCATGCCCTGCATAAAACTCAGAGAATGTTGCATATCTCTTAACATGTCGCTTGTAAATTCAGATGGCATCTTAGATTCGGAAGAGTTAATCTACAAAAACAAAGTGTATTATTATACAGATCATTGAGAATAAGCTTTGCAGACTTAACAAAACTGAATTTGAATCTGCAAGATAACTATTATCCCCCGAGTTCTGGCTGTTGTCATCCACAACATCCATGACATTCACAAGAACTTCTTCTTCCTCCGAATCACTGACTACCCCTCCAGATGAATCATGATCAGCATCGGTTTCAGGGGGATCTACAGCACAGTTTTTGGTCATCGCATCCCTATTAAATCTATTATCATCTTCGTCTTGTATGACTTCCCATTCCACACTGACCTGCAATTAATAAGAATTCCTAAATAACCAATTTTATTAGAGAAATGCAATACTCACAGCATCATTGTCATGTCTCAGAAGCCTATATTCAATCATTTTCCTACTTCAGGTACTTCCACATATTTTTTCAGTTGGTTGTTTTTTTTTAGTTGGTGGGGTAATACCGTGAGGCCACAAATATTTCTTCTCAACTTTATGTGCATCTTTTTTCATTTTCTGAGATGAGTCCTCATTAGTATTGGTTTTGTCATTTCCTCCTCTGCATCGCAGCATCTGACTTATATCAGCGGTTTTATAGAATCGTTTTCCATCCATTGTTTTGTGTGATTCAATGATTTTTGGCAAATCTACTACTTTAGCAGACATTAGCCAATGGTTAATTCGGACTTCGCCATGCCTTATGTCATTTTCTAGTCTGATAGTTAATTTTTCTTTCAAAGTGCCGCTGTTTTGAATTGCTTTTCTCAGTACCTTTGCTGGTTCCTGAAACAGAAAATAACGATTATACGAAGTTTTGACAATTATTTTTCTTGTAAAAATTATAACAAAAACCTATGCAGCCCTATGGAATCCTATTACCGTGTGTGATAATATCTTATGTAACGTTCCTCCCGAGTAGTCAATAACTACTAAATAACTGAGAGAAGTTGAGCAAAACTCATTTCCAAGTAATTCATAACACCTATAGTAGCCTCTTTTGAACACTTCTAGACTGAGGAAATTCACAGAAATAGTGATAAATAAAAAAACTTAGGTGTAATGGAAACAACGATATGAAAAGAAAGAAAAAACACGAAAAATATTTCAACCCATCAAACGTATGGCATTACTGGAATAATCTATAAAACCCAATAGATTTTCATGAAAATACATATCCTTATCTTGAGATGGGTATGTAAAACCACTTAACAATATTTCTATGTATGAAAAACTATTACTTACGTAAAATAAACTGTGATTCCAAGTCATCTTCTCCTCTACCCATATTCGAAAACTTGGTTTTGAACGGAAATAGTAGTAGTATTTTGCACAGGTTGATACGTTATTTTTTATATGTTCACTGCAGAATAAATGTCGCAAAATACGGATTTAAGATGGTTTCATTTACGGAACACTCCAAAATATATTCATCGGCTCAGTTGAACACCTTATTTATATTCATGTTCAAATGATACAGGTAGGCCGTGTAATTAGGAAACGAATCAAAACAAAATATTTAATGACATGTTATTCTTCTCGTACTTCAACGATTAGGTGGCCATGGCTGCTACAATCATCAGCCATAATCTTAACGTGTAGTTCTGTTTCTCCCTTACATCATTACAGACACTACAACTAATGTGCATGTTGATATTTCATATGCGGATATTTGAGATACGTATACAGGGTGTTTCCGAAATTGGAGCAATAAAAAAAATCGGTTGTATGGAACACATAATGTATCAATAAATGACAAGAATTTTCGTTTTGGAAGCAATCAAAAATTGTCGAAAACTTTTATGAAATTGCTTTAGGTTACATTTGTTTGGGAGGAACTGGTTTGATCCTCTAGGCCACAGCGTGTCTGCCCGCTGGCAGTGTTGTCTTGAAAACTTTAAAATTTAATATCTCGCAAAACAATTTTTTTTTCGACAAAAAAGTATTCTTTCTTTCGTTTTGTTCCGTCATCTTCTACTTAACATTTCATTTATTGCTCCAATTTCGGAAACACCCTGTATAAATGTTATAATTTAAAGAAAAATTATAGTAGTTGTGCAAGTGAACGGTATCATCCGACGAAAAGTGAAAAGGGTGATATTTTTCGTTCAATAGGTACTGAAAGAGAGCAAATCGTAGTTGAACCACCTTTTTATACTGGAGATATAATAAGTAATACTTGAATGTAGTCTATTTATATCTGCCGCATGCCATATACCACGAAATGGTCATGTAGTCTGCAAATACAGGGTGTCCCATCTTTTGAACTTTCCACCCGGATTTACTGGGACATGACCAATTATTTTCGGAAACGCTGAAACATGTCGATTTTAATTTCTAGAGGGACATATGTTCATCCTCCTGACGAGGGCGCATATAAGTAGAACGTACCACGTTTCAGTCAGCGGCAGATATTCTGGCTCTCTGATTGGTTGTGACCAAACACAGGTGCATTTTGCCCATCCAGACTGAAACGTGGTGCATTTAGCGTGAATTAGTTTTTTGCTCGCAATTGACACACAAACCTAACCTGAGCAAGCTAACCCAGCTTGCCTGTTCACCACAGGGAATATTTTCGAATAAATTTCCGGGCGACAAAGTGCACCACGTTTTAGTCTGGATGGCAAAGTTCACCTGTATTCCGTGACAACCAATCAGAGAACTAGAATATCTTTCATTGACTGAAACGTGGTACGTTTTGCTTATATGCGACGGGGGCGGCTACCCCATTGCGAATAATCATGGGGAACATGAGTCGAGTGATACATTATCTTAAAGTTCTCCCATTCTCTATCCAAACGTTTATTTTTTTCAATATAGAATAACTGGTAATTGAGATTAGTGTTATAACAGGTTCAATTCAAATACTCAATATCGTACCTGTTCTTATCGAAATTCAATTCATCAATTGCTGGAATTGAGCCCCTCCCACCACCATACAATGATAAAGTCTACTTTCGAAACTATTACGAACGTTTTCCAATACTTCTGGAGTTGAAAAGGGGGAACATTCTCCATGAAAATTGAAAAATGAAAAATGTGACTTATTTGTGATATCTAACAGAAAACAACTTCTGGAGTTATTCTGACGTACTCATTTACCATTCTACCACGTAGATCCTCTAGTATCTCTGGCGCAGTGGCAAAAACTTTGCTTTTGAGATGTCCCCATAAAGAATAATTCAATGAGGTCTGGTGATCTAGATGACCACTGAATTGGTCCTCGTCGCCCTATTAAATGATTGGTATATCGTTCATCCAGAAAGTTTCTTCCGAATAATAGCCATCGTTTTCGATAATATTCGTTATCATGGGATCGATGACATTGTCAAGAAGATGTAAATATATTTGTTAAATTTTTTTGCCAAAAATACCACACCAAACATTCAACTCATGGGTTCCACCCCCCCCCCCCTTCCAATGTTAGATAAGTTGGCAAATTGAGTTTGGAAAAATTTCAAAATAAAAACAAAGAAAATTGTGTCATCAGGAAAATTTGAGTATTTTGTAAATTCATACTGGTAATTTTCTACTTCAAACATTAAATTCCGAGTTTGTAGTCGAAATTTCCAGAAGTTTTCAGAAAATATAGAAAGTGGTATTGTAAAACATCATAATTCGTCGCTTATCGCTTCTTCACTGATATATGTCACGAAATGTGGCTCCCTGTCCTACCTGCCGTTCTTTTACAACGTGTTTCGAAAGTATTTCCATTATTTGTAAATCACCTTGTATAATCTGCATTATCTGGATACATTTTGGATATTGTTATTTGTATATGCTCTAGTGTGGACATCCATTTGACCAAATATGGACATAAATGTACGCCCAAAATACGCACAATTCACATCCACTAGACGTTTTCTGGTCTTTAATTATTGTTCGTCCAAAATGGTGTCCTGGCCATCTATTGAATTTTACCAATTCTGGACATCCAATGAATGTCTTGAAAGTCCATATAAGTACGAAGTCCATTGTTCATCCTTTGTACCTACTTGTGCATAAGGGCATGGGTTGAAATCCAAGCTCAGTCACCGATTCTGTGCATCACATCACTCGTTAATAGGTACAGACATCTTTCTCACCTCGCACAAGTCTCTCGAAGACTGAGGGTTGCAGGTGAGAGGGTGCTCTGGTTAACGAAAATAACAAAACAACACAAGCAAAACAAATGAATGAAAAACTGAAAAGGGTTTTACTGCTTCAGTTGGACCATACTATATTATTGATGATTATTGTTTGAAAATATGAACAGGATGTTAATAAAATCGCTATTTTTCGCCGTTCTACATAACCTATTGGGAAGTATTCATATTGAAAAGGGGAACATTCTTCAATTTAAATTGAAAAATGTGATTTCTTGGTAATATCTAACAGAAATGGTTCATTTCATTAATGCAACGAACGTACCTCACGGTCTTTTTAGAATATGTGTATATCAGATGTCAAGCGCCGCTTCAACCGGGGAAGTAGTTTTTTTCTGTTAAATACTACAAAGAAATCACATTTTTCAATTTCAATTGAAGAATGTTCCACTTTTCTTTTTTCTATATGTTTCTGAGAAACCTACTGTGATATCATTCATGACGGAAGAACGTTTGGTCCTGTTAGAATGAATGATATTATTTTAAAAGAAAAAATAAAAATACAAAAATACCCAAGCATTTTCTCTCTAAATACATAAAGTTGTGCGTTCTATCATGTAAAGTAATATCCATACGCCACCGAGGGTAGTATGAACTCTGCCATTTTATATCGATTTATATTTCATATTATCTATAAATCTTGGAATACGAACCCCAGTCAGATATTATCACACGTTCAAATTACAATTTATTTCCATTGGTTATCACTTATTAGAGCTAGCACTCATATCGATTTCAGGATATAGTACCCTTTTGGGATTTATAAAACTCGTAATGCCGTCTAACTTGTTCGGGGTTCTTATACCACCAGAGTTTTGGAGAATGTGTGAAACATACAGGGTGTTTCCGAAATTGCAGCACTTAAGATAATGGGTTGTTATTTGGAACATAATGTAACCATAAATGGCAAGAATTTTCGTTTTTGAAGCAAAAATTCTCGTTTTTGAAGCAATCAAAAATTTTTTCTGGGAGGCACTAGTTTGATTCTCCAGGCCACAGCGTGTCTGCCCACTGGCAGTGTTTGAGCGTGGTTTGCGTAGGCTATAGTCATTTGCATAAAAATAGTCTGCTCTAAATCGATGTCAAAAACAACAACTGGCGAGGAGTAACTAGCAAACCATAGTCAAGAAGATAAACTGTACACGAAAATTCCCAATGACCCAAGTAGCACACCCATATTGGGACAATATTGTGAAAATATTGGCAAAACATTCAAATAATAATATTGGCGAGAAAAGAAATGTGAACATTCGGCGATATTGGTCCAATATTTAAAAAATAATATTGGTCTAATATTCTCGAAGCAATATTGGCCTCAAAAATTGTTAAGCACTATTGGTACAATATCGCTGTAGCACACTTATATTGCAATAATAATGGTAAAATATTGGCAAAATATTCAAACGTAATATTGGCGAGATAAAATTATAATTATTTCGGGATATTGGTACAATATTACTTGGAGACTATACAAATAATATTAGTGAAATATTGTGGAAACAATATTGGCCTCAAAATATTATATTTAGGGATATTGGTACAATATCATTTGCATATATTGGTAAAATATTCAAAGTGAATATGTGGCCTTGGAAACATTGTTGAAATATTTGCATAAAATGTCGAATATTTTGAAAATTCTACAAGTTCATTTCTACTTCAATTAACCACTGGATTGACTTGTTAACGCATTGTGAGAAGCCTTATTTAATATATGTTACTATGATTCAGCTGTCGTTCCATATGTGGGGCCACCTAGCGGTTTCTTACCCAAGTTTGATCATAATTCATTTCAATATTGTTTATTGAATATTCGACCAATATTCAAATTTCAATGATAGTGATAAATGTATTTTGTAATATTGTATCAATATGGTCTTTCAAATATTGGCGTAAGGTTTTCGTAACAATCTCAATCAATATAGGGTCAATAATTTTTCGAATATGGATTAAATAATATTCCACCAATGTGCTATCAAACTTGGAAATACAATATTGTTTTTTATCTCTAAAATCGATATGAGAGTAATATTGAAATCTCAATATTGGAGCTAGATGCTTGAAACAATATGTAGACAATACAGCTCTATCGATATCGGTGAAAATTATTGAACCAATATTGACCCAATATTTTATAAATCAATATACATTCAGAACAGGTTGAGACAATATTCCACAAATATTATCAATGAAATATTGTTTTTCCAATATGCATCCATATTCGTTAAATATTATTTTTACATTTACAATATATCCATATTGGCCCAATATGAAAACAAGATTCAGCCAACATGAGGTGCTACCTGGAAACGCGATGATGAAAATAGAAAAGATTTTCCCCCTAATGGACAAAAACTATTATTCCGAGTCTTGCTGAAGCTTAACCCATCTGAGGTTACCCTTTTGCTTTCCTCGTGAAACAGTGTGTATCTTGTCCAGTCTTTCTGCCTTAATTTTTTTTTTTTTTTTGTTAAAATTGTTTTTTCCGTTAACCAGCTGTCGTCCCCTTACGAACGGCAGCCCTCAAAAGTCGAAACTTGTGCGAGCCAAGGATTAACGAGGTCTTACCTTTTAACGTGCGATTCCTAGCACTTTCTCGGGCCATCAGATAAAAATCTGAAGTCGCTGAGGATTCGAACCTAGCCGACCAGCAGTCAGTGGTTTTGAACGCTTCAGTCTCAACCACTGAGCTACTTGACCCTTTAATTGAGGCAATACATACAGCAAGGAGATATAATCACCTGTCTTTCCCGATCTTAGCCGGCTAGTGCCATTACTTTTCAGTACTTTTGAAAATGAAGTCGGCAAGGTCTTCATTCTATGGGACAAGCTTCGGCAAGACTCGAAATAATAGTTTTTATCCCTTCGGGGGAAAAACTTTTCCACTCCGAGTCTGAGCCTCCGCTTGACACATCTGAGAAGTGTTTCATTTCTGCCGACTAATATTAAGCGTACTGTGAAGATGTAATATATCAGGTATTGAAAAAAATGATTTTTATACTAATAGTAACTCATTGAACAATCTAAAATACATAATCCTTGATTTTTTCAAGTAAATAACGAATAATAACACTGTATTAACATTCAAAACCATAATGACATGAACTAAAACATGTTAAGACGAAAAATAAATTTTTCTACTACAAGAATATACTTTTAAAATTATATTTGTCATCAATAAAGTAATACATAACTGTTCATCTGTCAATTGCTTCGAAGTACTATTTAAGAACAGTTATAATTCTATATAAATGAAACGCGGCGTTCAGACAAATTAAATTCCAGAAAAAACCATCCTCGATCAGGGATCGAACCTGCGACCTCTAGATTGCTAGTCCATGCTCTAACCAAATGAGCTATCGGGGACATACATTCGCTTCTGCATATCGGGATACCGCAGAACAAACCCCGATGAAAGACGTCAGAAATGTTTAGATTTTCATAATAATTTAGTAGAAGAGTTTGAAAATTTAGATATTATCCACAGTTATCATCAGTTAGGGATTATGCTGAAAAATAAAAAATTGATAATCAGAAAGTTCATCAAATTGAAAGTAAACTGTATTTCTGTCTATTAGTTTGACAGTCAAATGTTTTGATTTCTGATAATGAGGAAAACCTTAGAAAAACTTCGCAAAGAATAATACTGAACGAGAAACAGGTCCAAGTTCACCTTGGTAATAATAAGTTGGGATTCAATAAGCTGAAATTAATTCTTCATTTTGATTTGAAATTGAGTATGAGGTCACAACTTAAAGATGTGCTGGCAAGGTTCGGTGGCAACTCGAATCAGAACGTTAATATTATTATTATTATTATTACTAGTTGTTTCTTTTTCGTTCAGGAAATGCACAATTATTATTATTTTTATAGTTTATTTATTTTCCGTTGTTTTTTCTCTCTGTGAGAGACAGAATTTTATTTTATTTTGTTTCAGAATAACACAACCGCCAAACGTTCAGTATCGGTTTTGTATATGAAAATAAGAGTTTTTCTTCATACAAGCAGGTGTCTCAACTTGCTTCGTTTTCAAGATACATGGTGTCAAAATTTTTTTCAAAAAATATATTTTTTTTTATTGTAAGTACATTCAAATAACCCTTTTATTACCGCAAATAAGCATGACAACTTTTATCAAAAATCAGCCACAAAGTTTTTCCGTAATGAATCAAAAACTGATTTTTTCTTAAAACTTTGACACCCTTTATCTCAAAAACGAAGCAAGTTGGGAGACATGCTCATATAAAGAAAAAGTTTTATTTTCACCAAGAAAACCGATACTGATCGTTTGGCGGTTCAACCCTGGGCCACCCTGTATATTTTATCGTGTGAAAATAAGGCTACTGGCGAACCACACAAAAATAAAAAGTATCGCTTCACGATAGTATCTCATGGGTGTGGAAACCTACCATATATTCATCTGAAACAATTTACCTGAGTTTAGCACATTCTGTATGTACCTTTCAATAACATATTATCATCAGTCAGATTTCAAATGAAAAATCTAAAAAAAATCAGAGATCACTATGTGGTTTGTACACTTATCAGTTTTTTTTTTAAATCTCCCATGGGCATGAAAAACCCAAACTTGGTAGATTTCCCATATCTAAGAAATTGAATATCTTGCGATTCCAGTTTGTGATGAAAAAAATTAAGTAACCTTATTAATGATATTTTTTTTTCTTTCTCTAAAAATTGATTCCCCTATGTTTTTTCTTAGTTTTCCGAATAAACCGAGAAATGGAAATTAAAGAATTAATAAATAGGACGTCAAATTGATTTCCGTGTGGTATTGCCGATTTTCCAACCACGAGTCGGCTGTGTTTCTGTTTATATGCCATTTTTTCTGACATGGCAACCACTGTCCTTTCTGGTGAATATTGTTCAGATGATCTCCCCATCCAACATCCGATGCGTCTGTTGTTATGAATATTTGTGAATTCTGACGGAATATTGGGGTCTTGTAATAAATCGAAAGTTGCCACCATTCGATATCTTGAATAACACGATCTCTCACTTTGTATAACTTTTGAGGTAATGCTTCTGGTAACTGATGACTTCCTCTGTATTCTTCGATAACGTAAACGGACAGAGGGACTACGAAGGCTACAAAATTCAGCTTCCCAACAGAGATTTCGCACTCTCCTATAGTTCCACGTTCCTATTGTCAAAATGTTCTGTATTGAAATTTGCAAATTCTCTATCTTTCTTTCTGAAATAAATTTCACATATTTGTTCGGATTCCAAAGCACTCCTAGGAATTCCAGCTAATCTTTTGGAAGGCGTTGAGATTTTTTTAAATTTATTTTGCATCCTAGATATTGAGTAATCTCACAGTCTCCTCCCTTTGTTTCTGTAGTAACTGTGGGTTTTGATTTGCAAGGAGAAAATCGTCGAGATTTACTAAGATTTCTATATTTTGGTTTCTCAGATAACTTTCAACCCAGTTTGTAAGAAGAGCTGTTGCCAATCCGAACGGCAGGCATGTCATATTGTACACCTTTCCTTTGTATGAGAATGCTAGAAACCTCTAATGGGATATTTTTATGGGCACATGGAAACACGCCTGCGATATATCGAGTTTTATCAGGTAATCATTTTTCTGCAAGAAGTTTAGAACTTTGTACTGACTCACCAAGTGGAACTTCTTAATGGACAAGAACTCGTTTAGTCTTTTCATGTTTGATATTACTCGACAAGTTCCATCTAGTTTTGGTATTGTAAACATTGTTGAGAGAAATCCTGATGTCACCTCAGTTTCTTTTATGTCCAATTATCGTATTGAATTGGGATATAGTAATCTATCAAACGGAACAAGGGGAGGCTTTTGCTTGAATGGTATTGAATTCCAAAACTTTCACTAGAGTTTTATCCACTGAACAACGTAATTTATTAATTGACCCCTCCCCTCCCCCAAATGTTTTCTCTTGTTGATTGTCAAAAACGACGACTTTTGAAAACGGCTTTTTCTTATTTTTCGTCTCTTTTTCTCTCTTTTTTGGTCTTTGTTCGTGTCATCTTTAAAGCTTGGTTCAAAATAAGGTTTTGTCCTCGTGGCTTGACTTTCCCACACAACACACGATATCCTATGGACGTCCAATACATGTCGGAATATCCTTGGATTTTGGATATCCATAGGATATCGAAAATACATCCAAATAGGGACTGTTTTCTTGGATATGCGATGGATATCCATTAAGATATCCCTTCGTGATATCCACTACGAATATCTTATGGATATCCATAAAGGATATCTTATAGACACCCATCACGTACATTATTTGTAGAAATAGATTATAGATTTAGTTCTTATTTTGCGTCCTGTGGTGTCAACGTCACATTTTTTCAATTCGGGTCACATGTGAGTCTTATGATCTTTTGATATACAGTAGAAAAACTCAGTTCTTGTTGCCAATTCAATTGTTAATATACTTGTTTCTTTGGAAAATTTATGTATTTTTGTATTTTTTGGTTTTATATTTATACTAACGAAGCATTCTTTGATAGCCAGTCTGCGAAATATTCCAAATTAACCTTGCGTTCCTTATTTTCAACTGTTTCTCCTCATTGCAGTTTCAGATTTAAAAACAGAATCTTTCAAAATGTGTGAACTTTCTAAATGATCTATACAATCTAATGACTTGATAGTAGCAACGAGACTATGTAGGTATATCAGTGGAAAAAGTAATAAAATGTTTTATTTTACCTCCTCTCTGAGACCCAGCTCTGAATTGTTGCATTGTTCTCACTTTGAAAATGAGGGATTCAATAATTTGATCAAGACTCCCAAATATCATATCAAGATTTTTAAAAACGAATCCTATATTTTAAGGAGAAAGCAGCACGATTCTTTTGCCACATGAGCATAACGTTGTTGTGCTATTGGTTGAGAGTATGTCACAATAATTTGCAATGGCGCGAGAAAGAAGCCATTTTAATTTTGTCAAGTTTACATATTTTTTTAAGAATAAAAAATTAACAAAAAAAAAATAATTGCCAACAAAGTTTTCAGAAGCAGAAGCGTCAGCTGACACTCGGGTTTCAAGATCATATTTTGCCAATGCTGGTTCAGCTGTTATTTATCGTTTCAAAAGATTGAAGCAAATAGAGGAGGGTGAGCTTTTGATAGGGAAATTTCGGCTATTCATGAAAAAACATTTAAATTATTTCAAATGCTTAGAAATGAGTAATGTAGCAGTACATTAATTATTTTTTATTTCAATCTAGAATAAGTTTAGTACAGTAACCACAGACAAATGTAAGCCACAAGTGAAGAATGAATCGTAGCACTTTGAACCTCGGCACATGACTTCTTGACATCATATATTGTTAGAAAAAATATGTTTACCAAATTTTATTTAAAAAAATTATATATTTTTTGCTGTTGTTTCGGAAAGTATAAGATTTATCAAGAAACAATTTCGACAAATCGAAATATAATTCAATTCTCCACAAGAAATATACTCAGTAATTTCTCACAAAATGCACTAGTTTTCTCAGAAAACCTGACTGACTTCCGATATCAAATATCAGGCTCGCGTTAATTCGCCACTGCAATTTCCGGCAGGGCCGAAAATTATATTTGTCATAACTCTGCTAAAAATTATAGTAAAAGGAAAATAAAAAGTGTATATCGTTTCTGAATTCTTCTACTTCATCATGCAAATATAACATGTGAGTATCTGAGTACCCAAAATATGTTTATCCCACTTCACATAACCCTTCTACGATATTTACGGAGGATCCGAAAGTCATGGATATTTTAGTTGATATGAAATAGTTATACTGAGGCTGGAATCAGTACCCTCTTTGGACCATATGCAACGATTTTGAGACACGTCTCACTAATATATGCCAAAGAAAAAACTGGGTTTTACTCTGCCTCGTTTTCAACTTACCCATAAAACCAGCATTGTTTTCACTAAATGTTGAAAATAATCGCTTAATCATATCCTGCATATATGTTTAATAACACTATTGTGAAGTGCAAACCTCAAGCTTAAAATGTCGGGATTATAATATCCCAGAACTTTCAGCGGCGGTGAGCGTGAACCTGAAAGTTGATGTCGGCGTTCAATCACGTTTACTGAGAAAACGAGCGCATTTCATAAGAAATAACTGGGAATAATTTTTGTGAAGAATTGAATTGTCTTCCACCTTGTTCAGTTGTTTTTCCGATAAATCATATACTTTTCAAGATTACAGCGAAAATATATTCATTTATTTTTAAAGGAAAAAAATGTTCTTCTCCTGGAATTTTCGTGATTATCATGATTCCAACTACTAGCATACCAAGTTTGGTGGTACTACAATCAATCCTCGTCTCAAAACCCAATCGTACTGGATTAGTTATCTCATATAAGTTCTTATTAATTATTTAAAAAAAATGCAAAATGGCATTTTCCATTTATTATACATTGAAACCCAGGATAAACACATATTTTATCATTTTTATCATTTCACCATTCCTAAGAATCTTCTAAGTTCTTTACAGTATACTAGAAATGTTATAGGTTTAATCCCATCTGCCCCAAAATTGAAACAAGGAAAAGAAAAAGGAGTATTAAATGAAAGATTCCATTGATATGAATACTCCTGGACATATATATACAGGGTTTCCCAAGCTCGATGGCCTATCAGACGTTTCTGGAGAACGGAACATAGGATTATTCTGAAAATTTCAAACCTCACTTTTTCAGCCAATCAAAAAATTGATTTTTATTCAGTTGCCATGGCAACCCAAAAAATTTCCGGAAATTTTTATCTTCCTGGGTACCCTGGGCGAAATTAATAAGTGGAAATTTTTCTGGCAAATATTTGACATGTGATAGTTAACATTTTGCTTTTATGTACAAATGGAATGTTATTTTTCATATGAAAGGAGATAATATTTCATAATTATATATTCACTAAATATTTCGAATGTGTCTGAAAATATTTTGAGAACTTGCATTTCAACGATGAATAGGTCCATCGGTAAAAAATGTATATCAATCAAATCTACCTATGCTTGACTTGATGAACTCAATACTTGAAACAATTTTATTCAACTTATCTTTTCGTGAATACTCGGCTGAAATTTGCAAGAATTCCTTTCCACATCACTTCCCAATAGACAATCCGCTTGGACCAGTCAAAACTATTTTAGTTCTGCGTGATGTGCAATGTAATTTTAGGTTGAAAATGTCGCAAAATGAATTTTCCTTTCTCACATACAAACACCGCCACTAATACCAACGCGTAACTGTCATTATATCAACAAAAACCATTCATGGCCCACTGATGTTACAACTTGTTTTCTCTCAGAATAATCTACAAGTCAGTTGAATTAACCATTAATTCAATATATTTTGGTGTGAAATTTTCTTACCGAATCCCCCGCGTGCTTGAATTAATTACTGCACTAGGGAGATTATAAGTGAAAATTGGGTTTTTTAGGTAATTGGTTTTGGTCTCGATATCGAACTAGCATACCTAAATACACAACGGCTCTTCGTACCAACACATGAGGGTAGGCGTAGAAATACCCCAAGACGTTAATTTCATTCACTTCGTCGCCAATTAATAACTGGTGACAACAGTTATCGGACTTGATTTCTTGGCGCTTCAACTTTACCAAACAGCACAATTCCGTTCAATACTTCGGAATATTTTTCTATGAAATAAATTCTAGTAAAGGATGAAGTTCATTCCCAATTAACAATTTTAAGACAGTTTTAATTTATTTAGGTTTCAAAAATGCTTTAATATATTCAATAAATCGACATCGGTTTTAAAGTAACCTTAGGATAAACTAAAAGTTTTAAAGACCACTTATTCTTGAACGAAGAATTGAATGCACTCTTTAAATCAAAATAAAAATGCTATTTGCTCTTAATGTCTATTTATCTTATACTGGTTTTATGTTACTCTTAACATTAGTTATTTTAAAACTAAATTTGCTATTATTAAGAATTAAATGACAAGTTGGATTTAAAACAATCAGTTTCAATGCAGTTTTATGGAGTAGCCTTGATGCATTCTTCAAAACCCACTAGGAAAACTATTTTATCCTAAGACTATACATTCAATATAATACCACATTAAATCCAAAAACACAATTTTTACCTTTTAATGAGTACATTACTACTACTACTACATATATGTTTTATGATTCCTCAAAATAATATATATGAATAAATCTCTAAATGAATCACGTGTGGTGTTTTATTGGTATGTCGTTCAACTGATAATTAATATTTGAAAAATAGAATATAGTGCATAGGGCCGATTGTTGAGATATAGTGTAATGAAATTTTTCTTTCTTTTTTTGCAAGACTCGTTTTCTTGAAACTTGATTCGTTTGAAAATCTAGAAACTAGAAAAATGGACTTCAAAAAAACTCACTATAGCTCAAAAATCAGTTTTATGCATCTACTATTTTTTTAAATCGTAACGAACCGAAAATGCATTTTATAAATGTTACATCAATATTGAAAAATAACATTGAGAGAACGTTTTGTAGTTGAGATCACCCATTTCATATAATAACGTACTGCCTTCATTGCACCGATCCACGAGAAACAACCAACTTCTCATGGTTACATTTTGCAACATCACACAGAAATTATATGGCGATATTACTGGTACGTAGTATGAGAGTACTGTATTGCGGAAATTTGGCGGTTGCAGGGAGCTCCCAAGAATATTTGAAGTACATTACATGGGATGTTCAGTGCCTCTGTGTAACATTACGTTGCAGACAGATAATGTTTCTATGCTTGCTGGGTTAGAAGATAAAGCGGTATGAAGGCTACTATCACTCTCAAAGCTGTACCCCGGACATGAGGTAGCTCCCACCAAATCATTGATGTGGAGAAGAAACAGTGTTGCTGCTAGAATGGATCCCTGCGGATCACCAGCATTTATTGGTAGAGTATCCGATGATATTCAATCGACCACCACGTGGAGAGATCGGTCTCTGAGGGAAAGCTAGATAGCAAGGAACACATCTGGGGAGGCCAGCCATAAGATGGAAGTTTGAAAAGAAGTCCCTGGGTGCCAAACGAGATCAAACGTTTTGGAGATATCTAATACAACAGCCAGAGTTCCACCATATTTTTCGAAAGATTGCTGCTATGTGAGACATAAGCAAGCAGATCACCAGTTGATCTCTGATGTCGGAAACCATATTGTCGATCATCGATATAATTCCTAAGCGTTTTAGATATTTCTTGAGCTCGATGTTGATAGCCTTTTCCATGACTTTGGAGGTAACACATAGGTCTGTAGTTGCTAGGTACGGTCTTTTTCCCCTTCTTGAGGACTGGTTGTACTTTTCCAGTTGAACTGAAATACCCGCCAAATTATAGTTAGTTAGTTCGGGAGCACATTTCTTGAGAACGATCAAATTCCATCAGAAAAGCTAGCTTTTTTGGTGTTAAGACCCAGCAGAGAGTATGTGTCCGATGATTCGTTGTTGGAAGATAATCTCAGGCATATATGCCTGTCGATGCTTGAATCTGCAATCGTCTCCGGGTGAATACTGACAAATTAAGAATCTGCACGATATTTTATAGATCTGTGAGTATGGTGTCATTACGTTGTAATTACGCGCGGTCTTCTGGAGCGCGAGTTTTCGCGCTTTTTCTCCCTCCAAAACGGTCCATTACGGTCTCCATACGTTTTTAATTTCCACGCTCGGTTGACTGAAGGCACCATTGGCTTCGATATAGGCGGTTTTAATAAAGGAGGGTATGCTTATCTGGGCCAACTACTCCCGGTCATAAGATTTTCCACACTTACAGGTCTATAAAAAAGAAACATTTTCCTAAAACTTTAATTTCCAAACCATTCCGGAACATCTTCAAATAAGTTCTTTTAGAGCAGAGTTTGTAAGGCAAAATATGATAAAATAGACATTTTGGCAACAAAGCGTTTGTGTTTATCCTGGGTTTCAATGTAGATTAAGGGCCACTTGCACCGTGCTACTAAACCTTAGTTTAAGTGCCAAACTAAGTTTAATGTATAAGATTATCTTGCACCGTGTCGTAAACTTGGTTTAATAGCCTTAACTAGCTGTTAAATTAAATCCCCTAAAATCGGGGGATCAAATAAGAGTTTAATAGTAAACTTTGAAACATAACCATACATTTTAGGTGGTGGTAATTTTTTTTTATGAAGAATCATGGATTTAGAATTGGAAGATGATATTTTCCTAGAAGACGATTTAGATATCTTGGAAATTATAGAGTTTGGCTTTCCTAGACGTATTTATGAAAGGTCAAATTATTTTCAAGATATGGATGAATTAACTTTTCTCAGAAGGTTCAGATTATTAAAAGGGACAGTTCTTCGAATTATGGACATAATAGAAGATCAACTAGAATACCCCCACGACTTGTAAATATCTAGTGTACAATTTTTTTATTTTTTTGGTCAGTGTGAAAGATAAATGTGACAATTATACAATAATTGTTTTTAGAAACAATAGTGTTTCACCAATAAATCAGCTGCTAACTACTCTAAGATTTTATGCAAGCTCGGGGCATTTGGCTGCTGTAGCCGACTTTATGGGGATGCATGAATCCACAGCTAGTCGAGTAGTACAACGAGTCTCTATAAGTTTGGCACAGCTTTATAGAAACTTTGTTAAAATGCCAACACCTGAAGAAAGACTTCAAGTTCAAACAGAATTTTATGACAGAGCTGCATTTCCTCGAGTGATCGGTGTTGTTGATGGCACTCATATAAAAATTCAGTCACCAGGTAGATAAATTACTCTGTTTCACACTTTCATTATCTGAAATAGTGTACAAACCTCGTACAAACATATATATCTGTATTAAAAATAATAATTAATTTGTAGGAGGTGATGAAGCTGAAGTATATAGGAATAGAAAAGGATATTTTTCTATAAATACTCAAGTTATATGTGATGCCTCTCTAAGATTTTTGGATGTTGTTGGGAGATGGCCAGGTTCTGTCCATGATAATACCATTTTTAATAACTGTAGAATTCGCCGCAAATTCGAACATGGAACTTTTCCAAACTGTGTGCTACTAGGTGCATACTTCATATTGAGTATCTCACATTAAAAAAAAACAACCCAGCTGATTTTTGTATACACTAAAAAAATATTTTGTGATATAACTTCATATGCAACTCCTTGTGTGCTTTTAATAATAAAAATTAGGAGACATCCATATAATAAAGCCTGGTCCTTTATTGACTAGTGAAATTGTCAAGCTGTGTGCACGCTTCAATATACTTGAAGGAAGAAAATTTGTATTTCGTGCAAAAAAAATTATTTTAAAAATCGTAGCAAAGCGCTTTCGACTGTTAGGTCATCATCAGTGCGTACTCGTCAGGTGTACAAGAAGCCGTATAAAAACATCATGTCCATGGACTAAGTTGAAATTTAAAATTTTACTTATTTAAAACTTATTTAAAATTGAACAATTTTCATCCTGTTCGAGGAATATTCTGGATTATGATATGGAATACTACATCATATCTGTCTGAATGTTGAAGTGGAACATTCAGGCAGATATAATGTAGTATTCCATATCTTAATCCAGAATAATCCTCGAACAGGATGAAAATTGTTCAATTTTAAATAAGTTTTATATTAGGTATGTAAAATTTTTAATTTCAACTTGGTCCATGGACATGATGTTTTTATATGGCTTCTTGTACACCTGACGATTACCTACACACTGATGATGACCTAACAGTCGAAAGCGATTTGCTACGATTTTTAAAATAATTTTTTTTGCACGAAATACAAATTTTCTTCCTTCAACTTTATTAAATAAACATGTGTTGGCACTGTTAGCTGGTGAGTTAACATGACTTATACAATAGCGGTACCTGTTGCATTGTCAATTTTAAGAAACTATTTCAGGTGACAGTGGATATGAGGTGAGAAATTACTTTCTGACACCATTGGGTAACCCTATAAACAGAGCACAAACACTATACAACGAGTCACTTATTCGGACAAGGAACACAGTGGAAAGATCAATAGGGATATGGAAACGAAGATTTCCTGTGCTGGCTTATGGACTGCGACTCAAAATGAACACAGTTCTAGCTGTAATTCCCGCTACAGCAGTATTACACAACATAGCAAAAGATATGCATGAACCAAATCCTCCACAGCCATTCGACATTGAAGAAGAAGAACTAAATTACCTTATCAATATGGGTCAAATGCAAGACATCCCTGTACAAGGTGTAGCACATGAAGGTTACCAACACCAAATAATTAATGAATATTTTGCAAACTTATAGTTCAAATAATTATTATTGGTACGTAACAGTCATGGTTTCATTTGTCGCTAACAATTTCAAGTCCATTGTTTTTTCTGTAATTGTAATTTTTAGTGTTACCATCACATTGTAATTTTTTTTAAGTTTGATTTGTGTATTCAGAATATTTATTTCGAAATGAAGATGTAACTATCCAAGCTGTTTTTATTTTTTATTGCATTTTCTTCATTATAAATAATAGGGTATTTATTCGGAATTTATGTATGTATTTGTCCTTTGATAAATATTATTTTTGCGTAAATTTACGGCATGTAAAACTCATGGTTAGATCCACTTGAATCCTAAGTTTTTATATTATTTTTATTGTTGAATAGGTGTAAATACATATTTTGAAAGATACATCAAAATACATGTGCTTTTATTATAGATAATCAGACTTCTTAATTCTTTTCAACTTTTCTCTTTCAATCTCAAGTTGAATATCTAAAAGCAACATTTCCTTCTCATGTTTAGTAACATTTTGTTGAACTCTTTGCTCCAACTCCTTTTTTGTATAGGCAACTATTTCTAGGCGACAATCCAATAGTTTGTCATACTTTGCAGCTACTTCTGAAGAAGTTAGTGATTTCACAACTACTGCAGGACGTCTTCTAGAACTGTTTTTTGGTGTTTTCTCAAATGTTGAAGGACCTAAGTTAAAATAGATTTTTAAAAAACTACAAATTATTTGCTTGATATTCTTACCAGGTATATTTTCCTCTTGAGAATGTGATAAAACTTTTGAGATTTTCCTTTTTAGTGGAGAGCTAACCTTTTCTAATAAATCTGAAGGTTTATATGACGCCCATGTCTTGTTTTTCTGGATCTAAAATCAGTGCGATTGATAAATAAAATGCAAATATTGAAATGTTGGTCTAGTGCTTTAATTTTTATTTACACCTGAATATATTTTATTTTTGATTTGAGATTTTTCAAACATAAACATTTAGAGATATTATTAGATAACGTACATTCTCCTGCAACGGTGCTATTCTTGTTGTTGATTCTGTACTTTCTAATTCAGGGGTATTCACAAGCTCCAATTCCTTATCCTATAAAATAAAATGTCCCAAGTTTAATTCCAAAACTAATGCATTTTGCACCGTTCTTCACCGGCACAATAATTTGTTTGCTAATGGCTATGGTACCAAAATTGTAATTTCTATAATTACTTACATATATTGAAGAATCAGGTTTGCTTTGTTGGTCAAATACGAGTTCTATTTTATTATTTATTACATTTGTCAACCCTTCAGCCCCATTTTTAACTTCATCTTCAGATTCGCTGTCAACATCACCTCCATATGGTGGATTCATGCCACTGACAGTCTTCTCATTTATGATTGATAGCAGCAAATCATCAGTTGTATGCCTGTCTTCTACTGGAAGTGGAGGACCACCACCAGTGCCTTTAATATGCATTTTTATATTGGCACATCTCTTCCGCAATTCTTTTTTTTTATTTTCGTAAAATCGTTTTAACACATCTGTTGGTCTCTGAACATTCCCCGGAGATAAAGAATTAAATTCTCTTGCTACTTTCTCCCACGTATTCATTTTATCTTGGTTGGTAACCGCATCGGTTTTTTTATTCTCTAATATAAGTTTATATTTTGCAACAAGGGTAAACAGACATGTTTTTTCATTTATCGTGAAATTGCATGAGCGATTTCTGGACACTTTCAGTTTGTCTGGCATTCCGAATAATCCGAATACTAAAATTAAATTATCTGAAATACCGAAATTCGAAATTTGTCAAAAACACAAAATTATCAAAAACTAGGTTAGACTAGCCACAGAACACAACCATGTTACACCATACATACCAACTTATCAAAAAATAACCAGAACTATGGCTTAATATTAATCTAGTTTAGTTGATCGTCGGTGCAAGTCAAACAGTTAATCTAAGATTTAATAATTTAATCGTAGTTTTTTTAACAGACGCTTAACACAAATACGGTGCAAGTGGCCCTAAATGGATTAAATGGAAAAAGTCAGTTTTGACGGTTTTGACAATTAGTTATTGAAATAATTCAAGAGAAATGTTGCCACTTTACATTCTTTGAAAATATTTGATAAGAACATATCATAGAAGATAACTTATTCTAGATTTAAAAAAATTAAAATTTGCTACTACATTACTCAATTCTAAGTATTTGAAATACTTTTAAAGTTTTTAAACAAATAGCCCAAATTTCCCTATCAAAAGCATACCCTCCATTTGCGCTTGAACCAATGTTTCTCTCTATGAAGAACACTAGCCTTGCCCCAAAAAATTCGGTGGGGCTCTGTCCATGCGTAAGGTACTATGTCGGATTGAAAGCAACTCTTGATGTATTTGTTTCCGATCCTTCTGATCTTCTCGGAGATACCCCTTATGTAGGGAAGGACAAGAACGGGATTTAGTGGTCGTTCTTCGATCGTCTTGGTTCCAAGAAAATCGAAGAAATCGAAGAATCGAAGATTAATTTGTCAGTATTCCCCTTAAGACTATTGCAGATTCAACGCGATTGAAACGTAGTGAAAAAATTTAAAGAGGTAGAAATCTTTCAACCATTAAGACGATGGAAGTCTGAAATGCAAGTAATATTGTGCTGTGTTAAAAAAATTTTTATAGAATAATTTATTTTAGAATCAAAAAATTTTCACTATGTTACTCAATACGCTGAGTAGAATAGAATATTTCAAAATACCAGTTTTTCTGTTACAAAATTTGTACGTTGTCAAGAAATGTTATGAAATAATTTTTTGTAGAGTTTATTATTAGAGTAAACCTGTTACTGATTACGGACTTATTTATATTCCAATATATTTTGCTAACAGTGTATCATGGTATTTTAGGATATATCTTTCGTTTACAAACTAACTTATGAAATATATTGTGATGCTTAAACTATAATAATGTGATAACTTTTATTGCGGGCATCTGTTGTCTGGAATGTTTCTATGTGCACAACGTTTCAATCGGTTCTGTATCTACGATCTTTATCAAAAGTGTGTGTGCTATAACCGCCAGAGTAATGAGAGAAACTTTATATGTCCTGAGGTAATTAACAGGACTGCCTGTTTTCTTAATTGTCCATAGTTAAGCATGGTAATAAGTGGGGACCCTTATTGTTTGTATTCTTCTAGAATTGACCTGTTATTGAATAATTTTTTTCCATACATTCTTAATTTCCACGCTAGGTTGACTGAAAGCGGTGTTGGCTTGGATGTATGGGGACTCTTTGAATTTTCGTTTGAACCAGCATTCTTCTTTGTCTAAGACGTTGACATCTTTCCACTGGATGCGGTCCCAGGTAGCACCTCATATTGGCTGAATCTTGTTTTCATATTGGGCCAATATGGATATATTGTAAATGTAATAATAATATTGAACCAATATGGATGCATATTGGAAACACAATATTTCATTATTAATATTGGTGGAATATTGGCTCAACCTGTTCCGAATATACATTGTTTCATAAAATATTGGGTCAATATTGGTTGAATAATTTTCACCAATATCGATAGAGCGATATTGCCTACATATTGTTTCCAGCACATAGCTCCAATATTGCGATTTCAATATTCCTTCCATACCGACTTTATAGAGATGAAAAACAATATTGTATATCCAAGTTTGGTGGAATATCACGCCCCGATATAATGTTTGCAATGAGTCGTGTCAGCAGATTTCTAAACAATCCTAGAAAAGAACATTGGGCTGCAGTAAAGCGAATATTCAGATACCTACAAGGAACTACTGATTATGGAATTTGTTATAGTGGATCAAAAATGGACTTCAAAGTGTATTCAGATGCAGATTTTGCCGGAGACCTGGACACTAGACGATCCACTACTGGGTATGTCACTTTGACATCCGGGGCCCCAGTGACATGGTGTTCCCGTCGACAGCAATATGTTTCTCGATCAACAACCGAATCGGAGTATATAGCTGCATCAGAAGCTGCTCAAGAAATAGTTTGGCTGAGACTTTTTCTACGAGAAATTGGATTTGACATAAATGAAGCAACTTCGTTGTATGTTGACAATCAAAGTGCCATTCAGTTAACAAAAAATGTCGAACTTCACAAGCGAACCAAACATATTGACGTGAAGTAGGTACCATTTCATTCGAGAAAAAGTTGAAGATAATTCAATTTATGTTCATTATGTTGATTCCAAGAATCAGTTAGCGGACATTTTCACGAAACCGTTATCAAGAGACACGTTTTTGAAGAACAGAAACGCTTTGGGAATAGTTTCCAGTCAGTCCTCAAAGAGTGGGAGTGTTGAAACAAACTACTTTGATCACTGATCTATTCTAATGTTTTTTCTAGTAGTTATGTATATCGATGATTAGAGGTTGTTAATGTTTTGTGTAAAAAGTTGTTGTCTGAAATACATTTTCTTTCCCCGTTCTACCACTGATTCCACGAAATAAACCTTTTCAACAGTTTCACATAATTACAATGCAGAATTATTACTTCAGAAATATATCTGAAACATTCAAATGGCTGTTATGTTTTGAAAAATTTATATTATGAAACAAACCTGGAATATGCCAAGAATGTTCCAAAATATGAACTCATGCAAAGTTTTCTTCGGAACCTCTCTGAGGTCAGACATTTTTAGATTTAGAAATGTCCCTCAAACATCAAAGCAATATTCAGTGGAATGTTTCAAATTGTACAGAAGTGAGTAGGATCCTGACACCTTTCAATAACAATAAAATATTTAAAATATTCATTTTCACATCAACTAATTTGAAATGTCTCTGGAATGTTTCTGAAATAGTTACGAAACATTACTAATGAAAGGTTTTCTTGAAACGTCTCTGAGGGCGGACATCTTTATTTTTCAATATATACCTGAAACAATATGGCAACATAAGTTGGAATGTTTCAAGCTTACAAATTATGTTTCAGAAATATTTCTGAAATCGAAAAATGTTTACTGGGTAATGATCCGTAAAAATTAGTTGAGACCAAAAAAGCGGCGTTTTATTGACCAATAAAAAATATTAAGAAAAAATTGCGATTTTGATTTTTTTTAAATATATATTTCAAATTAAATTTAAATTATAAACAACTTTCTCAAATAACTTTTTTGTTATTTTTACAAATAACCCCACTTTTGCCAATTTTTCCAAGTTGCTGCCATATTGTAGTCACGTGACTTATGTCAAAATCGATTTTTAGGTTTTCCAATATGCAGAAACGTATTTCTTGTTACTCTGATAATATATATTTCCCATTGTAAACGTTATGACCCACACTGTTTTTCTCACAATATTCGCGGTAGGTAAATGCTGGCATATTGAACGGTATCGATTTACAATAAAAGCCAAAATATGATTACTGCACGCCTTATTGCAAAATCAAAGTTTGACTCAATAAACTGACGATATTTTTGACGGGGACGGGTGACATATGTAGACGTGCATGATCGCCAATGATTATTATAAATGTGTGTACCTGGACTATTTATTAGGGTTCTCAATTGAATTATCTTGATAAAAGAGTTTATGTTGTAGGATGATTTTGTTTCTATTTGAACACACACTGGTTATTTGTTGTGCAATGAGTGTAAAACCAAGACAAAAAAACTATGATGCTGTGGTGCATCTATAAAGGTGTTTATGATTGGCAACGTCGCCTGGTCTCTCTCTCTCTTTCTCGCTGATTAATTCGAGAATGGTGCTCCTATCCTAACAGTAATTGAAACACTAGAGAATCATCATAACCCAGTGGTATTGCAGAGGCTTAGGATATTTCGTAACAACACATTCTTTGAGAAGCGTTATTTCGCCTAAAGATAGTTTTTCAATACTATGATAGAGCACAATGTCATCTGCTTATGAAATAATAGAGTTGATTACAATAAAAAAGAGGAAATGGTACTCATAGCCTGGCAACGTTTGGTATATTAGAGAATATTTGACTTTTGACTTTAACCTGTTAATGCCCATTTTTTCAATTAACCTTTAAAAGTGGTAACACTGAGCCTCGAATTCCATTTGTTACTAGCACAGAAAGAAGTTTCTAAATAAGCTTTGTCACACCTAAAATGATCCCAATATATTTTCTGTTATCATACAATTTACTAATAACTCAGTTATTTATACCCAAAAGTCAAACTGAGAATAATGTAAGAAATTTCATAAGACAATGTTTGAGGCACTTTTCGACTGTTTCAGTGAAATCCTTTGTCGATTTCATTTTTGGAAAAGGTGTTAAAATATTTCATATATTTGGTGTTTTTTGAGGTTGAAATGCAATTATATTATTTAAAAAATTACTTATTTATTTCTAAATATTAAAATGAGAGTCGCCTTCAATTGAATTTTTTCAATCCTTTTGTGAACAAATAAAAATATTCCAAAAAACAAAAAAATTAAATATTTATTTTTTATGTACAATTACATTTTACAGCATGTTAATTCAATCTACTCACATAAAACGTATGTGGATAACTTCCTAAAAAATATCGTTTTTATTATCTATAACTAAAGTTGTTTACATTAAATTACGGAACCTACAATATGTTAAAGCTACTTTCAAAAATACAAAATATACAATGTTCATATGATATGACTAATAATTCATTATACATAACTTTTTCAAGAAATTTGTTCCCAATGTGATCATAAAAATCATAAAAAAGAAAACATAAAAAGTATACAACTTGAAAAATATAAAAATATAAATATTTTTCCAAATAATTTTTCCAACACTGTTCACAGAATTTCATATTGCACATGTTCAATATTCTAATTATTGTGAAAAAATGGAAGGCAATATACATGTAAAATCTACATCATAATAGAAACAGTGTTATGTCCAAAATTCTTAAAGTTTAAAATGTATTTCATACTCAACTAAAAACATAAAATCATCAGCAGCAAGAGAACTGTTGATTTGAGATTCGAATATTTATCTAAGAGAAATACTTTTATATAACTCAGTTTCAATAGCAGAAAAAATAACGAAAAAAAGGATTGATGTGACTTACAGCAATTATCAGTCAACATCAATGATTTCAGACATTAGTAAAATAGAACTTTCAAAATGATAATGAAAAATGGATTAGATAATCCAGTATTACACTTTTACCTTTACAATAGGTATACATTATCACAAGTGCCGAACAGAAGACAATTATTATCCCCTTCAATGGTTGAAATATTTCTGTTTGATTTTTGGCAGTTTTCTATCATAACTACTTTGCAATGCTCTCATAATCTTGAGAACAAAATAAATTTCTATTTGAATAGAACAACTATGTACTGAGTATATATATAGGTTTCATGGTCATTGCCCATCATCAGTACAGGCCATCTCAAACAATTGAATCCAAAATATTCGAGCCTTAAGCTATGGACTCCAGAGGTAAACTATGCAATTCACTTACATGCAAAAAATTGCATATCCAATCTTTTGTTGAATGCTGTCGCATTAGTCATTATACAGGGTTAATGAAAATATTGTTGTATAACGATAAATTTGAAACCATATAATTTTTGTTAAGAACTATTACTTTCCTACACAACTAACCTAAATAAGTGTACTTTTTAAAACAAATTCAGCTTAATATTTTGTAATCACGATAACCACAGAGTAGGCGACATCTATATTTTGAAAATTGTACGAAAAACTCCAGGAAAACAAACATTCTGGCACATCTCGTGTTAATGAATTGATGATTATTTCCTTGTTGTTATTTGGTTCGATTTTTTGGATTTGATGCAGAGAGCATATCTTCAATATAATCATTCATCTACAAATGTGTTCATGCACTCAGAAACAAAAAATGAGAACTTAGACTGAAAACCGGGAAACCAATTTCAACGAGAAACTTTCTGGACAAATTCCAAAAACTCTCCGCGTATCAACACTCTCTACCTCATATGATGAAACATGATTGTCATTAAAAACAGTTTCCCTTCGACTACAGTCCCACTTTTCTCGTTTAAATACTGAAAAATTTCAGCCACCACAGGCATTTCTAAAGAATCACTCGAAAATAAAAGTTAGAAGTAAAAGTTCTATAACTGAAAAAATATTTGAAAGACGTCAACAGCTAAAATATAGATAAATGACCTTTGCTTTATTTTCAGAAGTTTTAGGGCGCCACGTGGTGCCAATGGTGATCGCGAATTACCATGTGTTGCTCCAGGGCCATCTGTCAACCATTATCTTTATTCAATCAACACAGAATGAGTTTTTTTTGTGCCTAAATTTATAATTATTTCAATATCAAAATACAATTTCATTAATTAATACAAAATATTTCATATATATATATATATATAACAACACCAAAAAACAATACTTTTGATAGGAAATAAAAATAAAAATTAAACTAAAAATGATCTCAAAGGTGCGATTTGGAGCCTTCCTGCTCGTAGAAGAGAACATAGGCTTCTCCGCTTACGAGGGATTTAGGTGAAATTGGGGTCACTCGAGAATCATTGTACTCATGCCAGGTGCCTGCATACGGGTGTCGACAGCAATCCGTGTAGTGCCCACTGTATGTAGTGGGCACTGTACCGAAAAGGGGCTACATTGTCTGCGGCATAGTTACTCATGTCTAACCCCTCTAGAGGAAAATCGAGTGTAACGTTTAATTTTCCTCTGAATCTTTCCGTTGGAGAAAACCGTTTCAAATGTATAAGTAAAATTTTGGGAAATTTATGTATTGATAGGGATTTCGTGCATTTCCTCCTCTCTTTGCACTTTGCACAGGTCGGCTTCTCTTCACCATCAAGAGTTTCTTTCCTTGTGAACGAATCTACACTGTGATAATTTTAGTTGGCCTGTTCTTTGAGGTATCGGTAGAGACAGGTCCCAGAATGGGTCGAAGGAGGCCAAACAGTGACCACAATAGGTACACTTCAACGTCGATTCCAATTGGCCAACGAAGTTATCAACTATTTTAGAATTGTCCATCCTCAAGTATCGTGACCAAGACTCTTGAGCCTTTTCACTGTCACTCATCATTTCGTCTATTTCTGTCAAAATGGGTTTCGGCTTTTCGGTTATTCTATTAACGTCTTCATGAAGACCCTCCAACAGGAACCGTAGAAACTCCTGAGCATTAAGGAGAATGTTTTTTCCACTCGATGTAATGAATCTTCCGACCACAATTCTTTGATGACCTCTGTAAATGCTTTTATCAAAGCCCCCTTCATACTCGAGATACTTGTGTTAATATCCCTCGTGTATGCGTCCTTTTTCAAGTACTCCAACAGCCATCTCGTGTTTGACAAACATTGGATAACACTGTTCATAAAGCATGTATTTCCAATGTTTTTCAACCCATTGAGACCTAGTGTTTTAACACTATTATGGACCACAGTTTGTCCAAAACGTTTCACTATTCTTATCATGCTAGAGGGATGAACATGAAGGATTCTTCCAAATATTTACAATAATTATGAGGATGAGAAATGGTTCCTAATAAATATTTTTATTTTGAAAAACTTTGACTAAGAAATTATGCCAGAGAACGTTTTAAAACTAGCGTTAACTAATACAACAACTTACTCATTAACCCTGTATAATGACTAAAACTCCATTACTTAACAAAATAGTGGATTTGCACGTTGAAATGTCATTTTGAAGTCTGTTAAAAAAATTATGGAAATTCAACTGAAAATAAAAAACTTATGAGACGTCAAATTTCATTAATTAGTACTAGTCGCGTTTTTTGCCAAATATATTCAGTAATCCATTTTTCATCAATAGTATAATTGTCTTCCGCCAATTAGTGTCAACAAATGAAAAACCACCAAAATCCTGAAATATGATTATTAAGAATTTCAATGTCTTACAAAAAAAGGTGAATTTCAGCAAGTTTTTTTTTTAATTCATGGAATTTTGGTTATTCGTTTGAAAGTAGTCAAGATATTGGAACACATAAATATTATCTCTTTTTATGTTGAACATCATTGCAGGAAGTTTATGAAGTAATTTCATAAGGAAATATTTAGTAACTAAATAATTCAAAAATACTTTTTATAGGGCAATCAAACCAAAATAAGATTCTTACTGGAAAGTCACACCACTTGAATACTGATTTTCTTTGATCATATTATATTAGTTTACAATAAAATCTATATCACACAATCCAATACTTCAACCGCATTCTAAAATATTGTAAAAGGCAGAAAAAACTTTTATCAACAAAAGCATTTTGAAATAAAAAGATAGGAAACTTACTTCAAGCAAAATTTTGATAAACCGTAATATGAAGAATGAACAAAAAATCACCCCCCTCTTTAGCAATCCTGTTAGGCCAATATCTGACAGAGGATAACTACAACTGTTATAGAATGACAATTTATGAAGACTAGATTGTTATTAAAATTGTTTTTTCCGTTAACCTGCTGTCGTCCCCCTACGAACGGCAGCCCTCAAAAGTCGAAACTTTGTGTGAGCTAAGGATTAACGAGGTGCGATTTCTAGAGATCGTCCGTAAGTCTCCATCCAAACCACAACTTCACATTGCGTTACTTGGCTTTAGATATCAATGACCTCTCGAATTAATAACTCACAATTAAATGAATAAAAGAGAGTAGGTATTGAATTGTTATTTTGGTATACAAAATATCCTACCAGGACTACTCATTGCAATAGACCTATACAGTTGGAATATTTGGGTCAAAAATACAACAGAAACGAACGTTTTTTTTTTTCTATTTCCTGGCTGGCCCCTTACAAGCAACAATCAGAAGTTTTCAGACTTGTGCAAGATGGGAATGACAAGGGTCTAGCTCAACTTAAATATCATTAATAAATATTGAAAATAGGAGGGGAGATATCAAGTTGTTTGCTTGGTGAAAAACCACTGGACGAGTTGAACGTAAAATCTGTGACCCCTAAATTCGACAGAGTACGTTTTTGCAAGACTGAAAAAAAATGGATAGTGTATTAAAGCCAAACAGATTGGGGATATAAACTCAAATAATAACCAAATAGCAGTATTTCATTTCAGTCAGTTCGAACCAATTTTGAATTTCATTTATTTGTAGGGGGTGAATCATTGTATAGTGCAATGGAAACATTTGTCAGATGTCATCAAATAGCAGCAGCACTAGTTATTTTCAGCCAGAAACAATTTGCCCCTCATCCTACTTTGTTCATTGATTAATAAATTAGCAAGTAATTTGACTGGATGTAAAACAGTATTTCCTAATAATTCTTGCTCCCGGCAAACTTATCACTCGACTTCTGATATCAAAGGCTTAATAATAGAAGCAGCTAGCTCCACCCATATAACTTTCTAATGAAGCATGCTCAGTAGATTCCAATTATGGACAAAGATGGCTGAATTTTGGATAAATAGTTGTTATATTGTAACAATTTTGTATTGTTATCATGTCTAGGTAAAGTTCGTCAGGTCAGGTATGAATGGTTGGCTAGTAATTTCCGTATTTTCAACTGTTTGCCTGCAGTTGTTTGTTTTGATAGTTCAGCTTGCTCAGGTTAGGTTTCCGTGTAAATTGCGAGCGAAAAACTAATTCAAGCATTATCGATTTGCAAGCTAGGTTAGCTTGCTCAGATTAGGTTTGTGTGTCAATTGCGAGCGAAAAAACAAATTCACGCATTTTCAACTCAATTAGCCTTCTTGTTTTGTCATCTAAACACCCCGCCTCCCCGCCATCAAATGACCCACTTGTACATTATTTAAATTCGAGTTTGGCGCATGCTCACTAGGAAGTTGCACGCGTGGAGCTAGGCGCTAGTCTAAATTATCCATATAACTCTTCAAAAACGTCAACGAGTACTCCAATTAAATAAAATCTCAAAATGATACCAACCAAATAATTTCTCAAGAATAATAGAAATTTTAACCATTAAAAAAAACAATCAGTTCAATATGATGATGCTAAAACGTTAGCATTGGCAGTTTGTAAAACAGAACTATTTATAGATGGGTGCATTTGCACATGTGCGGACTGTCCAATATTCCTATTAGAAGTTTGCTGTTGCTGTTGCTGCTGTTGTTGCTGCTGTTGTGAGGAATTAACTTGCACTTGGGTCATCTGAATATTTGCATTATTAGCCGAGTCACTTTGTTGCTGTTGAGCATTAACTTGTACTTGATTAATTTGCTGATTAACTTGTGCAGTTTCAGTAGCGTGTTTTTTCATATGCCTCAACAAATTTCCTTTTTCTACAAACGTTTTACCACAGTTAGGACAAGAATGAGGCCTCTCTCCCATGTGAGACCGTCTATGGGACACTAAGTGACCTTTACACATAAAATCTTTCTCACATAGGTCACATCTAAAAGGTCTTTCTGCTGCAGCACCTTTGTTATGAGAGCGCTGGTGGAATAATAGATTGCCCTTGAGCGGAAAGGACTTTCCGCATTCGTTGCATGCAAATGGTCGTTCACCAGTATGGGATCTCATATGATTCACAAGATGTTCTTTTCTTGTGAATGGTTTGGAGCAAACGTTACAACAATGTGGCGTCTCTCCGGTATGCTGTCGCAGATGGTTGGTTAGATGTTCCTTACGGGTGAAGGTTTTCTGACAGAATTCACAGCGATGAGGTGACTCGCCTAAAAAAAAAAAGAATTATAAATTACGGGATTCTACTGAACGGATAATTTTGAAATAAGTTTTAACTCGATCCTTTTTTGTTATAGTCTAGATGTAAAAATGTTAACAATGATATGATATTTCAAGAAGGGTGGTCAAACAACCTCTGACACAAGACTTATACGAGCAACAGATGCAAAATCGAACCGGCATCACATGCGCATATACAGTGTGCCTGCTTAAGTTCTCCACATATAGGACTGTTTTTTTAGTACTAAATTTACCAAAAAAAAGTTATTCCTTATAAAAAGTTCTACACAGTCTAAAACCATCAGATTACAATTTTTTCGAGGCATATACGATATTTTAATTTTATGTAAAACTTCGAATTCACTCTTGTTCAGTTAATCCACACTCAGATCTTTTTCACCAAATTCATTTCTAACTTTCCAAATTGTTGTAGCACCCTATAAATGGGAATTGGGAAAATGTCATAGGGGGCTTAAAATGTCAGTAAGTGCAGCTATCAATGTCAGTTGTAAATAACATACCTATTAATTCTTGCTTGGAGCTTTATTATAAAATTTGGAGCTTTATTTCTATGAAATACGCACTAAAACAAGGCACAGTCGTAAATATAGCAACCGCAGGTGAAGAAAGATTGCAGCAAATCAGTACAACCAAAATTCATCAAAAAATCTCCTGTAAGTGATCAGTGGAACTCTGAACCAAACCTTCAATAGTCACGTATCAAACTCAGTGTACAAAACTCAACTATGTCAATCACGGTAAATCTACCATCGCCACTCATTTTATCAGGCAATATATCGTCAAATTAGAGAGTTTTCAACTTGAGAAAAATTCTCTAGCACTCTGGTCTTAAACCGGGTCCAGTGCCAGCAGAAGTTTCAATGGCCAAAAAACTAACTGCTGAGCCACGGCCAAGGAGTAGGCAGATTGAGTCCCCGTAATTTTTTCTGATCTACCTTTGTATTTTTCACTTGCTAGCTTGAACGTTGATATAAAGCTAACAATAATTTCAAAATCAAGATACTAACCTGTATGAATTCTGACATGATTGGTCAAGTGTTCTTTTCTAGTGAAAGACTTTGAACAAAAATGACATCTGTGTGGAGACTCTCCTGTATGTTGTCGCACATGATTATTCAGATGTTCTTTTCTGGTGAAAGATTTTGGACAATAAGTACACTTGTGTGGAGATTCCCCAGTGTGTTGTCGGATGTGATTCACAAGATGATCTTTTCTTGTAAAAGCTTTTGGACAATGTGTGCATCTGAATGGTGTCTCTCCTAGAAAACAAAACATAGTTTTTTAATTGAATTTTATCAAAAAACAATAATCGTTACCTGTATGCTGCCTTATATGGTTGACCATATGTTCTCTTCTTGTAAAAGATTTGGCACAATATCCACAACGATGTGGTGATTCACCTGTGTGTTGCCTCACATGATTCAATAAATGTTCTTTTCGAGTGAATGTTTTGGAACAAAAATCACAACGATGAGGAGTTTCACCCGTGTGCCACATGATGTGATTCGTAAAATGTTCCTTTCGTGTGAATGATTTTCCACAAATTTCACACCTAAAAATAAAAATAAAATCTAGTTACTATAAACATATGCTCTGAACCTGTCTATTATCAATATATATAGTAACCTTCATGTAATGAATTGTATCAAATTTCAAAGTTATATCAATGGCAATAGAAAGATACAAATGTTCAAAATTTCACTAAATTTTCATTTGGAAACACCCATTTGAAATAAGAGTTTTACTGCATAAAATCATTTACCTGAACGGAGTATCATTAGTATGGCCTCTCATATGATTGGCCAAGTGTTCTTTCCTAGTGTACTTTTTTCCACAAATATTACAGTGATGAGGAGTTTGTCCAGTATGCCACATTACATGATTTGTGAAGTGCTCCTTTCTCGTGAAAGATTTCTTACAAATTTCGCATTTGTGTGGAGTTTCACCTGTGTGTTTCCTTATATGGTTCACCATATGTTCTTTTCGTGTGAAAGTTTTAGCACAAAACTGACATCTGTAAGGAGTTTCACCTGTATGACACCTCGTATGATTGTCTAGATGTTCTTTTCTTGCAAAAGTCTTTCCGCAAAGAGTGCATGCATATGGTTTATCAGTAGAATGTCTCTTCATATGGCGTTCTAATGAAGCATCATTTGCGAACACATGAAAGCACACAGCGCATGTGAACATGCTGCCCCCTAAATGACATTTGCCATGTCGAGTGAGTTCTTGGGCATTAGTAAAAGCCTTTCCGCATACCTGGCAAGTAAAAGGTTTGCGTTCAGTATGATAACGTCTATGTACAATTAGTTGGTAACGAAACTGAAACATTTTACCACAAAGATCACAAGTATGTGTACCAACTACTGGTATATTTTCGTTGTTGATGTTGCTTGTGGATGGTTCTTGTTCATCTTTGGTAACTATTGTTATATTTGAATTGGAGATATTTAGGTTGGTTTGGCCTACATTTTGACTGACATTCGATATTTCACCACCTGTAAGGAAGAAATCAAGTTATATTCAAACTTTCGTAGTATATACCAAGTGTCCACAAGGTGGCTCGCCCCTATAATTTTTTTGTTTTTGAAGATATTGAAATGAAATTTGGAGGATCTATATAAGACATAAAACTTAATTTTTTGACAAGTGACTCAACTTCATGCAACTTTCGGTCTCACCGGAAGTGATATGAACTTTTTATTTTCAAATGGGACACCCAGTATTTTCACTTTTTTGTCTCCTTATGAGATTCTGGATACAACCATGTAACGTTTGTTACTTTTTGAATTTAATTTTTTTTTTATTTTAAAATTTAATTTTAATTCTAGAGGGCCATGGATACGTTCAAATTATTGATTTTAGTCCTGAAGTATTGAGAAAAATACAACTTTACGGTTTTTGGTTAAAATACATCTGCTGCGTAAAATTCAATTTTTAAAATTTCAATATAAACAGCTTTATTTGTAAAAATGTATTTCACCATACCCAAATATTAATAAAAATTGAACTGGGACTAAGTAACATAATTTGGGTGTCCCTTTACAATTTGTCAACAACCACTTATACTGTTTCGGAGATCAGCTATAATAGTTTAAACTTAGATTATATGTAATGATGGCGAGGAATGATTTTAACACTGAAATTCGGAAGTAGTAAATTAATTTTTCAACTAATCCAAGTTGATTTTTTTCAATTCTTCAGAAAATTACTAAAATTGATCTTGAATGAATTCATGAAAATTATGATATTAGGATTAGGTGGATAATTATAATCATTAATTGTTTATTCACTTACCCTGACCATTTTGTAGCTTCCCAAAAATTTCATGATAAGCTAATAACTGATTCAAGTCATCCACATTAACCTTATACATATTGTTTACAATATCAACTCCCAAAGCCTTCACTAATTCTTGTTCCTGCATATTTGTCTGTATTTTTACTATACTACCATCAGCTGTCCTCACGTCCATCATATTTGCTTTAATGTCCTGAAGTCCAAACTGAGCTCCGGAAAGTAACTTACAGTTCTGAAATGTTTTCTCATCTTTTACTATTTGTATTGTCTCAGTCAATGAATCTGTTTCACTATTAGATTGGTGCTGGTTAGTTTCAGAGTTCTCCAATCTCACCTAGAATTGAATTATCACCTAGAGTAAGTTGACAAAAGAATAACAGTTGAATAATTGATTTTCCATCACAGAGAAACTTCTCTATGATATGTGAACAAGAAACACGAAATCTTTACGATAAAAAAAATATTTCTAGAATAACTCAACAGTAACCAACATTGGTATAGCTTATTCTAAACTCTTTTGGTTTCGTGCACAATTGACAGACCCTGGAGATAAATCAAAATCAATCGTAGAAAAAAAGAAGAAAGAACCTCACTTTTTCTTTGCTGTTTTCCTATTTTCAAACATATTGTGAAAATTTGTGGTTTTTTTCACTAAAGAGTGATTGCGTTTTTATTGAAAGACTCTGAAGGGAGCATCCATTACTTACGTGAGGCGTTTAGTGGGGGAGGAGGTCGAGCGAAACCTCACTCAATCCCACGTGGAGGAGAGGGTGGTCTCGGCAAATATCACGTAATTTTTTTTCCTCTAAAATCTACTAGTCTTGATGAAAAAAATTATGAGAAAATTGTCTTTTTAAATAAATCTAATGCAATCGAGCACTGATTAACTCATTTACATTACAAACATGTATTTTGAGGGGGTCGAAAAATCGCCGAAATTGTCTCACGTAATTAATGGATGCCCCCAAAGAACATTTCAGTATAAATAAAGCGGAAAAGTAGGGTTAAGTGGGTTGTCAGATATCATAGGTTAGGTGGTTTTACCTCTAGTGCCAATTGTGCACAAAACCAATATTATATTATAAAACTATAATGATTATGATTCCAGTAATTAGTTAAACAATAATTTTTTGCAGAGCCTTTTTATTTTTTATCTTTCTTACTCAAGAAAAATTTAAACAATTTTAGAAAGTTCATAAGATACCGACAAGAAACCGGCATATTCTAGTTATCCCTGACTTTTATTTGTTTAGGGTAAAACATTCTTGTTGTTTAATAATAATTCATATCAGTTTTTCCTATTTTGATAGTGTAAAGAATGTTCTAGTGAAATTTGTGTCCAGGACTGCTTTCATCGATTTGGTCAAAGAGAAGCCCCCATCAAGGTGGAGACAATGACCAGAGGTGTGTTAGAGCGCTATAGAGCGTAGTATTTATCATACGGCTTTGAGTCCCAGGCTTTTTTGACTCAAGTGGTGGTTTTTTGGGGTGAAGACATGTTTCCCCAAAACGGATTTTGTGTGGTTTTATGATGTATGTAGATAAGATGTATATTTTGCTTCAGTAACTATACTAATATAGACAAAATAAATCCACTGGCACTGCCATTGATGTGCTTCATGTAACTTAGGCTCTTGACAGCAAACGCAACAAAGATTGTGATCTAGCTGACCATGATTTATTAATATACTGAGAGATAGCGCACCACTTTTTTCGATAGAAATGAACAGATTCAAACCACAAAAATTTAGGGAGCTATTGAAGAACTAAAACGTAATTTTTTTCAAATAAAAATTAATTCTGTAGCACTTCCGGTTTCACCAGAAATGATCCTGGTTCCAGTTTTTCAAATGAAACACTTTATCACAATTCATGAAATCTAGTGCAAATTCTGAATATAATGAGCAAAATTTTACATTTGATTTGTTTGGTTATTTTTAAATATTATAAAACATTTTGTTTTTAGAGATGATCATTTTTCACATGTGAAACATTCTTATCCGATGCATTGTTGATCAAGAAAATCAATTTAACATTTTGATTATAATACTTTGTCAACAGCGGAGTTTTTAATATGGAAGAATCACTTTTTTCGGTTATCTCATTCTTTTTTAAATGGCATCTCTATGGCACACCCTGTATAAAAAATAGTTTTGAAAAGGACGAATCGAATTATACCAAAATTTTCATTATCTGTCAGGTATTTCCAGAGTTATCAATATATAAAAAAAATATACCATATGTAGTGCGGCCTCTGACCTAACCAAGATCCAAATGATAGAAATTTTGGAATTATACTCATACTCATTTGTATCCTGACGACTTGCAACAATGGAAATAATCATTCATTGAACTTGTCAGATATAGTTCAATGTCTCTTGTGATATTAGCCAAAGGAACAATTTTCTGTCAAATAACTGCCTCATAGCCTACCTTCTAGGATTGATTATTGGAGAGAAATTATTCGCATTGTAATGTCACTTTCCTGCAAACTTCTCCGATTTTGTCCAAATCCTTTGCATTTGCTTTAGTTAAGTGCTTCTTGCTTTGGAGGTGAGAGGAAGTGATGACTGACTTATTGTGAGTCGCAGTTTCAGCTCAAAGCAAATATATCAAATAGAAAGTTCATGACTGATTTGGTTGAGATACAGATGGCTCTGATACCCCTTCCAAGTCAAACAGGTACTCTACTATTTAATTAATTTAATTAATTAAATTATTCGCAAGTTGATCATACATTTAATAAACCAAGAAAATATTGATAAAAAATCTCACCACGCTGTCCAAAACCTGTTGTACTTGCAAATGTTGTAGCTGTTGCACAGTTAAGGCTTGTTGGTTTAGTTGATTTTCAGTGAGCTGTAGTTGAGCAGCTTGTATTGCTTGCAGCTGAGCTGAAATGAGATCTTTCTGGTCTTTATTATCTTCAATAACAGATACCATATTATCTTGAACCTGGACTTGAACCATATTTTGCTGTTCTCCATGTCCAGCATGTTGAAGATTTTGTTGGTGAGATTGTGATATCTGAAAAGATAAATCAGTTTCCAGGAAATATGTTTTTGAATATGGTCTTACTTCTTAGATTCTCCAGGAGATCCAAATGAAAGAATGAAATACTTCTGATGTAATTTAATTAATTATATATACCATACGGTGAAACGGTCTAAGAACATAAGAAAATCCTATGTATCTTCTATGTACATGCCCAATTAGGTTTAGAATAGCACTATCGAGAACCCATTAGCGTAGGCGGCCGCAGCAGAGAATATATTATCAATGTTGTTGGCGAGCTAGTCTGACCCATATTGCTGTATGCAGTGTTGCCCAAATAGCATTATATGTTTCAAATATAATTTGTGATATGGAGGATTTTAATTCGATATGAAAAAGACATTGATGTCCTAGTGTCTCTAGAAGCCAAGAACCTCCCACAATAAATAAGAAAGACATTGCAGTAATAGTAGATATCTATTCAGATGTAATCTGCAACAAGACATTTGAAAAATTAAAAACACATCCGGTATTTTAAAATGGCTCCAAGTTAAGCAATGCAAATAATATACAAATATTATTCTTATTAACTCAAGTCACAGTCAGTGTATCTGAATACTTCAGTTTTGTCCCTATTGTGAACAACAGTTCGTCGAAGTTAGAGCAGATCACCTGAAAATTATTGAAATATTTATTGGGATCATAATTCTGCATCTGGCTAACGAGATTGTTATAATCTCCCTGAACTTTTCTATTATGAAATATTTGACGGACACTACAAATTGTTTTATTCAACTTTGAGGATTGTAAATAAGAGAGGCAGTATGATCAGTAAATTTCATAGAATTTCATCAGATCTTCCATAGTTTAAAAATCTAATAAATGCAAATCATTTTGTGATAAAACCTAGAATTTCAGGTTAGTTAAATGGCGAAAATACAGCACAACCATTGTTTTAGACAATGGTGCAATCTGATCTAAACTTTTCTGGGTTTTGTCCAAATTCTCAAAAATTTAAAATATTGGAACTTTGCGGATTTTATACGAGTATGTTCTGCCTCTAACAAAATATTTAATAGTTTATGGCATCATCCAGATCTACATTCATCTACTTTTTGAATCTTTTCTTTAAATAGAATATTATGTATCAAAGATAATTATAAGAATCGAAGACTGTATGTTCAACGATAATTAAAAGAATTGAGGAAATGATGCTGGAAATATTCAATTCAGAACATACATATTTCAAATAACCAAGACAAAACAAAAGTTGCGTGAGCATAAAAATCCAAGATTACAAATTTGAAAATTGTTATTAAAACTAAAATGGTGATATAATGAATATATCATTTTGAACTGAAAGGAATGATTTATTGATAAAATTTATTTACCCTCACATCTCTGGATATCTGATTCTGGTTCTGTGATGCCACATTCCCATTTTGATGATGATTAGTCATACCATGGACGGTTTCAAGATGTATTCCAGCCGGTATGCCCAAGTTCCCTTGAGAGCTAGCTATGCTTACTGGAATTTGTGAATGTTGTTGAATAAGCAATGGATCTGCTTGGAGGAGATTAGCATGCTGACTCAGCATGGCATCCTTAAACAAAAACATAAATTTAATTAATTTCACTCCAATTTTTTTACATTTTCAACTTTTCAGAGAAAAATAAGTGGCTGAAAATCGCAGAGTATTCGACAATACCACTACACCTAAGTCTCTGCTAATGTTTCATAATTTATTTTGTACCTCTTCAGAGCTCAGGTATCCAAGACCCTGTGATTTCAGTAATGAGGAGAAAAATTGATGTGAAGATATTTTTCATTTCATGCGCTAGATTGGCTATTGAATAATACCGAATGCTTCTAGGCTATGGCCTACACAACACACGAACAAACGATGGACATCTAATAAATATCCTCATAGGTTGGAAGATATACGTACTAGATATACGTCTAAGAAATATATGTCATGAATACCCATAAGATATCCATCAAGGATCTCCAACAATCCCAATTTCTAGTTAAGATTTTTATTGTATGCCAAAAAAAATCATATAGGTCGTCAAACTCACAACCTGTAATAGTAATTCATGAAATGAATACATCACAACTGAAGAAAAATACAACATTGCTTTATAGAAGATCATTAACTGATAGTTAATGAATATACTGGGGTTTTACCCCAACACCAAACTGCTATTTTTAACATCTCGACACGTTTTCCAGTCACTAAGTAACCATCTTGAGGGAATATTTTTAATGTTGCCTTATTTATTCTCCATTTTAATTTTAAATTGATTTACCAATTACATAATGTGATATCAAATACCAGGTGAATTATTGTAAGAAAATATACATTAAACTGTTCACCGGTCCATTGTATAGTTTGTTAAAATAATCCATGTGTTGTTTGATATTATGTTATTAGCATATTCAATCAATTTAAAATTTACCTGATTGATAAATCAGGCAACATTGTAAAATTAATTCATGATAGATTATAATTAAAACACCTATATCTAGCATAGGAATCTAATGGGTGTAAATTACCATTCAGATCCTCACTTATACTTAATATTTCGAATGTGAATTGCAACAGAAAAATATTAACGAAATTCAAAAAAATGTAGATGGTTAAAAATAGAAATGAATTCTATTTTCAGCAATGACCCCTATGCTATTTGAAATTTTTAAATTGATGTGCCCCCTGGCGCCCTCTCTCGAGCAATCACCATGTCTTTGATTTAAAAAATCGATGATAACCCCCAAACGTTTTTTTTTCCTATGTACGTCGAACCTTTCAAAAGTTAACAGGGGAGAGCTTCAAAAAGCCACACTCTATATCTTATTGCATTGAGTTCTGAATGATGGATGGTCAGATAGTAGTCTGTAGATTTGGAGGAATATTGTCCCCAATAATTTCTAATTAATTTATGTGCTTTAAAAATAAACATAATTTTACCTAGTAATGGTGTGTTAAAGAGAGTGGCAAAGGGAGCTCCCAAGAGAATTCAGGGGTTAGAACCTCCCGAAACAGACATACATACTTGCTCTTGAATGTTTGATGAAAAACATGCAGGCTAGTATTGAAACTCTTTCCCAAGATAATCAATCAATCAAAAATATGCTTTATTGTCTAAGAAAAAATGTTCTCATTGACAAAGTAATTATGCCAATATACACAAATAGAGTTACGTGATCAATATGTAAGTAGTAGAATGTAAAATGTAAATATAAAGATTGGTTTAAAACTGAAAAACAATATGCAAAAAAATATATATAAAGACACAATATATAATATTACAAATTATAATATTGAAAACTTTCCAAATGATTATGACATATAACACGATTTGTTAAGATAATATTCTTGTAGGGAATAATAGGTGTTTAACCAACATTTCAAATCCATTGTTTATTTATTAATTTTAAACAGTTAAACCATTTTTTATGAATATACTTGGTAAGTTTAATAATAATAGAAGCAATTTAAGAAAACTACACTAGAAATAATTACAATTATGCCCTGATCTATCCCTCAACATTAACTCATATCAACATCCTGAATTACACAACGAACAAAAAATCGTTCATTGTCGTTTATTTAATGATTTTTCGGTTAATTATGAATAAAAACGAAATAAAAATACCCTTATTCCCTTATAACTTTGCAGCTCATCATAATTTCCTTGTGATAGGGTTTACTGTAGCCATAGTTTGTTGAATACAAGGAATGGAAAAGAGAGGAGGGGGTTTTGACATATTGAAGCTAAAAATGCCCAGTAAAAGTGGAGAAATACTAATTCCATTAACCAATTGATAAACTCATTTCCAAAACCAGCGTTGAGATTATCAATACTCTATACGTGATCCGTAGCGAAATTGGAATTTATTGGATTTGATTTATTTAAAATATAATCCGATTTCAGTCAAAATCAGTGGTCTGTAGGATAGAATAGAATTATATCTACCTTACAAACCACTCATATTGACTAAAGTTGTATTGAATTTTGAATTGTGTTGGTTTTCATAACTGCTTAAATGTCAACAAATGTCAAACTCGCTACGGATTGAGTGTTAGAAATCGCACCCCAGCCTCAGCTTTTCCATAAAATGACATGGTACGTGGGCAGCAAAGGTGCAACCAAACTGAGATTAATACCCATAGACCTGAGTTTTTCAAATAATAAAGTATGCCTGTTAAGGAGCACAGTGTTACTTATAATAATAAGAGATTAATGAAAGCTGTAATCGAAAAATTCATTTTTCTGCACTATACATAGTAGTCATAGTACCCAAATAAAAATTATTTTAATACATACTTTATAGTATGCTTGAAAATCTACCAAAAAAAAAATAACATTACACTTCTTCTTGCTGCCTGGCCTGGCGGATTGGGGGCTGGTAATTTCATAAGTATAGTCCAAGTCGGTAAGAACAAATACAAACACAAATATAAAACTTCGGATGTATTATACATTCACTGTCGTTTCGGTTTTGTCATTAACATTATGGTACTGTCACGAGCTTGTAGTTAACTAATGCGCTTTTGGTTTCATTTATCAAAACAACTTAGAATATTGATATAAAGGCCACAAATACATTTTTTTAAACATATAATTTACTAACTCTGGTGTTAGAAAAACATAAAAACGGTTATATAACAATGATGGGAAGTGACGAAAACCTGATGCAGAAACAAAACACCAAACATATTGGGACCAAATCGAAGGGCATCGACATAGCGCAGCCATAGTGAAGCACTTAAGCCAAACACTGACAGCTCACAATCTTAACCTGAACAGATCTAAGATACGCACAATTACTGGCTAACTAACCTGACATTACGGCCTTGGGAAACACCTGCACACTATGGGAATAAACAGAGAAACCGTGGAGTGCAGACTTTGTGGTAACGAGGAGGAAACAGTCTCTCACATCATCTTCGAATGCGATGCGCTGCACAATAGGCGCTACAGAATATTCAAACAGACCAACCTAGAAATAGGCATGAATCCGAAACACCTAGTGAATAAAAATAAACTACTAAACCTAGTAAAAGACACAGGCCTATTTAACTAGGAACTACTGAAGACAAAATAATACAATAGACCCTAGCTGGTCTCAGTGTTAAGGGACACCTTCTTGGGTAAACCCTGCATCTGGCTCGTCAGCTTCAAACCAACCAACCAACCATTTGAAACAACCTACTTCTTGATTTTTAAAATTTTTACACATATGAGGACTTTGCCAGTATATCAGCTAGTACTATCGCATCTAACAAAGCTATATTTTGATAATTTCAGTTCAGATTCCTCGATGTACTCAGTCATCCAGGCTTCACTTAGTATAATGATAGACAGATTGTATTTGAGAATATTTGCTATAATAATGGCTTTGTGAGCAATACAACTTTGGATATTCAGATAGATTATGTCTTCATTGTATATAATACCATCATGGAAGAATGATCTTAGTTATTTGAATTGTAAGATTTTTCAGATTGTCTGGGATTGTCATTCTGTCTAGTGTTCACTAATGTTGGAACATTATTGACATATTTTATAAATTTCGTTTTTTTTCCAAATTATCCAAAAAACGATAAGAGTAAATATCAGCGCGCCACTACTAACGGTCCAGTTTGAATATACCCTTTGAGTGCCTCCTACTTATCTGATCCAGTCGTACGTAGCAGTGGATGGGAGGTGTGACGACAACTTGAGCATATAAAACTAATGGATCGACGGCAGAGCTTCATTCTAAGCCGTCTATCAGATTCTAATGCTTCTAGTATTTCTAGCCAGTCCAGCCAGCCAGCCAAAGCAGTCCAGCCGAGAGACCAGCAGAAAACAGCAGCCAGCCGAGCCGATAGCAGCAGACCAGAGAGTAAGAGCCGCCGGAACCACAAGCCGTCTGAGTAAGGGTATAAGGTAATTGTTTGGTGGAGTAAGTAAGTCCTGTCAAGTCAGGCACGAGTAATATATTTCTATATTGTTTCATGCTAGCGTGTTTTCCGTTAACATTGATTTGGCTATTTTTTCGAAACAATCCAGCTTAACAGACCGGCTTTCATAGAAATCGTATCAGGGCACTGCAGAGAGATGTCTGTTAAATCAGTTTGAACTCATAGCAGCAGCTTGGACTTGGCAGTACAGGGAGCTTTACTCCCGGTCATCAGATCCAAGTTGCAAAGCAGGTCCGTAGTAATCAGATCGGTAGTAATTATTAACTAGAGCAGTCCGTACAACTAGTGATATCAGCTTGAACTTGGCACTACAGGGGGCTTTACTCCCGGGTATCACATGAAAGTTGAACTTATTGCAGCAGCTTGAGTTCGAATCCCCGCAAGCTGTCTATTTCTGAATATCTCGTGTCTGAAGGTAATAGAGCTTTAACCCGAGCTTTGACCCGAGCTTTAGTAGAACTTTAACCGAACTTTAACCGAGCTTTAACCCGAATTTAACCCGAGCTGCAACCCCCGCTTTGACCCAAGCTTTAACACAGTTTGCACCCAAGCAGTAATTGAAATTAACGAAAGTTGTAATTTCCATTGGCATTTTTTTTTTAATTAATCAGATTGACTATTTCCTTATTACACTGTGTAACTGACATCTGAGAGCGGCGGGTACCCAGGATTGAACCCAGCAAAGGCAATTAAAGTCTGCCTTTCTGGCCAACAGTGATTAGGTCGATATCATAATGACCCCTGGAGTATTACCTTCTTCACTGAAGCTGCCCGGAGCAAGTGGCCTTGCCACATTAAACAGAGTGGCGCCCGAGGCATTCAGGAACCTGGATTCGGGTGTCAAAGTGACCCGTAAAGCTTAAAGAGCTTTACACTGTATGTATACTTGTGTGTGTGGGTTTGAAAAATAAGGCACACTTTACCGAAGAACAGTGTTAATTTATTTGCAAGGCGTTAGTGTTTTTATTTACGTATAGTATATAGCAATTACAATACTAACCTGCGCTATTTTCCCTTGATTTTCTCTGTTGGTACCTGGTAAACCATAGACGGATACTTGTGGAATAGGCCCAGGCAACAAATTCGTCAACACCCAGTATTTTGCAACGTTACTGAGAGCTACAGCATTCAATGCAGTGGTATTAACCCTAAGATCAGTTGGAACGGATGTTGTTGAAGGAGGCCTCTGCAAATTACCCTGCAATAAATTCTTCAACATAGACAAAAATTGTTTTAATTTTCATTTATTTATTTAAACGGGCAAGCCCAATTCAGGTTAAAATATTACAGTAGTATATATAAATAGTTAATACAATACAATAAAGTGGTTAGAAGGTAAATTATGTGATTAGTACAGATGCAGTTTTACAAGTAAGTCAAATAATAGAAGAAGAGAAGATGGGAAAATAAGTACACTTTAGTAGCAAATAATCAAGTCTGGCTCGTGTAGGCCAAGTAGCACTAATCCCAACAAATGAGCAAAAGTGAATATAGAGTATTAAATATCAAACATCAAATAGCAAGATCGAGAATATGGTTTTTAAAGCGAGGGACTGATATGTTAAAGATTTGAAAATTGTCCAAGGAGTTGGCCAATCGCAGAGATCTGGAGATGAAGCTGTGGTATGAGTAGTTGAATCTGTGAAATGCAACGTAAAAGGTTTGTACCTGTCTAGTTGCCCGACTGGGGACAAATAGGGATATTTTAGAGAGGAGCTCTGGACTGTTGCTAAGTCCATTGACAATCTTAAATAGAAGTAATAGGTCTCTTTGCTTCCTGCGTACCTCAAGAGAAGGAAGATTCAATATGCGTTCCAATGCAGCATAGTCATAGTTTACATGCATCTTGTAGGCTATATATCTAAGAAACTTGTGCTGAACAGCCTCAAGCTTCGTTTTGTATGTCGCATAATGGGGAGACCAAACTGATGAGCAATAGTCGAGGTGAGATCTAACGAGAGAAAAGTAAAGGGATTTAATAGCCGTGATGTTAGTAAAGTCGCAGGTGGTTCTCTTTATAAAGCCTAGCATCTTCATAGATTTCTGAGTGACAGTGGAAATGTGGGATCTGTAGCTAAGTGTGGAGTCTAGGATCACACCTAGATCTTTGGTTTCGATAGCTGAATGGAGGGTAGAATTATTAATGCTGTAATCAAAGGTGATTGGGTGGTGAGTTCGGTGGAAACGAAGAATATGGCATTTGGAAGCATTCAGACACATTCCGTTTAGGGTGCACCAGTTAGATAGGCAATCAATATCATTTTGAAGGCTTATTGAATCAGCCTCGTTTCTGATTATTTTAAAACATTTCAGGTCGTCAGCAAACAGCAAAGCTTCACTTTCTTGAAAACAGCTAATGAGGTCGTTAATAAAAAGGTTAAACAGCAATGGTCCCAAATGCGATCCTTGTGGGACACCCGAGGTAACTGCGATGGGATGCGAGTAGTAGTGATTAACCTTGACAATTTGTGTTCTTTCCATAAGGTAGCTCCTGAGCCATGGTAATACTGTGCCGTTAATGCCGTATAATCGAAGTTTATGAATCAGGAGCTCATGATTGACTTTGTCGAAAGCTTTGGAAAAATCAGTGTACACAGAGTCAATTTGTGATCCCCTTTCCAGAGCTTCCGACAGAAAATTCACATACGTGATAAGACCTAGTTCAGCTGATTTTTTGGATGCAAATCCAAATTGCTGAGTCCCTATTATTACTGAGCAATCGTAGGAAAGGAAGTCAAATATGATACTCTCAAAAGCTTTGGGGATAGCGCTAAGTATAGAAATAGGACGATAATTGCTCACGTCAGATTTTCGGCCAGATTTATAAATTGGAGTAACATATGAGGTTTTCCAGTAATCCGGAAATTCGCCTGATGATAGAGACCTATTAAATATATAAAAGAGTGGGCGAGATAAAATGAAACTAAATGATTTAAGAAAAGTAGGAGGAATTCCGTCGGGGCCAGGGCCTTTGTTGGTGTTAAGTTCAGACAGTTTTTCATAGATTTTCGAAATTTCGATGTGATAATTAGACACGTTAACCACAGATGTAATAGGAGTATCGTTAGGATGTAAGGGTTGATTTGAATAGACTGAAGAAAATTGGTTGGCGAAAAGGTTGGCAATATCAATCCCAGTGCGAGCAGTTAAATCACCATAAGTCATTGTATCTGGTATAGTGTTACTTAACCTTTTGCTGCTTACAAATTTCCAAAAGGATTTAACATTATTAATAATAGAGTGTTCAGTACGTTGAATGTAATCCGTGTAGCATTGTCTTGATAGCGATTTACATCTTGATCTTAGAGAACTAAATGCTGCATAGCTTTCGGGACACCTGGAGCTCTTGTAAATCTTGTGCGCTGATTTCTTCTCGTGAATTAATTTCTTCAGCTCGGGGGAATGCCAGCATGGGAATTTCTTTTCATATATTTTTTTTTGCGGGACAAAGCGGTCGATGATGAAGTAAAGAATGTCGTAAAATATAGAAACCATATCAGAGAGCATATCTTTGAGTTCCAAGCCCACATCTGTTGTACAGGTTAGGAAGAGAATAAAAACATACGGTCAACAGAACAGTCTTTCAATAAATTTAAACAAAACACTCTCCAAAATAAAATTGTGTTGAGATGAATATAACAATATTACACTGACAATATATTTCCTTGCTTAACAACCAATCAGTGGATTTCAAATTTTAAAATTCAGCCAATAGAATCGGAACTACAATGAAAATAATGATTTAAATTATAAACGTCAAATTTATGTGTTTTGACTAGTTATCTTTATTTATCAATATGAGCGATCGCTGGGGACAAATGTCCATTGGTATCATAGATGAGGCCGTGGAAAAGAGTATTCCGATGAATACGGCTAGAAGTAAAGCATCAATTACCAGGTGACACAATTTTTCTTTATTTCAAATCGATATATTGTCGTCCTAAATATAATTCGTGGTATGATTAAAAACCTATAATTTTTTGGAATATCAATTCATTTACAAATACAACTCGTCCTGCGGACTCGTATTTTCTTGCATTGTAATTGCAATTCATTAATATTCCAAAAAATAATCGGTGATAATCATACCACTCATTATATTACCCCTGACAATATAACTGTTGCACTTTCAGAATTATTCTATAAATTTCAATCATAGAGCATTACATCTATAAGACTGTCTACCTTATAACAAGAGCAATTAAGATAATAAAAGCACTGCCAACGAAAATAATCGAATTACACCGAAAATTTCCTACATGTGTAAAAACGTCCATAAGACGTGTGCAATTACCGCTGGATTATAGCGACTATTTCATTCACACATGGCTGCACCTATGAAATTACGTGGTTAAATTCACATGACATGCAATATGAGCGGATATTCATGTAAACACGATAATTTAGGTAAACACGCGGATATTTACGTAAACAAAAAAAGAAAAGTGTCAAGTTTGACATAACTCAAAATTGAAATGTCTCGTTTTCGGTTATTTTCTACCAAGGAAATTAGTGAACAAGTAAGCTAATCCATCTCAAAAAAACACAAAAAGGAGTAAAGAGTCTGTCTGGAGAGAATTTATGTATTTTTTTAAGTTTATATGAACTTGAATATGAATGATTTCACGCTGTTCATGAAATAGTCTTCCTAAATATCACTCGACCATGACAAATAGAGACTACTATTTTCTTTAATTCAGTAAACTTGTATTTTGAGACAATTCGATTCAACCATATGAACATTAATAATCAGAATAACTCAGGGAGTTATTCTATGATATCATAATTGTCAAAATACAAAGTACTCTGATAGAATTATGAAGAAAATAATAGTCGTCTATTTGTCATGGTCTTGTGATATTACCTACGAAAATTTCCCACATGTGTAAAAACGTCCATAAGAGGTGTGCAATTACCGCTGGATTACAGCAACAATCCCACTCATGTATAATAATTTCCATTATTGCTATTCGGCTAAATAGGAAGAAACAGAAATGCAAATTAATAAAAAAAGCGTATAAATTATGTTTCCATAGCAACGCTAGCATTAACTGTTAGTTTATCAAGCGTTGCACGTCGCATCAGTTTGATAATAAATGGAAATGTCAAAAACAGAATTAAACAGCAAATAATATTCCAGTAAGTATACTCTTCGAACATACTCCGGCATACTCTTCGAACTTAGTTCGAATAATGAATCAATAAAAATATGCTAAATTCATTTCATATTTGTAAAAAAATATGAATTGGTTATTTTTTTGACAGTTAAAGAAAAAATACTGCATAAGTAAAGTGTTTTTTTTTCACACAAGTATCACTTTACTCGATACATAAATTACTATTTTCTACGTTCATGCAAAAAACAAAACTTTATTGAACTATATTTGGTGGAAAAACTGTCTTTATTGTACTCATCTGTCATTCTAATATAGCGTTCTGTCATCATGACAGACATAAACTTTCAAATCGACGCCAAATTTAGCCCATTTTCTGTGAGATTGTATTACGTTTTAAATAGTTGCATGTTTCATCATATTCATTATATACTTAATGGACTATGAAATTACTAGAAAATGCAATTTGTTAAAAATAAAATTATTTCCTTCGAATATCATCTGAATTACACAAAATGTTTTTGAATTACTTTTAGCAGATAGATTTAAACAAACAATGTCTTCCTTACAGTTTAGTCCCACCTAAATGAAACATTTTCTGGTTTTTGCATGAGCTTAGAAAAAATATTGTATGAAACTCGTGCAAAAAGAGCCTCATTGGACAATTTCACGTCGAGTGCAATAAACACCTACTTTTTGCACTTGTTGCATAAATAACTATTTTTCTATGATAGATGATAAATGTTTATAAACTGTGATTAGTGTCAAAAATTTATTTTCATTACTAGAGTGAAAAACTATAACTTTCATATAGGGTATCCAAGATGTGAATTGAAATGTCAAAATAATTTTTCGTTGGCTTTCATTTGATTATATATAAAATTTGTGATTTTGGAGAAAGCACAGTCTGTTACTCTGTTAGAATGAAAATTCGCAATGCTCATGGTTCCTCACGCTCGCGCTCGGAACTTCCCGCTCGCATCGAATTTCATTCCAACAGAATATTACTGTTCACCCACAATCTAGCATCATTCTTTAATTAATATCAGTTTTTTTTTTTGTTTTGGGATTGACTACTATGGTCATTAACCATAATGTTCTGGGTAATCTTTGTTACTAACTTCTTACGTCACTTTAGGAGCAGCACTGTTAATTTTTAACGCAACAGGGAATCGTGGAGGATTGTTCCCAGTAGGCAACGAGATTCGATCATTCAGATTTTCACATCTGTATCACAGCTATTGATTCAGAAATCAGACCCAGCTGAATAATTAAAGGTTTCATCACTGATCTGAAATTCATTGAAACTCCTTGAGAACTGTCATTATTAAATGAACATTTCAACAACTAGTAGGTACTTAATGTATCTTCTGGTATAAAGATGAAATATATTGTTACTTTGTTATTGTGGCAGGTATTCAATAATTTTATTAAGTTATCAAGTTGATGAATCTTGCATCTGTGATGAAAGCAATGTATTGGTATAAAATTGCAAATTGAGTAGTAAGTATAAAATAAATTCGTCAATCACAATTAAAGGTACCTATACCATCAATATTATGTAGTTAACAAATTACTTGAGTTAAATATGTAGGTGTTCATAATATGACAGTTCAAATTCTAATGAACAAAGAATTAAAATAAATAAAAATGTATACACTTAAGTATATATATTTTATTTTATTCAACCGCTCTACGGTTGACAGATGGGACTTTAATAAACAAAACATTACTATGGCCTCACTTACCTCGGTATTTGAAGCACTGTGCCCCACCGATAGAACACTTTGATTATCAATATTCATTACGATATATAAAATGCAATAGAATATGACCTGCCAAACATCACACCGTGACAATGAATTATTGTAAATAACAAGTTTTGAATATTCCTACAATATTTACTGTCATATTCTGCCGAAGAACGGGGGGACGCGAGAGGTAGCCATTACAAAGTTAAGAAATAGTTTTTGACGATTTCTGAACGAATTTACTGCTATCATCCGATGAACATATGGCACGAATCGTTCTACTTATTCCATAACAAAGTTGTACATGATTTGTTATTGAACCGATTAGCCAAAAACGCAATGATTTAGAATAAAGGAAACAACGGTAGCGGGGCGCCGCAAACAATAAACAGTCGAAAACAACATGGCGGCAGACGGATCAAAGATGATGCGTAGAAAAACAACCATAGAAATAATTTATATTTTCGTATATACGCCCAATAAATGAATTTGAAGACATGAAAATAGACATTTCCAATAAAATGATCTATATAAGTTATATAAAACCAATAATTCATAATGATTCTGTAGTCAAAACCTTTTTGAGATTTGAATCCCTCCAATTTGTTGGATCCGCGATCCGCCTATTTCTATATCGATAAAATAGAAATTTTCCATTCATTCAAAAATCACAGATCACTGCTGTGATTGTGAATGTTGTGCGACATCTATAATTGATTGGTTGAACTGATAAAAAGTGCATCAGGTCTTTATGCCATAAGGGGTAGTGTATCTATTTTAATTTTTTTCTCGTTATTAATCAATTTTTGGAGAATAAATTGAGTTCAGTGATATTATTTAGTGTTCATAGTTTCAGAATAAGTCAACTTGAAATGGTGGCAGAAGTCAAAAGTTCTATTACTACGTTACTAGGCATATTTGCTCAGTGCTGCAATGCTAAAATGTACTATCAATAGTACCAAGCACAAATTTTCTTTACATTAATTTACATTAATAAACAAAGAGTTACACCAGACATGGCAATGTCATCGTAGATAAAAATGTCTGATGAACTCATTTCAACTTTTGACAACCGAAGTGCTTCATTCAAATTTGAATGAGACTGAAATTAAACACACTATGATCTCTTATGGAATCTAGCACCATTATATTGTTTCGCGCCTAAATTTTTAGCGCAACCTAGCGAAAACGCATTTCGCGAATTGGGAGATTTTTAGTTGAAAGTTAAAACATAAGCAATCTTCTTCTTCTTTATTTTTTTTTGGTTTGACACGTAGGCAGTGTTGCCGATCTGCGGATAATTACCCTATTTTCGGGTATTTTACTGCTTTGCGGGTATTTCAGTTTTGCGGGTAAACGCGGGTATTTCTTTGCATCTTCATCTCATCTCAATTATTCACTGTTTTGATGTTAAAAGTCACCGCTAGAGCCATCTTATTTCTTATTTTATAGTATGTGACTCTGTGGACTGAAATTGCCAATTGACCTTCATTATTATATCTGTCAAAATTTGTTTTGTGTTGGTTCGTTGGTTGTCAAATGTCAAATCAATATCAGTTGACATTTGCAATTATTTATATTTTGTATTATTATTATTATTATACACTGAAGATCCGATCCAATTTGCCTGGAAACAACTCTGTAATTACACCAATTAGATTTTCCAGAATATAATAAAAGCCAACAAAATGCAGGTGATCTCGGTTTTCCGACTGGTCGTTCTTTTTCCAACCTACCCGTCAGAGGCGTATGTAAACTAATATAGAGGAGAAACACTTCAAAATTGTACGCGGGTAAAATGCGGGTATTTTGAATTCACGTGCGAGTAAAATCGGGTATTTTACGTCAAAATTTCGGGTACTTTGTTGATTTGTCATTGGCAATGGCAACACTGCACGTAGGCTATATTACTACACTACATGACATAATATATTTAATCATATTCAATGTAGATGAATGAAGAGAAATTGCTTGATGTTGCATAACTTCAATACCCACAATTTTTATTATTTTGAAAAAACTATGTAAAAGAATAACGTTTGTGGGTTAGGCCATATGGATTTTGCAAGACGAAGGTACATTCATAACCAATGTGAAGATTACAAACATCATGAGAACTACATGAGAATGGATGAGAATACGTTTTGTTATATTAGTGACCAAAGTGTCCAAATCAATCTCAAAACGCATTTTTCAGTAATTTTGTCATCTGAATAATAACAGCTCAACCTGTTGATTTTCTTATTCCTCACATCTGCCGTTTTACAATATTGTTATTAGCATGATCAATTGACGTATACAGTAAACGTTCATTCTTGTTCTTATATAATCGCTATTTTAGCGTTGCACAACATGTAATTTACTTCATATTCTGCAATTAACATTTTTGTTGTAGCTGCTGTCCACATGAACTTAACCGACGCCATCTTCTTTTTCAAATATGACCAAAGGTTTTTTTCACGAGAACATATTATCAGAGGTAATATAATAAGTGGTATGATTTATTACCGATAATTTTTTTGGAATATTAATGAAAGCTGAAAATACAACGAGTACACAGGACGAGTTGTATTTTCTTGCATTGGGATTGCCAGTGAATTGATATTCCAAAAAATTATAAGTTTTTAATCATACCACGAACAATATTTAGGACAATATATCGATTTGAAATAAAGAAAAATCGTGTCACCTGGTAATTGATGCTTTACTTCTAGCCGTATTCAACGGAATACTCTTTTCCCACGGCCTCATAATGATACCAATGGACATTTGTCCCCAACGATCGCTCATATTGATAAATAAAGATAACTAGTCAAAACACATAAATTTGACGTTTATAATTTAAATCATTATTTTCACTTTACAGATAGTAAAACAAAAACTAAGCAGGTTTATCACCGTGAAAATACAGCGACAAGCTATATTTTCACTGTAGTTCCGATTCTATATTGGCTGAATTTCAAAATTTGAAATCCACTGATTGGTTGTTAAGCAAGGAAATATATTGTCATAAATATATGATAATACCTCATCTATGATCAAAGTTACACATTACACTGTCATATCTTTGATCAAATATCTATGATAATACATGTATCTAAAGGAATATTACCGTGTCATATCAGCCTTAGCAAGAGTCGTGGTTGATTATTACCTCAGAGTAATTAAAAACCATAGGAGATGCCTTGTCCATCCTTGTCTTGAAGTCAACATAACTTTGTTTGTTTACAAGCGAAGACCTTATACATGTTAAGTCTGTATTCATTCGGGTAGTTTCGTGTATGCCCGCTCATTTCATTTGGATCAAGTTGTCATTCTTCGTTTGTATTATGGACCTTCTTACTCTAAATGTAAACAAACTGTCCGTAACATTTCACAACCCTCGCCAACAAATTGTATAGAAAAGTAGTTCAGGTTCAATTCAAAACAGGTATTTGTGTAGATATAGACAGGACATCTCTATGTCTTTTATTACTCTGAGATTATTACCATTCTACGAAGGATCTGGACCTGGAGGGCCAGTGCGAAAAAAACTAACTCGTAATTTCGACTTACTTACTAGAAATTTCCTGTTAATAAACACTCGTAGAGCATATATACGTACCCAAAGGCATATCCTGTGCGGGTAGAGGACGGTTACTGTTATTATTTGCCGTTGCAGCCTGGGGCGACTTACTGATTGTTGGTGGCGTATTCACTTATCTGCTGTACGAAACCCGGAAAACCTACATTATCACCTCGGGTGGTCGGTGTGCACTCCAAGCTAGCACCAGACGGGATTATGCGGCATCTAGTCAATTCACAATACACTTGCTTTTCACCAAGTAGAGTGGTCGCCTATCGATTCCGATAATCAGTACCTACTCCAGAAATTAACTGTCGTACAGTGGGCTCGAACCGACTATCGCTATGCTGAAGATCGGATGGCCTGCGCATTAGAACGCTAAGCAATTAACCATAGAGAAACTAAAAATAATTAATTAATTTTTAATTTGTCTATGCAATTAACCGACCACCACTAAGTCGAAATCCCGGGTTTCAAAATCGAAATTTCGAGCTTCAGTAAGTAAAAATTTTGCGTTAGTATATAAGTAAGTAGTAAGTAAATTTCATTAAAATTTTTCTTAATAATAGGGAGAGAGGGGGGAGAGAGAGAAATATACTTTATTGTCCTAGAAAATACATTCTTATTGATGCAAGCTTATTAAAATTTTGGTCTGTGTAGCCTTTAAAAATATGCAAAAAAGAAGTACGAGTTTAAAAGCGCAAATAATAGAGACCCTTACATTTCATTGAATCAATTAATATCATGTGAGAAAGAAATTTAAAACAAAATACGAACATAAAATAATATTTGGAAAAATGTTTAATTGTTCAAAAATATTTGAACTGAAAAATCCCATAAGAAAAAATAATAAAATGAAAAAAAATTTAATGTACCATAACGAAGAATAAAATAATTTTAAATTATTCTCTAAGATTGATACTTGGCAACTTTTGATAGCTATTAAAATACTTGTAAGATTGGAAATGAAAAACATGGGGCGCAGATAATTGATGCATCAATATATAGCTCAACTGACAATTTTATTGCACTGCCAAGAATGTAAACCAATAATTAAGTTCTTTTTCCCGCTGCCGACACTGTAAATAGTCCATGCATGCTTAGCAACAAAACAGGTAAATGGCCTATATCATTCGTTTACTAATTCATCTTGACATTTACATGCCTAGGGTAATAATGACTTTGACAAGTAATACCTACCTTCTGCTTAATTTTTTTTTCCTTGGTGTGATGGCATCGACTGCTATGATCATTAGCCAAATATCAATTTTTGAATATTATTAGTAGTATTCTTTTTACCAATTTCAATTATCAGCACAGCTCAATAGCACAGTTAATGACATGTTACATTTACTTTTATTTAGTCTGATAATTGTCGTATACTGAGCTATTGAGCTGTGCTGAGAATCTAACTTGATCAACGTTAAAATTAGTAAAAAGAAAATCGCTATTAATTGTTGTCTGTTTATTCAGTAACTTAGTTACGCGCACAAGCAACTTAGAATGAAATAGCAGAACAGAGCACTCTCAGCTGACGTCACAAGATGGCGTTAATGGGGGGACAAACATTTGACATTTGATGAAATGAAAATTCGTTTTTTGAGGGTGTTAGTCGATAATTGCAATTTTTATGAATCACTTTTCGCGGAATTTTTTTTTGTTTTTTTTCCTGTAACTATTGAATAGGGGAAACATGATCATAAGCTGTCCGACCACTAGCAACTGCCTGGCCGACTACCGGCATTTCGTGTCCATGTACCAGCAAAAACACTCTTATTTATTTTTTCGTTGCTGAAAAATAATATGACGATGAAACAAAAATGTTTTATCGTTGAACATGAAGCCAAATACTCAATATATTGCCTGGAGAAAGTTTCAATATGATTACTCCGAAACTGATTATTGTAGTCAAGTTTTTAATTTGGTTTTGTCTAAATTGTCCGATTATCGGCGGATTCACCCTAGCTACTAACTCTCCAGACTCTTTAGTACTGCATGTGCCCCATGTTTTTGTGTATTGTATTGTCGTTCTGGAAATGTGTGCCCAATTTTAGATTATTCTGAGGATTGGTATAGGAGTTGAACATACCTACTTAACCTTACTTCAACAAAAAACCGTTGATAAAAACAACGGAAAATCTCACTTTTGAATTGCAATCTCTTATTATTGCTCGCGTAAAGTAGCTCGCAAAATTCCTCGAAAATTTTTATTATTTTTTTGGTAAATAATTGGAAAACACGAAAAATAAACCGAATTCCTGGGACAGTTATGGTCAAAATGAATGGCTAATACGGTAATAAAAGTTAAATTGCGATCGTTATTTTCTGAAATAACGGAGGCAGTTAACGAAACATGGGAACCGTGGTTATCTATGATACAGCATACCGATCTTAGCAAAATAACGGAAATGCCATATAACGTCGACGTTATTTTCAACGGGTGCGATGCAGCATAGGGCTGATTGTTTTTTATATCCCCATAATGAATTTGTGGGAAGTTGGGAAGAAAGCAGGATAGATACAGTATAATTTTCAAAGATATTTGAACCATAATATATTTTTCAATTATTCTATAATGAATTGAATTATGTTAGCCTACGGTGGTAAGTAATGAATATATTAGTGTTTTTCTGGAAAATTTGATTCGATCATTCAAAACACTTCTGACGGAATTGATAATTTCATGAATCCATCTTGGAAAGAGTAATTTGCCTCATTTATGAATACCAGTTCAGTCTTCAACAACCTCTTCAACAATCTCAGTACCATTGTCTTCTTTTCTATCAAGTAATTTGGGTGTGGTAGGAATTATATGATCAACTGGTATACCAAGGCCTTTTGCCAGTTCTTCAATAACATCTTTATTCAAATAGTAAGTAATAGGCATGTTATTTATTTTGTTCAGATCTTGTCGCAATTCAAAGCACATTTGCTTTGCTTCAGAAAAATTACCACTTTTCACACAATGATGTATCATGAGAGCATAGATATCTCCTCGGCGTACAGAAGGCTCCAGTTCTTCACTAGACAGAAGGAGCTGCTGGCATTGTGTCATACCTGTAAGTAGAAAACAACTACATGGCACTTGATTATGAAAAATATTTTTCACCATATGATGAATGGTGGACGAGACTAGAAATTAAATCACTTTTGAAACCTCCTGACAAGGACGTTTCATGAAATATAGGTTTTTATATCAAATACCATGCAACAATATCTATATGAAAGAATAACCCCATGGTGAATACAGCACACTGTAAGACGGTACAAAAAAAATAATAGGTTTTTGTTATCAACTGGTAACACACCACCATAAAGAAATGTTTTGTGGAATGGATACTTATAGACCGGCCGGTAATGACATATATTTACTTATAAACCGGCCGGTAATAACAGATATGGTGCAACGTTTTTTTTTTCAAGTTATGATTATTATGGATTTTACCAGAGATTAATCTAGAGGATGTACAACATTGCATTAGGAAATGATCGGCATCAGTAGGGTCATACAAAGTATTTGAAACAATTCAGAGGGTAAAATAAAATGAATTTCCAGATGAAGACACCAGTTTGCACGGGGGCAGTTACCCCAAATACGACTCATCCAAGGAAAGTCAAAATATTTCGTGAATTCGAGAAATAGAAACTACCAAAACAACAAAGCAACGTTAATTTTACTCGACGCGCGTTTCGCCAAAAAGTTGGCATCCTCAGGAGCTGAATGTTTACTCAACTACTTATTCCATTCTAATTCTATCTAAGTATAATTTTTTTTAACAATTTAACAATTTCACAATGTTTGGCTAGCTGTTTTTCGCACCCTGTATATCACAGGTCGATTTTAGATATATTGTTTGAGAGAGTCACCAATGTACAATATTTGACAAAAAATGAATTTTAATGGGACTTGGCACAACTTTATAATTTCAAATAGTGTGTGTGAGACGAAAAAAAAGCTGACATGTTAAAAATATCGAAAACCATCAATATTTTCGAAAAAAAAATTAACATAAAGTACCCTTTAATTGTGACCTGCTCAGAAAAACTGAACACTCTTTGTAGAGTTCAAAAATAGTATCATTTTGCTGATAAAATCTATTACCACAATGGAGAATGGAGACATGGAGACCGCGCCCTTGTTGCAGGAAAAATGCCTTTGTGAATTCATTTTCCACTCGTACATTAATTATCTAGAAATATTTTTTTATGTCAGTATTTATCAAATCTTTTAAAACACATTCGACTTTCCGAGCCAATAAAAGACAAAGAAAGAAAAATGCTACTAGTTTTTTTGAAGCGTTTGTATCAGAACAAACCATCTAATCTTTACCAAGGCTTCACGAAACACGAATGAAAGACCTGGCCTCAGAACGTCGAGAACTCTATGAGTATAAAATGTTTATTTATAATATACAGGGTGAGTCAACAATATTCTGACAGTCAATTGCTCCGTTGTGAATCACTATTTCGATTTCAATTTTTTTTGTTAAACGGACCATTTAAGGCTATCTTTCGAAATTATTCTCCTTCATACAGGTGCATCAATGAAGCGTGGTTAACCAAAGTTGGTCTGACAACTTGACAACGTCGAAACGGAATCCAAAAGTGAAAAAATCGTTGAGCATCCAATGAAACAGCGGATCGGAATATATGAAAATATACTGGGTGTTTCATTTAAAAAAGACCAACATTGGTTAGCCATGCTTCAATGTTGCACCCTGTATGAATGAGAATAAATTTGGAAGATGGTCTTGAATGGTCCGCTTGACAAAAAAATATAGGAAATCGAAATAGTGATTCACAGCGGAGCAATCGACCACGGGAATCTTGTTGACTCACGCTGTATATTTAGTTATATGGCTTCATGAGTTGATCTCCGGTAGGAATGCGCAGGTTCAGGAGTCTGCAATTAACGATGAAGTTTCATTCAGAACAAGACCGCTATTATAAATACCCTAACCAACCTAGACAAAGAAATAACTGAGTAGATATCGCAAATAATTGAACGCTAAACTGAATCAGTGTCTGTATTATCAATATCCAAATAAGTAGTCCGAGAAAGACATTGAAGCGAATGTTGACCCAATGTCCTCCAGTTCTTTGAGGGCACTGGTACACTAATTTATATCGATAATAGTTATTTGAGCATCAGAAGTGGTACTGGTGGAAGGCAGTATTCTGGTGGCTGAGGGTACAAGTGCCAACCAATTTTTTCTAATACTGGTAGCCTTACCGCTTGTGATGGTTATTACGTTTTTTGCATGATCCATGCAATTGATCAATTAAGTACTTACTGTCTTCCGATCGGTAAGTGACAGTTCTTACCGATCGAATTTATTTCATGTCATTATTCCTATTATTATTGATATAATTTTTTTTAATTCTCCCATATTCTTTTGCCAACAATAGAAGAAATACTATTAGTAAGGTTATTCTGGACTTCCATTGTCTATACGAACAAAGAAAAGAAAAAATTTAATTCTCTGCAATTTTTATTCACGACGTTTCAACTGTTGAGATCTACAGTCGTTTTCAAATGAAAAACCAGATTAACCTTACTAAAAGTGAAACATTGTCAACTACCTTCAAACAAAGAAGAAATACTATTGGAATTTTTATTTTTCGGCCAATGAAATTATGGCACCCATTTTTTAATGAATATTGCTTTTGCCATTTTTCTTTCATAACTTCTTTTTATCCGACAAGATCGCGAAAAATAGCTTCATCTAATTTTTTGAATTCTCTAAATGTGTACAACAATCTAAGCTTGATTCTGGGTTTTTTAACATTTGATTTTACAGCTAATACGTTCGTGATCTGACAGGTGGGCGGTTTTTCTACAGAAATATATTCAACGGTATTTCTAGCTATTACTACGCAATAAAAGATCCATCAGCGTTTCAGAGTGAGAGTTGTAATTAGTAAGCTCTGTGATCAGTTGTTGCATTTCAAGTGAGGATAACATAGATTCGAAGTATTTGGTTGAATGAATATTTTTGTTCATAAAGTCTAGTAAATGGAATTTTTCCAGCAAATTTGAAGCTTGCAACAGTATGCCCATTATTTTAAAAAGGTGATGTGAATGACCTTCATAATTATAGAGCAATAAGCCTACTGTCAAGTCTCTCCAAGATATCTGAGTTGAATTTAAAAAAACAGTTGACTATGTTTTATGAGCAAAACAAATTATTGTCAACCTCACAGCATGGTTTCACTAAATCCAAGAGTACTGAGTCAGCCCTATGTGAATTCCAGTCAAGAGTTGTTAATGCTCTCGACAAGAAAAAATGTGTTATGGGCATTTTTATAGATTTCTCACGTGCATTTGATTGTGTGGACCATGAACTGTTACTATCTAAGCTTTTTAGATTAGGTGTAAGAGGGGTACCACATGATTTGATTAGATCTTATCTTATAGGTAGGAGGCAAAAAGTAAGAATTGGTCAATGCATAGGCGATGACTGTGATATTATGCAGGGAGTTCTCCAGGGTTCGAATTTAGGCCCCTTCTTTTTCTTGTTATTTGCCAATGATCTGATTTCATTCATAAGCAAGACAACATGGATGCACTCCAAAAAACTGCTGAGGATATATATGATAAAATCATATTGTGGACTGAAAAAAACAATTTGAAACTCAACAAATCTAAAACTAACACCATATTGTTTAGCAGACGCGGTCAAAGGGAATCGAATGTGATACTCTATGAAAACAGTGAAAAATCTATTAGTCCAGTAGAAACTGTAAATATGCTAGGAATTGTTTTAGACAAAAAATTAATATGAAATCATCATATTGATGCATTGTGCACTAAACTGAAGAGAAGCTGCTATTCTATTAGATTCATGTCAAATCACTGCAGCCCTAGTATACTCTTAACATTGTACCATGCTAAATTCCATTCACACCTTCGATATGGTATACTCAACTGGGGTATGAGTGCCTCTGTCCAAAGGATATTTCTCCTCCAGAAATGAGTTGTTAGAATAATTGCCATGCTAGGGTACCGAGACTCATGTAGAGATGCTTTTAAACAGCTGAAAATTCTTACAGTTGTCAGCACTTATATATTAGAGGCTAGTGCATACGTTTTCAAAAATAAATCCATTTTTCATTCCCATCGTCCATCACATAACCACAATACTCGTTCTAGAGATCCAATCTTAACAAACGCTCATAGAACTTCCTTGTATGAAAAAAGTGTAGAGTACAGTGGGTGTAAATTATACAATATGCTTCCAATAACTCTTAAGAATTCTCCAAATATTCATGTATTCAAAAGTCAGCTGAAAAAAATTTTACTTCAAAGGACTTGTTACACCATTCAAGAATTCACTAATCGACTAACATGAGATCTTCAGCTTTAGCAGATTTGGTTGTACTGTTCACTCCTAAGTGTTGTGTTCTGAATCACCGAATACTCTGGCGTTACATTTTTTTTTTATTTTTTCTGTCTTCTTGTAATGAGAAATTGTGTGTTGTTTGCTGTCTTTTCTTTTGACATTTTCTTTGTTTATTGGACATTGATTTTTCAATTGTACTTTTCAGCCAAAGAAATAAAAATATTATTATTATTATTATGTTTGTATCACCCAAACAGATGTTTGCAGAATAAGTTTTGGCAATCATATTTGGAGATTTATAGGCAAAGTAATCCTGCCAAATGGTTGTTAGATTTTCATTTGAGACATATAGTAATTCATAATCGTTTATCATTTACATACATCAGAACTTCTTTCTTCCTCTACCTTTTCTGAGCAAATAATTTTTATCATGATACTATTGGAATTTGCATCATCAGAGAACCAACTAGTGGTAACTTTTCACAAATACCTCCCACAAATATTGACGACTAAAGAGGTGTGAAGACTGAACTCGACGAAGCAATCTCGATGAAATTACTAATGGTGAAGTTACTTCATAAGAGCATCGGTTATGGACGCTTTTCTGCGATGTTCTAGGAGAGAAGTGAACAAATTTGTGACCTGACTCTTCCTTTTCCTGGAATTATGTTACATACACTAAAGTTTTCATATTCTATAAAAAAAGAAATTCGAATCGTCGGTGATGCTATAGTCACAAACTCGCTCACTTGAAACACTGTAGATAAATAAATTGCGATGTGTTTATTTTTTATGAAAATTTTCATGACCGATGCTATTCTGAGATATCACCATTCATTCCATATTAAGCAGTTTCATCGAGACTGATCCAACGACTTAACGTTCACGTCCTTCGTCGAAAATGTATTTAAACTAATGATAAAGCTTTGGAACTCATTGCCTAGGAAGGTGTATTCCGAGGCAAACCCAAAGTTAAATAAAAACAAATACGAACTGTTTTCTTGAACGTTAGATGATTTTTCTCTTTGTCGGAATCAGAAGATTTGAAAACTAATGAGTCTGACATTACAACAATGATCTAAAATAGAATTTGAATAGTTCCACATATTAATTAGTAGTTACCTGTCTTTGCATCTCCCCTTTCAAACAAACGTCGAATATCAACGAATTTTTTCACCATTGTAAGCCTCTGTTGGACAATTTCTGATGCTCGCTGTATCTGTTTTGCATCCTTTGGTGATGTTATTTTCTGTAAACATCTCGATGCTTCAGTAAGAGCACCAAAAGCTTTTTCATAATTTTGAAACTCATCAATTTCTACCTGGAATTTTTTTAGTAAAGGTGGAATGAATAATTTTTTATGTCTGGAGATACCTGAGCACATGCAACATAAAAATTGGCCAACAAGTCGAGAGCCTTTCCTTTAGAATAAAAGGTTATTATGTTGCGGAGAATGTCTGGCTGATTTTGCCAGTCGAAAGATTGTAAATAATTTGCAGCCATTATGTAAATTTCCCGTTGTCTGGAAACACCAGCAAAGAATATCACCTTTTCAGTATCTCCAGATTTTAATAATGCCTTCATTGCACGTATCTGAAAGTAATACAAATATTAATCAGAATAGTTATTTTTGTATCTAGTGGTGATCGAGAACAGACTTCAAACAGAAAAAAAAGTATTTCGCTCACGAGAAGCAAACAACATTTTTTCTACTAACGTCAAAAAATATTATTCTAAAATAAGTAATATGCTCAATATAAAAAAAATTAAGATTAGGTAGTGTAAAATTTTGTCACAATTTCTGAAAAGTGTTAAAAAGGCCTTAATTATTGTTAAACATTAAGAAAAAAATGATTTCTTGGATTTTTGCTTGATTGAGAACCATAAAGGTTAATATATAAAAATCCCATATAGTTTACAAGCAGTGTACGAAATATGTATTTCGCACACTACTTCCCACACAGCATCATGGTAACGAAGGAAAACGAAAAAAAAAAATCACTTCGCATATTGTTGTCAATGCGCGAACCTTGTCATTTTTTGACGTTTGTAGAAAAATATTTTTCTACGACAGTGCGTAAACTAATCTTTTACGCACTGTTGACAGTGATTTTGTGTGTACATTTTTGCATCTAGATTGATTTGACCGATACTTGACGAATATCCATAATTACTAGGAATTAAATTTTAAAAAAATACTTTTTTTTAATAATCCACAAACATTGCTTGTTTGAGAAAGCTATAGTAACAGCGAAATGCGTCACATATTACGAGAAGTAATATATTGTGGATATTTAAAAAAACAAGTGTTTTTCATTTAATTTTACACACTGCTCATGCATTTTTGATAAATACAGTACTTTGCGTCAAATATAATTCGGAATTCATCATTTGATAATACGACAATTCAGAACATAGAACATTCAAATGAATGATACAATTTGGCAATATAAGTATCAAATAAAAAACTTGGCATGATACCCTTTCGTAAAGGGCTTTTTTGTACTCGCTTCGCCTCATTTAACAAACATCACGCTCATACAAAAATATCCTACTTTACGAACTTTTATCATAAATAGTTATTTAATTATACCTGGATTGTAATCTTTGTCAAATGCAAAATCTTCAAGAGTATAATAATATGCCGTGCTATAAAGGTTGTTGCAGGGTAGCAAGGATAAGTTTTCAGTTTTATCATATGAAATGTCAAATACGCCTACGTCAACAATATTATTATTTCAACAAACTTTAAAGCTGTAGGCAACAGTCCACCATCATTAGTCATAATTTTATTGTGTGTGTGCTTATGTATTCATTTGAATTTGTCACCTCACTACAAGTTCTACTTTGTGAAGAAATGTTCTTGTTTATTCATACCATTGTATTGTATTATAAAACATAAACTTTATTATTATTATTATTTATTAAAAGTGCAGAGTACCACGGCAAATAATAATAACAGCCGTCCTATACCCGCACAGGCTATGCCTTTGGGTACACTCTACGAGTGTTTATGAGTGAGTATTATTATTATTATTATTATATAATATATTATATATATATTCCTTGATATAGGTCTAAATTAAAGTTTTCATTCATATGAGGTTACCATATGACTATAAATTGCCAATAACCTTCAAACTATTTGCAATTTTCAGATTTCCAATTATACCTACACTGATAGTTAAGCTAGAAATAAACTTCCGGCGATTGCGAATATTTTTATGTTAAGTTGTGAATTAACGCGTTTTTAGTGTAATATTAAATTAATTAAGACTGAATTACGTCGTGCATGAATTCTACTTGAATGATTCAATAACAATAGAAATGTTTTACGAACCTTATCACCTGCTTGAGTAAATTTTTTAGTAGCCAAGTGGTAATTTCCTTGCATCATCAAGCATTCGGCAAGATTTTCCAATACCTTTATTCGAACATTTTCTTCAATGGATTCTTTGACAGGGGTCAGGTTTTCTGATAGGTCTTCTGTTAATTGTACATTGTGTTTCAAACATAAATCAATTGCCTCAGAAAACTAAAACAGAAATTTATTTTTATTTATTTATCCTCTCTACTAACAAAAAGTAACAATAGTAATAACCTTTTTCGCAATCGCCAATAAATCTACAGCTTTATCGAATTGTTCATTGGAAACGAAATATTCTGCACATTTTTGTACCAAGGCTGGATCCGAGTTAGTGTCAAGTTGAGAAGCTATTTCTTGTAAAATTTCATATTGTTGTGTTTTGAATGCCAAATCTAAAGCTTTATGTAACATTCCTCCTCTAAAGTATAAAGCAACCGACTTTTCAAGTTCTCCGTGCTCTTCAAAAAATTTTGCACATTCAATTTTTTCATTATTTGACACAACTGAACTCAGATTCCATAAATCTTCTACCATATTGTTTTCTTTACATAAGCGAACAGCATTGCAATATGCTGTTGCTTTTGTGAAAAAATTTACAGCTTCCTCAAAATTTCCTAAAGTTTCATAAAACCTTGCCATGTGGTAAAATGCTGCTTTATCGCAGTTTGTTCGTGCCAAATCGGCAGCAGCAGATTCTTTTCCCAAAAAGCATAGAACACGAACTTGAGAATAAATATCCCCTGCATTGGCATATATTTTCAGAGCTGATGACATGTCACCTTGGGATTCAATGTACTGTCCCCACCATTTCAGCATCTCCCTGAAACATAATATACCAAATTTAATTTAATATGAAGTGGTTTATAACATTGATCCAAAATACATATTATAACACCAAGTTACCTCGTGGGCCTAAAACTGGATACTCGACCTCTCTCTAGCGCCCGGACTATATAATACGCACATTTTTCAACCGATTGGAATTGTTTTATTTTTAGTTTTGGTTACCACAAAAAGGAAAATCGTATTATTCAGAGAACATCGTGAGGTAGATAGGTGTTAGGTAGATATTCATAGAGTCCACTAGGACACTGAATTCCATGAATGATTCTTTAATTTCCGGGCCAACTCTTCTTATTAAAAAAAAATCCAAAAAAATTATAAACGATTTTTTTAGAAAAAATATGACTACACCACTTAATTCAAGACATTTTCAAACATACTAAGACATAGTACTTTACTCAATTATCCAGATTGTTTCCGTCCTTCACTTTCCCACTTTCCACCAGGAAATTTTTCTTTTATATCATATGCACTCTGTCCCAACTGCAAATTCAACCATGGTAATTCCACCCATCTATCTATCTGATAATCAACTGACCTTCTAACAAAACATATAATTACCATGCATTAAAGTGCAGGCAATCTACTATTGTTCAAATAACAATCTGATTGGCGGCCTAAGACAAGCATACTGTGTATTTCGATTACTTTAATTGGCGTCCATTCACATCACCTGCCAGTAAAAGTAGACATACCAGTAAGAACCACAACCAATCTAATCGACGAAGAATACACTATAAGCCCTTCCCAATCAAACTCAAATCAACCAACAAATAGAGCGATTTTCACAATTTGAGAAAACTATTTTATTGAAGAGCCACCGGGCTCCCGATTTGTAACCGATGAACACAAATATGTCAAAAAAGTCATTGAAAGCCAATACTGTACTTTATAACGTAGTCCCGCCAGGAATAATATCTCCGAACGCATCGTAAAATATATTCCTTTAGATAAGGTTCATGAATTTCAGAAGATAACAGCACATCCTGGTACCCAATCACATGTTTCATCGACCGTATCCCTCAAGGCCAACAGATGACAACTTCCGATGAACCAGTGAAATTTTCACTCGATGAAATATTTCGCCCTTTTCATTGCACTTTGCGGAAATGCAAATATTTTTGACCAACGAGTTCTGTCTTTGTACTATTCTAGTTGATGGTAAATCTTTAGAACGCATTGCCTTGACAGTTTCTTCCGAAACGTAAAACCTTCGACATCATTACGCTTGTTTTTCACGATATTCTCTGAACTCAAAGAAATAAACTCATTCTTTACTTGTCTTTTGTTTTTGTCATATAAGCTTGCAACTGTTGTGGATGATCACTGAGCATTCTGGGAATATCATATAAATGAGTATTAGCCTTCTCGTATCTACCGGAAGCTTCTTTGAAATCTCCGGACATCTCTAGAGATTTAGCCCACGCATGTTCTGTGTTTCTCAAGTTAATCCTATCTTTCGATTCAGCTAATGCGTGTGCTGCAGCCATTTTATTTCTGCTTCGAAGTAATTTATTTTGTAAATCATATCGACCACACTGCATATACAGTTGCTCTGCTTCATCCTGGAAAAGAAATCAAATTTCAATCAATCAGTAATTTTTGTGTTCATAGGAATAGTTCAGTTTGGTTGATCAGATTCATTATTTATCAACTGAATCAAATTGTTAAGAATTGATTTCTTTCTCTAGAGCGTTCTTTCTTAAATTCAGCGCAGATATTTAACCACAAAATTCAACTATGACCACCTTGTCTCAATCAAATCATCACGTGATGAATTTGAATAACTGAAATAATAGTTACGTTTTCATACCTCCAGACTGATTCTTTCGATAACTCATTGAGAGGTGATGACGCATTTGTAGTTTGTTCATAATACACATTCTTGGCTGCAGTGTCTCCAGATACGCAATTAGAGACAGGCCCAGTAAAGTAACTTATCAAATGAATCAAACTATTGTTTGAGTTTTGACAATACATGATATTTTCCAAGTAAGTGTAATTGCAAAGGGGACCGCGTAATCCACGCCTTCGCAAAGAAAACTTTTAATTTAGCTAATGGGAAATGGAGGCAAATCGACAATAACATTATTGCTATTGAAGTTGATAGGATAGGTTTTATCTTGAATAATAATATTTTAGGAAAAATACTCATGTGAAGTTCTCAAAAATTTGTCTACCAAGAAGAGTCCATAGGATTTGATACTTTCTGGAAATTTCTAGAATATAAGAGAAAACTCTGGAATATTCTCAAAGGTTCTGAAAAATACATAACGATATAAAAAAGAAGAAATAAATATGAAAAAAGGACTAAAAATTAAATATGCAATATTTATGTATGTTAGTGTGTACATATACAGTGACATAAAAGTTCGCACTATATTGGATTTTTTTTTATTTCAAGAATTTCATAAAATTCATCTTTGACATTAGCTGGTGTTTCCAGAAGGGTGGAAAATGACTTACTTTATAATATAATTCTCACGATTTTTAGACATCTAAACTAAATAGGTTGAGGTATATATTGATTTATTAACTTACCAACATACCAAGATGAACAGCAAGAATGGCAACTTTTGCTTCATGTGGTAAACTATCATCTACCATGGCAAGTTTCAGTGCTCTGGCTGCCGCAGCATTAGACATATGGCCCAGACATACACCAGCAACATCTAACCTTTTAGTTTTTACACACATTCTAGCCAAGTTAGCCCAAACACCATGATTCTGAACTAATTTTATAGCTCTAAATGCAGCATCCATATTTCCTGAAATAACCAGAGGAGTGACAAATAACTCATCAGCATCTCACTCACCAAGAGTCAAGTTGTAGCTGAAATCTAGAATCGCATTTCTCGTGGTATCATCACAGTTTTCTAGACCAATAAAGTCATTCATTACTTCTTTAACTATACTCATCTTTTGAAGCGTAACAATAAATGGAGTTGAACAAGCTAAAATTCTTATTTCTGAGTGGATAGCTTTGATGTCATGTATACAAATTGAGTTTTCAGATGATATGAACATCGTTATCAATACTAGATCTTCATCTTTGAGTCTCTTCTTTTCTTCTGTAAATAATATTCATATTAATGAAAAATGTCGTAATCCAAGGTCAATACTTTACCTGTGCTACATTTTGATCTAGCAAGGATACCAAATTTTGCCCTTGGCATCTTCAGCTTTTTGGCGATACATATGAGTAATCTGGGATCATTATTATCCCAATAAAAGTCGATAGGCACTCTATTTCGACAAATTTCATCGAAATCCAATTTTCTCTCATTGATATCATCAGTGAGATCAGTCTCTCTACACTGTTCACTCTCACTATACTTATCAATATTGACATTTTCACGGAAATCGTACTTGTGGAAATTATATTCATTGAAATCATCTTTCTCAATATCCCAAATGTGGAGCTTACCATCGGGTATCAAATTAGCAGCAGCTAATGTTAATGCTACTTTATTCCCGATGCAATTTGTTTTTGCTTGGATAATTTCACCAAAATCGTTTGTCATATCGAACATATTTTTTACAGGTGTTATGAGTTTAGGCTGATGTGAAACTAAATCGTATATTTTCAAATATCCCTCCATTGTGAATATGGTTAAGTAACGACTAGTTACATCCATACCAATTGGCTCTCCTTCTCGCGAATCTGATGTTATGGAAGCTAGCAATGAACCATTGGAAGAATGGAGAGTTACTTCTTTTGAATTTATTGTAATTAGGATTGTATCAAACACAGCAATTCCATCATTATCATAATTGAAAGTTGTCAACTGTCTAACAGAAAAATCTTTATTCCATCCACCTGAAAATGAATATTTGATTGGTATTTGGGTTCATTTTCAGAATCGGTTGATAATTATAACTTCAAAAGCACTGCGTGTATGTATAATACTGGTGCTGTAGGTTTTTCGGGTTTTCCTACACCACCGATAATCAGTAAGTCTTTCCCCGGAGCGCTACGGCAAAGAATAATAGCCGTCATCTACCGTTACCGTTAGTTTTAATATTCCTCTAACCGCTACGTATCTCTATCTAAAATTAATGGGCTATATTTCATGTAATGGGCTATATTTCATGTTTTATTATTAATTCTCGAAATCTTGACGGAACAAATTATAAAATCAATAGCTATTATTGGAAAAATCATTTTTTCAAATGAGACAAATGAGACAACCTGTGTTTTCCTGCATATTTCAATAGAGCTTGAAATTACCATTCCAAAAATGTAGCACACTTGATGTGTTGGAAGATCATGAGAGTGAAAAATAAGGGATCCAAGATCCAGGGGAAGTGTTGGAAGATCAAGTTTTTCCAGTTTATAACACACTGTATTTAGAAAATGATAATATGATTTTATGATGTTGTATGGAATGACATTAAGTTTTTGTTGTTTGTGAATGTCAATTTTTGAATAAAAAAGAGTCAATTATATATCATAATTTTCACTGGGATTTGCTGTGTATTCTGTAGATTCTGTACAATTTCACACAGGTTATGGGCCTTTAGCTTTCCCAAGCGACAACGAAGAAAATTTCATAAATCGACGAGCAGACGTTTGCTACACGACGAAAAGCGAGAAGAAAATTGATTTATATCAAAAAGACGACGTAATTCTTTATAATGGATGACTTCAACATTGAGAAGTTGAATTCTGAAAACTATCGCTATTGGTCTATGAAAGCTCAAGGTATTCTTGAAATAAAAAATGTATGGCAAGCGATTGAACCTGGTTATAATATTACGGATTTATTGGATCCTGCTAAAAATAAAATAAATCATAGCGCTAAATCCATTCTATATCTCATGATGAATAACGACAGTTTAGATGATATCATGGATTGCCAAACAGCAAAAGATATTTGGGAAAATCTTAAGAAAATACACACAAAGTACGATACCTGGCACGGATTTTTACTACTAAAGGATTTTGTAAATACAACGAAGAAGCAAAATGAATCTATTAATGATTATTTAACTAGAAGAAATAGCCTTTACCATAAAGTTAAAAATGCCGGTTATGATTTGAGCGAAAAAGTACAGGCAGGATTCACAATATTAGGATTACCGAAAGAATACGAATATTTATCAAGGAATTTGAGGGCCGACGAAAACGACTTAAACATGAATAATTTGAAAGCAAAACTTCTAGAAGAAGAAAGAAGAATTGGACATAAAATATCAGAACAAGACGACGAAACGAGAGCTTTAGTTGTGAAGAAAACTTTCAAAAAAAGAATTTGAACCAATAGGACGAAGCAGTAGAACACCTCAGTTCAAACCATCATATCCAACAAATAGATACAAGCAGAACAATAGGCCGAAAAGTCAAAGCTGTTCCCATGAATTACTAAGATGCTACCGATGCTTAGAAATGGGACACATTGGCAAAAATTGTCCGTTATCTGTGGAGAAAGAAAAACAGATAGAAACTGGAGAAGATAAAGCTGGACCATATAATCGAAAATTCGCATTCAGCGCGACGACGAAAAATAATGAAAAGTTGACATGTCAATCTCAATCAACTTTTTCGGCATATAATAAAACAGAACCGACGATCTGGATTTTGGATAGTGGATCTACAGATCATATGACGGGATATAGAGAGAAATTCATTAATTTTACTCACCGCAATACATCTATTGAAGTAGCGGGTGGTAGCAACTTGGTATCTGTAGGATTTGGAGATATGACTATTCAATTAGCCGAAGAAAATGGTGGAAATGAAATAACTTTGAAAGATGTACTATATGTTCCCAAATTGAAATCCAATTTATTATCAATGACCAAAGCAGCTGAAAAAGGAATGTCGATTATTTTCGAAAGAAATCACTCAAAAATTATAGCACCGAGTGGTGAAATAGTAGCAGTATCGACGAAGAACGGTGGTTTACATTATATTAAAGAAAACAATTCTACACAAGACGAAAACCTGTTGAAAAATATGTCAAATAAGGCGATATCAAAGGAAAGTTACCTGTGGTATAGAAGATTAGCACATCTGAATATACCAAGTGTTAAACAATTGATGAAACAAGAAGATATTGTCAAATCTGAAGAGGTGGATGATGAAATCACACGAAACTGTGATATATGTTATCAAGGAAAATTGAAAAGAACTTCTTTTCCTAAACACAGTTTGCATAGAGAAAATTCCCCGCTTAAACTTATCCATTCTGACGTTGTTGGTCCAATCAAACCTATTTCTAAGGGAGGTAATCGATATATAGTTACTTTCATAGATGACCATTCAAGATATTGTGAAATAGCATTTTTAAAGACGAAGGCTGAAGTTTTTCAAAATTTTAAAGAATACAAGATGAGAGTTGAAAATTTGCACGGAACAAAGATATGTTGTTTAAGAAGCGATAACGGAGGAGAATATGTATCGAATGAATTCAAAGAATACTTAAAGAAGAATGGAATATGTCATCAACTGACAATACCGGGTACTCCACAACAAAACGGCGTAGCTGAAAGGATGAATCAAACTTTATTCGATGCAGCTAGATGTATGCTGATCGAATCTGGAATTTCGCATACTTTCTGGGCAGAAGCTTTAGCCGCAGCATGTTACATAAAAAATAGAAGCCCAACATCAACAAATGAAGGATTGAGCCCAATAGAAAAATGGAACGGGTTGAAAGTTGATATTTCGCATTTGAGAGTGTTTGGATGTAGAGCTTGGAGTATAAACAAAAATAGACAAACAAAACTTTCTCCCAAGGGCATTCCTTGCATTTTTTTAGGATATGATACTGATTCGAAAGCATTTAGATTATGGAACCCATTGAAAGACACAATTTTTCTCAGTCGAGATGTGAAATTTGAAGAAAACAGTTTTCCTATGTTACAAAATAAATCGGTCATTCCGCATTCGAATCAAAATCGAGTTGATGGTACCCAGGAAATCATAAATTTAGACATTTTTACAAAAGATCAAAGTGATTTTGTTTTAAATGATAACAGCTATCATGAGGAATCAGAACATGAAAATGAAATAGAAGAAATGTCATCACATTTAAACGACGTTGAAAGAAGATCAACAAATTCAAACGACGATGACGAAGAGGAGATATCAATAAAATCAAAAGACGAGGAAAGAGAATCAACTAATTCAAATTACGAGGAAGGAAGATCAACAACAGATGAACAAGATAACACAGCTTATAAGACAAGATCAGGAAGAGAAAGCATAAAACCAAAGTGGATGAAGGATTTTGTAGTAGATGAAAATGTAAACGACTTCAATTCTTGTAATAAAGCTAGAAATTCACATGAAACATCAAGAGATCCAGTAAATTTCAAGGAAGCTTTCAGTGGAGAAAATAACATTTTCTGGAAAGAAGCTATGTTGGAAGAATTTAAAAATCTAACAAGAAATGAGACTTGGAATTTTGTTGAAAAACCATTGAATAGAAAAATAATAAAAAATAAGTGGGTATACAAAACAAAATACAATGCAGAAGGAGAAGCTGAAAGATATCGTGCAAGACTTGTGGCATTGGGTAATACGCAAATACCTGGGATTGATTTTGATCAAACCTATTCGCCAGTAGTGCAAAAGAAGACAATGAGATTGCTTTTCGCCATTACCATTGAGAAAGATTGGACCATTCACCACATTGATATCACAGCTGCATATCTTGCTGCTGAATTAAATGAAAATGTATTTATGGAGATCCCCACTGGATATTTTGAATTCTATGACGTTTTGAAGAAGCAAATTCAAAATTTACCAACAAAAAACGAAATAAAACAGAGAAGTTTGGTATGCAAGTTAAATAAAAGTATCTATGGTTTACACCAATCAGGGTTGATGTGGAATAACACTTTGGATAAATTTATACAAAGTATAGAATTCAACAGGTGTTTATCAGATCCTTGTGTATACTATAAGAAGAAAGACGACGTTATCATTACTGTATATGTTGACGATATTTTGATATATGGTAACATGAGAAAAGTGGAAGACGTAAAAAGAGAATTCAAGAAGAAATTCGATACAAAAGACTTGGGAGAAGTAAAAAATGTCTTATCCATAAGAGTTACTAGATCTAAGGATCGTATAAAAATGGACCAGGCATTATATAGTACTGAAATTTTAAAGGAAATGAACATGCTAGAAGCAAGGTCTGTGTCTACTCCATTACCCATTGGAGAAAAATTCCATTTGAATGATGATGATGCTCTTACTGAAAATGAGAAAAATCTTTATCAAAGAACTATTGGTAGTATTTTATATTTGGCAGTTTCAACCAGAGTGGATTTATTGTTTGCCGCTACATTTTTGAGTCAATTTAATCACAATCCTACCAAACATCATTGGAAAGCCATGAAACATCTATTGAGATATTTAAATGGGACGAAGGAATATGGAATTGAGTATAGAAAAACCGGGAAGAAAATGGAAGCTTTTACTGATGCAGATTGGGGAGCAGATGAAATAGATAGGCGATCGTTTAGCGGATATTTATTCATCTTAGGACAAGGAGTAATAAGCTGGTGTAGTCGAAAACAGCATTGTGTCGCTCTAAGCACCGTCGAATCAGAATTCATTGCACTGAGTGAGACTGCAAAAGAATATGCTTTTCTGAAGAAACTGGGAGATGAAATACACAAAGAGGTTTTCTTTGGAAAACCTTTTCCAATTTATGTGGATAACCAGGGAACGATAAAGCTTGCTGAAAATCAGACTACATCCGAAAGATCTAAACATATTGATCTGAGGATATTTCATGTCAGAGACTTGATTCGTACCAAACAAGTTATTCTGAGATACATTGAATCGAAGAAAAACTTGGCTGATCAATTAACTAAATCTATCCCTGCAATTATTTTATCAGATCACCTGAAGAAAATGGGGATTCAATCCTGTAAAGAAGTGTTGGAGGATCATGAGAGTGAAAAATAAGGGATCCAAGATCCAGGGGAAGTGTTGGAAGATCAAGTTTTTCCAGTTTATAACACACCGTATTTAGAAAATGATAATATGATTTTATGATGTTGTATGGAATGACATTAAGTTTTTGTTGTTTGTGAATGTCAATTTTTGAATAAAAAAGAGTCAATTATATATCATAATTTTCACTGGGATTTGCTGTGTATTCTGTAGATTCTGTACAATTTCACACATGATGTTGAAATGCAGAAATGTTTTCATAGAAACAATACATTTTTGACAAGAAAGTTACAGCAACTTTTAGAAAATGTTTTCACTCAGAATCTTAGCTATCGATGTGCGGTTTTCACCATTAAGTTTGCCATAAGAATTGACCCTCAGTTTTCATCTGTCTAGTTTGAAAACAGGACTTGGCCCACCCTGTACATTAATTGGCTGATCATTTAATGCACATAGATCAGTGGGGTTTCTGATGAAGTGAATTATACCTATGGATTACATTTGGGATGAAAATGAATTAGTATGAATGAGATAATTCATCCTATCAATATGTATTTTTGTGTACATTATAAGTACGTACAATGGATGTTCAATACTGCAATAAGCATACATTGAACGCCCCTGTTCTGTTCATACAATGGATGTACGGAAAACATCCATATGGACGTTTAGTCTTGAACTGGACGTAAAACGGACATCCATTGGTCGAAGTGTGTGGGCACTTACCGTTTTCCAAACAGCAATAAGTAAATAACTTACCGACAAATTTGGCTTAGCTATATGGACTGTATTACTTTAATAATTAATATACAATTTTTACAGAAGGGCAAGAAGCACTTGGTATGTATACTACATGATGGTCTGATGGTCAGAACAAGAGAGTCTCTTTACTCGTTAACGTCTAAATGTCCAGAGTAGCGCGAGGCGCTGTTGACACACTTAATATAAAACATAAGATTACATAAAAGACTAAATGGATTTAGTGGCGTTTACGCCAGTTCCATTTTCACGCAAGTGAGGGTTAACACTACATGTTCAAAAACAGAAATGTTGAGCACGCCACTTTAATTTTTGAATTGAATGCTTAGTGCGTAATATATCGACTGAACTTTGTGAAGCCTTTCTGTGGGTTCGTTATTTCTAAAGCATAGGGGAGAGTCGTGATACTCGATCCTCCTTTTGAATAATTTGGTATAATTTGCTCATATCAGCTTATTTCTGAATGCAATATGGCGGAATAAAACCTGGAATAATTTACTAACTGAACTATATCGACATTAAAATCATTTTTGCTACTTTTGAGATTGGGAAAGTTCTCATCAGACCTATCTCAAGATCCTATGTTCTAATCTGGTTTCCAAGGATGCTGAACCAATAATATTAATATGAAGTAATTATGTGTGTTTCCTTGGTAATCCTAGAGCTGACGGTTTGAAGAATTTTTAGTTCTCATTAGACTATAAAAGTTTCTTTAACTTTGGTTCTGTCACCTTGAAACATTTTCATGATTAAATCACAAAATTTGACTAACTTGTCATTTTTTATCAATTTCAAAAGCTCATTTCATTATATTTATAGGTAATTTTCTATGCTATAACTTCATTGTCATTGTTAACCTTTGATACAATGTCAATTTTTATTCATTTAGTTAGATAATAGACTAAGCTTCAACAGACATGTGTTACTCTGCCTGTTGAAACTTTCTTAAATCATTTCTGTTTATGGTACCTCTTGGTTTTGGGATACCCTTTTGTCGCTTTGGGGAGTGTGAAGGTTCTCATTAGACCTATCTCATGATCCTGAGCATGGAATTGGTTTCACAAATTACCAAGGGACTGTTTCTTAAGCCTGGTTTTATGCACTTCGGGTGGAGGTTCTCATTAGACCTTTCCCGGTTTGTTATATTTCCTTGGGTTTGGATGAACAGAACTATAAATAGACTTACAGATCAATTTGACTAATTGGTCATTCAACAATTTTCAAAACATAGATCAGTGTTTCCAGAAGTTCATGTTCGAAGCCAATTGTCATTGTCAACTTTTGACACAATGTCAATTTCATTCATATTTCATTTAGTTTGACAGTATACTAAGTTCAGCAGACATGTGTTACTCTGTCTGTTGAAACTTTTATCAAACTCAATCCTGGAATAAGGATTTTTTAAAATGTTAATCATATGATGTTCCGTTTTAACTTGTTACATGGTCCTATGGACACATGATATTTTTATGGTATGGCTCTTGTACACCTGACGAGTAAGTAATTTTTTCAATTTTTCAAAATTCATATTATCAAAATTTCTTAAATTCATTTCAATGTCACTTACTTACAGGTACGCACTGATGATGACTTGATAGTCGAAAGCGCTTTGCTATGATTTTATAAATAAATTTCTGCACGAAATACAAACTTTTTTCATCCAATTAAAAAAAAAGGCAATGCAAATTTTCCAATTTTTCACAAAAATACAAAAGGATCAATGTCTCCCTACCAGTAACGTTACTTGATCCCTGTCCTAAAGAAGACATGATCCCTTTTGTACTTGTAAGTATCTTGTGATTAAAAAAATTAAAAAAATACGAAAATGAGGATTTAAATATTGTACTTATGGAATTCATTATAATTGAGAAAAATTCAAACATGTTTGGAAAAATGAAGAAACTAGGTACTCAAAATTCCTTTAGTACAAGTTGTTGCTGGCATGCGTGTTGGATGGGGCAACTTTAGAATGCCGTCTTGTTGTTGCACAGAGCTCTTGTCTGGCAGTTCAGAAAAATAAATTGAAAAGCTTCGACATCAAGTATACCCACACATCACGGGTTCAATTCTCCAGAAGGATTGTGACATTGTAGTATTTTACAAATAAAAATGGGTATTAAAGTATCACAAATATGTGAAAATAATTTGTTAAAAACTTTAACAAACGCAAGGCAATAAAAATAAGCCATTAGTAACATATTTTTGGATAAAAAAAAGATGAGAAAATTCATACAGAACAAGAAGTTCAACCACATCGTAAAATTAATTAATCTGTACCACTTAACTTTCCGACGCTAACTGCTGCGTGAACACACTGTTGCCATCACAGACACCCCCTCCGGGTAGATAGACGATCTCAAGGTTAAAAACGGCGCGAATTATGAAAGGTGATCGAGTCTCCTAGGGGATCACGACCCTCCCCTACCCATTTTTCATGAATCGTATTTTTGCTTTCATTCCATCAATTGCAAAGCCAATTTTTGATAAGCTTTTTTTAGATCATCTTCTAATGAGAATACTTTGTACATTCATAGCCTTCAAGAAAGATTGTCAGTTCTGCTCACAATTTTTTCCCATTTACACAAGCTACTATCAGCAAGAATTACTAGCTCCACCGAAACGAAAATTCAACTAAAAACTGGCGAGCCAATGTTTATACACGCAAATTCAGACAACTTTATATTTTTTTGCGGATAGAGTCACAATTGGCGCAAGTGATTTCAGAAAATTACAGACTTTTTCGGCCTCTGCATGCAAAGGTTCAACTTTTATGCAAGTCGAGGTTATTACCTTGTACAAATTTTAATTTATTGGTGTGCCAGTTCTTATTGCTGGCGATATTAGATCCATGTTCAGTTTTAGCTATATTATTATTATGTGGAATTGCAATAATAGGACTTTCACATTAGGTAAGTGAAATCTTTTTTTTATTATTTTTTTTATGATTATGATACAAAAGCAAAAATGACAGAATGTGAAAAACACAGAGATTGCTATAATTACTGTGATTGATGTATTCCAATAAGTTGAGCACCTATGTAATATTTAAGTTACTTACCGTTTCTATCAGCTAATTTCAGTTCTGTTTTATTTTCTTCGTCGGTCCAAGTTACTGCATAAATGTATATTTTTCTTCCATTGCTGAGAGCTAAAATGTTTTCTGAAATTGCCATATCGGTTACTTGAAATTCCAACTGCAATAAAAATTCCCTTGTTTCAGTTTTCATTAGAATCTGAGTAGCAGTCTTTTGCGTTGCCCAAATTTTTTCTGAAAATTTGCTACATATTCTTTGTTCTTTCATTATGTATACAGCAGTAACACAATTCACACTCAGAAGAGGTGATCTTGACATAAAAGACCCCCACATAAGCTGTTTAATTGTTCCACTGATAGTGTTAACATTAGTCAACTCCCAGCTGTCTTCTGGATTTTCAATATTAGCCCCATTCAGTTTTTTCGTCCAAAAATATATTCGACCAATGTTTGTCCCAGCACATAATGTTTGGTTGACTTTACAATATGTGATGCAGGTAAAGATTTCATTAACCGTGTGAAACTTGTCTTCGTTATCATACACTTTCATTACTGTAGATAGCACATAGTTGTCATTTGTTTCAATATCCCATATGCGTACTATCAAATCACCTAAAAAATAAAGAGTTTTCATTGCCTTTCCAAAAAATAATATATAGTTTTGACTGCTTTTTCAAAAAGATAAAACACATTTTCAAATATTTTGAGACTCATATATAGACTAACATTTTATCAAGAATATTGTTGTCAATAATTTGCTAAAAAGGAGGGTAGATTTTGCACACTTTTAGTTCTACAAAAAAGAAACGTTTTCCCAAAACTTCAACTTCCAAACCATTCTGGAACATCTTCAAATGATTTCTTTTAGAGCAGAGTTAGTGAAGGCAAAATATGATAAAATAGACATTTTGGCAACAAAGCGTATGTGTTTATCCTGGGTTTCAATAATGGAATAAATGGAAAATGTCAGTTCTGACAATTAGTTATTGAATTAATTCAAGAGCAATGTTGCCACTTTGCATTTTTTGAAAATAATTGATAAGAACATATTATAGAAGATAAATTCTAAATTGAAAAAAATTAAAATGTACTACTACATTACTTATTTCTAAGCATTTGAAAGAATTTGAATGTTTTTTCATGAATAGCCCAAATTTCCCCTTCAAAAGCATACCTACCTTCCATTGCGCCTGGGTATGCAAATATCTGTATGTTCAAATACATCACACATATGTGAATAATGAATTGAAAAAATAACAATTATAATATATTTTCACTTATATTTGCCAATATTTTTCACATAATAAGCAAAATTAGTGAATATTACAAGAAAAAAAATATATAAAAATGTGTATACCAAACACTTCATGATATTTATTCATTCTGGTAACCCATTTTGAGTTAAGACGCGAAATATGAAAATACAGCTGTTACTATTTATTACATTTTTGGAAATCTTTTAGTTACCTGTTAAGATTGCCAGACTAGTCTGCCCAGCCCAAACGAGTCCTTGACTACCCACCATTCTTGTTTGAATTCTTCCGCTGAGTTTGACCTTGGTTACTTCTAGTAAATGGCCTTGGTAATCAACTGAAAACAGACCAACAGTAAAACCTTCCATCATAACAATCACAGCATCTTTCAATGGATGGTAAAGAAGGCATGACATAGGGACTCCATCAGTGTTCAATACTTTTGTACAGGATCCACCATTATTCACGTAGTATATTGAACCTAAAATGAAATTTACAGTTTATAGGAGCATATCATATCAGAGCACGGTCCTAAGGTTGATAAAGGTCAGTGTATTTTTTAATGCATTCAAAGTGGTATTGACTTTTGTATATACACAGGGTGACCAAAACGTAAGGTAGGCCCCTCAATTTTTCTATAGTTTTGAACTAACAATTTACCAATTATTTTTCTTACAAACACTGTGTACATTTTTATATTATTCGAAACATCATCGAATTTGTGACATGAATGTTCATCAAAAATGAGACTCAGTTTGAAAAATGACAGAGATACTGCTGTTTGTTAAATTGAACAAGGTTGGCCACGATATTCAATTTAAAATCATTTCATGTCTTTGGAAGCTAAAAGTGGTCATTTTTTGGTACGATTATCGCGCAATGTGATAGTAGTCCGCATTCTCTGCTCTCGAAGAGTAGTCAAGCGTTCGTTATTAGAGAAATAACAAGTTTGGGCGCGGGATTCGCCTACGCTAGCATCCGCCTTGCGCCCACACTTGGCCTGCCGGCGGCTTAACTGTCGCGCTTCGCGCGACGATCCTAGCCCCCCGTGTACACGTATATCCTTTCCGTGTACACGTATATCCATTCCGTGTACACGTATATCCTTTCCGTGTACACGTATCTACCAATTATTTGAATACTACGATCTTAAGGCGTTGTTCTTATTTTAAAGGTTCATTGTCAAAATGATTAAAAACTATAATTGGATACCAATAATGTGAATACTACGATCAATTCGTGTCTGTCTTTATCATTGAATCCATTTGATACTATAATTGGACACCAATAATGTGAATACTACGATCAATGTGTGTCTGTCTTTATCATTGAATCCGTTTGAAACTATAATTGGACACTAATAATGTGAATACTACGATCAATGCTTGTCTGTCTTCATCATTGAGTCCGTTTGAAACAATAATTGGACACCAATAATGTGAATACTACGATCAATGCGTGTCTGTCTTTGTCGTTGGGTCAGTTTGAAACTATAATTGGACACCAATAATGTGAATACTACGATCAATGCGTCCCTGTCTTTATCATTGAGTCAGTTTGAAACTATAATTGGACACCAATAATGTGAATACTACGATCAATGAGTGTCTTTCTTTATCATTGAATCCGTTTGAAACTATAATTGGACACCAATAATGTGAATACTACGATCAATGCGTGTCTGTCTTTATCATTGAATCCGTTTGAAACTATAATTGGACACCAATAATGTGAATACTACGATCAATGTGTATAATATATCGATTTTTCCGCATTTTTTTCAAATATTTCATGAACTATTGGTTTTGAAAAAACAATTCACTTACATTTTTTGTAGACTTTCCAAAGGCAATCATAAAAGGTTCTATGAAAAATTGGGAAATATGCAGCCGTTTGGGAAATATTTGGAATTATTCAAAATTGTCGAAATTTTTTTCCAAGTCCCGACGAATTTTTTTGGGTTTTATTTTTTTTCTGCTCTGGTAATGAATTCGAAGAAACCAAATTAGAATATGTTGATAGAGTTAATTGAGAGGTATTTTTGACAAAAAAATCATTTCTCAGTTTTTATTGATTCTGGAGATAAATCGATTATTCCGATTTTTTTTCGAATATTTCTTGGACTATTGATTTTGAAGAAACAATTCATTTACATTTTTTGTAGACTTCGCAAAGGCAATCATAAAAGATCATGTGAAAAATTGGGAAATATGCAGCCGTTTGGGAAATATTTAGAATAATTCAAAATTGTCGAAATTTTTTTCCAAGTCCCGAGGAATTTTTTTGGGATTTATTTTTTTCCCGCTGCAGTAATGAATTCGAAGAAACCAAATTGGGATATGTTGATAGAGTTAATTGAGACGTATTTTTGACAGAAAAATTATTTCTCATTTTTTATTGGTTCTGGAGATATATCGATTTTTCCGATTTTTTTTCGAATATTTCTCGAACTATTGATTTTGAAGAAACAATTCATTTACATTTTTTGTAGACTTGCCAAAGGCAATCATAAAAGGTTCCATGAAAAATTGGGAAATATGCAGCCGTTTGGGAAATATTTAGAATTATTCGAAATTGTCGAAATTTTTTTCTAAGTCCCGACGAAAATTTTTGGGTTTTATTTTTTTTCTGCTCTGGTAATGAATTCGAAGAAACCAAACTGGGATATGTTGATAGAGTTCATTGAGAGGTATTTTTGACAAAAAAATCTTTTCTCATTTTTTATTGGTTCTGGAGATATATCGATTTTTCCGATTTTTTTTCGATTATTTCTCGGACTATTGATTTTGAAGAAACAATTCATTTACATTTTTTGTAGACTTTCCAAAGGCAATCATAAAAGGTTCTATGAAAAATGAGAAATATGCAGCCGTTTGGGAAATATTTAGAATTATTCAAAATTGTCGAAATTTTTTTCTAAGTCCCGACGAAAATTTTTGGGTTTTATTTTTTTTCTGCTCTGGTAATGAATTCGAAGAAACCAAACTGGGATATGTTGATAGAGTTCATTGAGAGGTATTTTTGACAAAAAAATCTTTTCTCATTTTTTATTGGTTCTGGAGATATATCGATTTTTCCGATTTTTTTTCGATTATTTCTCGGACTATTGATTTTGAAGAAACAATTCATTTACATTTTTTGTAGACTTCCTAAAGGCAATCATAAAAGGTTCTATGAAAAATTGAGAAATATGCAGCCGTTTGGGAAATATTTAGAATTATTCAAAATTGTCGAAATTTTTTTCCAAGTCCCGACGAAAATTTTTGGGTTTTATTTTTTTTCTGCTCTGGTAATGAATTCGAAGAAACCAAACTGGGATATGTTGATAGAGTTCATTGAGAGGTATTTTTGACAAAAAAATCTTTTCTCATTTTTTATTGGTTCTGGAGATATATCGATTTTTCCGATTTTTTTTCGATTATTTCTCGCACTATTGATTTTGAAGAAACAATTCATCTACATTTTTTGTAGACTTCCCAAAGGCAATCATAAAAGGTTCTATGAAAAATTGGGAAATATGCAGCCGTTTGGGAAACATTTGGAATTATTCAAAATTATCGAAAAATTTTTCTAAGTCCCGACGAATTTTTTTATTTTTGAAATAGGAAAAAAATTCATTCGAAACTTTTTGTAGTACTAATAGAGTACAATAAAATTGTTTCCATACACTTTTCCATATCTTGTTTAGTTTTTGAGATTTTGGTGCTTTTATAAAAAAAATTTCTAAGTCCAGCCTTTTTTTTGGATTTTATTTTTTTCCCGCTTTGTTATTGAATTCGAAAAAATCAAATTTACACGATCGATAGAGTTCATTGAGAGGTATCTTCTGCAAAAAATAAATTTCCAAGTTTTTTCTTAATTCGGGAGATATATCGATTTTCCCGTTTTTTTCAAATATTTCCTGTACTATTGAAAATAGGGGAATTATTCATTTACATATTTTATAGATTTTTTGAAGGCGGTCAAAAAAAGTATCGTGGTAAATTGAAAAAATATCAGCAGTTTCCGAGATATTTCGTATTTTAAAAAATTACAATTTTCTTATTCATATTTTTCAATTTTTCTCAGTTTTCCGGACATTTTCTTAAAAGTGTTGAAGGGGTATGATTTTTTTGTATTTCCAAGCTCTATCCATTGCATTGTTCAAAATTCAGTTTCGATCATCGGTGCGGTTTTTATTCGAAATTTTCACTTTTCGGAAAATCGTCCGGAAAACTCGTTTATATTTTCCGATCCTTCTCAAAAACTATACACCTGAGAAGGCTATATAGGCGCATATTTCAAAAAAAATTGGAAGGAAAAAAATCATTTCCTGAACCGCTATCGAGTTACCGGTGAAAAACATGAAAAACCATTTAAAAATTTTCCGGATTTTCCGATCGCAAAAAAAAAAATTTTGAGAAATATTGTCCTCGAGTTATTGATGTGGTTCAAATTTAAACGCGATATCTCCAAGGGCTCGGAAAATATAAAGGTTTGAATATGACACGACAGAAAGTCACGAATCGGACAAAAATTTTATTTTTTTCAATTTTTTGTTTTTTCATTTTCATATTTATTTTTCAAAGGGCCACATTTTCTCTTTATGAAAAATGATTCTATCTTTCCAAATAAAAAAGTGAGTGTTTACTTTATTATTATTATTATTATTATTTTTTGTTTTTTTTCTTGGTTTCTTCCTAATTTTTTACAAGGATCAATTTCTTTTTTGAACCGTGGCTCTATCTCTTTAAATAAAAAAAATAGCCCCCCTCTGTATTCTCGGCCTCTTTCATAATTTTAATCATTTTTTCACGAAAATCAGCTGTTTTTTCGTTTATTTATAGGGTATCGCAAAAATTTTTACGTGACTTTTTTGTAGGTCTATTCAAGGGGAACAAAATTGTTTATATAAAATTTTTCGATATCTCGTTTGGTTTTCGAGTTTTGGGCAATTTGGGAGGGGGAGTACAAATTTTTTATTTTTTTTTTCATTTGTTTCGTATTTTTCCCATCTTTTTATGTAGTTGGAGAAAAACTGTTCGGAGGTATTACTGAGGCATGTGTTGCGGATCCGATGCACTTTTATTTTTTTCATTACCTCTATTAGTACGGTCAATATTTCGATTTTCCAATTTTTTCAGATATCTCCCGGACTATTAATTTTGGGAAAAAAATTAAAAAACAAAATTGTAGATTTTCCAAAGGCAGTCAAAAGCTGTCTCGGTGATTCGGAAAAATATCGATCATTTCCGAGTAATTTCGTATTATCCGAAATTCAAATGTTTTTTTTCATATATTTGAAATTTTCCCAGTTTTCCGATCATTTCAGAGAAAATATCGAAGACCTATGATTTGTTGGTATATTCGTGCTCTACCAAAATCATTTTTCACAATTCAGTTTCGATTGTTGGTTTCGTTGTTTTTTGTGTTTTACAATATCGGAATTTTTCGGAAAATTTCCCGGAAAATCCGGTCATCATATTCCGATCATTCTCAAAACTCACCGCCTTCTGTAAGACATATTGAAGTATATCTAGAAGAAATTTGAAAGGATTCGAATCAATTCTTGAACCGGTATCGAGAAAAGTAGGAACTTGAAAAAAAAAATCGGAAAATCACCGTAAAATTTTTCCGGATTTTCCGATCGCCAAAAAAAATCACGTGACAAATACCGTCATCGCGTTGATAAAATGACTGAAAGTCCCGTGCGATATCTTTGATATTTTGGGAAATATAGCGTTTTAAAAATTTTTGACACACAAAAAAAATTTTTTATTTTTTTTAATTTTTTTCAGTTTTTTCATCTTTTATAGTGTCAGATATGGATCATTAACCCGTTTGAACCAACTCTCTATCTTTTCGAATAAAAAAGTTAGACACCCCTACAGGTCGAAGTTATTATTATTATTATTATTATTTTTTCGATTTTTTTCCATTTTTTATTAAGGATCAAGGTCCCGTTGGATTCAAAGTTCTATCTATTCAAATAAAAAAGTTAGGCTCCCTCTGTATTTCTCTGTCCGAAAGACCGTAGAATACTACTCTCTAAAGATCGTAGTATAACAAGTATGGGCGCGGGATTCGCCTACGCTAGCATCCGCCTTGCGCCCACACTTGGCCTGCCGGCGGCTTAACTATCGCGCTTCGCGCGACGATCCTAGCCCCCCGTGTACACGTATATCCTTTCCGTGTACACGTATATCCTTTCCGTGTACACGTATATCCTTTCCGTGTACACGTACATACCAATTATTTGAATACAACGATCTTAAGGCGTTGTTCTTATTTTAAACGTTCATTGTCAAAATGATTAAAAACTATAATTGGACACCAATAATGTGAATACTACGATCAATGCATGTCTGTCTTTATCATTGAATCCATTTGATACTATAATTGGACACCAATAATGTGAATACTACGATCAACGTGTGTCTGTCTTTATCATTGAATCCGTTTGAAACTATAATTGGACACCAATAATGTGAATACTACGATCAATGCTTGTTTGTCTTCATCATTGAGTCCGTTTGAAACTATAATTAGACACCAATAATGTGAATACTACGATCAATGCGTGTCTGTCTTTATCGTTGGGTTTGAAACTATAATTGGACACCAATAATGTGAATACTACGATCAATGAGTGTCTGTCTTCATCATTGAATCCGTTTGAAACTATAATTGGACACCAATAATGTGAATACTACGATCAATGCGTGTCTGTTTTTATCATTGAATCCATTTGAAACTATAATTGGATACCAATAATGTGAATACTACGATCAATGAGTGTCTTTCTTTATCATTGAATCCGTTTGAAACTATAATTGGACACCAATAATGTGAATACTACGATCAATGCGTGTCTGTTTTTATCATTGAATCCATTTGAAACTATAATTGGATACCAATAATGTGAATACTACGATCAATGAGTGTCTTTCTTTATCATTGAATCCGTTTGAAACTATAATTGGACACCAATAATGTGAATACTACGATCAATGCGTGTCTGTTTTTATCATTGAATCCGTTTGAAACTATAATTGGACACCAATAATGTGAATACTACGATCAATGTGTATAATATATCGATTTTTCCGCATTTTTTTCAAATATTTCATGAACTATTGATTTTGAAAAAACAATTCATTTATATTTTTTGTATATTTTCCAAAAGCAATCATAAAAGGTTCTATGAAAAATTGGGAAATATGCAGCCGTTTGGGAAATATTTAGAATTATTCAAAATTGTCGAAATTTTTTTCTAAGTCCCGACGAATTTTTTTGGGTTTTATTTTTTTTCTGCTCTGGTAATGAATTCGAAGAAACCAAATTGGGATATGTTGATAGAGTTAATTGAGAGGTATTTTTGACAAAAAAATCATTTCTCATTTTTTATTGGTTCTGGAGATATATCGATTTTTCCGATTTTTTTTCGATTATTTCTCGGACTATTGATTTTGAAGAAACAATTCATTTACATTTTTTGTAGACTTCCCAAAGGCAATCATAAAAGGTTCTATGAAAAATTGGGAAATGTGCAGCCGTTTGGGAAATATTTAGAATTATTCAAAATTGGCGAAATTTTTTTCTAAGTCTCGACGAATTTTTTTGGGTTTTATTTTTTTTCTGCTCTGGTAATGAATTCGAAGAAACCAAACTGGGATATGTTGATAGAGTTCATTGAGAGGTATTTTTGACAAAAAAATCTTTTCTCATTTTTTATTGGTTCTGGAGATATATCGATTTTTCCGATTTTTTTTCGATTATTTCTCGGACTATTGATTTTAAAGAAACAATTCATTTACATTTTTTGTAGACTTCCCGAAGGCAATCATAAAAGGTTCTATGAAAAATTGGGAAATATGCAGCCGTTTGGGAAATATTTGGAATTATTCAAAATTGTCGAAATTTTTTTCTAAGTCCCGACGAATTTTTTTGGGTTTTATTTTTTTCCCGCTGTAGTAATGAATTCGAAGAAACCAAATTGGAAGAAGTTGATAGAGTTCGTTGAGAGGTATTTTTGACAAAAAAATCATTCCTCATTTTTTATTGGTTCTGGAGATATATCGATTTTACCGTTTTTTTTTCAAATATTTCCCGGACTATTGATTTTGAAGAAACAATTCATTAACATTTTTTGTATACTTTTCAAAAACAATCATAAAAGGTTCTATGAAAAATTTGGAAATATGCAGCCGTTTGGGAAATATTTGAAATTATTCAAAATTATCGAAAATTTTTTCCAAGTCCCGACGAATTTTTTTATTTTTGAAATAGGAAAAAAATTCATTCGAAACTTTTTGTAGTACTAATGAAGTACAATAAAATTGTTTCCATACACTTTTCCATATCTTGTTTAGTTTTTGAGATTTTGGTGCTTTTATAAAAAAAATTTCTAAGTCCAGCCTTTTTTTTGGATTTTATTTTTTTCCCGCTTTGTTATTGAATTCGAAAAAACCAAATTTACACGATCGATAGAGTTCATTGAGAGGTATCTTCTGCAAAAAATAAATTTCCAAGTTTTTTCTTAATTCGGGAGATATATCGATTTTCCCGTTTTTTTCAAATATTTCCTGTACTATTGAAAATAGGGAAATTATTTATCTACATATTTTATAGATTTTTTGAAGGCGGTCAAAAAAGGTATCGTGGTAAATTGGAAAAATATCAGCAGTTTCCGAGATATTTCGTATTTTTAAAAATTACAATTTTTTTTTTCATATTTTTCAATTTTTCTCAGTTTTCCGGACATTTTCTTAAAAGTGTTGAAGAGGTATGATTTTTTTGTATTTCCAAGCTCTATCCACTGCATTGTTCAAAATTCAATTTCGATCATCGGTGCGGTTTTTATTCGAAATTTTCACTTTTCGGAAAATCGTCCGGAAAACCCGTTTTCATTTTCCGATCCTTCTCAAAAACTATACACCTGAGAAGGCTATATAGGCGCATATTTCTAAAAAAATTGGAATGGAAAAAATCATTTCCTGAACCGCTATCGAGTTACCGGTGAAAACCTTAAAAATGACCTTGAAAATTTTCCGGGTTTTCCGATCGCAAAAAAAATTTTTTTTCGAGATACATTTTTTGAGTTATTGATTTGATTCAAATTTCAAATCAATATCTCCAAGGGTTTGGAAATCATAGCGTTCGCCCCGGGGGCGACAGACAAAAAAAAAATGAGTCGACATTTTAATTTTTTTTAATTTTTAATTTTTTTATTTCCATATTCATTTTTCAAAGGGCCACATTTTCTCTTTATGAAAAATGATTCTATCTCTCCAAATAAAAAAGTGAGTGTCACAATTATTATTATTATTATTTTTTTTTTTTGTTTTTTTTCTTGGTTTCTTCCTAATTTTTTACAAGGATCAATTTCTTTTTTGAACCGTGGCTCTATCTCTTTAAATAAAAAAAATAGCCCCCCTCTGTATTCTCAGCCTCTTTCATAATTTTAATCATTTTTTCACGAAAATCAGCTGTTTTTTCGTTTATTTATAGGGTATCGCAAAAATTTTTACGTGACTTTTTTGTAGGTCTATTTAAGGGGAACAAAATTGTTTATATAAAATTTTTCGATATCTCGTTTGTTTTTCGAGTTTTGGGCAATTTTGGAGGGGGAGTAAAAAATTTTTAATATTTTTTTCACTTTTTTCGTATTTTTTCCATCTTTTTATGTAGTTGGAAAAAAACGGTTTGGAGGTATTACTGAGGCATGTGTTGCGGATACGATGCACTTTTATTTTTTTCATTACCTCTATTAGTACGGTCAATATTTCGATTTTCCAATTTTTTCAGATATCTCCCGGACTATTAATTTTGGGAAAAAAATTAAAAAACAAAATTGTAGATTTTCCAAAGGCAGTCAAAAGCTGTCTCGGTGATTCGGAAAAATATCGATCATTTCCGAGTAATTTCGTATTATCCGAAATTCAAATGTTTTTTTTCATATATTTGAAATTTTCCCAGTTTTCCGATCATCTTAGAAAAAATATCGAAGATGTGATTTGTTGGTATATTCGTGCTCTACCAAAAACATTTTTCGGAATTCAGTTTCGATTATTGGTTTCGTTGTTTTTTGTGTTTTACAATATCGGAATTTTTCGGAAAATTTCCCGGAAAACCCGGTTATCATTTTCCGATCATTCTCAAAATTCACAGCCTTCTGTGAGACATATTGAAGTATATCTAGAAGAAATTTGAAAGGATTCGAATCAATTCTTGAACCGGCATCGAGAAAAGTAGGAACTTGAAAAAAAAAATCGGAAAATCACCGTAAAATTTTTCCGGATTTTCCGATCGCCAAAAAAAGTCACGTGACAATTACCGTCATCGAGTTGATAAAATGACTGAAAGTCCCAAGCGATATCTTCGATAGTTTGGGAAATATAGCGTTTTAAAAATTTTCGACACAGAAAAAATTTTTTTTATTTTTTTAAATTTTTTTCAGTTTTTTCATCTTTTATAGTGTCAAATAAGAATCATTAACCCGTTTGAACCATCTCTCTATCTTTTCGAATAAAAAAGTTAGAAACCCCTACAGGTCGAAGTTATTATTATTATTATTATTTTTTTTTCGATTTTTTTCTATTTTTTATTAAGGATCAAGGTCCCGTTGGATTCAAAGTTCTATCTGTCCAAATAAAAAAGTTAGGCTCCCTCTGTCCGAAAGACCGCAGAATACTACTTCTCTAAAGATCGTAGTATAACAAGTATGGGCGCGGGATTCGCCTACGCTAGCATCCGCCTTGCGCCCACACTTGGCCTGCCGGCGGCTTAACTGTCGCGCTTCGCGCGACGATCCTAGCCCCCCGTGTACACGTATATCATTTCCGTGTACACGTATATCCTTTCCGTGTACACGTATATCCATTCCGTGTACACGTATATCCTTTCCGTGTACACGTATCTACCAATTATTTGAATACTACGATCTTAAGGCGTTGTTCTTATTTTAAAGGTTCATTGTCAAAATGATTACAAACTATAATTGGATACCAATAATGTGAATACTACGATCAATGCGTGTCTGTCTTTATAATTGAATCTATTTGATACTATAATTGGACACCAATAATGTGAATACTACGATCAATGCGTGTCTGTCTTTATGATTTAATCTATTTGATACTATAATTGGACACCAATAATGTGAATACTACGATCAATGTGTGTCTGTCTTTATCATTGAATCCATTTGAAACTATAATTGGACACCAATAATGTGAATACTACGATCAATGCTTGTCTGTCTTCATCATTGAGTCCGTTTGAAACTATAATTGGACACCAATAATGTGAATACTACGATCAATGCGTGTCTGTCTTTATCGTTGGGTCAGTTTGAAACTATAATTGGACACCAATAATGTGAATACTACGATCAATGAGTGTCTTTCTTTATCATTGAATCCGTTTGAAACTATAATTGGACACCAATAATGTGAATACTACGATCAATGCGTGTCTGTCTTTATTATTGAATCCGTTTGAAACTATAATTGGACACCAATAATGTGAATACTACGATCAATGTGTATAATATATCGATTTTTCCGCATTTTTTTCAAATATTTCATGAACTATTGATTTTGAAAAAACAATTCATTTACATTTTTTGTAGACTTCCCAAAGGCAATCATAAAAGGTTCTATGAAAAATTGGGAAATATGCAGCCGTTTGGGAAATATTTAGAATTATTCAAAATTGGCGAAATTTTTTTCTAAGTCTCGACGAATTTTTTTGGGTTTTATTTTTTTTCTGCTCTGGTAATGAATTCGAAGAAACCAAACTGGGATATGTTGATAGAGTTCATTGAGAGGTATTTTTGACAAAAAAATCTTTTCTCATTTTTTATTGGTTCTGGAGATATATCGATTTTTCCGATTTTTTTTCGATTATTTCTCGGACTATTGATTTTAAAGAAACAATTCATTTACATTTTTTGTAGACTTCCCGAAGGCAATCATAAAAGGTTCTATGAAAAATTGGGAAATATGCAGCCGTTTGGGAAATATTTGGAATTATTCAAAATTGTCGAAATTTTTTTCTAAGTCCCGACGAATTTTTTTGGGTTTTATTTTTTTTCTGCTCTGGTAATGAATTCGAAGAAACCAAATTAGGATATGTTGATAGAGTTAATTGAGAGGTATTTTTGACAAAAAAATCATTTCTCATTTTTTATTGGTTCTGGAGATATATCGATTTTTCCGATTTTTTTTCGATTATTTCTCGGACTATTGATTTTGAAGAAACAATTCATTTACATTTTTTGTAGACTTCCCAAAGGCAATCATAAAAGGTTCTATGAAAAATTGAGAAATATGCAGCCGTTTGGGAAATATTTGGAATTATTCAAAATCGAAGAAATTTTTTTCCAAGTCCCGACGAATTTTTTTAGGTTTTATTTTTTTCCCGCTGTAGTAATGAATTCGAAGAAACCAAATTGGAAGAAGTTGATAGAGTTCGTTGAGAGGTATTTTTGACAAAAATATCATTTCTCATTTTTTATTGGTTCTGGAGATATATCGATTTTTCCGATTTTTTTTCGATTATTTCTCGGACTATTGATTTTGAAGAAACAATTCATTTAAATTTTTTGTATACTTTTCAAAAACAATCATAAAAGGTTCTATGAAAAATTTGGAAATATGCAGCCGTTTGGGAAATATTTGGAATTATTCAAAATTATCGAAAATTTTTTCCAAGTCCCGACGAATTTTTTTATTTTTGAAATAGGAAAAAAATTCATTCGAAACTTTTTGTAGTACTAATGAAGTACAATAAAATTGTTTCCATACACTTTTCCATATCTTGTTTAGTTTTTGAGATTTTGGTGCTTTTATAAAAAAAATTTCTAAGTCCAGCCTTTTTTTTGGATTTTATTTTTTTCCCGCTTTGTTATTGAATTCGAAAAAACCAAATTAACACGATCGATAGAGTTCATTGAGAGGTATCTTCTGCAAAAAATAAATTTCCAAGTTTTTTCTTAATTCGGGAGATATATCGATTTTCCCGTTTTTTTCAAATATTTCCTGTACTATTGAAAATAGGGAAATTATTTATTTACATATTTTATAGATTTTTTGAAGGCGGCCAAAAAAGGTATCGTGGTAAATTGAAAAAATATCAGCAGTTTCCGAGATATTTCGTATTTTTAAAAATTACAATTTTTTTTTTCATATTTTTCAATTTTTCTCAGTTTTCCGGACATTTTCTTAAAAGTGTTGAAGAGGTATGATTTTTTTGTATTTCCAAGCTCTATCCACTGCATTGTTCAAAATTCAATTTCGATCATCGGTACGTTTTTTTTTCATGTTTTTTACTTTTCGGAAAATCGTCCGGAAAACCCGTTTTCATTTTCCGATCCTTCTCAAAAACTATACACCTGAGAAGGCTATATAGGCGCATATTTCTAAAAAAATTGGAATGAAAAAAATCATTTCCTGAACCGCTATCGAGTTACCGGTGAAAACCTTAAAAATGACCTTGAAAATTTTCCGGGTTTTCCGATCGCAAAAAAAATTTTTTTTCGAGATACATTTTTTGAGTTATTGATTTGATTCAAATTTCAAATCAATATCTCCAAGGGTTTGGAAATCATAGCGTTCGCCCCGGGGGCGACAGACAAAAAAAAAATGAGTCGACATTTTAATTTTTTTTAATTTTTAATTTTTTTATTTCCATATTCATTTTTCAAAGGGCCACATTTTCTCTTTATGAAAAATGATTCTATCTCTCCAAATAAAAAAGTGAGTGTCACAATTATTATTATTATTATTTTTTTTTTTTGTTTTTTTTCTTGGTTTCTTCCTAATTTTTTACAAGGATCAATTTCTTTTTTGAACCGTGGCTCTATCTCTTTAAATAAAAAAAATAGCCCCCCTCTGTATTCTCAGCCTCTTTCATAATTTTAATCATTTTTTCACGAAAATCAGCTGTTTTTTCGTTTATTTATAGGGTATCGCAAAAATTTTTACGTGACTTTTTTGTAGGTCTATTTAAGGGGAACAAAATTGTTTATATAAAATTTTTCGATATCTCGTTTGTTTTTCGAGTTTTGGGCAATTTTGGAGGGGGAGTAAAAAATTTTTAATATTTTTTTCACTTTTTTCGTATTTTTTCCATCTTTTTATGTAGTTGGAAAAAAACGGTTTGGAGGTATTACTGAGGCATGTGTTGCGGATACGATGCACTTTTATTTTTTTCATTACCTCTATTAGTACGGTCAATATTTCGATTTTCCAATTTTTTCAGATATCTCCCGGACTATTAATTTTGGGAAAAAAATTAAAAAACAAAATTGTAGATTTTCCAAAGGCAGTCAAAAGCTGTCTCGGTGATTCGGAAAAATATCGATCATTTCCGAGTAATTTCGTATTATCCGAAATTCAAATGTTTTTTTTCATATATTTGAAATTTACCCAGTTTTCCGATCATTTTAGAGAAAATATCGAAGACATATGATTTGTTGGTATATTCGTGCTCTACCAAAATCATTTTTCACAATTCAGTTTCGATTGTTGGTTTCGTTGTTTTTTGTGTTTTACAATATCGGAATTTTTCGGAAAATTTCCCGGAAAATCCGGTCATCATATTCCGATCATTCTCAAAACTCACCGCCTTCTGTAAGACATATTGAAGTATATCTAGAAGAAATTTGAAAGGATTCGAATCAATTCTTGAACCGGTATCGAGAAAAGTAGGAACTTGAAAAAAAAAATCGGAAAATCACCGTAAAATTTTTCCGGATTTTCCGATCGCCAAAAAAAATCACGTGACAAATACCGTCATCGCGTTGATAAAATGACTGAAAGTCCCGTGCGATATCTTCGATATTTTGGGAAATATAGCGTTTTAAAAATTTTCGACACACAAAATTTTTTTTTTATTTTTTTAAATTTTTTTCAGTTTTTTCGTCCTTTATAGTGTCAGATAAGGATCATTATCCCGTTTGAACCATCTCTCTATCTTTTCGAATAAAAAAGTTAGACACCCCTACAGGTCGAAGTTATTATTATTATTATTATTTTTTTTTCGATTTTTTTCCATTTTTTATTAAGGATCAAGGTCCCGTTGGATTCAAAGTTCTATCTATTCAAATAAAAAAGTTAGGCTCCCTCTGTATTTCTCTGTCCGAAAGACCGTAGAATACTACTCTCTAAAGATCGTAGTATAACAAGTGTGGGCGCGGGATTCGCCTACGCTAGCATCCGCCTGGCGCCCACACTTGGCCTGCCGGCGGCTTAACTGTCGCGCTTCGCGCGACGATCCTAGCCCCCCGTGTACACGTATATCCTTTCCGTGTACACGTATATCCTTTCCGTGTACACGTATATCCTTTCCGTGTACACGTATATCCATTCCGTGTACACGTATATCCTTTCCGTGTACACGTATCTACCAATTATTTGAATACTACGATCTTAAGGCGTTGTTCTTATTTTAAAGGTTCATTGTCAAAATGATTAGAAACTATAATTGGATACCAATAATGTGAATACTACGATCAATGCGTGTCTGTCTTTATAATTGAATCTATTTGATACTATAATTGGACACCAATAATGTGAATACTACGATCAATGTGGTGTCTGTCTTTATCATTGAATCCGTATGAAACTATAATTGGACACCAATAATGTGAATACTACGATCAATGCTTGTCTGTCTTCATCATTGAGTCCGTTTGAAACTATAATTGGACACCAATAATGTGAATACTACGATCAATGCGTGTCTGTCTTTATCGTTGGGTCAGTTTGAAACTATAATTGGACACCAATAATGTGAATACTACGATCAATGCGTGCCTGTCTTTATCATTGAGTCAGTTTGAAACTATAATTGGACACCAATAATGTGAATACTACGATCAATGAGTGTCTTTCTTTATCATTGAATCCGTTTGAAACTATAATTGGACACCAATAATGTGAATACTACGATCAATGCGTGTCTGTCTTTATTATTGAATCCGTTTGAAACTATAATTGGACACCAATAATGTGAATACTACGATCAATGCGTGTCTGTCTTTATTATTGAATCCGTTTGAAACTATAATTGGACACCAATAATGTGAATACTACGATCAATGTGTATAATATATCGATTTTTCCGCATTTTTTTCAAATATTTCATGAACTATTGATTTTGAAAAAACAATTCATTTACATTTTTTGTAGACTTTCCAAAGGCAATCATAAAAGGTTCTATGAAAAATTAGGAAATATGCAGCCGTTTGGGAAATATTTAGAATTATTCAAAATTGTCGAAATTTTTTTCTAAGTCCCGACGAATTTTTTTGGGTTTTATTTTTTTTCCGCTGCAGTAATGAATTCGAAGAACCCAAATTGGGATGGGTTGATAGAGTCCATTGAGAGGTATTTTTAACAAAAAAATCATTTCTCAGTTTTTATTGGTTCTGGAGATATATCGATTTTTCCGATTTTTTTTCAAATATATCCCGGACTATTGATTTTGAAGAAACAATTCATCTACATTTTTTGTATACTTTCCAAAGGCAATCATAAAAGGTTCTATGAAAAATTGAGAAATATGCAGCCATTTGGGAAATATTTAGAATTATTCAAAATTGTCGAAATTTTTTTCTAAGTCCCGACGAAAATTTTTGGGTTTTATTTTTTTTCTGCTCTGGTAATGAATTCGAAGAAACCAAATTGGGATATGTTGATAGAGTTAATTGAGACGTATTTTTGACAAAAAAATCATTTCTCATTTTTTATTGGTTCTGGAGATATATCGATTTTTCCGATTTTTTTTCGATTATTTCCCGGACTATTGATTTTGGAGAAACAATTCATTTACATTTTTTGTAGACTTCCCGAAGGCAATCATAAAAGGTTTTATGAAAAATTGAGAAATATGCAGCCGTTTGGGAAATATTTAGAATTATTCAAAATTGTCGAAATTTTTTTCTAAGTCCCGACGAATTTTTTTGGGTTTTATTTTTTTTCTGCTCTGGTAATGAATTCAAAGAAACCAAATTGGGATGGGTTGATAGAGTCCATTGAAAGGTATTTTTAACAAAAAAATCATTTCTCAGTTTTCATTGATTCTGGAGATATATCGATTTTTCCGATTTTTTTTCAAATATTTCGCGGACTATTGATTCTGAAGAAACAATTCATCTACATTTTTTGTATACTTTTCAAAAACAATCATAAAAGGTTCTATGAAAAATTTGGAAATATGCAGCCGTTTGGGAAATATTAGGAATTTTTCAAAATCGACGAAATTTTTTTCCAAGTCCTGACGAATTTTTTTGGGTTTTATTTTTTTTCTGCTCTGGTAATGAATTCAAAGAAACCAAATTGGGATGGGTTGATAGAGTCCATTGAAAGGTATTTTTAACAAAAAAATCATTTCTCAGTTTTCATTGATTCTGGAGATATATCGATTTTTCCGATTTTTTTTCAAATATTTCGCGGACTATTGATTCTGAAGAAACAATTCATCTACATTTTTTGTATACTTTTCAAAAACAATCATAAAAGGTTCTATGAAAAATTTGGAAATATGCAGCCGTTTGGGAAATATTAGGAATTTTTCAAAATTGTCGAAATTTTTTTCTAAGTCCCGACGAATTTTTTTGGGTTTTATTTTTTTTCTGCTCTGGTAATGAATTCAAAGAAACCAAATTGGGATGGGTTGATAGAGTCCATTGAAAGGTATTTTTAACAAAAAAATCATTTCTCAGTTTTCATTGATTCTGGAGATATATCGATTTTTCCGATTTTTTTTCAAATATTTCGCGGACTATTGATTCTGAAGAAACAATTCATCTACATTTTTTGTATACTTTTCAAAAACAATCATAAAAGGTTCTATGAAAAATTGGGAAATATGCAGCCGTTTGGGAAATATTTGGAATTTTTCAAAATCGACGAAATTTTTTTCCAAGTCCCGACGAATTTTTTTGGGTTTTATTTTTTTCTCGCTGCAGTAATGAATTCGAAGAAACCAAATTGGGATGGGTTGATAGAGTCCATTGAAAGGTATTTTTAACAAAAAAATCATTTCTCAGTTTTCATTGATTCTGGAGATATATCGATTTTTCCGATTTTTTTTCGAATATTTCTTGGACTATTGATTTTGAAGAAACAATTCATTTACATTTTTTGTAGACTTTTCAAAAACAATCATAAAAGGTTCTATGAAAAATTTGGAAATATGCAGCCGTTTGGGAAATATTTGGAATTTTTCAAAATCGACGAAATTTTTTTCCAAGTCCTGACGAATTTTTTTGGGTTTTATTTTTTTCTCGCTCTGGTAATGAATTCGAAGAAACCAAATTGGGATATGTTGATAGAGTTAATTGAGAGGTATTTTTGACAAAAAAATCATTTCTCATTTTTTATTGGTTCTGGAGATATATCGATTTTTCCGATTTTTTTTCGATTATTTCTCGGACTATTGATTTTAAAGAAACAATTCATTTACATTTTTTGTAGACTTCCCGAAGGCAATCATAAAAGGTTCTATGAAAAATTGGGAAATATGCAGCCGTTTGGGAAATATTTGGAATTATTCAAAATTGTCGAAATTTTTTTCTAAGTCCCGACGAATTTTTTTGGGTTTTATTTTTTTTCTGCTCTGGTAATGAATTCGAAGAAACCAAATTGGGATATGTTGATAGAGTTAATTGAGAGGTATTTTTGACAAAAAAATCATTTCTCATTTTTTATTGGTTCTGGAGATATATCGATTTTTCCGATTTTTTTTCGATTATTTCTCGGACTATTGATTTTGAAGAAACAATTCATTTACATTTTTTGTAGACTTCCCAAAGGCAATCATAAAAGGTTCTATGAAAAATTTGGAAATATGCAGCCGTTTGGGAAATATTTGAAATTATTCAAAATTATCGAAAATTTTTTCCAAGTCCCGACGAATTTTTTTATTTTTGAAATAGGAAAAAAATTCATTCGAAACTTTTTGTAGTACTAATGAAGTACAATAAAATTGTTTCCATACACTTTTCCATATCTTGTTTAGTTTTTGAGATTTTGGTGCTTTTATAAAAAAAATTTCTAAGTCCAGCCTTTTTTTTGGATTTTATTTTTTTCCCGCTTTGTTATTGAATTCGAAAAAACCAAATTTACACGATCGATAGAGTTCATTGAGAGGTATCTTCTGCAAAAAATAAATTTCCAAGTTTTTTCTTAATTCGGGAGATATATCGATTTTCCCGTTTTTTTCAAATATTTCCTGTACTATTGAAAATAGGGAAATTATTTATTTACATATTTTATAGATTTTTTGAAGGCGGTCAAAAAAGGTATCGTGGTAAATTGGAAAAATATCAGCAGTTTCCGAGATATTTCGTATTTTTAAAAATTACAATTTTTTTTTTCATATTTTTCAATTTTTCTCAGTTTTCCGGACATTTTCTTAAAAGTGTTGAAGAGGTATGATTTTTTTGTATTTCCAAGCTCTATCCACTGCATTGTTCAAAATTCAATTTCGATCATCGGTGCGGTTTTTATTCGAAATTTTCACTTTTCGGAAAATCGTCCGGAAAACCCGTTTTCATTTTCCGATCCTTCTCAAAAACTATACACCTGAGAAGGCTATATAGGCGCATATTTCTAAAAAAATTGGAATGGAAAAAATCATTTCCTGAACCGCTATCGAGTTACCGGTGAAAACCTTAAAAATGACCTTGAAAATTTTCCGGGTTTTCAGATCGCAAAAAAAAAATTTTTTCGAGATACATTTTTTGAGTTATTGATTTGATTCAAATTTCAAAGCAATATCTCCAAGGGTTTGGAAATCATAGCGTTCGCCCCGGGGGCGACAGACAAAAAAAAAATGAGTCGACATTTTAATTTTTTTTAATTTTTTATTTTTTTATTTCCATATTCATTTTTCAAAGGGCCACATTTTCTCTTTATGAAAAATGATTCTATCTCTCCAAATAAAAAAGTGAGTGTCACAATTATTATTATTATTATTTTTTTTTTTTGTTTTTTTTCTTGGTTTCTTCCTAATTTTTTACAAGGATCAATTTCTTTTTTGAACCGTGGCTCTATCTCTTTAAATAAAAAAAATAGCCCCCCTCTGTATTCTCAGCCTCTTTCATAATTTTAATCATTTTTTCACGAAAATCAGCTGTTTTTTCGTTTATTTATAGGGTATCGCAAAAATTTTTACGTGACTTTTTTGTAGGTCTATTCAAGGGGAACAAAATTGTTTATATAAAATTTTTCGATATCTCGTTTGTTTTTCGAGTTTTGGGCAATTTTGGAGGGGGAGTAAAAAATTTTTAATATTTTTTTCACTTTTTTCGTATTTTTTCCATCTTTTTATGTAGTTGGAAAAAAACGGTTTGGAGGTATTACTGAGGCATGTGTTGCGGATACGATGCACTTTTATTTTTTTCATTACCTCTATTAGTACGGTCAATATTTCGATTTTCCAATTTTTTTAGATATCTCCCGGACTATTAATTTTGGGAAAAAAATTAAAAAATAAAATTGTAGATTTTCCGAAGGCAGTCAAAAGCTATCTCGGTGATTCGGAAAAATATCGATCATTTCCGAGTAATTTCGTATTATCCGAAATTCAAATGTTTTTTTTCATATATTTGAAATTTTCCCAGTTTTCCGATCATTTTAGAGAAAATATCGAAGAGCTACGATTTGTTGGTATATTCGTGCACTGCCAAAAACATTTTTCACAATTCAGTTTCGATTGTTGGTTTCGTTGTTTTTTGTGTTTTACAATATCGGAATTTTTCGGAAAATTTCCCGGAAAACCCGGTCATCATTTTCCGATCATTCTCAAAGCTCACAGCCTTCTGTAAGACATATTGAAGTATATCTAGAAGAAATTTGAAAGAATTCGAATCAATTCTTGAACCGGTATCGAGAAAAGTAGGAACTTGAAAAAAAAAATCGGAAAATCACCGTAAAATTTTTCCGGATTTTCCGATCGCCAAAAAAAATCACGTGACAAATACCGTCATCGGGTTGATAAAATGAATGAAAGTCCCGAGCGATATCTTCGTTATTTTGGGAAATATAGGGTTTTAAAAATTTTCGACACACAAAAATTTTTTTTTATTTTTTTTAATTTTTTTTAGTTTTTTCATCTTTTATAGTGTCAGATATGGATCATTAACCCGTTTGAACCAACTCTCTATCTTTTCGAATAAAAAAGTTAGACACCCCTACAGGTCGAAGTTATTATTATTATTATTATTTTTTTTTCGATTTTTTTCCATTTTTTATTAAGGATCAAGGTCCCGTTGGATTCAAAGTTCTATCTATTCAAATAAAAAAGTTAGGCTCCCTCTGTATTTCTCTGTCCGAAAGACCGTAGAATACTACTCTCTAAAGATCGTAGTATAACAAGTATGGGCGCGGGATTCGCCTACGCTAGCATCCGCCTTGCGCCCACACTTGGCCTGCCGGCGGCTTAACTATCGCGCTTCGCGCGACGATCCTAGCCCCCCGTGTACACGTATATCCTTTCCGTGTACACGTATATCCTTTCCGTGTACACGTATATCCTTTCCGTGTACACGTATATCCTTTCCGTGTACACGTATATCCTTTCCGTGTACACGTACATACCAATTATTTGAATACAACGATCTTAAGGCGTTGTTCTTATTTTAAACGTTCATTGTCAAAATGATTAAAAACTATAATTGGACACCAATAATGTGAATACTACGATCAATGCATGTCTGTCTTTATCATTGAATCCATTTGATACTATAATTGGACACCAATAATGTGAATACTACGATCAATGCATGTCTGTCTTTATCATTGAATCCATTTGATACTATAATTGGACACCAATAATGTGAATACTACGATCAACGTGTGTCTGTCTTTATCATTGAATCCGTTTGAAACTATAATTGGACACCAATAATGTGAATACTACGATCAATGCTTGTTTGTCTTCATCATTGAGTCCGTTTGAAACTATAATTAGACACCAATAATGTGAATACTACGATCAATGCGTGTCTGTCTTTATCGTTGGGTTTGAAACTATAATTGGACACCAATAATGTGAATACTACGATCAATGAGTGTCTGTCTTCATCATTGAATCCGTTTGAAACTATAATTGGACACCAATAATGTGAATACTACGATCAATGCGTGTCTGTTTTTATCATTGAATCCATTTGAAACTATAATTGGATACCAATAATGTGAATACTACGATCAATGAGTGTCTTTCTTTATCATTGAATCCGTTTGAAACTATAATTGGACACCAATAATGTGAATACTACGATCAATGCGTGTCTGTTTTTATCATTGAATCCGTTTGAAACTATAATTGGACACCAAAAATGTGAATACTACGATCAATGTGTATAATATATCGATTTTTCCGCATTTTTTTCAAATATTTCATGAACTATTGATTTTGAAAAAACAATTCATTTATATTTTTTGTATATTTTCCAAAAGCAATCATAAAAGGTTCTATGAAAAATTGGGAAATATGCAGCCGTTTGGGAAATATTTAGAATTATTCAAAATTGTCGAAATTTTTTTCTAAGTCCCGACGAATTTTTTTGGGTTTTATTTTTTTTCTGCTCTGGTAATGAATTCGAAGAAACCAAATTGGGATATGTTGATAGAGTTAATTGAGAGGTATTTTTGACAAAAAAATCATTTCTCATTTTTTATTGGTTCTGGAGATATATCGATTTTTCCGATTTTTTTTCGATTATTTCTCGGACTATTGATTTTGAAGAAACAATTCATCTACATTTTTTGTAGACTTCCCAAAGGCAATCATAAAAGGTTCTATGAAAAATTGGGAAATATGCAGCCGTTTGGGAAATATTTGGAATTATTCAAAATCGAAGAAATTTTTTTCTAAGTCCCGACGAATTTTTTTGGGTTTTATTTTTTTCCCGCTGCAGTAATGAATTCGAAGAAAGCAAATTGGGATGGGTTGATAGAGTCCATTGAGAGGTATTTTTGACAAAAATATCATTTCTCATTTTTTATTGGTTCTGGAGATATATCGATTTTTCCGATTTTTTTTCGATTATTTCTCGGACTATTGATTTTGAAGAAACAATTCATTTCCTTTTTTTGTAGACTTCCCAAAGGCAATCATAAAAGGTTCTATGAAAAATTGAGAAATATGCAGCCGTTTGGGAAATATTTGGAATTATTCAAAATCGAAGAAATTTTTTTCTAAGTCCCGACGAATTTTTTTGGGTTTTATTTTTTTCCCGCTTCAGTAATGAATTCGAAGAAAGCAAATTGGGATGGGTTGATAGAGTCCATTGAGAGGTATTTTTGACAAAAATATCATTTCTCATTTTTTATTGGTTCTGGAGATATATCGATTTTTCCGATTTTTTTTCGATTATTTCTCGGACTATTGATTTTGAAGAAACAATTCATTTACATTTTTTGTAGACTTCTCAAAGGCAATCATAAAAGGTTCTATGAAAAATTTGGAAATATGCAGCCGTTTGGGAAATATTTGAAATTATTCAAAATTATCGAAAATTTTTTCCAAGTCCCGACGAATTTTTTTATTTTTGAAATAGGAAAAAAATTCATTCGAAACTTTTTGTAGTACTAATGAAGTACAATAAAATTGTTTCCATACACTTTTCCATATCTTGTTTAGTTTTTGAGATTTTGGTGCTTTTATAAAAAAAATTTCTAAGTCCAGCCTTTTTTTTGGATTTTATTTTTTTCCCGCTTTGTTATTGAATTCGAAAAAACCAAATTTACACGATCGATAGAGTTCATTGAGAGGTATCTTCTGCAAAAAATAAATTTCCAAGTTTTTTCTTAATTCGGGAGATATATCGATTTTCCCGTTTTTTTCAAATATTTCCTGTACTATTGAAAATAGGGAAATTATTTATTTACATATTTTATAGATTTTTTGAAGGCGGTCAAAAAAGGTATCGTGGTAAATTGGAAAAATATCAGCAGTTTCCGAGATATTTCGTATTTTTAAAAATTACAATTTTTTTTTTCATATTTTTCAATTTTTCTCAGTTTTCCGGACATTTTCTTAAAAGTGTTGAAGAGGTATGATTTTTTTGTATTTCCAAGCTCTATCCACTGCATTGTTCAAAATTCAATTTCGATCATCGGTGCGGTTTTTATTCGAAATTTTCACTTTTCGGAAAATCGTCCGGAAAACCCGTTTTCATTTTCCGATCCTTCTCAAAAACTATACACCTGAGAAGGCTATATAGGCGCATATTTCTAAAAAAATTGGAATGGAAAAAATCATTTCCTGAACCGCTATCGAGTTACCGGTGAAAACCTTAAAAATGACCTTGAAAATTTTCCGGGTTTTCCGATCGCAAAAAAAAATTTTTTTCGAGATACATTTTTTGAGATATTGATTTGATTCAAATTTCAAAGCAATATCTCCAAGGGTTTGGAAATCATAGCGTTCGCCCCGGGGGCGACAGACAAAAAAAAAATGAGTCGACATTTTAATTTTTTTTAATTTTTTATTTTTTTATTTCCATATTCATTTTTCAAAGGGCCACATTTTCTCTTTATGAAAAATGATTCTATCTCTCCAAATAAAAAAGTGAGTGTCACAATTATTATTATTATTATTATTTTTTTTTGTTTTTTTTCTTGGTTTCTTCCTAATTTTTTACAAGGATCAATTTCTTTTTTGAACCGTGGCTCTATCTCTTTAAATAAAAAAAATAGCCCCCCTCTGTATTCTCAGCCTCTTTCATAATTTTAATCATTTTTTCACGAAAATCAGCTGTTTTTTCGTTTATTTATAGGGTATCGCAAAAATTTTTACGTGACTTTTTTGTAGGTCTATTTAAGGGGAACAAAATTGTTTATATAAAATTTTTCGATATCTCGTTTGTTTTTCGAGTTTTGGGCAATTTTGGAGGGGGAGTAAAAAATTTTTAATATTTTTTTCACTTTTTTCGTATTTTTTCCATCTTTTTATGTAGTTGGAAAAAAACGGTTTGGAGGTATTACTGAGGCATGTGTTGCGGATACGATGCACTTTTATTTTTTTCATTACCTCTATTAGTACGGTCAATATTTCGATTTTCCAATTTTTTTAGATATCTCCCGGACTATTAATTTTGGGAAAAAAATTAAAAAATAAAATTGTAGATTTTCCGAAGGCAGTCAAAAGCTATCTCGGTGATTCGGAAAAATATCGATCATTTCCGAGTAATTTCGTATTATCCGAAATTCAAATGTTTTTTTTCATATATTTGAAATTTTCCCAGTTTTCCGATCATCTTAGAAAAAATATCGAAGATGTGATTTGTTGGTATATTCGTGCTCTACCAAAAACATTTTTCACAATTCAGTTTCGATTGTTGGTTTCGTTGTTTTTTGTGTTTTACAATATCGGAATTTTTCGGAAAATTTCCCGGAAAACCCGGTCATCATTTTCCGATCATTCTCAAAACTCACAGCCTTCTGTGAGACATATTGAAGTATATCTAGAAGAAATTTGAAAGGATTCGAATCAATTCTTGAAACGGTATCGAGAAAAGTAGGAACTTGAAAAAAAAAATCGGAAAATCACCGTAAAATTTTTCCGGATTTTCCGATCGCAAAAAAAAATCACGTGACAAATACCGTCATCGCGTTGATAAAATGACTGAAAGTCCCAAGCGATATCTTCGATATTTTGGGAAATATAGCGTTTTAAAAATTTTCGACACACAAAAAATTTTTTTTATTTTTTTTAATTTTTTTCAATTTTTTCATCCTTTATAGTGTCAGATATGGATCATTAAGCCGTTTGAACCATCTCTCTATCTTTTCGAATAAAAAAGTTAGACACCCCTACAGGTCGAAGTTATTATTATTATTATTTTTTTTTTCTTGATTTTTTTCCATTTTTTATTAAGGATCAAGGTCCCGTTGGATTCAAAGTTCTATCTATTCAAATAAAAAAGTTAGGCTCCCTCTGTATTTCTCTGTCCGAAAGACCGTAGAATACTACTCTCTAAAGATCGTAGTATAACAAGTATGGGCGCGGGATTCGCCTACGCTAGCATCCGCCTTGCGCCCACACTTGGCCTGCCGGCGGCTTAACTATCGCGCTTCGCGCGACGATCCTAGCCCCCCGTGTACACGTATATCCTTTCCGTGTACACGTATATCCTTTCCGTGTACACGTATATCCTTTCCGTGTACACGTATATCCTTTCCGTGTACACGTATATCCTTTCCGTGTACACGTATATCCTTTCCGTGTACACGTACATACCAATTATTTGAATACAACGATCTTAAGGCGTTGTTCTTATTTTAAACGTTCATTGTCAAAATGATTAAAAACTATAATTGGACACCAATAATGTGAATACTACGATCAATGCATGTCTGTCTTTATCATTGAATCCATTTGATACTATAATTGGACACCAATAATGTGAATACTACGATCAACGTGTGTCTGTCTTTATCATTGAATCCGTTTGAAACTATAATTGGACACCAATAATGTGAATACTACGATCAATGCTTGTTTGTCTTCATCATTGAGTCCGTTTGAAACTATAATTAGACACCAATAATGTGAATACTACGATCAATGCGTGTCTGTCTTTATCGTTGGGTTTGAAACTATAATTGGACACCAATAATGTGAATACTACGATCAATGAGTGTCTGTCTTCATCATTGAATCCGTTTGAAACTATAATTGGACACCAATAATGTGAATACTACGATCAATGCGTGTCTGTTTTTATCATTGAATCCATTTGAAACTATAATTGGATACCAATAATGTGAATACTACGATCAATGAGTGTCTTTCTTTATCATTGAATCCGTTTGAAACTATAATTGGACACCAATAATGTGAATACTACGATCAATGCGTGTCTGTTTTTATCATTGAATCCGTTTGAAACTATAATTGGACACCAATAATGTGAATACTACGATCAATGTGTATAATATATCGATTTTTCCGCATTTTTTTCAAATATTTCATGAACTATTGATTTTGAAAAAACAATTCATTTATATTTTTTGTATATTTTCCAAAAGCAATCATAAAAGGTTCTATGAAAAATTGGGAAATATGCAGCCGTTTGGGAAATATTTAGAATTATTCAAAATTGTCGAAATTTTTTTCTAAGTCCCGACGAATTTTTTTGGGTTTTATTTTTTTTCTGCTCTGGTAATGAATTCGAAGAAACCAAATTGGGATATGTTGATAGAGTTAATTGAGAGGTATTTTTGACAAAAAAATCATTTCTCATTTTTTATTGGTTCTGGAGATATATCGATTTTTCCGATTTTTTTTCGATTATTTCTCGGACTATTGATTTTGAAGAAACAATTCATTTACATTTTTTGTAGACTTCCCAAAGGCAATCATAAAAGGTTCTATGAAAAATTGGGAAATATGCAGCCGTTTGGGAAATATTTAGAATTATTCAAAACTGGCGAAATTTTTTTCTAAGTCTCGACGAATTTTTTTGGGTTTTATTTTTTTTCTGCTCTGGTAATGAATTCGAAGAAACCAAACTGGGATATGTTGATAGAGTTCATTGAGAGGTATTTTTGACAAAAAAATCTTTTCTCATTTTTTATTGGTTCTGGAGATATATCGATTTTTCCGATTTTTTTTCGATTATTTCTCGGACTATTGATTTTGAAGAAACAATTCATTTACATTTTTTGTAGACCCCCCAAAGGCAATCATAAAAGGTTCTATAAAAAATTGGGAAATATGCAGCCGTTTGGGAAATATTTAGAATTATTCAAAATTGGCGAAATTTTTTTCTAAGTCTCGACGAATTTTTTTGGGTTTTATTTTTTTTCTGCTCTGGTAATGAATTCGAAGAAACCAAATTGGGATATGTTGATAGAGTTAATTGAGAGGTATTTTTGACAAAAAAATCATTTCTCATTTTTTATTGGTTCTGGAGATATATCGATTTTTCCGATTTTTTTTCGATTATTTCTCGGACTATTGATTTTGAAGAAACAATTCATTTACATTTTTTGTAGACTTCTGAAAGGCAATCATAAAAGGTTCTATGAAAAATTGAGATATATGCAGCCGTTTGGGAAATATTTAGAATTATTCAAAATTGTCGAAATTTTTTTCTAAGTCCCGACGAATTTTTTTGGGTTTTATTTTTTTTCTGCTCTGGTAATGAATTCGAAGAAACCAAATTGGGATATGTTGATAGAGTTAATTGAGAGGTATTTTTGACAAAAAAATCATTTCTCATTTTTTATTGGTTCTGGAGATATATCGATTTTTCCGATTTTTTTTCGATTATTTCTCGGACTATTGATTTTGAAGAAACAATTCATTTACATTTTTTGTAGACTTCCCAAAGGCAATCATAAAAGGTTCTATGAAAAATTGGGAAATATGCAGCCGTTTGGGAAATATTTAGAATTATTCAAAACTGGCGAAATTTTTTTCTAAGTCTCGACGAATTTTTTTGGGTTTTATTTTTTTTCTGCTCTGGTAATGAATTCGAAGAAACCAAACTGGGATATGTTGATAGAGTTCATTGAGAGGTATTTTTGACAAAAAAATCTTTTCTCATTTTTTATTGGTTCTGGAGATATATCGATTTTTCCGATTTTTTTTCGATTATTTCTCGGACTATTGATTTTGAAGAAACAATTCATTTACATTTTTTGTAGACCCCCCAAAGGCAATCATAAAAGGTTCTATAAAAAATTGGGAAATATGCAGCCGTTTGGGAAATATTTAGAATTATTCAAAATTGGCGAAATTTTTTTCTAAGTCTCGACGAATTTTTTTGGGTTTTATTTTTTTTCTGCTCTGGTAATGAATTCGAAGAAACCAAATTGGGATATGTTGATAGAGTTAATTGAGAGGTATTTTTGACAAAAATATCATTTCTCATTTTTTATTGGTTCTGGAGATATATCGATTTTTCCGATTTTTTTTTCGATTATTTCTCGGACTATTGATTTTGAAGAAACAATTCATTTACATTTTTTGTAGACTTCTCAAAGGCAATCATAAAAGGTTCTATGAAAAATTGAGATATATGCAGCCGTTTGGGAAATATTTGGAATTATTCAAAATTGTCGAAATTTTTTTCTAAGTCCCGACGAATTTTTTTAGGTTTTATTTTTTTCCCGCTGTAGTAATGAATTCGAAGAAACCAAATTGGAAGAAGTTGATAGAGTTCGTTGAGAGGTATTTTTGACAAAAAAATCATTCCTCATTTTTTATTGGTTCTGGAGATATATCGATTTTACCGTTTTTTTTTCAAATATTTCCCGGACTATTGATTTTGAAGAAACAATTCATTAACATTTTTTGTATACTTTTCAAAAACAATCATAAAAGGTTCTATGAAAAATTTGGAAATATGCAGCCGTTTGGGAAATATTTGAAATTATTCAAAATTATCGAAAATTTTTTCCAAGTCCCGACGAATTTTTTTATTTTTGAAATAGGAAAAAAATTCATTCGAAACTTTTTGTAGTACTAATGAAGTACAATAAAATTGTTTCCATACACTTTTCCATATCTTGTTTAGTTTTTGAGATTTTGGTGCTTTTATAAAAAAAATTTCTAAGTCCAGCCTTTTTTTTGGATTTTATTTTTTTCCCGCTTTGTTATTGAATTCGAAAAAACCAAATTTACACGATCGATAGAGTTCATTGAGAGGTATCTTCTGCAAAAAATAAATTTCCGAGTTTTTTCTTAATTCGGGAGATATATCGATTTTCCCGTTTTTTTCAAATATTTCCTGTACTATTGAAAATAGGGAAATTATTTATTTACATATTTTATAGATTTTTTGAAGGCGGTCAAAAAAGGTATCGTGGTAAATTGGAAAAATATCAGCAGTTTCCGAGATATTTCGTATTTTTAAAAATTACAATTTTTTTTTTCATATTTTTCAATTTTTCTCAGTTTTCCGGACATTTTCTTAAAAGTGTTGAAGAGGTATGATTTTTTTGTATTTCCAAGCTCTATCCACTGCATTGTTCAAAATTCAATTTCGATCATCGGTGCGGTTTTTATTCGAAATTTTCACTTTTCGGAAAATCGTCCGGAAAACCCGTTTTCATTTTCCGATCCTTCTCAAAAACTATACACCTGAGAAGGCTATATAGGCGCATATTTCTAAAAAAATTGGAATGGAAAAAATCATTTCCTGAACCGCTATCGAGTTACCGGTGAAAACCTTAAAAATGACCTTGAAAATTTTCCGGGTTTTCCGATCGCAAAAAAAAATTTTTTTCGAGATACATTTTTTGAGTTATTGATTTGATTCAAATTTCAAAGCAATATCTCCAAGGGTTTGGAAATCATAGCGTTCGCCCCGGGGGCGACAGACAAAAAAAAAATGAGTCGACATTTTAATTTTTTTTTATTTTTTATTTTTTTATTTCCATATTTATTTTTCAAAGGGCCACATTTTCTCTTTATGAAAAATGATTCTATCTCTCCAAATAAAAAAGTGAGTGTCACAATTATTATTATTATTATTATTTTTTTTTGTTTTTTTTCTTGGTTTCTTCCTAATTTTTTACAAGGATCAATTTCTTTTTTGAACCGTGGCTCTATCTCTTTAAATAAAAAAAATAGCCCCCCTCTGTATTCTCAGCCTCTTTCATAATTTTAATCATTTTTTCACGAAAATCAGCTGTTTTTTCGTTTATTTATAGGGTATCGCAAAAATTTTCACGTGACTTTTTTGTAGGTCTATTTAAGGGGAACAAAATTGTTTATATAAAATTTTTCGATATCTCGTTTGTTTTTCGAGTTTTGGGCAATTTTGGAGGGGGAGTAAAAAATTTTTAATATTTTTTTCACTTTTTTCGTATTTTTTCCATCTTTTTATGTAGTTGGAAAAAAACGGTTTGGAGGTATCACTGAGGCAAGTGTTGCGGATACGATGCACTTTTATTTTTTTCATTACCTCTATTAGTACGGTCAATATTTCGATTTTCCAATTTTTTTAGATATCTCCCGGACTATTAATTTTGGGAAAAAAATTAAAAAACAAAATTGTAGATTTTCCAAAGGCAGTCAAAATCTGTCTCGGTGATTCGGAAAAATATCGACCATTTCCGAGTAATTTCGTATTATCCGAAATTCAAATGTTTTTTTTCATTTTTTTGAAATTTTCCCAGTTTTCCGATCATTTTAGAGAAAATATCGAAGAGCTACGATTTGTTGGTATATTCGTGCACTGCCAAAAACATTTTTCACAATTCAGTTTCGATTGTTGGTTTCGTTGTTTTTTGTGTTTTACAATATCGGAATTTTTCGGAAAATTTCCCGGAAAACCCGGTCATCATTTTCCGATCATTCTCAAAGCTCACAGCCTTCTGTAAGACATATTGAAGTATATCTAGAAGAAATTTGAAAGAATTCGAATCAATTCTTGAACCGGTATCGAGAAAAGTAGGAACTTGAAAAAAAAAATCGGAAAATCACCGTAAAATTTTTCCGGATTTTCCGATCGCCAAAAAAAATCACGTGACAAATACCGTCATCGAGTTGATAAAATGAATGAAAGTCCCGAGCGATATCTTCGATATTTTGGGAAATATAGGGTTTTAAAAATTTTCGACACACAAAAAATTTTTTTTATTTTTTTTAATTTTTTTTAGTTTTTTCATCTTTTATAGTGTCAGATATGGATCATTAACCCGTTTGAACCAACTCTCTATCTTTTCGAATAAAAAAGTTAGACACCCCTACAGGTCGAAGTTATTATTATTATTATTATTTTTTTTTCGATTTTTTTCCATTTTTTATTAAGGATCAAGGTCCCGTTGGATTCAAAGTTCTATCTATTCAAATAAAAAAGTTAGGCTCCCTCTGTATTTCTCTGTCCGAAAGACCGTAGAATACTACTCTCTAAAGATCGTAGTATAACAAGTTTGGGCGCGGGATTCGCCTACGCTAGCATCCGCCTTGCGCCCACACTTGGCCTGCCGGCGGCTTAACTGTCGCGCTTCGCGCGACGATCCTAGCCCCCCGTGTACACGTATATCCTTTCCGTGTACACGTATATCCTTTCCGTGTACACGTATATCCATTCCGTGTACACGTATATCCTTTCCGTGTACACGTATCTACCAATTATTTGAATACTACGATCTTAAGGCGTTGTTCTTATTTTAAAGGTTCATTGTCAAAATGATTAGAAACTATAATTGGATACCAATAATGTGAATACTACGATCAATGCGTGACTGTCTTTATAATTGAATCTATTTGATACTATAATTGGACACCAATAATGTGAATACTACGATCAATGCGTGTCTGTCTTTATCATCGAGTCAGTTTGAAACTATAATTGGACACCAATAATGTGAATACTACGATCAATGAGTGTCTTTCTTTATCATTGAATCCGTTTGAAACTATAATTGGACACCAGTAATGTGAATACTACGATCAATGCGTGTCTGTCTTTATTATTGAATCCGTTTGAAACTATAATTGGACACCAATAATGTGAATACTACGATCAATGTGTATAATATATCGATTTTTCCGCATTTTTTTCAAATATTTCATGAACTATTGATTTTGAAAAAACAATTCATTTACATTTTTTGTATACTTTCCAAAGGCAATCATAAAAGGTTCTATGAAAAATTGAGAAATATGCAGCCGTTTGGGAAATATTTAGAATTATTCAAAATTGTCGAAATTTTTTTCAAAGTCCCGACGAATTTTTTTGGATTTAATTTTTTTCCCGCTGTGGTAATGAATTCGAAGAAATCAAATTGGGATTGGTTGATAGAGTTCGTTGAGAGGTATTTTTGACAAAAAAATCATTTCTCATTTTTTATTGGTTCTGGAGATATATCGATTTTCCGATTTTTTTTCGAATATTTCTTGGACTATTGATTTTGAAGAAACAATTCATTAACATTTTTTGTAGACTTCCCAAAGGCAATCATAAAAGGTTCTATGAAAAATTGGGAAATATGCAGCCGTTTGGGAAATATTTGGAATTATTCAAAATCGAAGAAATTTTTTTCTAAGTCCCGACGAATTTTTTTGGATTTTATTTTTTTTCTGCTCTGGTAATGAATTCGAAGAAACCAAACTGGGATATGTTGATAGAGTTCATTGAGAGGTATTTTTGACAAAAAAATCATTTCTCATTTTTTATTGGTTCTGGAGATATATCGATTTTTCCAATTTTTTTTCGAATATTTTTTGGACTATTGATTTTGAAGAAACAATTCATCTACATTTTTTGTATACTTCCCAAAGGCAATCATAAAAGGTTCTATGAAAAATTTGGAAATATGCAGCCGTTTAGGAAATATTTGGAATTATTCAAAATCGAAGAAATTTTTTTTTAAGTCCCGACGAAAATTTTTGGGTTTTATTTTTTTCCCGCTGCAGTAATGAATTCGAAGAAACCAAATTGGGATGGGTTGATAGAGTCCATTGAGAGATATTTTTAACAAAAAAATCATTTCTCAGTTTTTATTGATTCTGGAGATATATCGATTTTACCGATTTTTTTTCAAATATATCCCGGACTATTGATTTTGAAGAAACAATTCATCTACATTTTTTGTATACTTTCCAAAGGCAATCATAAAAGGTTCTATGAAAAATTGAGAAATATGCAGCCGTTTGGGAAATATTTAGAATTATTCAAAATTGTCGAAATTTTTTTCTAAGTCCCGACGAATTTTTTGGATTTAATTTTTTTCCCGCTGTGGTAATGAATTCGAAGAAATCAAATTGGGATTGGTTGATAGAGTTCGTTGAGAGGTATTTTTGACAAAAAAATCATTTCTCATTTTTTATTGGTTCTGGAGATATATCGATTTTTCCGATTTTTTTTCGAATATTTCTTGGACTATTGATTTTGAAGAAACAATTCATTAACATTTTTTGTAGACTTCCCAAAGGCAATCATAAAAGGTTCTATGAAAAATTGGGAAATATGCAGCCGTTTGGGAAATATTTGGAATTATTCAAAATCGAAGAAATTTTTTTCCAAGTCCCGACGAATTTTTTTGGATTTTATTTTTTTTCTGCTCTGGTAATGAATTCGAAGAAACCAAACTGGTATATGTTGATAGAGTTCATTGAGAGGTATTTTTGACAAAAAAATCATTTCTCATTTTTTATTGGTTCTGGAGATATATCGATTTTTCAAATTTTTTTTCGAATATTTCTTGGACTATTGATTTTGAAGAAACAATTCATTTACATTTTTTGTAGACTTCCCGAAGGCAATCATAAAAGGTTCTATGAAAAATTGGGAAATATGCAGCCGTTTGGGAAATATTTGGAATTATTCAAAATTGTCGAAATTTTTTTTTAAGTCCCGACGAATTTTTTTGGGTTTTATTTTTTTTCTGCTCTGGTAATGAATTCGAAGAAACCAAATTGGGATATGTTGATAGAGTTAATTGAGAGGTATTTTTGACAAAAAAATCATTTCTCATTTTTTATTGGTTCTGGAGATATATCGATTTTTCCGATTTTTTTTCGATTATTTCTCGGACTATTGATTTTGAAGAAACAATTCATTTACATTTTTTGTAGACTTCCCAAAGGCAATCATAAAAGGTTCTATGAAAAATTGAGAAATATGCAGCCGTTTGGGAAATATTTGGAATTATTCAAAATCGAAGAAATTTTTTTCTAAGTCCCGACGAATTTTTTTGGGTTTTATTTTTTTCCCGCTGCAGTAATGAATTCGAAGAAAGCAAATTGGGATGGGTTGATAGAGTCCATTGAGAGGTATTTTTGACAAAAATATCATTTCTCATTTTTTATTGGTTCTGGAGATATATCGATTTTTACGATTTTTTTTCGATTATTTCTCGGACTATTGATTTTGAAGAAACAATTCATTTACATTTTTTGTAGACTTCTCAAAGGCAATCATAAAAGGTTCTATGAAAAATTGAGATATATGCAGCCGTTTGGGAAATATTTGGAATTATTCAAAATTGTCGAAATTTTTTTCTAAGTCCCGACGAATTTTTTTAGGTTTTATTTTTTTCCCGCTGTAGTAATGAATTCGAAGAAACCAAATTGGAAGAAGTTGATAGAGTTCGTTGAAAGGTATTTTTGACAAAAAAATCATTCCTCATTTTTTATTGGTTCTGGAGATATATCGATTTTACCGTTTTTTTTTCAAATATTTCCCGGACTATTGATTTTGAAGAAACAATTCATTAACATTTTTTGTATACTTTTCAAAAACAATCATAAAAGGTTCTATGAAAAATTTGGAAATATGCAGCCGTTTGGGAAATATTTGAAATTATTCAAAATTATCGAAAATTTTTTCCAAGTCCCGACGAATTTTTTTATTTTTGAAATAGGAAAAAAATTCATTCGAAACTTTTTGTAGTACTAATGAAGTACAATAAAATTGTTTCCATACACTTTTCCATATCTTGTTTAGTTTTTGAGATTTTGGTGCTTTTATAAAAAAAATTTCTAAGTCCAGCCTTTTTTTTGGATTTTATTTTTTTCCCGCTTTGTTATTGAATTCGAAAAAACCAAATTTACACGATCGAAAGAGTTCATTGAGAGGTATCTTCTGCAAAAAATAAATTTCCAAGTTTTTTCTTAATTCGGGAGATATATCGATTTTCCCGTTTTTTTCAAATATTTCCTGTACTATTGAAAATAGGGAAATTATTTATTTACATATTTTATAGATTTTTTGAAGGCGGTCAAAAAAGGTATCGTGGTAAATTGGAAAAATATCAGCAGTTTCCGAGATATTTCGTATTTTTAAAAATTACAATTTTTTTTTTCATATTTTTCAATTTTTTTCAGTTTTCCGGACATTTTCTTAAAAGTGTTGAAGAGGTATGATTTTTTTGTATTTCCAAGCTCTATCCACTGCATTGTTCAAAATTCAATTTCGATCATCGGTGCGGTTTTTATTCGAAATTTTCACTTTTCGGAAAATCGTCCGGAAAACCCGTTTTCATTTTCCGATCCTTCTCAAAAACTATACACCTGAGAAGGCTATATAGGCGCATATTTCTAAAAAAATTGGAATGGAAAAAATCATTTCCTGAACCGCTATCGAGTTACCGGTGAAAACCTTAAAAATGACCTTGAAAATTTTCCGGGTTTTCCGATCGCAAAAAAAAATTTTTTTCGAGATACATTTTTTGAGTTATTGATTTGATTCAAATTTCAAAGCAATATCTCCAAGGGTTTGGAAATCATAGCGTTCGCCCCGGGGGCGACAGACAAAAAAAAAATGAGTCGACATTTTAATTTTTTTTGATTTTTTATTTTTTTATTTCCATATTCATTTTTCAAAGGGCCACATTTTCTCTTTATGAAAAATGATTCTATCTCTCCAAATAAAAAAGTGAGTGTCACAATTATTATTATTATTATTTTTTTTTTTTGTTTTTTTTCTTGGTTTCTTCCTAATTTTTTACAAGGATCAATTTCTTTTTTGAACCGTGGCTCTATCTCTTTAAATAAAAAAAATAGCCCCCCTCTGTATTCTCAGCCTCTTTCATAATTTTAATCATTTTTTCACGAAAATCAGCTGTTTTTTCGTTTATTTATAGGGTATCGCAAAAATTTTTACGTGACTTTTTTGTAGGTCTATTCAAGGGGAACAAAATTGTTTATATAAAATTTTTCGATATCTCGTTTGTTTTTCGAGTTTTGGGCAATTTTGGAGGGGGAGTAAAAAATTTTTAATATTTTTTTCACTTTTTTCGTATTTTTTCCATCTTTTTATGTAGTTGGAAAAAAACGGTTTGGAGGTATTACTGAGGCATGTGTTGCGGATACGATGCACTTTTATTTTTTTCATTACCTCTATTAGTACGGTCAATATTTCGATTTTCCAATTTTTTTAGATATCTCCCGGACTATTAATTTTGGGAAAAAAATTAAAAAATAAAATTGTAGATTTTCCGAAGGCAGTCAAAAGCTATCTCGGTGATTCGGAAAAATATCGATCATTTCCGAGTAATTTCGTATTATCCGAAATTCAAATGTTTTTTTTCATATATTTGAAATTTTCCCAGTTTTCCGATCATTTTAGAGAAAATATCGAAGAGCTACGATTTGTTGGTATATTCGTGCACTGCCAAAAACATTTTTCACAATTCAGTTTCGATTGTTGGTTTCGTTGTTTTTTGTGTTTTACAATATCGGAATTTTTCGGAAAATTTCCCGGAAAATCCGGTCATCATTTTCCGATCATTCTCAAAACTCACCGCCTTCTGTAAGACATATTGAAGTATATCTAGAAGAAATTTGAAAGGATTCGAATCAATTCTTGAACCGGTATCGAGAAAAGTAGGAACTTGAAAAAAAAAATCGGAAAATCACCGTAAAATATTTCCGGATTTTCCGATCGCCAAAAAAAATCACGTGACAAATACCGTCATCGAGTTGATAAAATGACTGAAAGTCCCAAGCGATATCTTTGATAGTTTGGGAAATATAGCGTTTTAAAAATTTTCGACACAGAAAAAATTTTTTTTATTTTTTTTAATTTTTTTCAGTTTTTTCATCTTTTATAGTGTCAAATAAGAATCATTAACCCGTTTGAACCATCTCTCTATCTTTTCGAATAAAAAAGTTAGAAACCCCTACAGGTCGAAGTTATTATTATTATTATTATTTTTTTCTTGATTTTTTTCAATTTTTTATTAAGGATTAAGGTCCCGTTGGATTCAAAGTTCTATCTATCCAAATAAAAAAGTTAGGCTCCCTCTGTCCGAAAGACCGTAGAATACTACTTCTCTAAAGATCGTAGTATAACAAGTATGGGCGCGGGATTCGCCTACGCTAGCATCCGCCTTGCGCCCACACTTGGCCTGCCGGCGGCTTAACTATCGCGCTTCGCGCGACGATCCTAGCCCCCCGTGTACACGTATATCCTTTCCGTGTACACGTATATCCTTTCCGTGTACACGTATATCCTTTCCGTGTACACGTATATCCTTTCCGTGTACACGTACATACCAATTATTTGAATACAACGATCTTAAGGCGTTGTTCTTATTTTAAACGTTCATTGTCAAAATGATTAAAAACTATAATTGGACACCAATAATGTGAATACTACGATCAATGCATGTCTGTCTTTATCATTGAATCCATTTGATACTATAATTGGACACCAATAATGTGAATATTGCGATCAACGTGTGTCTGTCTTTATCATTGAATCCGTTTGAAACTATAATTGGACACCAATAATGTGAATACTACGATCAATGCTTGTTTGTCTTCATCATTGAGTCCGTTTGAAACTATAATTAGACACCAATAATGTGAATACTACGATCAATGCGTGTCTGTCTTTATCGTTGGGTTTGAAACTATAATTGGACACCAATAATGTGAATACTACGATCAATGAGTGTCTGTCTTCATCATTGAATCCGTTTGAAACTATAATTGGACACCAATAATGTGAATACTACGATCAATGCGTGTCTGTTTTTATCATTGAATCCATTTGAAACTATAATTGGATACCAATAATGTGAATACTACGATCAATGAGTGTCTTTCTTTATCATTGAATCCGTTTGAAACTATAATTGGACACCAATAATGTGAATACTACGATCAATGCGTGTCTGTTTTTATCATTGAATCCGTTTGAAACTATAATTGGACACCAAAAATGTGAATACTACGATCAATGTGTATAATATATCGATTTTTCCGCATTTTTTTCAAATATTTCATGAACTATTGATTTTGAAAAAACAATTCATTTATATTTTTTGTATATTTTCCAAGAGCAATCATAAAAGGTTCTATGAAAAATTGGGAAATATGCAGCCGTTTGGGAAACATTTGGAATTATTCAAAATTATCGAAAATTTTTTCCAAGTCCCGACGAATTTTTTTGGGTTTTATTTTTTTCCCGCTGCAGTAATGAATTCGAAGAAATCAAATTGGGATATGTTGATAGAGTCCATTGAGATGTATTTTTAACAAAAAAATCTTTTCTCATTTTTTATTGGTTCTGGAGATATATCGATTTTTCCGATTTTTTTTCAAATATTTCCCGGACTATTGATTTTGAAGAAACAATTCATCTACATTTTTTGTATATTTTCCAAAGGCAATCATAAAAGGTTCTATGAAAAATTTGGAAATATGCAGCCGTTTGGGAAATATTTAGAATTATTCAAAATTGTCGAAATTTTTTTCCAAGTCCCGACGAATTTTTTTGGGTTTTATTTTTTTTCTGCTCTGGTAATGAATTCGAAGAAACCAAATTGGGATATGTTGATAGAGTTAATTGAGAGGTATTTTTGACAAAAAAATCATTTCTCATTTTTTATTGGTTCTGGAGATATATCGATTTTTCCGATTTTTTTTCGATTATTTCTCGGACTATTGATTTTGAAGAAACAATTCATTTACATTTTTTGTAGACTTCCCAAAGGCAATCATAAAAGGTTCTATGAAAAATTGGGAAATATGCAGCCGTTTGGGAAATATTTAGAATTATTCAAAATTGGCGAAATTTTTTTCTAAGTCTCGACGAATTTTTTTGGGTTTTATTTTTTTTCTGCTCTGGTAATGAATTCGAAGAAACCAAACTGGGATATGTTGATAGAGTTCATTGAGAGGTATTTTTGACAAAAAAATCTTTTCTCATTTTTTATTGGTTCTGGAGATATATCGATTTTTCCGATTTTTTTTCGATTATTTCTCGGACTATTGATTTTGAAGAAACAATTCATTTACATTTTTTGTAGACTTCCCGAAGGCAATCATAAAAGGTTTTATGAAAAATTGAGAAATATGCAGCCGTTTGGGAAACATTTGGAATTATTCAAAATTATCGAAAATTTTTTCCAAGTCCCGACGAATTTTTTTGGGTTTTATTTTTTTCCCGCTGCAGTAATGAATTCGAAGAAATCAAATTGGGATATGTTGATAGAGTCCATTGAGATGTATTTTTAACAAAAAAATCTTTTCTCATTTTTTATTGGTTCTGGAGATATATCGATTTTTCCGATTTTTTTTCAAATATTTCCCGGACTATTGATTTTGAAGAAACAATTCATCTACATTTTTTGTATATTTTCCAAAGGCAATCATAAAAGGTTCTATGAAAAATTTGGAAATATGCAGCCGTTTGGGAAATATTTAGAATTATTCAAAATTGTCGAAATTTTTTTCCAAGTCCCGACGAATTTTTTTGGGTTTTATTTTTTTTCTGCTCTGGTAATGAATTCGAAGAAACCAAATTGGGATATGTTGATAGAGTTAATTGAGAGGTATTTTTGACAAAAAAATCATTTCTCATTTTTTATTGGTTCTGGAGATATATCGATTTTTCCGATTTTTTTTCGATTATTTCTCGGACTATTGATTTTGAAGAAACAATTCATTTACATTTTTTGTAGACTTCCCAAAGGCAATCATAAAAGGTTCTATGAAAAATTGAGAAATATGCAGCCGTTTGGGAAATATTTGGAATTATTCAAAATCGAAGAAATTTTTTTCTAAGTCCCGACGAATTTTTTTGGGTTTTATTTTTTTCCCGCTGCAGTAATGAATTCGAAGAAAGCAAATTGGGATGGGTTGATAGAGTCCATTGAGAGGTATTTTTGACAAAAAAATCATTTCTCATTTTTTATTGGTTCTGGAGATATATCGATTTTTCCGATTTTTTTTCGATTATTTCTCGGACTATTGATTTTGAAGAAACAATTCATTTACATTTTTTGTAGACTTCCCGAAGGCAATCATAAAAGGTTTTATGAAAAATTGAGAAATATGCAGCCGTTTGGGAAATATTTAGAATTATTCAAAATTGTCGAAATTTTTTTCTAAGTCCCGACGAATTTTTTTGGGTTTTATTTTTTTTCTTCTCTGGTAATGAATTCGAAGAAACCCAACTGGGATATGTTGATGGAGTTCATTGAGAGGTATTTTTGACAAAAAAATCATTTCTCAGTTTTTATTGGTTCTGGAGATATATCGATTTTACCGTTTTTTTTTCAAATATTTCCCGGACTATTGATTTTGAAGAAACAATTCATTAACATTTTTTGTATACTTTTCAAAAACAATCATAAAAGGTTCTATGAAAAATTTGGAAATATGCAGCCGTTTGGGAAATATTTGAAATTATTCAAAATTATCGAAAATTTTTTCCAAGTCCCGACGAATTTTTTTATTTTTGAAATAGGAAAAAAATTCATTCGAAACTTTTTGTAGTACTAATGAAGTACAATAAAATTGTTTCCATACACTTTTCCATATCTTGTTTAGTTTTTGAGATTTTGGTGCTTTTATAAAAAAAATTTCTAAGTCCAGCCTTTTTTTTGGATTTTATTTTTTTCCCGCTTTGTTATTGAATTCGAAAAAACCAAATTAACACGATCGATAGAGTTCATTGAGAGGTATCTTCTGCAAAAAATAAATTTCCAAGTTTTTTCTTAATTCGGGAGATATATCGATTTTCCCGTTTTTTTCAAATATTTCCTGTACTATTGAAAATAGGGAAATTATTTATTTACATATTTTATAGATTTTTTGAAGGCGGTCAAAAAAGGTATCGTGGTAAATTGGAAAAATATCAGCAGTTTCCGAGATATTTCGTATTTTTAAAAATTACAATTTTTTTTTTCATATTTTTCAATTTTTCTCAGTTTTCCGGACATTTTCTTAAAAGTGTTGAAGAGGTATGATTTTTTTGTATTTCCAAGCTCTATCCACTGCATTGTTCAAAATTCAATTTCGATCATCGGTGCGGTTTTTATTCGAAATTTTCACTTTTCGGAAAATCGTCCGGAAAACCCGTTTTCATTTTCCGATCCTTCTCAAAAACTATACACCTGAGAAGGCTATATAGGCGCATATTTCTAAAAAAATTGGAATGGAAAAAATCATTTCCTGAACCGCTATCGAGTTACCGGTGAAAACCTTAAAAATGACCTTGAAAATTTTCCGGGTTTTCCGATCGCAAAAAAAAATTTTTTTCGAGATACATTTTTTGAGTTATTGATTTGATTCAAATTTCAAAGCAATATCTCCAAGGGTTTGGAAATCATAGCGTTCGCCCCGGGGGCGACAGACAAAAAAAAAATGAGTCGACATTTTAATTTTTTTTAATTTTTTATTTTTTTATTTCCATATTCATTTTTCAAAGGGCCACATTTTCTCTTTATGAAAAATGATTCTATCTCTCCAAATAAAAAAGTGAGTGTCACAATTATTATTATTATTATTTTTTTTTTTGTTTTTTTTCTTGGTTTCTTCCTAATTTTTTACAAGGATCAATTTCTTTTTTGAACCGTGGCTCTATCTCTTTAAATAAAAAAAATAGCCCCCCTCTGTATTCTCAGCCTCTTTCATAATTTTAATCATTTTTTCACGAAAATCAGCTGTTTTTTCGTTTATTTATAGGGTATCGCAAAAATTTTCACGTGACTTTTTTGTAGGTCTATTTAAGGGGAACAAAATTGTTTATATAAAATTTTTCGATATCTCGTTTGTTTTTCGAGTTTTGGGCAATTTTGGAGGGGGAGTAAAAAATTTTTAATATTTTTTTCACTTTTTTCGTATTTTTTCCATCTTTTTATGTAGTTGGAAAAAAACGGTTTGGAGGTATCACTGAGGCAAGTGTTGCGGATACGATGCACTTTTATTTTTTTCATTACCTCTATTAGTACGGTCAATATTTCGATTTTCCAATTTTTTTAGATATCTCCCGGACTATTAATTTTGGGAAAAAAATTAAAAAACAAAATTGTAGATTTTCCAAAGGCAGTCAAAATCTGTCTCGGTGATTCGGAAAAATATCGACCATTTCCGAGTAATTTCGTATTATCCGAAATTCAAATGTTTTTTTTCATTTTTTTGAAATTTTCCCAGTTTTCCGATCATTTTAGAGAAAATATCGAGGAGCTACGATTTGTTGGTATATTCGTGCACTGCCAAAAACATTTTTCACAATTCAGTTTCGATTGTTGGTTTCGTTGTTTTTTGTGTTTTACAATATCGGAATTTTTCGGAAAATTTCCCGGAAAACCCGGTCATCATTTTCCGATCATTCTCAAAACTCACAGCCTTCTGTGAGACATATTGAAGTATATCTAGAAGAAATTTGAAAGGATTCGAATCAATTCTTGAAACGGTATCGAGAAAAGTAGGAACTTGAAAAAAAAAATCGGAAAATCACCGTAAAATTTTTCCGGATTTTCCGATCGCAAAAAAAAATCACGTGACAAATACCGTCATCGCGTTGATAAAATGACTGAAAGTCCCGAGCGATATCTTCGATATTTTGGGAAATATAGCGTTTTAAAAATTTTCGACACACAAAAAATTTTTTTTATTTTTTTTAATTTTTTTCAATTTTTTCATGCTTTATAGTGTCAGATATGGATCATTAAGCCGTTTGAACCATCTCTCTATCTTTTCGAATAAAAAAGTTAGACACCCCTACAGGTCGAAGTTATTATTATTATTATTATTTTTTTTTCGATTTTTTTCCATTTTTTATTAAGGATCAAGGTCCCGTTGGATTCAAAGTTCTATCTATTCAAATAAAAAAGTTAGGCTCCCTCTGTATTTCTCTGTCCGAAAGACCGTAGAATACTACTCTCTAAAGATCGTAGTATAACAAGTTTGGGCGCGGGATTCGCCTACGCTAGCATCCGCCTTGCGCCCACACTTGGCCTGCCGGCGGCTTAACTGTCGCGCTTCGCGCGACGATCCTAGCCCCCCGTGTACACGTATATCCTTTCCGTGTACACGTATATCCATTCCGTGTACACGTATATCCTTTCCGTGTACACGTATCTACCAATTATTTGAATACTACGATCTTAAGGCGTTGTTCTTATTTTAAAGGTTCATTGTCAAAATGATTAGAAACTATAATTGGATACCAATAATGTGAATACTACGATTAATGCGTGTCTGTCTTTATAATTGAATCTATTTGATACTATAATTGGACACCAATAATGTGAATACTACGATCAATGTGTGTCTGTCTTTATCATTGAATCCATTTGAAACTATAATTGGACACCAATAATGTGAATACTACGATCAATGCTTGTCTGTCTTCATCATTGAGTCCGTTTGAACCTATAATTGGACACCAATAATGTGAATACTACGATCAATGCGTGTCTGTCTTTATCGTTGGGTCAGTTTGAAACTATAATTGGACACCAAAAATGTGAATACTACGATCAATGCGTGCCTGTCTTTATCATTGAGTCAGTTTGAAACTATAATTGGACACCAATAATGTGAATACTACGATCAATGAGTGTCTTTCTTTATCATTGAATCCGTTTGAAACTATAATTGGACACCAATAATGTGAATACTACGATCAATGTGTATAATATATCGATTTTTCCGCATTTTTTTCAAATATTTCATGAACTATTGATTTTGAAAAAACAATTCATTTATATTTTTTGTATATTTTCCAAAAGCAATCATAAAAGGTTCTATGAAAAATTGGGAAATATGCAGCCGTTTGGGAAATATTTAGAATTATTCAAAATTGTCGAAATTTTTTTCTAAGTCCCGACGAATTTTTTTGGGTTTTATTTTTTTCTGCTCTGGTAATGAATTCGAAGAAACCAAATTGGGATATGTTGATAGAGTTAATTGAGAGGTATTTTTGACAAAAAAATCATTTCTCATTTTTTATTGGTTCTGGAGATATATCGATTTTTCCGATTTTTTTTCGATTATTTCTCGGACTATTGATTTTGAAGAAACAATTCATTTACATTTTTTGTAGACTTCCCAAAGGCAATCATAAAAGGTTCTATGAAAAATTGGGAAATATGCAGCCGTTTGGGAAATATTTAGAATTATTCAAAATTGGCGAAATTTTTTTCTAAGTCTCGACGAATTTTTTTGGGTTTTATTTTTTTTCTGCTCTGGTAATGAATTCGAAGAAACCAAACTGGGATATGTTGATAGAGTTCATTGAGAGGTATTTTTGACAAAAAAAATCTTTTCTCATTTTTTATTGGTTCTGGAGATATATCGATTTTTCCGATTTTTTTTCGATTATTTCTCGGACTATTGATTTTGAAGAAACAATTCATTTACATTTTTTGTAGACCCCCCAAAGGCAATCATAAAAGGTTCTATAAAAAATTGGGAAATATGCAGCCGTTTGGGAAATATTTAGAATTATTCAAAATTGGCGAAATTTTTTTCTAAGTCTCGACGAATTTTTTTGGGTTTTATTTTTTTTCTGCTCTGGTAATGAATTCGAAGAAACCAAATTGGGATATGTTGATAGAGTTAATTGAGAGGTATTTTTGACAAAAATATCATTTCTCATTTTTTATTGGTTCTGGAGATATATCGATTTTTCCGATTTTTTTTTTCGATTATTTCTCGGACTATTGATTTTGAAGAAACAATTCATTTACATTTTTTGTAGACTTCTCAAAGGCAATCATAAAAGGTTCTATGAAAAATTGAGATATATGCAGCCGTTTGGGAAATATTTGGAATTATTCAAAATTGTCGAAATTTTTTTCTAAGTCCCGACGAATTTTTTTAGGTTTTATTTTTTTCCCGCTGTAGTAATGAATTCGAAGAAACCAAATTGGAAGAAGTTGATAGAGTTCGTTGAGAGGTATTTTTGACAAAAAAATCATTCCTCATTTTTTATTGGTTCTGGAGATATATCGATTTTACCGTTTTTTTTTTAAATATTTCCCGGACTATTGATTTTGAAGAAACAATTCATTAACATTTTTTGTATACTTTTCAAAAACAATCATAAAAGGTTCTATGAAAAATTTGGAAATATGCAGCCGTTTGGGAAATATTTGAAATTATTCAAAATTATCGAAAATTTTTTCCAAGTCCCGACGAATTTTTTTATTTTTGAAATAGGAAAAAAATTCATTCGAAACTTTTTGTAGTACTAATGAAGTACAATAAAATTGTTTCCATACACTTTTCCATATCTTGTTTAGTTTTTGAGATTTTGGTGCTTTTATAAAAAAAATTTCTAAGTCCAGCCTTTTTTTTGGATTTTATTTTTTTCCCGCTTTGTTATTGAATTCGAAAAAACCAAATTTACACGATCGATAGAGTTCATTGAGAGGTATCTTCTGCAAAAAATAAATTTCCGAGTTTTTTCTTAATTCGGGAGATATATCGATTTTCCCGTTTTTTTCAAATATTTCCTGTACTATTGAAAATAGGGAAATTATTTATTTACATATTTTATAGATTTTTTGAAGGCGGTCAAAAAAGGTATCGTGGTAAATTGGAAAAATATCAGCAGTTTCCGAGATATTTCGTATTTTTAAAAATTACAATTTTTTTTTTCATATTTTTCAATTTTTCTCAGTTTTCCGGACATTTTCTTAAAAGTGTTGAAGAGGTATGATTTTTTTGTATTTCCAAGCTCTATCCACTGCATTGTTCAAAATTCAATTTCGATCATCGGTGCGGTTTTTATTCGAAATTTTCACTTTTCGGAAAATCGTCCGGAAAACCCGTTTTCATTTTCCGATCCTTCTCAAAAACTATACACCTGAGAAGGCTATATAGGCGCATATTTCTAAAAAAATTGGAATGGAAAAAATCATTTCCTGAACCGCTATCGAGTTACCGGTGAAAACCTTAAAAATGACCTTGAAAATTTTCCGGGTTTTCCGATCGCAAAAAAAAATTTTTTTCGAGATACATTTTTTGAGTTATTGATTTGATTCAAATTTCAAAGCAATATCTCCAAGGGTTTGGAAATCATAGCGTTCGCCCCGGGGGCGACAGACAAAAAAAAAATGAGTCGACATTTTAATTTTTTTTTATTTTTTATTTTTTTATTTCCATATTTATTTTTCAAAGGGCCACATTTTCTCTTTATGAAAAATGATTCTATCTCTCCAAATAAAAAAGTGAGTGTCACAATTATTATTATTATTATTATTTTTTTTTGTTTTTTTTCTTGGTTTCTTCCTAATTTTTTACAAGGATCAATTTCTTTTTTGAACCGTGGCTCTATCTCTTTAAATAAAAAAAATAGCCCCCCTCTGTATTCTCAGCCTCTTTCATAATTTTAATCATTTTTTCACGAAAATCAGCTGTTTTTTCGTTTATTTATAGGGTATCGCAAAAATTTTCACGTGACTTTTTTGTAGGTCTATTTAAGGGGAACAAAATTGTTTATATAAAATTTTTCGATATCTCGTTTGTTTTTCGAGTTTTGGGCAATTTTGGAGGGGGAGTAAAAAATTTTTAATATTTTTTTCACTTTTTTCGTATTTTTTCCATCTTTTTATGTAGTTGGAAAAAAACGGTTTGGAGGTATCACTGAGGCAAGTGTTGCGGATACGATGCACTTTTATTTTTTTCATTACCTCTATTAGTACGGTCAATATTTCGATTTTCCAATTTTTTTAGATATCTCCCGGACTATTAATTTTGGGAAAAAAATTAAAAAACAAAATTGTAGATTTTCCAAAGGCAGTCAAAATCTGTCTCGGTGATTCGGAAAAATATCGACCATTTCCGAGTAATTTCGTATTATCCGAAATTCAAATGTTTTTTTTCATTTTTTTGAAATTTTCCCAGTTTTCCGATCATTTTAGAGAAAATATCGAAGAGCTACGATTTGTTGGTATATTCGTGCACTGCCAAAAACATTTTTCACAATTCAGTTTCGATTGTTGGTTTCGTTGTTTTTTGTGTTTTACAATATCGGAATTTTTCGGAAAATTTCCCGGAAAACCCGGTCATCATTTTCCGATCATTCTCAAAGCTCACAGCCTTCTGTAAGACATATTGAAGTATATCTAGAAGAAATTTGAAAGAATTCGAATCAATTCTTGAACCGGTATCGAGAAAAGTAGGAACTTGAAAAAAAAAATCGGAAAATCACCGTAAAATTTTTCCGGATTTTCCGATCGCCAAAAAAAATCACGTGACAAATACCGTCATCGAGTTGATAAAATGAATGAAAGTCCCGAGCGATATCTTCGATATTTTGGGAAATATAGGGTTTTAAAAATTTTCGACACACAAAAAATTTTTTTTATTTTTTTTAATTTTTTTTAGTTTTTTCATCTTTTATAGTGTCAGATATGGATCATTAACCCGTTTGAACCAACTCTCTATCTTTTCGAATAAAAAAGTTAGACACCCCTACAGGTCGAAGTTATTATTATTATTATTATTTTTTTTTCGATTTTTTTCCATTTTTTATTAAGGATCAAGGTCCCGTTGGATTCAAAGTTCTATCTATTCAAATAAAAAAGTTAGGCTCCCTCTGTATTTCTCTGTCCGAAAGACCGTAGAATACTACTCTCTAAAGATCGTAGTATAACAAGTATGGGCGCGGGATTCGCCTACGCTAGCATCCGCCTTGCGCCCACACTTGGCCTGCCGGCGGCTTAACTATCGCGCTTCGCGCGACGATCCTAGCCCCCCGTGTACACGTATATCCTTTCCGTGTACACGTATATCCTTTCCGTGTACACGTATATCCTTTCCGTGTACACGTATATCCTTTCCGTGTACACGTATATCCTTTCCGTGTACACGTACATACCAATTATTTGAATACAACGATCTTAAGGCGTTGTTCTTATTTTAAACGTTCATTGTCAAAATGATTAAAAACTATAATTGGACACCAATAATGTGAATACTACGATCAATGCATGTCTGTCTTTATCATTGAATCCATTTGATACTATAATTGGACACCAATAATGTGAATACTACGATCAACGTGTGTCTGTCTTTATCATTGAATCCGTTTGAAACTATAATTGGACACCAATAATGTGAATACTACGATCAATGCTTGTTTGTCTTCATCATTGAGTCCGTTTGAAACTATAATTAGACACCAATAATGTGAATACTACGATCAATGCGTGTCTGTCTTTATCGTTGGGTTTGAAACTATAATTGGACACCAATAATGTGAATACTACGATCAATGAGTGTCTGTCTTCATCATTGAATCCGTTTGAAACTATAATTGGACACCAATAATGTGAATACTACGATCAATGCGTGTCTGTTTTTATCATTGAATCCATTTGAAACTATAATTGGATACCAATAATGTGAATACTACGATCAATGAGTGTCTTTCTTTATCATTGAATCCGTTTGAAACTATAATTGGACACCAATAATGTGAATACTACGATCAATGCGTGTCTGTTTTTATCATTGAATCCGTTTGAAACTATAATTGGACACCAATAATGTGAATACTACGATCAATGTGTATAATATATCGATTTTTCCGCATTTTTTTCAAATATTTCATGAACTATTGATTTTGAAAAAACAATTCATTTATATTTTTTGTATATTTTCCAAAAGCAATCATAAAAGGTTCTATGAAAAATTGGGAAATATGCAGCCGTTTGGGAAATATTTAGAATTATTCAAAATTGTCGAAATTTTTTTCTAAGTCCCGACGAATTTTTTTGGGTTTTATTTTTTTTCTGCTCTGGTAATGAATTCGAAGAAACCAAATTGGGATATGTTGATAGAGTTAATTGAGAGGTATTTTTGACAAAAAAATCATTTCTCATTTTTTATTGGTTCTGGAGATATATCGATTTTTCCGATTTTTTTTCGATTATTTCTCGGACTATTGATTTTGAAGAAACAATTCATTTACATTTTTTGTAGACTTCCCAAAGGCAATCATAAAAGGTTCTATGAAAAATTGGGAAATATGCAGCCGTTTGGGAAATATTTAGAATTATTCAAAATTGGCGAAATTTTTTTCCAAGTCTCGACGAATTTTTTTGGGTTTTATTTTTTTTCTGCTCTGGTAATGAATTCGAAGAAACCAAACTGGGATATGTTGATAGAGTTCATTGAGAGGTATTTTTGACAAAAAAATCTTTTCTCATTTTTTATTGGTTCTGGAGATATATCGATTTTTCCGATTTTTTTTCGATTATTTCTCGGACTATTGATTTTAAAGAAACAATTCATTTACATTTTTTGTAGACTTCCCGAAGGCAATCATAAAAGGTTCTATGAAAAATTGGGAAATATGCAGCCGTTTGGGAAATATTTGGAATTATTCAAAATTGTCGAAATTTTTTTCTAAGTCCCGACGAATTTTTTTGGGTTTTATTTTTTTCCCGCTGCAGTAATGAATTCGAAGAAAGCAAATTGGGATGGGTTGATAGAGTCCATTGAGAGGTATTTTTGACAAAAATATCATTTCTCATTTTTTATTGGTTCTGGAGATATATCGATTTTTCCGATTTTTTTTCGATTATTTCTCGGACTATTGATTTTGAAGAAACAATTCATTTACATTTTTTGTAGACTTCTCAAAGGCAATCATAAAAGGTTCTATGAAAAATTGAGATATATGCAGCCGTTTGGGAAATATTTGGAATTATTCAAAATTGTCGAAATTTTTTTCTAAGTCCCGACGAATTTTTTTAGGTTTTATTTTTTTCCCGCTGTAGTAATGAATTCGAAGAAACCAAATTGGAAGAAGTTGATAGAGTTCGTTGAGAGGTATTTTTGACAAAAAAATCATTCCTCATTTTTTATTGGTTCTGGAGATATATCGATTTTACCTTTTTTTTTTCAAATATTTCCCGGACTATTGATTTTGAAGAAACAATTCATTAACATTTTTTGTATACTTTTCAAAAACAATCATAAAAGGTTCTATGAAAAATTTGGAAATATGCAGCCGTTTGGGAAATATTTGAAATTATTCAAAATTATCGAAAATTTTTTCCAAGTCCCGACGAATTTTTTTATTTTTGAAATAGGAAAAAAATTCATTCGAAACTTTTTGTAGTACTAATGAAGTACAATAAAATTGTTTCCATACACTTTTCCATATCTTGTTTAGTTTTTGAGATTTTGGTGCTTTTATAAAAAAAATTTCTAAGTCCAGCCTTTTTTTTGGATTTTATTTTTTTCCCGCTTTGTTATTGAATTCGAAAAAACCAAATTTACACGATCGATAGAGTTCATTGAGAGGTATCTTCTGCAAAAAATAAATTTCCAAGTTTTTTCTTAATTCGGGAGATATATCGATTTTCCCGTTTTTTTCAAATATTTCCTGTACTATTGAAAATAGGGAAATTATTTATTTACATATTTTATAGATTTTTTGAAGGCGGTCAAAAAAGGTATCGTGGTAAATTGGAAAAATATCAGCAGTTTCCGAGATATTTCGTATTTTTAAAAATTACAATTTTTTTTTTCATATTTTTCAATTTTTCTCAGTTTTCCGGACATTTTCTTAAAAGTGTTGAAGAGGTATGATTTTTTTGTATTTCCAAGCTCTATCCACTGCATTGTTCAAAATTCAATTTCGATCATCGGTGCGGTTTTTATTCGAAATTTTCACTTTTCGGAAAATCGTCCGGAAAACCCGTTTTCATTTTCCGATCCTTCTCAAAAACTATACACCTGAGAAGGCTATATAGGCGCATATTTCTAAAAAAATTGGAATGGAAAAAATCATTTCCTGAACCGCTATCGAGTTACCGGTGAAAACCTTAAAAATGACCTTGAAAATTTTCCGGGTTTTCCGATCGCAAAAAAAATTTTTTTTCGAGATACATTTTTTGAGTTATTGATTTGATTCAAATTTCAAATCAATATCTCCAAGGGTTTGGAAATCATAGCGTTCGCCCCGGGGGCGACAGACAAAAAAAAAATGAGTCGACATTTTAATTTTTTTTAATTTTTTATTTTTTTATTTCCATATTCATTTTTCAAAGGGCCACATTTTCTCTTTATGAAAAATGATTCTATCTCTCCAAATAAAAAAGTGAGTGTCACAATTATTATTATTATTATTTTTTTTTTTTGTTTTTTTTCTTGGTTTCTTCCTAATTTTTTACAAGGATCAATTTCTTTTTTGAACCGTGGCTCTATCTCTTTAAATAAAAAAAATAGCCCCCCTCTGTATTCTCAGCCTCTTTCATAATTTTAATCATTTTTTCACGAAAATCAGCTGTTTTTTCGTTTATTTATAGGGTATCGCAAAAATTTTTACGTGACTTTTTTGTAGGTCTATTCAAGGGGAACAAAATTGTTTATATAAAATTTTTCGATATCTCGTTTGTTTTTCGAGTTTTGGGCAATTTTGGAGGGGGAGTAAAAAATTTTTAATATTTTTTTCACTTTTTTCGTATTTTTTCCATCTTTTTATGTAGTTGGAAAAAAACGGTTTGGAGGTATTACTGAGGCATGTGTTGCGGATACGATGCACTTTTATTTTTTTCATTACCTCTATTAGTACGGTCAATAATTCGATTTTCCAATTTTTTTAGATATCTCCCGGACTATTAATTTCGGGAAAAAAATTAAAAAACAAAATTGTAGATTTTCCAAAGGCAGTCAAAAGCTGTCTCGGTGATTCGGAAAAATATCGACCATTTCCGAGTAATTTCGTATTATCCGAAATTCAAATGTTTTTTTTCATTTTTTTGAAATTTTCCCAGTTTTCCGATCATTTTAGAGAAAATATCGAAGAGCTACGATTTGTTGGTATATTCGTGCACTGCCAAAAACATTTTTCACAATTCAGTTTCGATTGTTGGTTTCGTTGTTTTTTGTGTTTTACAATATCGGAATTTTTCGGAATATTTCCCGGAAAACCCGGTCATCATTTTCCGATCATTCTCAAAGCTCACAGCCTTCTGTAAGACATATTGAAGTATATCTAGAAGAAATTTGAAAGAATTCGAATCAATTCTTGAACCGGTATCGAGAAAAGTAGGAACTTGAAAAAAAAAATCGGAAAATCACCGTAAACTTTTTCCGGATTTTCCGATCGCCAAAAAAAATCACGTGACAAATACCGTCATCGAGTTGATAAAATGAATGAAAGTCCCGAGCGATATCTTCGATATTTTGGGAAATATAGCGTTTTAAAAATTTTCGACACACAAAAAATTTTTTTTATTTTTTTTAATTTTTTTCAGTTTTTTCATCTTTTATAGTGTCAGATATGGATCATTAACCCGTTTGAACCAACTCTCTATCTTTTCGAATAAAAAAGTTAGACACCCCTACAGGTCGAAGTTATTATTATTATTATTATTTTTTTCTTGATTTTTTTCCATTTTTTATTAAGGATCAAGGTCCCGTTGGATTCAAAGTTCTATCTATTCAAATAAAAAAGTTAGGCTCCCTCTGTATTTCTCTGTCCGAAAGACCGTAGAATACTACTCTCTAAAGATCGTAGTATAACAAGTGTGTACGCCGTGTACACATGTACACATAAAACTATTATTGGTCTTGACCAATAATATGAATAATACGACTATGGTGCGCGAATCCGTTTAAAACTATAATTGGTCTTCACCAATAATATGAATAATACGACTGTGACGCCAAGTCCCAAAAGTTTCGATTTTTTTGGAATATTTCCCGGACTATTGATGTTAAGAAAGAAATGCAGCCAATTTTCTGTATATTTTTGGAGATATATCGATTTTTCCGATTTTTTTTCCATTATTTACCGTACTATTGATTTTGAAGCGAAAATTCATTTACATTTTTTATACGTTTTCTGAAGGCGACCAAAAAAGGTGCAATGGAAAATTTCAAAATATGCAGCCGTTCAGGAAATATTCGGATTTATTCAAAATCGTCGAAACGATAATTTTCTCTAAGTCCCGACGAATTTTTTTGGATTTTATTTTTTTCTAGCTCCGGTAATGAATTCGAAGAAACCAAATTGGGAGGTTCGGTAGAGTTCGTCGAGAGGTTTTTGTGACAAAAAAATAGTTCATAATTTTCAATCAGTTCTGGAGATATATCGATTTTTCCGATTTTTTTTCAATTATTTACCGTACTATTGATTTTGAAGCGAAAATTCATTTACATTTTTTATACGTTTTCTGAAGGCGACCAAAAAAGGTGCAATGGAAAATTTCAAAATATGCAGCCGTTCAGGAAATATTCGGATTTATTCAAAATCGTCGAAACGATAATTTTCTCTAAGTCCCGACGAATTTTTTTGGATTTTATTTTTTTCTAGCTCCGGTAATGAATTCGAAGAAACCAAATTGGGAGGTTCGGTAGAGTTCGTCGAGAGGTTTTTGTGACAAAAAAATAGTTCATAATTTTTAATCAGTTCTGGAGATATATCGATTTTTCCGATTTTTTTTCAATTATTTACCGTACTATTGATTTTGAAGCGAAAATTCATTTACATTTTTTATACGTTTTCTGAAGGCGACCAAAAAAGGTGCAATGGAAAATTTCAAAATATGCAGCCGTTCAGGAAATAAGTATTCGGATTTATTCAAAATCGTCGAAACGATAATTTTCTCTAAGTCCCGACGAATTTTCTTGGATTTTATTTTTTTCCAGCTCCGGTAATGAATTCGAAGAAACCAAATTGGGAGGTTCGGTAGAGTTCGTCGAGAGGTTTTTGTGACAAAAAAATAGTTCCTAATTTTTAATTAGTTCTGGAGATATATCGATTTTTCCGATTTTTTTCCAAATATTTCCCGTACTATTGATTTTGAAGAATAATTTCATTTACATTTTTTGTACATTTTCTGAAGGCAAGCAAAAAAGGTTCAACGGAAAATTTCAAAATTTGCAGCCGTTCATGAAATATTCGGATTTATTCAAAATCGTCGAAAATTTTTTCTAAGTCCCGACGAATCTTTTTGGATTTTATTTTTTTCCAGCTCCGGTAATGAATTCGAAGAAACCAAATTGGGAGGTTCGGTAGAGTTCGTTGAAAGGTTTTTGTGACAAAAAAATAGTTCCTAATTTTTAACGAGTTCTGGAGATATATCGATTTTTCCGATTTTTTTTCCATTATTTACCGTACTATTGATTTTGAAGCGAAAATTCATTTACATTTTTTATACGTTTCCTGAAGGCGACCGAAAAAGGTGAAATGGAAAATTTCAAAATCTGCAGCCGTTCGGGAAATATTCGGATTTATTCAAATTCGTCGAAACGAAAATTTACTCTAAGTCCCGACGAATTTTTTCATTTTCGGAATAGGAAAAAAAGTCACCAATAACTTTTTGTAGTACTTATCGAATACAGTGAAATTGTTTGTACACACTTCGTCATAACTCGTTCGGTTTTTGAGATTTTGGTGTTTTTATAAAAATTATTTCTAAGTCCCGCCTTTTTTTTGGATTTTATTTTTTTCTCGCTCCGTTATCGAAGTCGGAGAGATCAAATTTGGAGGAGCGGTAGAACCCGTCGAGAGGTATTTTTAGCAAAAAAAAAATTTAAATTATTATTATCGGTTCCGGAGATATATCGATTTTTCCGGTTTTTTTGAAATATTTCCCGCACTATCGATTCTACGGAAAAAATGTATTTACATTTTTTGTAGGCACTTCGAAGGCGTTCGAGAAAAGTCTAGCGAAATTCAAAAATTCGAAGCCGTTTTCGAAATATTCGATATTTTCCGAAACGAAAATATTTATTTCCGGAAAAACGAGTTTTTCACCGTTTTCCGATAGATTTTCGGAGGGGATAATTCGAGGATCGGTTCGTCGACTTCGGGTCTATCTAACGCATATTCAAAGTTTTAGTTACTTTCATCGGTTTAGCCACGAGAGGGACTCAAAAAAGAGTACATTTTTCGGAAAATCGCCCGGGAAATCTTTAGGAGTTTTCCGATCTTTCTCAAAAACTATAGGTGTTCGTAAGACATACGGACGTATATTTTCCGAAAATACGAACGCGATCGATTCCACTTTCGGATCGTTATCGTTCCACCCGTGGAAAAACGAAAAAATGGCGAAAAACAAAATTTCCGTCGTCGGATCGGAAAAATATTCGAAAGACTCGTAGCGGTTGTGGGATCGTCCCGACTGCCAAAATTTCGATTCGATATCTCGACGGGTCCGGAAGATATAACGATTTTACGATGACACGACATACAGAATGGCGAAAAAACTTTTTGTTCCCGAAAATTTTCAAAAAAATTCCGCGCGTAGAGGACATTTTAGTGAGTACCCCCACCGAATACGAGCGAAAAAAAATCAAAACCCGAACCGCTATAGAGGAAAGAAAAAAAAACTTTAAAAAATTCGTAACTTTTTTCCGGGTGGTCGGATCGCGAAACGAAAAAAACCGTAAATTTCTATTATCGAGTTATATACGAGATTAAAATTTCGAAGCGATATCTTCGAAAACCCGGAAGATACGGGACTTTGAAATTTTCGCGGACCGACCGACGGACCGACAGAAAAAAAATTTTTTCTTCGAACCTTCTATTTTTTTATTCCGAACACTTTTCTTCCCATAAACTTTTCTCCTATCTCGAAAATAAAGATTTTAGCCCCCCTGTACGTTCTCGCAAGACCGTAATATAATACTCTTATAGAGTCGTATTATAACAAGTGTGTACGCCGTGTACACATGTACACATAAAACTATTATTGGTCTTGACCAATAATATGAATAATACGACCTTAGTGCATAAATCCATTAATGGTGCGCGAATCCGTTTAAAACTATAATTGGTCAACACCAATAATATGAATAATACGACTATGGTGCGCGAATCCGTTTAAAACTATAATTGGTCAACACCAATAATATGAATAATACGACTCTAGTGCGCGAATCCGTTTAAAACTATAATTGGTCACCACCAATAATATGAATAATACGACCTCAGTGCGCGAATCCGTTTAAAACTATAATTGGTCAACACCAATAATATGAATAATACGACTATGGTGCGCGAATCCGTTTAAAACTATAATTGGTCTTCACCAATAATATGAATAATACGACTGTGACGCCAAGTCCCAAAAGTTTCGATTTTTTTGGAATATTTCCCGGACTATTGATGTTAAGAAAGAAATGCATCCAATTTTCTGAATATTTTCTGAAGTTGATTAGAAAAGGTCCTATGCAATATTCCGTTATCTGCAGGCGTTTACGATATATTTAAAAATAATCGAATTTGTCGATATTATTCTCTAAGTCCCGAAAAATAATTTCATTTCCAGTAAAGACAAAATTCCACCACTAACTTCTCATAGTACCATGTGAATTTTCAGAATCAAAAACCGTCAAGGTAATATACGGAAATATGAAATATTCAGAATCGTCGAAACGAAAAATTTTACCAAGTCCCGACATATTTTTTAATTTATGGAATTGGGAAAAAATTTTATCATATTTTTTTGTAGTACTAATGGAATACAATGAAATTGTTCGTACACACTTTTCCATATCTTCAATTTTTGAGATTTTTGTATTTTTATAAAAATTATTTCTAAGTCCAGCCCTTTTTTTTGGATTTTATTTTTTTCCCGCTCTGTTAATGAATTCGAAGAAACTAAATGGAAAGGGGCGGTAGAGTTCATCGAAAAGTATTCTTGACTAAATAAAATAATTCCTAACTTTTCATTGGTTCTGGCGATATATCGATTTTTCCGTTTTTTTTTCAAATATTTCCCGGACTATTGATTTTGAAGAAACATTTAATTGTACATTTCCTAAAGGCGACCAAAAAAGGTTCCATGGAAAATTTCAAAATCGGCAGCCGTTCAGGAAATATTTGGAATTATTCAAAATCGTCGAAACGAAAATTTTCTCTAAGTCCCGACGAATTTTTTTTGGATTTAATTTTTTTCCAGCTCCGGTAATGAATTCGTAGAAACCAAATTGGGAGGTTCGGTAGAGTTCGTTGAGAGGTTTTTGTGACAAAAAAATAGTTCCTAATTTTTAATCAGTTCTGGAGATATAACGATTTTTCCGATTTTTTTTCAAATATTTCCCGTACTATTGATTTTGAAGAAACAATTCATATACATTTTTTGTATGTTTTCCGAAGGCGACCAAAAAAGGTTCAATGGCAAATTTCAAAATCTGCAGCCGTTCGGGAAATATTCGGATTTATTCAAAATCGTCGAAACGAAAATTTTCTCCAAGTCCCGACGAATTATTTTGGATTTTATTTTTTTCCAGCTCCGGTAATGAATTCGGAGAAACCAAATTCGGGGGTTCGGTAGAGTTCGTTGAGAGGGTTTTGTGACAAAAAAATTGTTCCTAATTTTTAATCAGTTCTAGAGATATATCGATTTTTCCGATTTTTTTCCAAATATTTCCCGTACTATTGAGTTTAAAGAAAAAATTCAATTACATTTTTTGTACGTTTTCTGAAGGCAACCAAAAAAGGTTCAATGGAAAATTTCAAAATATGCAGCCGTTCAGGAAATATTCGGATTTATTCAAAATCGTCGAAACGAAAATTTTCTCTAAGTCCCGACGAATTTTTTTGGATTTTATTTTTTTCCAGCTCCGGTAATGAATTCGAAGAAACCAAATTAAGAGGTTCGGTAGAGTTCGTTGAGAGGTTTTTGTGACAAAAAAATAGTTCCTAATTTTTAATCAGTTCTGGAGATATATCGATTTTTCCGATTTTTTTCCAAATATTTCCCGTACTATTGATTTTGAAGAATAATTTCATTTACATTTTTTGTACATTTTCTGAAGGCAAGCAAAAAAGGTTCAACGGAAAATTTCAAAATTTGCAGCCGTTCATGAAATATTCGGATTTATTCAAAATCGTCGAAAATTTTTTCTAAGTCCCGACGAATCTTTTTGGATTTTATTTTTTTCCAGCTCCGGTAATGAATTCGAAGAAACCAAATTGGGAGGTTCGGTAGAGTTCGTTGAAAGGTTTTTGTGACAAAAAAATAGTTCCTAATTTTTAACGAGTTCTGGAGATATATCGATTTTTCCGATTTTTTTTCCATTATTTACCGTACTATTGATTTTGAAGCGAAAATTCATTTACATTTTTTATACGTTTCCTGAAGGCGACCGAAAAAGGTGAAATGGAAAATTTCAAAATCTGCAGCCGTTCGGGAAATATTCGGATTTATTCAAATTCGTCGAAACGAAAATTTACTCTAAGTCCCGACGAATTTTTTCATTTTCGGAATAGGAAAAAAAGTCACCAATAACTTTTTGTAGTACTTATCGAATACAGTGAAATTGTTTGTACACACTTCGTCATAACTCGTTCGGTTTTTGAGATTTTGGTGTTTTTATAAAAATTATTTCTAAGTCCCGCCTTTTTTTTGGATTTTATTTTTTTCTCGCTCCGTTATCGAAGTCGGAGAGATCAAATTTGGAGGAGCGGTAGAACCCGTCGAGAGGTATTTTTAGCAAAAAAAAAATTTAAATTATTATTATCGGTTCCGGAGATATATCGATTTTTCCGGTTTTTTTGAAATATTTCCCGCACTATCGATTCTACGGAAAAAATGTATTTACATTTTTTGTAGGCACTTCGAAGGCGTTCGAGAAAAGTCTAGCGAAATTCAAAAATTCGAAGCCGTTTTCGAAATATTCGATATTTTCCGAAACGAAAATATTTATTTCCGGAAAAACGAGTTTTTCACCGTTTTCCGATAGATTTTCGGAGGGGATAATTCGAGGATCGGTTCGTCGACTTCGGGTCTATCTAACGCATATTCAAAGTTTTAGTTACTTTCATCGGTTTAGCCACGAGAGGGACTCAAAAAAGAGTACATTTTTCGGAAAATCGCCCGGGAAATCTTTAGGAGTTTTCCGATCTTTCTCAAAAACTATAGGTGTTCGTAAGACATACGGACGTATATTTTCCGAAAATACGAACGCGATCGATTCCACTTTCGGATCGTTATCGTTCCACCCGTGGAAAAACGAAAAAATGGCGAAAAACAAAATTTCCGTCGTCGGATCGGAAAAATATTCGAAAGACTCGTAGCGGTTGTGGGATCGTCCCGACTGCCAAAATTTCGATTCGATATCTCGACGGGTCCGGAAGATATAACGATTTTACGATGACACGACATACAGAATGGCGAAAAAACTTTTTGTTCCCGAAAATTTTCAAAAAAATTCCGCGCGTAGAGGACATTTTAGTGAGTACCCCCACCGAATACGAGCGAAAAAAAATCAAAACCCGAACCGCTATAGAGGAAAGAAAAAAAAACTTTAAAAAATTCGTAACTTTTTTCCGGGTGGTCGGATCGCGAAACGAAAAAAACCGTAAATTTCTATTATCGAGTTATATACGAGATTAAAATTTCGAAGCGATATCTTCGAAAACCCGGAAGATACGGGACTTTGAAATTTTCGCGGACCGACCGACGGACCGACAGAAAAAAAATTTTTTCTTCGAACCTTCTATTTTTTTATTCCGAACACTTTTCTTCCCATAAACTTTTCTCCTATCTCGAAAATAAAGATTTTAGCCCCCCTGTACGTTCTCGCAAGACCGTAATATAATACTCTTATAGAGTCGTATTATAACAAGTGTGTACGCCGTGTACACATGTACACATAAAACTATTATTGGTCTTGACCAATAATATGAATAATACGACTATGGTGCGCGAATCCGTTTAAAACTATAATTGGTCTTCACCAATAATATGAATAATACGACTGTGACGCCAAGTCCCAAAAGTTTCGATTTTTTTGGAATATTTCCCGGACTATTGATGTTAAGAAAGAAATGCAGCCAATTTTCTGTATATTTTTGGAGATATATCGATTTTTCCGATTTTTTTTCCATTATTTACCGTACTATTGATTTTGAAGCGAAAATTCATTTACATTTTTTATACGTTTTCTGAAGGCGACCAAAAAAGGTGCAATGGAAAATTTCAAAATATGCAGCCGTTCAGGAAATATTCGGATTTATTCAAAATCGTCGAAACGATAATTTTCTCTAAGTCCCGACGAATTTTTTTGGATTTTATTTTTTTCTAGCTCCGGTAATGAATTCGAAGAAACCAAATTGGGAGGTTCGGTAGAGTTCGTCGAGAGGTTTTTGTGACAAAAAAATAGTTCATAATTTTCAATCAGTTCTGGAGATATATCGATTTTTCCGATTTTTTTTCAATTATTTACCGTACTATTGATTTTGAAGCGAAAATTCATTTACATTTTTTATACGTTTTCTGAAGGCGACCAAAAAAGGTGCAATGGAAAATTTCAAAATATGCAGCCGTTCAGGAAATATTCGGATTTATTCAAAATCGTCGAAACGATAATTTTCTCTAAGTCCCGACGAATTTTCTTGGATTTTATTTTTTTCCAGCTCCGGTAATGAATTCGAAGAAACCAAATTGGGAGGTTCGGTAGAGTTCGTCGAGAGGTTTTTGTGACAAAAAAATAGTTCCTAATTTTTAATTAGTTCTGGAGATATATCGATTTTTCCGATTTTTTTCCAAATATTTCCCGTACTATTGATTTTGAAGAATAATTTCATTTACATTTTTTGTACATTTTCTGAAGGCAAGCAAAAAAGGTTCAACGGAAAATTTCAAAATTTGCAGCCGTTCATGAAATATTCGGATTTATTCAAAATCGTCGAAAATTTTTTCTAAGTCCCGACGAATCTTTTTGGATTTTATTTTTTTCCAGCTCCGGTAATGAATTCGAAGAAACCAAATTGGGAGGTTCGGTAGAGTTCGTTGAAAGGTTTTTGTGACAAAAAAATAGTTCCTAATTTTTAACGAGTTCTGGAGATATATCGATTTTTCCGATTTTTTTTCCATTATTTACCGTACTATTGATTTTGAAGCGAAAATTCATTTACATTTTTTATACGTTTCCTGAAGGCGACCGAAAAAGGTGAAATGGAAAATTTCAAAATCTGCAGCCGTTCGGGAAATATTCGGATTTATTCAAATTCGTCGAAACGAAAATTTACTCTAAGTCCCGACGAATTTTTTCATTTTCGGAATAGGAAAAAAAGTCACCAATAACTTTTTGTAGTACTTATCGAATACAGTGAAATTGTTTGTACACACTTCGTCATAACTCGTTCGGTTTTTGAGATTTTGGTGTTTTTATAAAAATTATTTCTAAGTCCCGCCTTTTTTTTGGATTTTATTTTTTTCTCGCTCCGTTATCGAAGTCGGAGAGATCAAATTTGGAGGAGCGGTAGAACCCGTCGAGAGGTATTTTTAGCAAAAAAAAAATTTAAATTATTATTATCGGTTCCGGAGATATATCGATTTTTCCGGTTTTTTTGAAATATTTCCCGCACTATCGATTCTACGGAAAAAATGTATTTACATTTTTTGTAGGCACTTCGAAGGCGTTCGAGAAAAGTCTAGCGAAATTCAAAAATTCGAAGCCGTTTTCGAAATATTCGATATTTTCCGAAACGAAAATATTTATTTCCGGAAAAACGAGTTTTTCACCGTTTTCCGATAGATTTTCGGAGGGGATAATTCGAGGATCGGTTCGTCGACTTCGGGTCTATCTAACGCATATTCAAAGTTTTAGTTACTTTCATCGGTTTAGCCACGAGAGGGACTCAAAAAAGAGTACATTTTTCGGAAAATCGCCCGGGAAATCTTTTGGAGTTTTCCGATCTTTCTCAAAAACTATAGGTGTTCGTAAGACATACGGACGTATATTTTCCGAAAATACGAACGCGATCGATTCCACTTTCGGATCGTTATCGTTCCACCCGTGGAAAAACGAAAAAATGGCGAAAAACAAAATTTCCGTCGTCGGATCGGAAAAATATTCGAAAGACTCGTAGCGGTTGTGGGATCGTCCCGACTGCCAAAATTTCGATTCGATATCTCGACGGGTCCGGAAGATATAACGATTTTACGATGACACGACATACAGAATGGCGAAAAAACTTTTTGTTCCCGAAAATTTTCAAAAAAATTCCGCGCGTAGAGGACATTTTAGTGAGTACCCCCACCGAATACGAGCGAAAAAAAATCAAAACCCGAACCGCTATAGAGGAAAGAAAAAAAAACTTTAAAAAATTCGTAACTTTTTTCCGGGTGGTCGGATCGCGAAACGAAAAAAACCGTAAATTTCTATTATCGAGTTATATACGAGATTAAAATTTCGAAGCGATATCTTCGAAAACCCGGAAGATACGGGACTTTGAAATTTTCGCGGACCGACCGACGGACCGACAGAAAAAAAATTTTTTCTTCGAACCTTCTATTTTTTTATTCCGAACACTTTTCTTCCCATAAACTTTTCTCCTATCTCGAAAATAAAGATTTTAGCCCCCCTGTACGTTCTCGCAAGACCGTAATATAATACTCTTATAGAGTCGTATTATAACAAGTGTGTACGCCGTGTACACATGTACACATAAAACTATTATTGGTCTTGACCAATAATATGAATAATACGACTATGGTGCGCGAATCCGTTTAAAACTATAATTGGTCAACACCAATAATATGAATAATACGACTCTAGTGCGCGAATCCGTTTAAAACTATAATTGGTCAACACCAATAATATGAATAATACGACTATGGTGCGCGAATCCGTTTAAAACTATAATTGGTCTTCACCAATAATATGAATAATACGACTGTGACGCCAAGTCCCAAAAGTTTCGATTTTTTTGGAATATTTCCCGGACTATTGATGTTAAGAAAGAAATGCAGCCAATTTTCTGTATATTTTTGGAGATATATCGATTTTTCCGATTTTTTTTCCATTATTTACCGTACTATTGATTTTGAAGCGAAAATTCATTTACATTTTTTATACGTTTTCTGAAGGCGACCAAAAAAGGTGCAATGGAAAATTTCAAAATATGCAGCCGTTCAGGAAATATTCGGATTTATTCAAAATCGTCGAAACGATAATTTTCTCTAAGTCCCGACGAATTTTTTTGGATTTTATTTTTTTCTAGCTCCGGTAATGAATTCGAAGAAACCAAATTGGGAGGTTCGGTAGAGTTCGTCGAGAGGTTTTTGTGACAAAAAAATAGTTCATAATTTTTAATCAGTTCTGGAGATATATCGATTTTTCCGATTTTTTTTCAATTATTTCCCGTACTATTGATTTTGAAGGAACAATTCATTTACATTTTTTGTACATTCCTTGAAGGCGACCAAAAAAGGTTCAGTGGAAAATTTCGAAATTTGCAGCCGTTCGGGAAATATTTGGATTTATTCAATATCGTCGAAACGAAAATTTTCTCTAAGTCCCGACGAATTATTTTGGATTTTATTTTTTTCCAGCTCCGGTAATGAATTCGAAGAAACCAAATTCGGAGGTTCGATAGAGTTCGTTGAAAGGTTTTTGTGACAAAAAAAAAAGTTCCTAATTTTTGATCAGTTCTGGAGATATATCGATTTTTCCGATTTTTTTCCAAATATTTCCCGTACTATTGATTTTGAAGAAATAATTCAGTTACATTTTTTGTACATTTCCTGAAGGCGATCAAAAAAGCTCAAATGGAAAATTTCATAATCTGCAGCCGTTCAGGAAATATTCGGATTTATTCAAAATCGTCGAAACGAAAATTTTCTCTAAGTCCCGACGAATTATTTTGGATTTTATTTTTTTCCAGCTCCGGTAATGAATTCGGAGAAACCAAATTGGGAGGTTCGGTAAAGTTCGTTGAGAGGTTTTTGTGACAAAAAAATAGTTCCTAATTTTTAATCAGTTCTGGAGATATATCGATTTTTCCGTTCTTTTTTCAAATATTTTCCAAGCTATTGATTTTGAAGAGAAAATCCATTTACGTTTTTTGTACATTTCCTGAAGGCGACCAAAAAAGGTTCAATGGAAAATTTCGTAATCTGCAGCCGTTCAGGAAATATTTGGAATTATTCAAAATCATCGAAACGAAAAATTTCTCTAAGTCCCGACGAATTTTTTCATTTTCGGAATAGGAAAAAATGTCACCAATAACTTTTCGTAGTACTAACCGAGTACAATGAAATTGTTCGTACACACTTTTCCACATCTCGTTTAGTTTTCGAGATTTTGGTGTTTTTATGCGTGATTATAGAAATTATTTCTAAGTCCGGCCTTTTTTTTGGATTTTATTTTTTTCCCGCTCCGTTATTGAAGTCGAAGGAATCAAATTCGGAGGGAAGGTAGAACCCGTCGAGAGGTATTTTTAGCAAAAAAAATATCGAAATTATTTCGTTCGGTTCCGGAGATATACGGATTTTTCCGTTTTTTTTCAAATATTTCCCGTACTATTATTATTAGAGGAAAAATGTAGGAAAACTTTCTGCGGGTTTTCCGAAGGCGATCTAGAAAAGTCTCGCGAAATTCAAAATTTCGCAGCCGTTTTCGAAATATTTGATATTTTCCAAAATGAGAATTTTCATACTCGGAAAAAATGGGTTTTTCACCATTTTCCGATCGTTTTTCAGGGGGGATAATTCGAAGGATAGTTCGCTGACTCGAGCTCTATCTTCGGCATATTCAAAATCTTAGTTATCTTTATCGGTTTAGCAGCAATAGGAAGTCAAAAAAAAAAATCATTTTTCGGAAAATCGCCCGGGAAATCGTTAGGCTTTTTCCGATCTCTCATAACTTTCTATCACTTCTGTAGGATATTCGAGAGTACTCCTGAAAAAAATTCGAACTCGAAAAAACGAAAGCTCCGACCCCTACCCGACAAAGTATGAAAATTTTGAAAAAGTCCCGTAAAATTTTTCCTAGTTTTCCGATCGAAAATTTTCTTTTTCCGAATCGTTGATTTTCTGATTTCGAACACTTTTCTTCCCCACGACTACGGCTCTATCTCGTCAAATAAAAAAGTTAGACCCCCCGTAAGTTTACGAAAAAGCTACAGACACGACAAAAATTTTTATTTTTTGATATTTTTTAAAAAAATTCAGCGCGCGCAGAAAAAAATCACGAGTACGTCCGTAAAATTAAAAAAAAAAAAAATCAAAACTTTACCCGCTACGGCCAAAATAAAAAAAATCGGAAAAACCCGCGTAGAATTTTTCCGGCTTTTCCGATCGCGAAACAAAAAAAACCGTAAATTTCTATCATCGAGGTTCATACGTGGTTAAAATTTCGAAGCGATATCTTCGAAGACTCCGAAGATATAGGGGTTCTAAACTTTCCGAAAAAAAAAAAAGTGGGGGAAAAAATTTTTTTTTTTCTTCTAAAATCCTATTTTTTTATTCTAAACACTTTCTTTCCCCGCGACTTTCCTTCTATCTCGAAAATAAAGATTTTAGCCCCCCTGCCGGTTGTAGGGCCGTAGTATAATACTCCTAAAGGTCGTATTATAACAAGTGTGTACGCCGTGTACACATGTACACATAAAACTATTATTGGTCTTGACCAATAATATGAATAATACGACTATGGTGCGCGAATCCGTTTAAAACTATAATTGGTCAACACCAATAATATGAATAATACGACTCTAGTGCGCGAATCCGTTTAAAACTATAATTGGTCTTCACCAATAATATGAATAATACGACTGTGACGCCAAGTCCTAAAAGTTTCGATTTTTTTGGAATATTTCCCGGACTATTGATGTTAAGAAAGAAATGCATCCAATTTTCTGTGTATTTTCTGAAGTTGATTAGAAAAGGTCCTATGCAAAATTCCGTTATCTGCAGGCGTTTACGATATATTTAAAATAATCGAATTTGTCGAAATTATTCTCTAAGTCCCGAAAAATAATTTCATTTCCATTGTTCGTACATACTTTTCCATATCTTCAATTTTTGAGATTTTTGTATTTTTATAAAAATTATTTCTAAGTCCAGCTCTTTTTTTGGATTTTATTTTTTTCCCGCTCTGTTAATGAATTCGAAGAAACTAAATGGGGAGGGGCGGTAGAGTTCATCGAAAAGTATTCTTGACAAAATCAAATAATTCCTAATTTTTCATCGGTTCTGGAGATATATCGATTTTTCCGTTTTTTTTCCAAATATTTCCCGTACTATTGATTTTGACGAAACAATTCATTTACATTTTTTGTACATTTCCTGAAGGCGACCGAAAAAGGTTTAATAGAAAATTTCAAAATCTGCAGCCGTTCAGGAAATATTCGGATTTATTCAAATTCGTCGAAACGAAAATTTTCTCTAAGTCCCGACGAATTTTTTTGGATTTTATTTTTTTCCAGCTCCGGTAATGAATTCGAAGAAACCAAATTGGGAGGTTCGGTAGAGTTCGTTGAGAGGTTTTTGTGACAAAAAAAAAAGTTCCTAATTTTCAATCAGTTCTGGAGAGATATCGATTTTTCTGATTTTTTTCCAAATATTTCCCGTACTATTGATTTTGAAGAAACAATTCATTTACATTTTTTGTACTTTTCCTGAAGGCAACCAAAAAACGTTCAATGGAAAATTTCAAAATCTGCAGCCGTTCAGGAAATATTCGGATTTATTCAAATTCGTCGAATCGAAAATTTTCTCTAAGTCCCGACGAATTTTTTTGGATTTAATTTTTTTCCAGCTCCGGTAATGAATTCGAAGAAACCAAATTGGGAGGTTCGGTAGAGTTCGTTAAGAGGTTTTCTTGACAAAAATACAATTCCAAATTTTTCATCGGCTCTGGAGTTATATCGATTTTTCCGATTTTTTTTCCATTATTTACCGTGCTATTGATTTTGAAGCGAAAATTCAATTACATTTTTTATACGTTTTCTGAAGGCGACCAAAAAAGGTTCAATGGAAAATTTCAAAATATGCAGCCGTTCAGGAAATATTCGGATTTATTAAAATTCGTCGAAACGAAAATTTTCTCTAAGTCCCGACGAATTTTTTTGGATTTTATTTTTTTCCAGCTCCGGTAATGAATTCGAAGAAACCAAATTGGGAGGTTCGGTAAAGTTCGTTGAGAGGTTTTTGTGACAAAAAAAATAGTTCCTAATTTTTAATCAGTTCTGGAGATATATCGATTTTTCCGATTTTTTTCCAAATATTTCCCGTACTATTAAGTTTAAAGAAAAAATTCATTTACATTTTTTGTACGTTTTCTGAAGGCGACCAAAAAAGGTTCCATGGAAAATTTCAAAATTTGCAGTCGTTCGAGAAATATTTGCATTTATTCAATATTGTCGAAACGAAAATTTTCTCTAAGTCCCGACGAATTTTTTCATTTTCGGAATAGGAAAAAATGTCACCAATAACTTTTCGTAGTACTAACCGAGTACAATGAAATTGTTCGTACAAACTTTTTCACATCTCGTTTAGTTTTCGAGATTTTGGTGTTTTTATGCGTTATTATAGAAATTATTTCTAAGTCCCGCCTTTTTTTTTGATTTTATTTTTTTCCCGCTCTGTTATTGAAGTCGAAGGAATCAAATTCGGAGGGAAGGTAGAACCCGTCGAGAGGTATTTTTAGCAAAAAAAAAATTCGAATTATTATTATCGGTTCCGGAGATATTTCGAGTTTTCCGGTTTTTTTCAAATATTTCTCGTACTATCGATATTAGCGAAACGAAGTAAGGACATTTTTCGTAGGTTTTCCGAAGGCGATCCAAAAGAGTCTCTCGAAATTCGGAAATTCGAAGACGTTTTCGAAATATTAGATATTTTCCGAAACGAGAATTTTCGGTTTCGGAAAAATGAGTTTTCCACCATTTTCCGATCGTCGTCGAAAAGGGATAACTCGAGGAACGGTTCGCCGACTCGAGCTCTACCTCGTGCGTATTCGAAATCCTAGTTACCTTCTTCGGTTCGGCCGCAATAGGGGCTCGAAAAAAAGTAAGTTTTTCGAAAAATCGTCCGGGAAATCGTTATGCTTTTTCCGAAAATTCTCAAAAACAATAGGTCTGGAGAATAGGTTGGGGAGTACTCTCGAAAAAAATACGAAGTCGAAAAAACCAAAGCTCCGACCCCTATCGTGTACGCAACGAAATTTCGAAAAAAGTCCCGTAAAATTTTTCCGAAATTTCCGATCGAAAAAAAAAAAATTTTTTGGGGATACTTTTCCGGAGTTATCCAAGCGGTTAAAATTTCGAAGCGATATCTCCGACGGTTCGGCATACGAAGGTGTTTATCGGATACGAAAAGACGTTTACCACAGACAGACTTTTGTATTTTTTGATATTTTTCAAAAAAATTCGGCGTTCGTAGAAAAAAATCACGAGTACGTCCGTGAAATATGAGAGGGCGGAAATCAAAACTCTACCCGCTACGGGCGAAAGAACGAAAAATCGGAAAAACCCTCGTAAAATTTTTCCGGCTTTTCCGATCGCGAAACGAAAAAAACCGTAAATATCTATTATCGAGGTTTATCCGTGGTTAAAATTTCGAAGCGATATCTCCGAAGACTCCGAAGATATAGGGGTTCTAAACTTTCCGAAAAAAAAGAAAGTGGGGGAAAAAAATTTTTTTTTTCTTCGAAAATTCTATTTTTCGATTCTTAACACTTTCTTTCCCCGCAACTATCCTCCTATCTCGAAAACAAAAATTTTAGCCCCCCTGCCGGTTGTAGGGCCGTAGTATAATACTCTTAAGAGTCGTATTATAACAAGTGTGTACGCCGTGTACACATGTACACATAAAACTATTATTGGTCTTGACCAATAATATGAATAATACGACTATGGTGCGCGAATCCGTTTAAAACTATAATTGGTCTTCACCAATAATATGAATAATACGACTGTGACGCCAAGTCCCAAAAGTTTCGATTTTTTTGGAATATTTCCCGGACTATTGATGTTAAGAAAGAAATGCAGCCAATTTTCTGTATATTTTTGGAGATATATCGATTTTTCCGATTTTTTTTCCATTATTTACCGTACTATTGATTTTGAAGCGAAAATTCATTTACATTTTTTATACGTTTTCTGAAGGCGACCAAAAAAGGTGCAATGGAAAATTTCAAAATATGCAGCCGTTCAGGAAATATTCGGATTTATTCAAAATCGTCGAAACGATAATTTTCTCTAAGTCCCGACGAATTTTTTTGGATTTTATTTTTTTCTAGCTCCGGTAATGAATTCGAAGAAACCAAATTGGGAGGTTCGGTAGAGTTCGTCGAGAGGTTTTTGTGACAAAAAAATAGTTCATAATTTTCAATCAGTTCTGGAGATATATCGATTTTTCCGATTTTTTTTCAATTATTTACCGTACTATTGATTTTGAAGCGAAAATTCATTTACATTTTTTATACGTTTTCTGAAGGCGACCAAAAAAGGTGCAATGGAAAATTTCAAAATATGCAGCCGTTCAGGAAATATTCGGATTTATTCAAAATCGTCGAAACGATAATTTTCTCTAAGTCCCGACGAATTTTTTTGGATTTTATTTTTTTCTAGCTCCGGTAATGAATTCGAAGAAACCAAATTGGGAGGTTCGGTAGAGTTCGTCGAGAGGTTTTTGTGACAAAAAAATAGTTCATAATTTTTAATCAGTTCTGGAGATATATCGATTTTTCCGATTTTTTTTCAATTATTTACCGTACTATTGATTTTGAAGCGAAAATTCATTTACATTTTTTATACGTTTTCTGAAGGCGACCAAAAAAGGTGCAATGGAAAATTTCAAAATATGCAGCCGTTCAGGAAATATTCGGATTTATTCAAAATCGTCGAAACGATAATTTTCTCTAAGTCCCGACGAATTTTCTTGGATTTTATTTTTTTCCAGCTCCGGTAATGAATTCGAAGAAACCAAATTGGGAGGTTCGGTAGAGTTCGTCGAGAGGTTTTTGTGACAAAAAAATAGTTCCTAATTTTTAATTAGTTCTGGAGATATATCGATTTTTCCGATTTTTTTCCAAATATTTCCCGTACTATTGATTTTGAAGAATAATTTCATTTACATTTTTTGTACATTTTCTGAAGGCAAGCAAAAAAGGTTCAACGGAAAATTTCAAAATTTGCAGCCGTTCATGAAATATTCGGATTTATTCAAAATCGTCGAAAATTTTTTCTAAGTCCCGACGAATCTTTTTGGATTTTATTTTTTTCCAGCTCCGGTAATGAATTCGAAGAAACCAAATTGGGAGGTTCGGTAGAGTTCGTTGAAAGGTTTTTGTGACAAAAAAATAGTTCCTAATTTTTAACGAGTTCTGGAGATATATCGATTTTTCCGATTTTTTTTCCATTATTTACCGTACTATTGATTTTGAAGCGAAAATTCATTTACATTTTTTATACGTTTCCTGAAGGCGACCGAAAAAGGTGAAATGGAAAATTTCAAAATCTGCAGCCGTTCGGGAAATATTCGGATTTATTCAAATTCGTCGAAACGAAAATTTACTCTAAGTCCCGACGAATTTTTTCATTTTCGGAATAGGAAAAAAAGTCACCAATAACTTTTTGTAGTACTTATCGAATACAGTGAAATTGTTTGTACACACTTCGTCATAACTCGTTCGGTTTTTGAGATTTTGGTGTTTTTATAAAAATTATTTCTAAGTCCCGCCTTTTTTTTGGATTTTATTTTTTTCTCGCTCCGTTATCGAAGTCGGAGAGATCAAATTTGGAGGAGCGGTAGAACCCGTCGAGAGGTATTTTTAGCAAAAAAAAAATTTAAATTATTATTATCGGTTCCGGAGATATATCGATTTTTCCGGTTTTTTTGAAATATTTCCCGCACTATCGATTCTACGGAAAAAATGTATTTACATTTTTTGTAGGCACTTCGAAGGCGTTCGAGAAAAGTCTAGCGAAATTCAAAAATTCGAAGCCGTTTTCGAAATATTCGATATTTTCCGAAACGAAAATATTTATTTCCGGAAAAACGAGTTTTTCACCGTTTTCCGATAGATTTTCGGAGGGGATAATTCGAGGATCGGTTCGTCGACTTCGGGTCTATCTAACGCATATTCAAAGTTTTAGTTACTTTCATCGGTTTAGCCACGAGAGGGACTCAAAAAAGAGTACATTTTTCGGAAAATCGCCCGGGAAATCTTTAGGAGTTTTCCGATCTTTCTCAAAAACTATAGGTGTTCGTAAGACATACGGACGTATATTTTCCGAAAATACGAACGCGATCGATTCCACTTTCGGATCGTTATCGTTCCACCCGTGGAAAAACGAAAAAATGGCGAAAAACAAAATTTCCGTCGTCGGATCGGAAAAATATTCGAAAGACTCGTAGCGGTTGTGGGATCGTCCCGACTGCCAAAATTTCGATTCGATATCTCGACGGGTCCGGAAGATATAACGATTTTACGATGACACGACATACAGAATGGCGAAAAAACTTTTTGTTCCCGAAAATTTTCAAAAAAATTCCGCGCGTAGAGGACATTTTAGTGAGTACCCCCACCGAATACGAGCGAAAAAAAATCAAAACCCGAACCGCTATAGAGGAAAGAAAAAAAAACTTTAAAAAATTCGTAACTTTTTTCCGGGTGGTCGGATCGCGAAACGAAAAAAACCGTAAATTTCTATTATCGAGTTATATACGAGATTAAAATTTCGAAGCGATATCTTCGAAAACCCGGAAGATACGGGACTTTGAAATTTTCGCGGACCGACCGACGGACCGACAGAAAAAAAATTTTTTCTTCGAACCTTCTATTTTTTTATTCCGAACACTTTTCTTCCCATAAACTTTTCTCCTATCTCGAAAATAAAGATTTTAGCCCCCCTGTACGTTCTCGCAAGACCGTAATATAATACTCTTATAGAGTCGTATTATAACAAGTGTGGGCGCGGGATTCGCCTACGCTAGCATCCGCCTTGCGCCCACACTTGGCCTGCCGGCGGCTTAACTGTCGCGCTTCGCGCGACGATCCTAGCCCCCCCTGTACACGTATATCCTTTCCGTGTACACGTATATCCATTCCGTGTACACGTATATCCTTTCCGTGTACACGTATCTACCAATTATTTGAATACTACGATCTTATGGCGTTGTTCTTATTTTAAAGGTTCATTGTCAAAATGATTAGAAACTATAATTGGATACCAATAATGTGAATACTACGATCAATGCGTGTCTGTCTTTATAATTGAATCTATTTGATACTATAATTGGACACCAATAATGTGAATACTACGATCAATGTGTGTCTGTCTTTATCATTGAATCCGTTTGAAACTATAATTGGACACCAATAATGTGAATACTACGATCAATGCTTGTCTGTCTTCATCATTGAGTCCGTTTGAAACTATAATTGGACACCAATAATGTGAATACTACGATCAATGCGTGTCTGTCTTTATCGTTGGGTCAGTTTGAAACTATAATTGGACACCAATAATGTGAATACTACGATCAATGCGTGCCTGTCTTTATCATTGAGTCAGTTTGAAACTATAATTGGACACCAATAATGTGAATACTACGATCAATGAGTGTCTTTCTTTATCATTGAATCCGTTTGAAACTATAATTGGACACCAATAATGTGAATACTACGATCAATGCGTGTCTGTCTTTATTATTGAATCCGTTTGAAACTATAATTGGACACCAATAATGTGAATACTACGATCAATGTGTATAATATATCGATTTTTCCGCATTTTTTTCAAATATTTCATGAACTATTGATTTTGAAAAAACAATTCATTTACATTTTTTGTAGACTTTCCAAAGGCAATCATAAAAGGTTCTATGAAAAATTGGGAAATATGCAGCCGTTTGGGAAATATTTGGAATTATTCAAAATTGTCGAAATTTTTTTCTAAGTCCCGACGAATTTTTTTGGGTTTTATTTTTTTTTCTGCTCTGGTAATGAATTCGAAGAAATCAAATTGGGATATGTTGATAGAGTTAATTGAGAGGTATTTTTGACAAAAAAATCATTTCTCATTTTTTATTGGTTCTGGAGATATATCGATTTTTCCGATTTTTTTTCGATTATTTCTCGGACTATTGATTTTGAAGAAACAATTCAATTACATTTTTTGTAGACTTTCCAAAGGCAATCATAAAAGGTTCTATGAAAAATTGAGAAATATGCAGCCGTTTGGGAAATATTTAGAATTATTCAAAATTGTCGAATTTTTTTTCAAAGTCCCTACGAATTTTTTTGGGTTTTATTTTTTTCCCGCTGTGGTAATGAATTCGAAGAAACCAAATTGGAAGGGGTTGATAGAGTTCGTTGAGAGGTATTTTTGACAAAAAAATCATTTCTCAGTTTTTATTGATTCTGGAGATATATGGATTTTTCCGATTTTTTTTCAAATATTTCTCAGACTATTGATTTTGAAGAAACAATTCATTTACATTTTTTGTAGACTTCCCAAAGGCAATCATAAAAGGTTCTATGAAAAATTGAGAAATATGCAGCCGTTTGGGAAATATTTAGAATTATTCAAAATCGAAGAAATTTTTTTCTAAGTCCCGACGAATTTTTTTGGGTTTTATTTTTTTCCCGCTGTGGTAATGAATTCGAAGAAACCAAATTGGAAGGGGTTGATAGAGTTCGTTGAGAGGTATTTTTGACAAAAAAATCATTTCTCAGTTTTCATTGATTCTGGAGATATATCAATTTTTCCGATTTTTTTTCGAATATTTCTTGGACTATTGATTTTGAAGAAACAATTCATTTACATTTTTTGTAGACTTCCCGAAGGCAATCATAAAAGGTTCTATGAAAAATTGGGAAATATGCAGCCGTTTGGGAAATATTTGGAATTATTCAAAATCGAAGAAATTTTTTTCTAAGTCCCGACGAATTTTTTTGGGTTTTATTTTTTTCCCGCTGCAGTAATGAATTTGAAGAAACCAAATTGGGATGGGTTGATAGAGTCCATTGAAAGGTATTTTTGACAAAAAAATAATTTCTCATTTTTTATTGGTTCTGGAGATATATCGATTTTTCCGATTTTTTTTCGAATATTTCTTGGACTATTGATTTTGAAGAAACAATTCATTAACATTTTTTGTAGACTTCCCAAAGGCAATCATAAAAGGTTCTATGAAAAATTTGGAAATATGCAGCCGTTTAGGAAATATTTGGAATTATTCAAAATCGAAGAAATTTTTTTTTAAGTCCCGACGAATTTTTTTGGGTTTAATTTTTTTTCTGCTCTGGTAATGAATTCGAAGAAACCAAATTGGGATGGGTTGATAGAGTCCATTGAAAGGTATTTTTAACAGAAAAATCATTTCTCAGTTTTCATTGATTCTGGAGATATATCGATTTTTCCGATTTTTTTTCAAATATTTCCCGGACTATTGATTTTGAAGAAACAATTCATCTACATTTTTTGTATACTTTTCAAAAACAATCATAAAAGGTTCTATGAAAAATTTGGAAATATGCAGCCGTTTGGGAAATATTTGGAATTTTTCAAAATCGACGAAATTTTTTTCCAAGTCCCGACGAATTTTTTTGGGTTTTATTTTTTTCTCGCTGCAGTAATGAATTCGAAGAAACCAAATTGGGATGGGTTGATAGAGTCCATTGAAAGGTATTTTTAACAAAAAAATCATTTCTCAGTTTTCATTGATTCTGGAGATATATCGATTTTTCCGATTTTTTTTCGAATATTTCTTGGACTATTGATTTTGAAGAAACAATTCATTTACATTTTTTGTAGACTTTTCAAAAACAATCATAAAAGGTTCTATGAAAAATTTGGAAATATGCAGCCGTTTGGGAAATATTTGAAATTATTCAAAATTGTCGAAATTTTTTCCAAGTCCCGACGAATTTTTTTATTTTTGAAATAGGAAAAAAATTCATTCGAAACTTTTTGTAGTACTAATGGAGTACAATAAAATTGTATGCATACACTTTTCCATATCTTGTTTAGTTTTTGAGATTTTGGTGCTTTTATAAAAAAAATTTCTAAGTCCAGCCTTTTTTTTGGATTTTATTTTTTTCCCGCTCTGTTATTGAATTCGAAAAAACCAAATTTAGACGATCGATAGAGTTCATTGAGAGGTATCTTCTGCAAAAAATTAATTTCCAAGTTTTTTCTTAATTCGGGAGATATATCGATTTTCCCGTTTTTTTCAAATATTTCCTGTACTATTGAAAATAGGGGAATTATTCATTTACATATTTTATAGATTTTTTGAAGGCGGTCAAAAAAGGTATCGTGGTAAATTGAAAAAATATCAGCAGTTTCCGAGATATTTCGTATTTTTAAAAATTACAATTTTTTTTTTCATATTTTTCAATTTTTCTCAGTTTTCCGGACATTTTCTTAAAAGTGTTGAAGAGGTATGATTTTTTTGTATTTCCAAGCTCTATCCACTGCATTGTTCAAAATTCAATTTCGATCATCGGTACGTTTTTTTTTCATGTTTTTTACTTTTCGGAAAATCGTCCGGAAAACCCGTTTTCATTTTCCGATCCTTCTCAAAAACTATACACCACTGTAGGGCATTTGGTCGTACTTCTTAAAGAAATATGAATTCGAAAAAACGAAACCCTGGACCTGTATCGAGGAAACTAGGAAAAACACAAAAATGGCAGTTAAAATTTTCCGGGTTTTCCGATCGCAAAAAAAAATAAATTTTGAGATACATTTTTTTGATTATTTACGTGATTAAAATTTCAACTCGATATCTCTAACGGTTTCGAAAATATAAGGTGTTTTCTAAAGACGACAGACAAAATGGCGGACATACAAAAAATTTATTTTTTTTAATTTTTCGTTTTTTCATTTTCATATTCATTTTTCAATGGGCCACATTTTCCCTTTATGAAAAATGATTCTATCTCTTCAAATAAAAAAGTGAGTGTCACAATTATTATTATTATTATTATTTTTTTTTGTTTTTTTTCTTGGATTCTTCCTAATTTTTTACAAGGATCAATTTCTTTTTTGAACCGTGGCTCTATCTACTCAAATAAAAAAAATAGCCCCCCTCTATGTTCTCGGCCTGTTTCATAGTTTCAATCATTTTTTCACGAAAATCAGCTGTTTTTTCGTTTATTTATAGGGTATCGCAAAAATTTTTACGTGACTTTTTTGTAGGTCTATTCAAGGGGAACAAAATTGTTTATATAAAATTTTTCGATATCTCGTTTGGTTTTCGAGTTTTGGGCAATTTGGGAGGGGGAGTACAGATTTTTTATTTTTTTTTTCATTTGTTTCGTATTTTTCCCATCTTTTTATGTAGTCGGAGAAAAACTGTTTGGAGGTATTACTGAGGCATGTGTTGCGGATACGATGCACTTTTATTTTTTTCATTACCTCTATTAGTACGGTCAATATTTCGATTTTCCAATTTTTTCAGATATCTCCCGGACTATTAATTTTGGGAAAAAAATTAAAAAACAAAATTGTAGATTTTCCAAAGGCAGTCAAAAGCTGTCTCGGTGATTCGGAAAAATATCGACCATTTCCGAGTAATTTCGTATTATCCGAAATTCAAATGTTTTTTTTCATATATTTGAAATTTTCCCAGTTTTCCGATCATCTTAGAAAAAATATCGAAGATGTGATTTGTTGGTATATTCGTGCACTGCCAAAAACATTTTTCACAATTCAGTTTCGATTGTTGGTTTCGTTGTCATTTGTGTTTTACAATATCGGAATTTTTCGGAAAATTCCCCGGAAAACCCGGTTATCATTTTCCGATCATTCTCAAAACTAACAGCCTTCTGTAAGACATATTGAAGTATATCTAGAAGAAATTTGAAAGGATTCGAATCAATTCTTGAACCGGCATCGAGAAAAGTAGGAAATTGAAAAAAAAAATCGGAAAATCACCGTAAAATTTTTCCGGATTTTCCGATCGCCAAAAAAAGTCACGTGACAAATACCGTCATCGAGTTGATAAAATGACTGAAAGTCCCAAGCGATATCTTTGATAGTTTGGGAAATATAGCCTTTTAAAAATTTTCGAGGGACAAAAATTTTTTTTTATTTTTTTAAATTTTTTTCAGTTTTTTCATCTTTTATAGTGTCAAATAAGGATCATTAACCCGTTTGAACCATCTCTCTATCTTTTCGAATAAAAAAGTTAGGCACCCCTACAGGTCGAAGTTATTATTATTATTATTATTTTTTTTTCGATTTTTTTCTATTTTTTATTAAGGATCAAGGTCCCGTTGGATTCAAAGTTCTATCTGTCCAAATAAAAAAGTTAGGCTCCCTCTGTCCGAAAGACCGCAGAATACTACTTCTCTAAAGATCGTAGTATAACAAGTGTGGGCGCGGGATTCGCCTACGCTAGCATCCGCCTTGCGCCCACACTTGGCCTGCCGGCGGCTTAACTGTCGCGCTTCGCGCGACGATCCTAGCCCCCCGTGTACACGTATATCCTTTCCGTGTACACGTATATCCTTTCCGTGTACACGTATATCCTTTCCGTGTACACGTATATCCTTTTCGTGTACACGTATATCCTTTCCGTGTACACGTATATCCTTTCCGTGTACACATATATACCAATTATTTGAATACTACGATCTTAAGGCGTTGTTCTTATTTTAAACGTTCATTGTCAAAATGATTAAAAACTATAATTGGACACCAATAATGTGAATACTACGATCAATGCATGTCTGTCTTTATCATTGAATCCATTTGATACTATAATTGGACACCAATAATGTGAATACTACGATCAATGTGTGTCTGTCTTTATCATTGAATCCGTTTGAAACTATAATTGGACACCAATAATGTGAATACTACGATCAATGCTTGTCTGTCTTCATCATTGAGTCCGTTTGAAACTATAATTGGACACCAATAATGTGAATACTACGATCAATGCGTGTCTGTCTTTATCGTTGGGTCAGTTTGAAACTATAATTGGACACCAATAATGTGAATACTACGATCAATGAGTGTCTTTCTTTATCATTGAATCCGTTTGAAACTATAATTGGACACCAATAATGTGAATACTACGATCAATGCTTGTCTGTCTTCATCATTGAGTCCGTTTGAAACTATAATTGGACACCAATAATGTGAATACTACGATCAATGAGTGTCTTTCTTTATCATTGAATCCGTTTGAAACTATAATTGGACACCAATAATGTGAATACTACGATCAATGCGTGTCTGTTTTTATCACTTAATCCGTTTGAAACTATAATTGGACACCAATAATGTGAATACTACGATCAATGTGTATAATATATCGATTTTTCCGCATTTTTTTCAAATATTTCATGAACTATTGATTTTGAAAAAACAATTCATTTATATTTGTTGTATATTTTCCAAAAGCAATCATAAAAGATTTCATGAAAAATGTGGAAATATGCAGCAGTTTGGGAAATATTTGGAATTATTCAAAATTGTCGAAATTTTTTTCTAAGTCCCGACGAATATTTTTGGGTTTTATTTTTTTCCCGTTGCAGTAATGAATTCGAAGAAACCAAATTGGGATGGGTTGATAGAGTTTATTGAGAGGTATTTTTAACAAAAAAATTATTTCTCATTTTTTATTGGTCCTGGAGATATATCGATTTTTCCGATTTTTTTTTGATTATTTCTCTGACTATTGATTTTGAAGAAACAATTCATTTACATTTCTTGTAGACTTCCCAAAGGCAATCATAAAAGGTTCTATGAAAAATTGAGAAATATGCAGCCGTTTGGGAAATATTTAGAATTATTCAAAATTGTCGAAATTTTTTTCCAAGTCCCGACGAATTTTTTTGGGTTTTATTTTTTTTTCTGCTCTGGTAATGAATTCGAAGAAACCAAATTGGGATATGTTGATAGAGTTAATTGAGAGGTATTTTTGACAAAAAAATCATTTCTCATTTTTTATTGGTTCTGGAGATATATCGATTTTTCCGATTTTTTTTCGATTATTTCTCGGACTATTGATTTTGAAGAAACAATTCAATTACATTTTTTGTAGACTTTCCAAAGGCAATCATAAAAGGTTCTATGAAAAATTGAGAAATATGCAGCCGTTTGGGAAATATTTAGAATTATTCAAAATTGTCGAATTTTTTTTCAAAGTCCCGACGAATTTTTTTGGGTTTTATTTTTTTCCCGCTGTGGTAATGAATTCGAAGAAACCAAATTGGAAGGGGTTGATAGAGTTCGTTGAGAGGTATTTTTGACAAAAAAATCATTTCTCAGTTTTTATTGATTCTGGAGATATATGGATTTTTCCGATTTTTTTTCAAATATTTCTCAGACTATTGATTTTGAAGAAACAATTCATTTACATTTTTTGTAGACTTCCCAAAGGCAATCATAAAATGTTCTATGAAAAATTGAGAAATATGCAGCCGTTTGGGAAATATTTAGAATTATTCAAAATCGAAGAAATTTTTTTCAAAGTACCGACGAATTTTTTTGGGTTTTATTTTTTTCCCGCTGCAGTAATGAATTTGAAGAAACCAAATTGGGATGGGTTGATAGAGTCCATTGAAAGGTATTTTTGACAAAAAAATCATTTCTCAGTTTTCATTGATTCTGGAGATATATCAATTTTTCCGATTTTTTTTCGAATATTTCTTGGACTATTGATGTTGAAGAAACAATTCATTTACATTTTTTGTAGACTTCCCGAAGGCAATCATAAAAGGTTCTATGAAAAATTGAGAAATATGCAGCCGTTTGGGAAATATTTAGAATTATTCAAAATTGTCGAATTTTTTTTCAAAGTCCCGACGAATTTTTTTGGGTTTTATTTTTTTCCCGCTGTGGTAATGAATTCGAAGAAACCAAATTGGAAGGGGTTGATAGAGTTCGTTGAGAGGTATTTTTGACAAAAAAATCATTTCTCAGTTTTTATTGATTCTGGAGATATATGGATTTTTCCGATTTTTTTTCAAATATTTCTCAGACTATTGATTTTGAAGAAACAATTCATTTACATTTTTTGTAGACTTCCCAAAGGCAATCATAAAAGGTTCTATGAAAAATTGGGAAATATGCAGCCGTTTGGGAAATATTTGGAATTATTCAAAATCGAAGAAATTTTTTTCTAAGTCCCGACGAATTTTTTTGGGTTTTATTTTTTTCCCGCTGCAGTAATGAATTTGAAGAAACCAAATTGGGATGGGTTGATAGAGTCCATTGAAAGGTATTTTTGACAAAAAAATCATTTCTCATTTTTTATTGGTTCTGGAGATATATCGATTTTTCCGATTTTTTTTCGAATATTTCTTGGACTATTGATTTTGAAGAAACAATTCATTAACATTTTTTGTAGACTTCCCAAAGGCAATCATAAAAGGTTCTATGAAAAATTTGGAAATATGCAGCCGTTTAGGAAATATTTGGAATTATTCAAAATCGAAGAAATTTTTTTCCAAGTCCCGACGAATTTTTTTGGGTTTTATTTTTTTCCCGCTGCAGTAATGAATTCGAAGAAACCAAATTGGGATGGGTTGATAGAGTCCATTGAAAGGTATTTTTGACAAAAAAATCATTTCTCAGTTTTCATTGATTCTGGAGATATATCGATTTTTCCGATTTTTTTTCGAATATTTCTTGGACTATTGATTTTGAAGAAACAATTCATTTACATTTTTTGTAGACTTCCCGAAGGCAATCATAAAAGGTTCTATGAAAAATTGGGAAATATGCAGCCGTTTGGGAAATATTTGGAATTATTCAAAATCGAAGAAATTTTTTTCTAAGTCCCGACGAATTTTTTTGGGTTTTATTTTTTTCCCGCTGCAGTAATGAATTTGAAGAAACCAAATTGGGATGGGTTGATAGAGTCCATTGAAAGGTATTTTTGACAAAAAAATCATTTCTCATTTTTTATTGGTTCTGGAGATATATCGATTTTTCCGATTTTTTTTCGAATATTTCTTGGACTATTGATTTTGAAGAAACAATTCATTAACATTTTTTGTAGACTTCCCAAAGGCAATCATAAAAGGTTCTATGAAAAATTTGGAAATATGCAGCCGTTTAGGAAATATTTGGAATTATTCAAAATCGAAGAAATTTTTTTCCAAGTCCCGACGAATTTTTTTGGGTTTTATTTTTTTCCCGCTGCAGTAATGAATTCGAAGAAACCAAATTGGGATGGGTTGATAGAGTCCATTGAAAGGTATTTTTGACAAAAAAATCATTTCTCAGTTTTCATTGATTCTGGAGATATATCGATTTTTCCGATTTTTTTTCGAATATTTCTTGGACTATTGATTTTGAAGAAACAATTCATTTACATTTTTTGTATACTTTCCAAAGGCAATCATAAAAGGTTCTATGAAAAATTGGGAAATATGCAGCCGTTTGGGAAATATTTAGAATTATTCAAAATTGTCGAAAAGTCCCGACGAAAATTTTTGGGTTTTATTTTTTTCCCGCTGCAGTAATGAATTCGAAGAAACCAAATTGGGATGGGTTGATAGAGTCCATTGAGAGATATTTTTAACAAAAAAATCATTTCTCATTTTTTATTGATTCTGGAGATATATGGATTTTTCCGATTTTTTTTCAAATATTTCTCAGACTATTGATTTTGAAGAAACAATTCATTTACATTTTTTGTAGACTTCCCAAAGGCAATCATAAAATGTTCTATGAAAAATTGAGAAATATGCAGCCGTTTGGGAAATATTTAGAATTATTCAAAATTGTCGAATTTTTTTTCAAAGTCCCGACGAATTTTTTTGGGTTTTATTTTTTTCCCGCTGCAGTAATGAATTCGAAGAAACCAAATTGGGATGGGTTGATAGAGTCCATTGAAAGGTATTTTTGACAAAAAAATCATTTCTCAGTTTTCATTGATTCTGGAGATATATGGATTTTTCCGATTTTTTTTCAAATATTTCTCAGACTATTGATTTTGAAGAAACAATTCATTTACATTTTTTGTAGACTTCCCAAAGGCAATCATAAAATGTTCTATGAAAAATTGAGAAATATGCAGCCGTTTGGGAAATATTTAGAATTATTCAAAATTGTCGAATTTTTTTTCAAAGTCCCGACGAATTTTTTTGGGTTTTATTTTTTTCCCGCTGTGGTAATGAATTCGAAGAAACCAAATTGGAAGGGGTTGATAGAGTTCGTTGAGAGGTATTTTTGACAAAAAAATCATTTCTCAGTTTTTATTGATTCTGGAGATATATGGATTTTTCCGATTTTTTTTCAAATATTTCTCAGACTATTGATTTTGAAGAAACAATTCATTTACATTTTTTGTAGACTTCCCAAAGGCAATCATAAAATGTTCTATGAAAAATTGAGAAATATGCAGCCGTTTGGGAAATATTTAGAATTATTCAAAATCGAAGAAATTTTTTTCAAAGTACCGACGAATTTTTTTGGGTTTTATTTTTTTCCCGCTGCAGTAATGAATTTGAAGAAACCAAATTGGGATGGGTTGATAGAGTCCATTGAAAGGTATTTTTGACAAAAAAATCATTTCTCAGTTTTCATTGATTCTGGAGATATATCAATTTTTCCGATTTTTTTTCGAATATTTCTTGGACTATTGATGTTGAAGAAACAATTCATTTACATTTTTTGTAGACTTCCCGAAGGCAATCATAAAAGGTTCTATGAAAAATTGAGAAATATGCAGCCGTTTGGGAAATATTTAGAATTATTCAAAATTGTCGAATTTTTTTTCAAAGTCCCGACGAATTTTTTTGGGTTTTATTTTTTTCCCGCTGTGGTAATGAATTCGAAGAAACCAAATTGGAAGGGGTTGATAGAGTTCGTTGAGAGGTATTTTTGACAAAAAAATCATTTCTCAGTTTTTATTGATTCTGGAGATATATGGATTTTTCCGATTTTTTTTCAAATATTTCTCAGACTATTGATTTTGAAGAAACAATTCATTTACATTTTTTGTAGACTTCCCAAAGGCAATCATAAAAGGTTCTATGAAAAATTGGGAAATATGCAGCCGTTTGGGAAATATTTGGAATTATTCAAAATCGAAGAAATTTTTTTCTAAGTCCCGACGAATTTTTTTGGGTTTTATTTTTTTCCCGCTGCAGTAATGAATTTGAAGAAACCAAATTGGGATGGGTTGATAGAGTCCATTGAAAGGTATTTTTGACAAAAAAATCATTTCTCATTTTTTATTGGTTCTGGAGATATATCGATTTTTCCGATTTTTTTTCGAATATTTCTTGGACTATTGATTTTGAAGAAACAATTCATTAACATTTTTTGTAGACTTCCCAAAGGCAATCATAAAAGGTTCTATGAAAAATTTGGAAATATGCAGCCGTTTAGGAAATATTTGGAATTATTCAAAATCGAAGAAATTTTTTTCCAAGTCCCGACGAATTTTTTTGGGTTTTATTTTTTTCCCGCTGCAGTAATGAATTCGAAGAAACCAAATTGGGATGGGTTGATAGAGTCCATTGAAAGGTATTTTTGACAAAAAAATCATTTCTCAGTTTTCATTGATTCTGGAGATATATCGATTTTTCCGATTTTTTTTCGAATATTTCTTGGACTATTGATTTTGAAGAAACAATTCATTTACATTTTTTGTAGACTTCCCGAAGGCAATCATAAAAGGTTCTATGAAAAATTGGGAAATATGCAGCCGTTTGGGAAATATTTGGAATTATTCAAAATCGAAGAAATTTTTTTCTAAGTCCCGACGAATTTTTTTGGGTTTTATTTTTTTCCCGCTGCAGTAATGAATTTGAAGAAACCAAATTGGGATGGGTTGATAGAGTCCATTGAAAGGTATTTTTGACAAAAAAATCATTTCTCATTTTTTATTGGTTCTGGAGATATATCGATTTTTCCGATTTTTTTTCGAATATTTCTTGGACTATTGATTTTGAAGAAACAATTCATTAACATTTTTTGTAGACTTCCCAAAGGCAATCATAAAAGGTTCTATGAAAAATTTGGAAATATGCAGCCGTTTAGGAAATATTTGGAATTATTCAAAATCGAAGAAATTTTTTTCCAAGTCCCGACGAATTTTTTTGGGTTTTATTTTTTTCCCGCTGCAGTAATGAATTCGAAGAAACCAAATTGGGATGGGTTGATAGAGTCCATTGAAAGGTATTTTTGACAAAAAAATCATTTCTCAGTTTTCATTGATTCTGGAGATATATCGATTTTTCCGATTTTTTTTCGAATATTTCTTGGACTATTGATTTTGAAGAAACAATTCATTTACATTTTTTGTATACTTTCCAAAGGCAATCATAAAAGGTTCTATGAAAAATTGGGAAATATGCAGCCGTTTGGGAAATATTTAGAATTATTCAAAATTGTCGAAAAGTCCCGACGAAAATTTTTGGGTTTTATTTTTTTCCCGCTGCAGTAATGAATTCGAAGAAACCAAATTGGGATGGGTTGATAGAGTCCATTGAGAGATATTTTTAACAAAAAAATCATTTCTCATTTTTTATTGATTCTGGAGATATATCGATTTTACCGATTTTTTTTCAAATATATCCCGGACTATTGATTTTGAAGAAACAATTCATCTACATTTTTTGTATACTTTCCAAAGGCAATCATAAAAGGTTCTATGAAAAATTGAGAAATATGCAGCCGTTTGGGAAATATTTAGAATTATTCAAAATTGTCGAAATTTTTTTCTAAGTCCCGACGAATTTTTTTGGATTTAATTTTTTTCCCGCTGTGGTAATGAATTCGAAGAAATCAAATTGGGATTGGTTGATAGAGTTCGTTGAGAGGTATTTTTGACAAAAAAATCATTTCTCATTTTTTATTGGTTCTGGAGATATATCGATTTTTCCAATTTTTTTTCGAATATTTCTCGGACTATTGATTTTGAAGAAACAATTCATTTACATTTTTTGTAGACTTCCCGAAGGCAATCATAAAAGGTTCTATGAAAAATTGGGAAATATGCAGCCGTTTGGGAAATATTTGGAATTATTCAAAATTGTCGAAATTTTTTTCTAAGTCCCGACGAATTTTTTTGGGTTTTATTTTTTTCTGCTCTGGTAATGAATTCGAAGAAACCAAATTGGGATATGTTGATAGAGTCCATTGAGAGGTATTTTTAACAAAAAAATCATTTCTCAGTTTTTATTGATTCTGGAGATATATCGATTTTTCCGATTTTTTTTCGAATATTTCTCGGACTATTGATTTTGAAGAAACAATTCATTTACATTTTTTGTAAACTTTTTAAAGGCAATCATAAAAGGTTCTATGAAAAATTGGGAAATATGCAGCCGTTTGGGAAATATTTGGAATTTTTCAAAATCGACGAAATTTTTTTCCAAGTCCCGACGAATTTTTTTGGGTTTTATTTTTTTCTCGCTGCAGTAATGAATTCGAAGAAACCAAATTGGGATGGGTTGATAGAGTTCATTGAAAGGTATTTTTAACAAAAAAATCATTTCTCAGTTTTCATTGATTCTGGAGATATATCGATTTTTCCGATTTTTTTTCGAATATTTCTTGGACTATTGATTTTGAAGAAACAATTCATTTACATTTTTTGTAGACTTTTCAAAAACAATCATAAAAGGTTCTATGAAAAATTTGGAAATATGCAGCCGTTTGGGAAATATTTAGAATTATTCAAAATTGTCGAAATTTTTTTCCAAGTCCCGACGAATTTTTTTGGGTTTTATTTTTTTTCTGCTCTGGTAATGAATTCGAAGAAACCAAATTGGGATATGTTGATAGAGTTCATTGAGAGGTATTTTTGACAAAAAAATCATTTCTCATTTTTTATTGGTTCTGGAGATATATCGATTTTTCCAATTTTTTTTCGAATATTTCTCGGACTATTGATTTTGAAGAAACAATTCATTTACATTTTTTGTAGACTTCCCGAAGGCAATCATAAAAGGTTCTATGAAAAATTGGGAAATATGCAGCCGTTTGGGAAATATTTGGAATTATTCAAAATTGTCGAAATTTTTTTCTAAGTCCCGACGAATTTTTTTGGGTTTTATTTTTTTCTCGCTCTGGTAATGAATTCGAAGAAACCAAATTGGGATATGTTGATAGAGTTCATTGAGAGGTATTTTTGACAAAAAAATCATTTCTCATTTTTTATTGGTTCTGGAGATATATCGATTTTTCCGATTTTTTTTCGAATATTTCTCGGACTATTGATTTTGAAGAAACAATTCATTTACATTTTTTGTAAACTTTTTAAAGGCAATCATAAAAGGTTCTATGAAAAATTGGGAAATATGCAGCCGTTTGGGAAATATTTGGAATTTTTCAAAATCGACGAAATTTTTTTCCAAGTCCCGACGAATTTTTTTGGGTTTTATTTTTTTCTCGCTGCAGTAATGAATTCGAAGAAACCAAATTGGGATGGGTTGATAGAGTTCATTGAAAGGTATTTTTAACAAAAAAATCATTTCTCAGTTTTCATTGATTCTGGAGATATATCGATTTTTCCGATTTTTTTTCGAATATTTCTTGGACTATTGATTTTGAAGAAACAATTCATTTACATTTTTTGTATACTTTTCAAAAACAATCATAAAAGGTTCTATGAAAAATTTGGAAATATGCAGCCGTTTGGGAAATATTTGGAATTTTTCAAAATCGACGAAATTTTTTTCCAAGTCCCGACGAATTTTTTTGGGTTTTATTTTTTTCTCGCTCTGGTAATGAATTCGAAGAAACCAAATTGGGATATGTTGATAGAGTTCATTGAGAGGTATTTTTGACAAAAAAATCATTTCTCAGTTTTCATTGATTCTGGAGATATATCGATTTTTCCGATTTTTTTTCGAATATTTCTTGGACTATTGATTTTGAAGAAAAAATTCATTTACATTTTTTGTAGACTTCCCGAAGGCAATCATAAAAGGTTCTATGAAAAATTGGGAAATATGCAGCCGTTTGGGAAATATTTGGAATTATTCAAAATCGAAGAAATTTTTTTCTAAGTCCCGACGAATTTTTTTGGGTTTTATTTTTTTCCCGCTGCAGTAATGAATTTGAAGAAACCAAATTGGGATATGTTGATAGAGTCCATTGAAAGGTATTTTTGACAAAAAAATCATTTCTCAGTTTTCATTGATTCTGGAGATATATCGATTTTTCCGATTTTTTTTCGAATATTTCTTGGACTATTGATTTTGAAGAAACAATTCATTTACATTTTTTGTAGACTTCCCGAAGGCAATCATAAAAGGTTCTATGAAAAATTGGGAAATATGCAGCCGTTTGGGAAATATTTGGAATTATTCAAAATCGAAGAAATTTTTTTCTAAGTCCCGACGAATTTTTTTGGGTTTTATTTTTTTCCCGCTGCAGTAATGAATTTGAAGAAACCAAATTGGGATGGGTTGATAGAGTCCATTGAAAGGTATTTTTGACAAAAAAATCATTTCTCATTTTTTATTGGTTCTGGAGATATATCGATTTTTCCGATTTTTTTTCGAATATTTCTTGGACTATTGATTTTGAAGAAACAATTCATTAACATTTTTTGTAGACTTCCCAAAGGCAATCATAAAAGGTTCTATGAAAAATTTGGAAATATGCAGCCGTTTAGGAAATATTTGGAATTATTCAAAATCGAAGAAATTTTTTTTTAAGTCCCGACGAATTTTTTTGGGTTTTATTTTTTTCCCGCTGCAGTAATGAATTCGAAGAAACCAAATTGGGATGGGTTGATAGAGTCCATTGAAAGGTATTTTTGACAAAAAAAATCATTTCTCAGTTTTCATTGATTCTGGAGATATATCGATTTTTCCGATTTTTTTTCGAATATTTCTTGGACTATTGATTTTGAAGAAACAATTCATTTACATTTTTTGTATACTTTCCAAAGGCAATCATAAAAGGTTCTATGAAAAATTGGGAAATATGCAGCCGTTTGGGAAATATTTAGAATTATTCAAAATTGTCGAAAAGTCCCGACGAAAATTTTTGGGTTTTATTTTTTTCCCGCTGCAGTAATGAATTCGAAGAAACCAAATTGGGATGGGTTGATAGAGTCCATTGAGAGATATTTTTAACAAAAAAATCATTTCTCAGTTTTTATTGATTCTGGAGATATATCGATTTTACCGATTTTTTTTCAAATATATCCCGGACTATTGATTTTGAAGAAACAATTCATCTACATTTTTTGTATACTTTCCAAAGGCAATCATAAAAGGTTCTATGAAAAATTGAGAAATATGCAGCCGTTTGGGAAATATTTAGAATTATTCAAAATTGTCGAAATTTTTTTCTAAGTCCCGACGAATTTTTTTGGATTTAATTTTTTTCCCGCTGTGGTAATGAATTCGAAGAAATCAAATTGGGATTGGTTGATAGAGTTCATTGAGAGGTATTTTTGACAAAAAAATCATTTCTCATTTTTTATTGGTTCTGGAGATATATCGATTTTTCCAATTTTTTTTCGAATATTTCTTGGACTATTGATTTTGAAGAAACAATTCATTTACATTTTTTGTAGACTTTCCGAAGGCAATCATAAAAGGTTCTATGAAAAATTGGGAAATATGCAGCCGTTTGGGAAATATTTGGAATTTTTCAAAATCGACGAAATTTTTTTCCAAGTCCCGACGAATTTTTTTGGGTTTTATTTTTTTCTCGCTGCAGTAATGAATTCGAAGAAACCAAATTGGGATGGGTTGATAGAGTCCATTGAAAGGTATTTTTGACAAAAAAATCATTTCTCAGTTTTCATTGATTCTGGAGATATATCGATTTTTCCGATTTTTTTTCGAATATTTCTTGGACTATTGATTTTGAAGAAACAATTCATTTACATTTTTTGTAGACTTTTCAAAAACAATCATAAAAGGTTCTATGAAAAATTTGGAAATATGCAGCCGTTTGGGAAATATTTGAAATTATTCAAAATTGTCGAAATTTTTTCGAAGTCCCGACGAATTTTTTTATTTTTGAAATAGGAAAAAAATTCATTCGAAACTTTTTGTAGTACTAATGGAGTACAATAAAATTTTTTGCATACACTTTTCCATATCTTGTTTAGTTTTTGAGATTTTGGTGCTTTTATAAAAAAAATTTCTAAGTCCAGCCTTTTTTTTGGATTTTATTTTTTTCTCTCTTTGTTATTGAATTCGAAAAAACCAAATTTGGACGATCGATAGAGTTCATTGAGAGGTATCTTCTGCAAAAAATTAATTTCCAAGTTTTTTCTTAATTCGGGAGATATATCGATTTTCCCGTTTTTTTCAAATATTTCCTGTACTATTGAAAATAGGGGAATTATTCATCTACATATTTTATAGATTTTTTGAAGGCGGTCAAAAAAGGTATCGTGGTAAATTGAAAAAATATCAGCAGTTTCCGAGATATTTCGTATTTTTAAAAATTACAATTTTTTTTTTCATATTTTTCAATTTTTCTCAGTTTTCCGGACATTTTCTTAAAAGTGTTGAAGAGGTATGATTTTTTTGTATTTCCAAGCTCTATCCACTGCATTGTTCAAAATTCAATTTCGATCATCGGTACGTTTTTTTTTCATGTTTTTTACTTTTAGGAAAATCGTCCGGAAAACCCGTTTTCATTTTCCGATCCTTCTCAAAAACTATACACCACTGTAGGGCATTTGGTCGTACTTCTTAAAGAAATATGAATTCGAAAAAACGAAACCCTGGACCTGTATCGAGGAAACTAGGAAAAACACAAAAATGGCCGTTAAAATTTTCCGGGTTTTCCGATCGCAAAAAAAAATAAATTTTGAGATACATTTTTTTGATTATTTACGTGATTAAAATTTCAACTCGATATCTCTAACGGTTTCGAAAATATAAGGTGTTTTCTAAAGACGACAGACAAAATGGCGGACATACAAAAAATTTATTTTTTTTAATTTTTCGTTTTTTCATTTTCATATTCATTTTTCAATGGGCCACATTTTCCCTTTATGAAAAATGATTCTATCTCTTCAAATAAAAAAGTGAGTGTCACAATTATTATTATTATTATTATTTTTTTTTGTTTTTTTTCTTGGATTCTTCCTAATTTTTTACAAGGATCAATTTCTTTTTTGAACCGTGGCTATATCTACTCAAATAAAAAAAATAGCCCCCCTCTATGTTCTCGGCCTGTTTCATAGTTTCAATCATTTTTTCACGAAAATCAGCTGTTTTTTCGTTTATTTATAGGGTATCGCAAAAATTTTTACGTGACTTTTTTGTAGGTCTATTCAAGGGGAACAAAATTGTTTATATAAAATTTTTCGATATCTCGTTTGGTTTTCGAGTTTTGGGCAATTTGGGAGGGGGAGTACAGATTTTTTATTTTTTTTTTTATTTGTTTCGTATTTTTCCCATCTTTTTATGTAGTCGGAGAAAAACTGTTTGGAGGTATTACTGAGGCATGTGTTGCGGATACGATGCACTTTTATTTTTTTCATTACCTCTATTAGTACGGTCAATATTTCGATTTTCCAATTTTTTCAGATATCTCCCGGACTATTAATTTTGGGAAAAAAATTAAAAAACAAAATTGTAGATTTTCCAAAGGCAGTCAAAAGCTGTCTCGGTGATTCGGAAAAATATCGACCATTTCCGAGTAATTTCGTATTATCCGAAATTCAAATGTTTTTTTTCATATATTTGAAATTTTCCCAGTTTTCCGATCATCTTAGAAAAAATATCGAAGATGTGATTTGTTGGTATATTTGTGCTCTACCAAAAACATTTTTCACAATTCAGTTTCGATTGTTGGTTTCGTTGTCTTTTGTGTTTTACAATATCGGAATTTTTCGGAAAATTTCCCGGAAAACCCGGTTATCATTTTCCGATCATTCTCAAAACTAACAGCCTTCTGTAAGACATATTGAAGTATATCTAGAAGAAATTTGAAAGGATTCGAATCAATTCTTGAACCGGCATCGAGAAAAGTAGGAAATTGAAATAAAAAATCGGAAAATCACCGTAAAATTTTTCCGGATTTTCCGATCGCCAAAAAAAGTCACGTGACAATTACCGTCATCGAGTTGATAAAATGACTGAAAGTCCCAAGCGATATCTTTGATAGTTTGGGAAATATAGCGTTTTAAAAATTTTCGACACAGAAAAATTTTTTTTTATTTTTTTTAATTTTTTTCAGTTTTTTCATCTTTTATAGTGTCAAATAAGAATCATTAACCCGTTTGAACCATCTCTCTATCTTTTCGAATAAAAAAGTTAGAAACCCCTACAGGTCGAAGTTATTATTATTATTATTATTTTTTTCTTGATTTTTTTCTATTTTTTATTAAGGATCAAGGTCCCGTTGGATTCAAAGTTCTATCTGTCCAAATAAAAAAGTTAGGCTCCCTCTGTCCGAAAGACCGCAGAATACTACTTCTCTAAAGATCGTAGTATAACAAGTTTGGGCGCGGGATTCGCCTACGCTAGCATCCGCCTTGCGCCCACACTTGGCCTGCAGGCGGCTTAACTATCGCGCTTCGCGCGACGATCCTAGCCCCCCGTGTACACGTATATCCTTTCCGTGTACACGTATATCCATTCCGTGTACACGTATATCCTTTCCGTGTACACGTATCTACCAATTATTTGAATACTACGATCTTAAGGCGTTGTTCTTATTTTAAAGGTTCATTGTCAAAATGATTAAAAACTATAATTGGATACCAATAATGTGAATACTACGATCAATTCGTGTCTGTCTTTATCATTGAATCCATTTGATACTATAATTGGACACCAATAATGTGAATACTACGATCAACGTGTGTCTGTCTTTATCATTGAATCCGTTTGAAACTATAATTGGACACCAATAATGTGAATACCACGATCAATGCTTGTCTGTCTTCATCATTGAGTCCGTTTGAAACAATAATTGGACACCAATAATGTGAATACTACGATCAATGCGTGTCTGTCTTTGTCGTTGGGTCAGTTTGAAACTATAATTGGACACCAATAATGTGAGTACTACGATCAATGAGTGTCTTTCTTTATCATTGAATCCGTTTGAAACTATAATTGGACACCAATAATGTGAATACTACGATCAATGCGTGTCTGTCTTCATCATTGAATCCGTTTGAAACTATAATTGGACACCAATAATGTGAATACTACGATCAATGCGTCCCTGTCTTTATCATTGAGTCAGTTTGAAACTATAATTGGACACCAATAATGTGAGTACTACGATCAATGAGTGTCTTTCTTTATCATTGAATCCGTTTGAAACTATAATTGGACACCAATAATGTGAATACTACGATCAATGCGTGTCTGTCTTCATCATTGAATCCGTTTGAAACTATAATTGGACACCAATAATGTGAATACTACGATCAATGTGTATAATATATCGATTTTTCCGCATTTTTTTCAAATATTTCATGAACTATTGATTTTGAAAAAACAATTCACTTACATTTTTTGTAGACTTTCCAAAGGCAATCATGAAAGGTTCTATGAAAAATTGGGAAATATGCAGCCGTTTGGGAAATATTTGGAATTATTCAAAATTGTCGAAATTTTTTTCTAAGTCCCGACGAATTTTTTTGGGTTTTATTTTTTTTCTGCTCTGGTAATGAATTCGAAGAAACCAAATTGGGATATGTTGATAGAGTTAATTGAGACGTATTTTTGACAAAAAAATTATTTCTCATTTTTTATTGGTTCTGGAGATATATCGATTTTTCCGATTTTTTTTCGATTATTTCTCGGACTATTGATTTTGAAGAAACAATTCATTTACATTTTTTGTAAACTTTTCAAAAACAATCATAAAAGTTTCTATGAAAAATTTGGAAATATGCAGCCGTTTGGGAAATATTTGAAATTATTCAAAATTGTCGAAATTTTTTCTAAGTCCCGACGAATTTTTTTATTTTTGAAATAGGAAAAAAATTCATTTGAAACTTTTTGTAGTACTAATGGAGTACAATAAAATTGTTTCCATACACTTTTCCATATCTTGTTTAGTTTTTGAGATTTTGGTGCTTTTATAAAAAAAATTTCTAAGTCCAGCCTTTTTTTTGGATTTTATTTTTTTCCCGCTCTGTTATTGAATTCGAAAAAACCAAATTTACACCATCGATAGAGTTCATTGAAAGGTATCTTCTGCAAAAAATAAATTTCCAAGTTTTTCCTTAGTTCGGGAGATATATCGATTTTCCCGTTTTTTTCAAATATTTCCTGTACTATTGAAAATAGGGGAATTATTCATCTACATATTTTATAGATTTTTTGAAGGCGGTCAAAAAAGGTATCGTGGTAAATTGAAAAAATATCAGCAGTTTCCGAGATATTTCGTATTTTTAAAAATTACAATTTTTTTTTTCATATTTTTCAATTTTTCTCAGTTTTCCGGACATTTTCTTAAAAGTGTTGAAGAGGTATGATTTTTTTGTATTTCCAAGCTCTATCCACTGCATTGTTCAAAATTCAATTTCGATCATCGGTGCGGTTTTTATTCGAAATTTTCACTTTTCGGAAAATCGTCCGGAAAACCCGTTTTCATTTTCCGATCCTTCTCAAAAACTATACACCATTGTAGGACATTTGGTCGTACTTCTTAAAGAAATATGAATTCGAAAAAACGAAACCCTGGACCTGTATCGAGGAAACTAGGAAAAACACAAAAATGGCCGTTAAAATTTTCCGGGTTTTCCGATCGCAAAAAAAATTTTTTTTCGAGATACATTTTTTGAGTTATTGATTTGATTCAAATTTCAAAGCAATATCTCCAAGGGTTTGGAAATCATAGCGTGCGCCCCGGGGGCGACAGACAAAAAAAAAATGAGTCGACATTTGAATTTTTTTTAATTTTTTATTTTTTTATTTCCATATTCATTTTTCAAAGGGCCACATTTTCTCTTTATGAAAAATGATTCTATCTCTCCAAATAAAAAAGTGAGTGTCACAATTATTATTATTATTATTTTTTTTTTTTGTTTTTTTTCTTGGTTTCTTCCTAATTTTTTACAAGGATCAATTTCTTTTTTGAACCGTGGCTCTATCTCTTTAAATAAAAAAAATAGCCCCCCTCTGTATTCTCAGCCTCTTTCATAATTTTAATCATTTTTTCACGAAAATCAGCTGTTTTTTCGTTTATTTATAGGGTATCGCAAAAATTTTTACGTGACTATTTTGTAGGTCTATTTAAGGGGAACAAAATTGTTTATATAAAATTTTTCGATATCTCGTTTGTTTTTCGAGTTTTGGGCAATTTTGGAGGGGGAGTAAAAAATTTTTAATATTTTTTTCACTTTTTTCGTATTTTTCCCATCTTTTTATGTAGTCGGAGAAAAACTGTTTGGAGGTATTACTGAGGCATGTGTTGCGGATACGATGCACTTTTATTTTTTTCATTACCTCTATTAGTACGGTCAATATTTCGATTTTCCAATTTTTTCAGATATCTCCCGGACTATTAATTTTGGGAAAAAAATTAAAAAACAAAATTGTAGATTTTCCAAAGGCAGTCAAAAGCTGTCTCGGTGATTCGGAAAAATATCGACCATTTCCGAGTAATTTCGTATTATCCGAAATTCAAATGTTTTTTTTCATATATTTGAAATTTTCCCAGTTTTCCGATCATCTTAGAAAAAATATCGAAGATGTGATTTGTTGGTATATTTGTGCTCTACCAAAAACATTTTTCACAATTCAGTTTCGATTGTTGGTTTCGTTGTCTTTTGTGTTTTACAATATCGGAATTTTTCGGAAAATTTCCCGGAAAACCCGGTTATCATTTTCCGATCATTCTCAAAACTAACAGCCTTCTGTAAGACATATTGAAGTATATCTAGAAGAAATTTGAAAGGATTCGAATCAATTCTTGAACCGGCATCGAGAAAAGTAGGAAATTGAAATAAAAAATCGGAAAATCACCGTAAAATTTTTCCGGATTTTCCGATCGCCAAAAAAAGTCACGTGACAATTACCGTCATCGAGTTGATAAAATGACTGAAAGTCCCAAGCGATATCTTTGATAGTTTGGGAAATATAGCGTTTTAAAAATTTTCGAAGGACAAAAAATTTTTTTTATTTTTTTTTATTTTTTTCAGTTTTTTCATCTTTTATAGTGTCAAATAAGGATCATTAACCCGTTTGAACCATCTCTCTATCTTTTCGAATAAAAAAGTTAGAAACCCCTACAGGTCGAAGTTATTATTATTATTATTTTTTTTTTCTTGATTTTTTTCTATTTTTTATTAAGGATCAAGGTCCCGTTGGATTCAAAGTTCTATCTGTCCAAATAAAAAAGTTAGGCTCCCTCTGTCCGAAAGACCGCAGAATACTACTTCTCTAAAGATCGTAGTATAACAAGTTTGGGCGCGGGATTCGCCTACGCTAGCATCCGCCTTGCGCCCACACTTGGCCTGCCGGCGGCTTAATTATCGCGCTTCGCGCGACGATCCTAGCCCCCCGTGTACACGTATATCCTTTCCGTGTACACATATATCCTTTCCGTGTACACATATATCCTTTCCGTGTACACGTATATACCCTAGAAGTTGTTGAAAGTGGTTTAAACTATAATTGGTCACCAATTATTTGAATACTACGATCTTAAGGCGTTGTTCTTATTTTAAATGTTCATTGTCAAAAAGATTAAAAACTATAGTTGGATACCAATAATGTGAATACTACGATCAATGCGTGTCTGTCTTCATCATTGAATCCGTTTGATACTATAATTGGACACCAATAATGTGAATACTACGATCAAGGCGTGTCTGTCTCCATCATTAAATCCGTTTGAAACTATAATTGGACACCAATAATGTGAATACTACGATCAATGCGTGTCTGTCTTTATCATTGAGTCAGTTTGAAACTATAATTGGACACCAATAATGTGAATACTACGATCAATACGTGTCTGTCTTTATCATTGAGTCAGTTTGAAACTATAATTGGACACTGATAATGTGAATACTACGATCAATGCGTGTCTGTCTTTATCATTGAGTCAGTTTGAAACTATAATTGGACACCAATAATGTGAATACTACGATCAATGCGTGTGTCTTCATCATTGAGTCCGTTTGAAACTATAATTGGACACCAATAATGTGAATACTACGATCAATGCGTGTCTGTCTTTATCATTGAATCCATTTGAAACTATAATTGGATACCAATAATGTGAATACTACGATCAATGCGTGTCTGTCTTCATCATTGAGTCCGTTTGAAACTATAATTGGACACCAATAATGGGAATACTACGATCAATGTGAATGATACATCGATTTTTCCGATTTTTTTTCAAATATTTCCTGGACTATTGATTTTGAAGAAACAATTCACTAACATTTTTTGTATATTTTCCAAAGGCAATCATAAAAGGTTCTATGAAAAATTTGGAAATATGCAGTCGTTTGGGAAATATTTGGAATTATTCAATATCGACGAAACGAAAATTTTTTCTAAGTCCTGACGAATTTTTTCGGGTTTTATTTTTTTCTTGCTCTGGTAATGAATTCGAAGAAACCAAATTGGAAGGGTTTCATAGAGTTCATTGAGAGGTATTTTTGACAAAAAAATCATTCCTCATTTTTTATTGGTTCTGGAGATATATCGTTTTTTTCGATTTTTTTTCAAATATTTCCTGTACTATTGATTTTGAAGACACACTTCATTCACATTTTTTGTATATTTTCCAAAGGCAATCATAAAAGGTTCTATGAAAAATTGAGAAATATTCAGCCGTTTGGGAAATATTTAGAATTATTCAAAATTGTCGAAATTTTTTTCTAAGTCCCGACGAATTTTTTTGGGTTTTATTTTTTTTCTGCTCTGGTAATGAATTCGAAGAAACCAAACTGGGATATGTTGATAGAGTTCATTGAGAGGTATTTTTGACAAAAAAAATCATTTCTCATTTTTTATTGGTTCTGGAGATATATCGATTTTTCCGATTTTTTTTCGATTATTTCTCGGACTATTGATTTTGAAGAAACAATTCATTTACATTTTTTGTAAACTTTTTAAAGGCAATCATAAAAGGTTCTATGAAAAATTGGGAAATATGCAGCCGTTTGGGAAATATTTGGAATTTTTCAAAATCGACGAAATTTTTTTCCAAGTCCCGACGAATTTTTTTGGGTTTTATTTTTTTCTCGCTGCAGTAATGAATTCGAAGAAACCAAATTGGGATGGGTTGATAGAGTCCATTGAGAGGTATTTTTAACAAAAAAATCATTTCTCAGTTTTTATTGATTCTAGAGATATATCGATTTTTCCGTTTTTTTTTTCAAATATTTCCCAGACTATTGATTTTGAAGAAACAATTCATCTACATTTTTTGTATACTTTTCAAAAACAATCATAAAAGTTTCTATGAAAAATTTGGAAATATGCAGCCGTTTGGGAAATATTTGAAATTATTCATAATTGTCGAAATTTTTTCTAAGTCCCGACGAATTTTTTTGGGTTTTATTTTTTTCTCGCTCTGGTAATGAATTCGAAGAAACCAAATTGGGATATGTTGATAGAGTTCATTGAGAGGTATTTTTGACAAAAAAATCATTTCTCATTTTTTATTGGTTCTGGAGATATATCGATTTTTCCGATTTTTTTTCGAATATTTCTCGGACTATTGATTTTGAAGAAACAATTCATTTACATTTTTTGTATACTTTTCAAAAACAATCATAAAAGGTTCTATGAAAAATTTGGAAATATGCAGCTGTTTGGGAATTATTTGAAATTATTCAAAATTATTGAAATTTTTTTCTAAGTCCCGACGAATTTTTTTATTTTTGAAATAGGAAAAAAATTCATTTGAAACTTTTTGTAGTACTAATGGAGTACAATAAAATTGTTTCAATACACTTTTCCATATCTTGTTTAGTTTTTGAGATTTTGGTGCTTTTATAAAAAAAATTTCTAAGTCCAGCCTTTTTTTTGGATTTTATTTTTTTCCCGCTCTGTTATTGAATTCGAAAAAACCAAATTTACACCATCGATAGAGTTCATTGAGAGGTATCTTCTGCAAAAAATAAATTTCCAAGTTTTTCCTTAGTTCGGGAGATATATCGATTTTCCCGTTTTTTTCAAATATTTCCTGTACTATTGAAAATAGGGGAATTATTCATCTACATATTTTATAGATTTTTTGAAGGCGGTCAAAAAAGGTATCGTGGTAAATTGAAAAAATATCAGCAGTTTCCGAGATATTTCGTATTTTTAAAAATTACAATTTTTTTTTTCATATTTTTCAATTTTTCTCAGTTTTCCGGACATTTTCTTAAAAGTGTTGAAGAGGTATGATTTTTTTGTATTTCCAAGCTCTATCCACTGCATTGTTCAAAATTCAATTTCGATCATCGGTGCGGTTTTTATTCGAAATTTTCACTTTTCGGAAAATCGTCCGGAAAACCCGTTTTCATTTTCCGATCCTTCTCAAAAACTATACACCATTGTAGGACATTTGGTCGTACTTCTTAAAGAAATATGAATTCGAAAAAACGAAACCCTGGACCTGTATCGAGGAAACTAGGAAAAACACAAAAATGGCCGTTAAAATTTTCCGGGTTTTCCGATCGCAAAAAAAATTTTTTTTCGAGATACATTTTTTGAGTTATTGATTTGATTCAAATTTCAAAGCAATATCTCCAAGGGTTTGGAAATCATAGCGTGCGCCCCGGGGGCGACAGACAAAAAAAAAATGAGTCGACATTTGAATTTTTTTTAATTTTTTATTTTTTTATTTCCATATTCATTTTTCAAAGGGCCACATTTTCTCTTTATGAAAAATGATTCTATCTCTCCAAATAAAAAAGTGAGTGTCACAATTATTATTATTATTATTATTTTTTTTTGTTTTTTTTCTTGGTTTCTTCCTAATTTTTTACAAGGATCAATTTCTTTTTTGAACCGTGGCTCTATCTCTTTGAATAAAAAAAATAGCCCCCCTCTGTATTCTCGGCCTCTTTCATAATTTTAATCATTTTTTCACGAAAATCAGCTGTTTTTTCGTTTATTTATAGGGTATCGCAAAAATTTTTACGTGACTTTTTTGTAGGTCTATTCAAGGGGAACAAAATTGTTTATATAAAATTTTTCGATATCTCTTTTGGTTTTCGAGTTTTGGGCAATTTTGGAGGGGGAGTAAGAAATTTTTAATATTTTTTTCACTTTTTTCGTATTTTTCCCATCTTTTTATGTAGTTGGAAAAAAACTGTTTGGAAGTATTACTGAGGCATGTGTTGCGGATACGATGCACTTTTATTTTTTTCATTACCTCTATTAGTACGGTCAATATTTCGAATTTCCAATTTTTTTAGATATCTCCCGGACTATTAATTTTGGGAAAAAAATTAAAATACCAAATTGTAGATTTTCCAAAGGCAGTCAAAAGCTGTCTCGGTGATTCGGAAAAATATCGACCATTTCCGAGTAATTTCGTATTATCCGAAATTCAAATGTTTTTTTTCATATATTTGAAATTTTCCCAGTTTTCCGATCATCTTAGAAAAAATATCGAAGATGTGATTTGTTGGTATATTCGTGCTCTACCAAAAACATTTTTCGGAATTCAGTTTCGATTATTGGTTTCGTTGTTTTTTGTGTTTTACAATATCGGAATTTTTCGGAAAATTTCCCGGAAAACCCGGTTATCATTTTCCGATCATTCTCAAAACTCACAGCCTTCTGTAAGACATATTGAAGTATATCTAGAAAAAATTTGAAAGGATTCGAATCAATTCTTGAACCGGGATCGAGAAAAGTAGGAACTTGAAAAAAAAAATCGGAAAATCACCGTAAAATTTTTCCGGATTTTCCGATCGCCAAAAAAAATCACGTGACAAATACCGTCATCGCGTTGATAAAATGACTGAAAGTCCCGTGCGATATCTTCGATATTTTGGGAAATATAGCGTTTTAAAAATTTTCGACACACAAAAAATTTTTTTTATTTTTTTTAATTTTTTTCAGTTTTTTCATCCTTTATAGTGTCAGATATGGATCATTAACCCGTTTGAACCATCTCTCTATCTTTTCGAATAAAAAAGTTAGACACCCCTACAGGTCGAAGTTATTATTATTATTATTATTTTTTTCTTGATTTTTTTCTATTTTTCATTAAGGATCAAGGTCCCGTTGGATTCAAAGTTCTATCTGTCCAAATAAAAAAGTTAGGCTCCCTCTGTCCGAAAGACCGCAGAATACTACTTCTCTAAAGATCGTAGTATAACAAGTGTGGGCGCGGGATTCGCTTACGCTAGCATCCGCCTTGCGCCCACACTTGGCCTGCCGGCGGCTTAACTGTCGCGCTTCGCGCGACGATCCTAGCCCCCCGTGTACACGTATATCATTTCCGTGTACACGTATATCCTTTCCGTGTACACGTATATCCATTCCGTGTACACGTATATCCTTTCCGTGTACACGTATCTACCAATTATTTGAATACTACGATCTTAAGGCGTTGTTCTTATTTTAAAGGTTCATTGTCAAAATGATTACAAACTATAATTGGATACCAATAATGTGAATACTACGATCAATGCGTGTCTGTCTTTATAATTGAATCTATTTGATACTATAATTGGACACCAATAATGTGAATACTACGATCAATGCGTGTCTGTCTTTATAATTTAATCTATTTGATACTATAATTGGACACCAATAATGTGAATACTACGATCAATGTGTGTCTGTCTTTATCATTGAATCCATTTGAAACTATAATTGGACACCAATAATGTGAATACTACGATCAATGCTTGTCTGTCTTCATCATTGAGTCCGTTTGAAACTATAATTGGACACCAATAATGTGAATACTACGATCAATGCGTGTCTGTCTTTATCGTTGGGTCAGTTTGAAACTATAATTGGACACCAATAATGTGAATACTACGATCAATGCGTGCCTGTCTTTATCATTGAGTCAGTTTGAAACTATAATTGGACACCAATAATGTGAATACTACGATCAATGAGTGTCTTTCTTTATCATTGAATCCGTTTGAAACTATAATTGGACACCAATAATGTGAATACTACGATCAATGCGTGTCTGTCTTTATTATTGAATCCGTTTGAAACTATAATTGGACACCAATAATGTGAATACTACGATCAATGTGTATAATATATCGATTTTTCCGCATTTTTTTCAAATATTTCATGAACTATTGATTTTGAAAAAACAATTCATTTACATTTTTTGTAGACTTTCCAAAGGCAATCATAAAAGGTTCTATGAAAAATTAGGAAATATGCAGCCGTTTGGGAAATATTTAGAATTATTCAAAATTGTCGAAATTTTTCCCGACGAAAATTTTTGGGTTTTATTTTTTTTCTGCTCTGGTAATGAATTCGAAGAAACCAAATTGGGATATGTTGATAGAGTTAATTGAGACGTATTTTTGACAAAAAAATCATTTCTCAGATTTCATTGATTCTGGAGATATATCGATTTTTCCGATTTTTTTTCAAATATTTCCCGGACTATTGATTTTGAAGAAACAATTCATCTACATTTTTTGTATACTTTTCAAAAACAATCATAAAAGGTTCTATGAAAAATTTGGAAATATGCAGCCGTTTGGGAAATATTTGGAATTTTTCAAAATCGACGAAATTTTTTTCTAAGTCCCGACGAATTTTTTTGGGTTTTATTTTTTTCTCGCTCTGGTAATGAATTCGAAGAAACCAAATTGGGATATGTTGATAGAGTTCATTGAGAGGTATTTTTGACAAAAAAATCATTTCTCATTTTTTATTGGTTCTGGAGATATATCGATTTTTCCGATTTTTTTTCGAATATTTCTCGGACTATTGATTTTGAAGAAACAATTCATTTACATTTTTTGTAAACTTTTTAAAGGCAATCATAAAAGGTTCTATGAAAAATTGGGAAATATGCAGCCGTTTGGGAAATATTTGGAATTTTTCAAAATCGACGAAATTTTTTTCCAAGTCCCGACGAATTTTTTTGGGTTTTATTTTTTTCTCGCTGCAGTAATGAATTCGAAGAAACCAAATTGGGATGGGTTGATAGAGTCCATTGAAAGGTATTTTTGACAAAAAAATCATTTCTCATTTTTTATTGGTTCTGGAGATATATCGATTTTTCCGATTTTTTTTCGAATATTTCTCGGACTATTGATTTTGAAGAAACAATTCATTTACATTTTTTGTAAACTTTTTAAAGGCAATCATAAAAGGTTTTATGAAAAATTGGGAAATATGCAGCCGTTTGGGAAATATTTGGAATTTTTCAAAATCGACGAAATTTTTTTCCAAGTCCCGACGAATTTTTTTGGGTTTTATTTTTTTCTCGCTGCAGTAATGAATTCGAAGAAACCAAATTGGGATGGGTTGATAGAGTCCATTGAAAGGTATTTTTAACAAAAAAATCATTTTTCAGTTTTCATTGATTCTGGAGATATATCGATTTTTCCGATTTTTTTTCGAATATTTCTTGGACTATTGATTTTGAAGAAACAATTCATTTACATTTTTTGTAGACTTTTCAAAAACAATCATAAAAGGTTCTATGAAAAATTTGGAAATATGCAGCCGTTTGGGAAATATTTGAAATTATTCAAAATTGTCGAAATTTTTTCTAAGTCCCGACGAATTTTTTTATTTTTGAAATAGGAAAAAAATTCATTCAAAACTTTTTGTAGTACTAATGGAGTACAATAAAATTGTATGCATACACTTTTCCATATCTTGTTTAGTTTTTGAGATTTTGGTGCTTTTATAAAAAAAATTTCTAAGTCCAGCCTTTTTTTTGGATTTTATTTTTTTCCCGCTCTGTTATTGAATTCGAAAAAACCAAATTTAGACGATCGATAGAGTTCATTGAGAGGTATCTTCTGCAAAAAATTAATTTCCAAGTTTTTCCTTAATTCGGGAGATATATCGATTTTCCCGTTTTTTTCAAATATTTCCTGTACTATTGAAAATAGGGGAATTATTCATCTACATATTTTATAGATTTTTTGAAGGCGGTCAAAAAAGGTATCGTGGTAAATTGAAAAAATATCAGCAGTTTCCGAGATATTTCGTATTTTTAAAAATTACAATTTTTTTTTTCATATTTTTCAATTTTTCTCAGTTTTCCGGACATTTTCTTAAAAGTGTTGAAGAGGTATGATTTTTTTGTATTTCCAAGCTCTATCCACTGCATTGTTCAAAATTCAATTTCGATCATCGGTGCGGTTTTTATTCGAAATTTTCACTTTTCGGAAAATCGTCCGGAAAACCAGTTTTCATTTTCCGATCCTTCTCAAAAACTATACACCATTGTAGGACATTTGGTCGTACTTCTTAAAGAAATATGAATTCGAAAAAACGAAACCCTGGACCTGTATCGAGGAAACTAGGAAAAACACAAAAATGGCCGTTAAAATTTTCCGGGTTTTCCGATCGCAAAAAAAAATTTTTTTCGAGATACATTTTTTGAGTTATTGATTTGATTCAAATTTCAAAGCAATATCTCCAAGGGTTTGGAAATCATAGCGTTCGCCCCGGGGGCGACAGACAAAAAAAAAATGAGTCGACATTTTAATTTTTTTTAATTTTTTATTTTTTTATTTCCATATTCATTTTTCAAAGGGCTACATTTTCTCTTTATGAAAAATGATTCTATCTCTCCAAATAAAAAAGTGAGTGTCACAATTATTATTATTATTATTATTTTTTTTTGTTTTTTTTCTTGGTTTCTTCCTAATTTTTTACAAGGATCAATTTCTTTTTTGAACCGTGGCTCTATCTCTTTAAATAAAAAAAATAGCCCCCCTCTGTGTTCTCGGCCTCTTTCATAATTTTAATCATTTTTTCACGAAAATCAGCTGTTTTTTCGTTTATTTATAGGGTATCGCAAAAATTTTTACTTGACTTTTTTGTAGGTCTATTCAAGGGGAACAAAATTGTTTATATAAAATTTTTCGATATCTCGTTTGGTTTTCGAGTTTTGGGCAATTTGGGAGGGGGAGTACAGATTTTTTTTTTTTTTTTTCATTTGTTTCGTATTTTTCCCATCTTTTTATGTAGTCGGAGAAAAACTGTTTGGAGGTATTACTGAGGCATGTGTTGCGGATACGATGCACTTTTATTTTTTTCATTACCTCTATTAGTACGGTCAATATTTCGATTTTCCAATTTTTTCAGATATCTCCCGGACTATTAATTTTGGGAAAAAAATTAAAAAACAAAATTGTAGATTTTCCAAAGGCAGTCAAAAGCTGTCTCGGTGATTCGGAAAAATATCGACCATTTCCGAGTAATTTCGTATTATCCGAAATTCAAATGTTTTTTTTCATATATTTGAAATTTTCCCAGTTTTCCGATCATCTTAGAAAAAATATCGAAGATGTGATTTGTTGGTATATTCGTGCACTGCCAAAAACATTTTTCACAATTCAGTTTCGATTGTTGGTTTCGTTGTCATTTGTGTTTTACAATATCGGAATTTTTCGGAAAATTTCCCGGAAAACCCGGTTATCATTTTCCGATCATTCTCAAAACTAACAGCCTTCTGTAAGACATATTGAAGTATATCTAGAAGAAATTTGAAAGGATTCGAATCAATTCTTGAACCGGCATCGAGAAAAGTAGGAAATTGAAAAAAAAAATCGGAAAATCACCGTAAAATTTTTCCGGATTTTCCGATCGCCAAAAAAAGTCACGTGACAAATACCGTCATCGAGTTGATAAAATGACTGAAAGTCCCAAGCGATATCTTTGATAGTTTGGGAAATATAGCCTTTTAAAAATTTTCGAGGGACAAAAATTTTTTTTTATTTTTTTAAATTTTTTTCAGTTTTTTCATCTTTTATAGTGTCAAATAAGGATCATTAACCCGTTTGAACCATCTCTCTATCTTTTCGAATAAAAAAGTTAGGCACCCCTACAGGTCGAAGTTATTATTATTATTATTATTTTTTTTTCGATTTTTTTCTATTTTTTATTAAGGATCAAGGTCCCGTTGGATTCAAAGTTCTATCTGTCCAAATAAAAAAGTTAGGCTCCCTCTGTCCGAAAGACCGCAGAATACTACTTCTCTAAAGATCGTAGTATAACAAGTGTGTACGCCGTGTACACATGTACACATAAAACTATTATTGGTCTTGACCAATAATATGAATAATACGACTATGGTGCGCGAATCCGTTTAAAACTATAATTGGTCTTCACCAATAATATGAATAATACGACTGTGACGCCAAGTCCCAAAAGTTTCGATTTTTTTGGAATATTTCCCGGACTATTGATGTTAAGAAAGAAATGCAGCCAATTTTCTGTATATTTTTGGAGATATATCGATTTTTCCGATTTTTTTTCCATTATTTACCGTACTATTGATTTTGAAGCGAAAATTCATTTACATTTTTTATACGTTTTCTGAAGGCGACCAAAAAAGGTGCAATGGAAAATTTCAAAATATGCAGCCGTTCAGGAAATATTCGGATTTATTCAAAATCGTCGAAACGATAATTTTCTCTAAGTCCCGACGAATTTTTTTGGATTTTATTTTTTTCTAGCTCCGGTAATGAATTCGAAGAAACCAAATTGGGAGGTTCGGTAGAGTTCGTCGAGAGGTTTTTGTGACAAAAAAATAGTTCATAATTTTCAATCAGTTCTGGAGATATATCGATTTTTCCGATTTTTTTTCAATTATTTACCGTACTATTGATTTTGAAGCGAAAATTCATTTACATTTTTTATACGTTTTCTGAAGGCGACCAAAAAAGGTGCAATGGAAAATTTCAAAATATGCAGCCGTTCAGGAAATATTCGGATTTATTCAAAATCGTCGAAACGATAATTTTCTCTAAGTCCCGACGAATTTTTTTGGATTTTATTTTTTTCTAGCTCCGGTAATGAATTCGAAGAAACCAAATTGGGAGGTTCGGTAGAGTTCGTCGAGAGGTTTTTGTGACAAAAAAATAGTTCATAATTTTTAATCAGTTCTGGAGATATATCGATTTTTCCGATTTTTTTTCAATTATTTACCGTACTATTGATTTTGAAGCGAAAATTCATTTACATTTTTTATACGTTTTCTGAAGGCGACCAAAAAAGGTGCAATGGAAAATTTCAAAATATGCAGCCGTTCAGGAAATATTCGGATTTATTCAAAATCGTCGAAACGATAATTTTCTCTAAGTCCCGACGAATTTTCTTGGATTTTATTTTTTTCCAGCTCCGGTAATGAATTCGAAGAAACCAAATTGGGAGGTTCGGTAGAGTTCGTCGAGAGGTTTTTGTGACAAAAAAATAGTTCCTAATTTTTAATTAGTTCTGGAGATATATCGATTTTTCCGATTTTTTTCCAAATATTTCCCGTACTATTGATTTTGAAGAATAATTTCATTTACATTTTTTGTACATTTTCTGAAGGCAAGCAAAAAAGGTTCAACGGAAAATTTCAAAATTTGCAGCCGTTCATGAAATATTCGGATTTATTCAAAATCGTCGAAAATTTTTTCTAAGTCCCGACGAATCTTTTTGGATTTTATTTTTTTCCAGCTCCGGTAATGAATTCGAAGAAACCAAATTGGGAGGTTCGGTAGAGTTCGTTGAAAGGTTTTTGTGACAAAAAAATAGTTCCTAATTTTTAACGAGTTCTGGAGATATATCGATTTTTCCGATTTTTTTTCCATTATTTACCGTACTATTGATTTTGAAGCGAAAATTCATTTACATTTTTTATACGTTTCCTGAAGGCGACCGAAAAAGGTGAAATGGAAAATTTCAAAATCTGCAGCCGTTCGGGAAATATTCGGATTTATTCAAATTCGTCGAAACGAAAATTTACTCTAAGTCCCGACGAATTTTTTCATTTTCGGAATAGGAAAAAAAGTCACCAATAACTTTTTGTAGTACTTATCGAATACAGTGAAATTGTTTGTACACACTTCGTCATAACTCGTTCGGTTTTTGAGATTTTGGTGTTTTTATAAAAATTATTTCTAAGTCCCGCCTTTTTTTTGGATTTTATTTTTTTCTCGCTCCGTTATCGAAGTCGGAGAGATCAAATTTGGAGGAGCGGTAGAACCCGTCGAGAGGTATTTTTAGCAAAAAAAAAATTTAAATTATTATTATCGGTTCCGGAGATATATCGATTTTTCCGGTTTTTTTGAAATATTTCCCGCACTATCGATTCTACGGAAAAAATGTATTTACATTTTTTGTAGGCACTTCGAAGGCGTTCGAGAAAAGTCTAGCGAAATTCAAAAATTCGAAGCCGTTTTCGAAATATTCGATATTTTCCGAAACGAAAATATTTATTTCCGGAAAAACGAGTTTTTCACCGTTTTCCGATAGATTTTCGGAGGGGATAATTCGAGGATCGGTTCGTCGACTTCGGGTCTATCTAACGCATATTCAAAGTTTTAGTTACTTTCATCGGTTTAGCCACGAGAGGGACTCAAAAAAGAGTACATTTTTCGGAAAATCGCCCGGGAAATCTTTAGGAGTTTTCCGATCTTTCTCAAAAACTATAGGTGTTCGTAAGACATACGGACGTATATTTTCCGAAAATACGAACGCGATCGATTCCACTTTCGGATCGTTATCGTTCCACCCGTGGAAAAACGAAAAAATGGCGAAAAACAAAATTTCCGTCGTCGGATCGGAAAAATATTCGAAAGACTCGTAGCGGTTGTGGGATCGTCCCGACTGCCAAAATTTCGATTCGATATCTCGACGGGTCCGGAAGATATAACGATTTTACGATGACACGACATACAGAATGGCGAAAAAACTTTTTGTTCCCGAAAATTTTCAAAAAAATTCCGCGCGTAGAGGACATTTTAGTGAGTACCCCCACCGAATACGAGCGAAAAAAAATCAAAACCCGAACCGCTATAGAGGAAAGAAAAAAAAACTTTAAAAAATTCGTAACTTTTTTCCGGGTGGTCGGATCGCGAAACGAAAAAAACCGTAAATTTCTATTATCGAGTTATATACGAGATTAAAATTTCGAAGCGATATCTTCGAAAACCCGGAAGATACGGGACTTTGAAATTTTCGCGGACCGACCGACGGACCGACAGAAAAAAAATTTTTTCTTCGAACCTTCTATTTTTTTATTCCGAACACTTTTCTTCCCATAAACTTTTCTCCTATCTCGAAAATAAAGATTTTAGCCCCCCTGTACGTTCTCGCAAGACCGTAATATAATACTCTTATAGAGTCGTATTATAACAAGTGTGGGCGCGGGATTCGCCTACGCTAGCATCCGCCTTGCGCCCACACTTGGCCTGCCGGCGGCTTAACTGTCGCGCTTCGCGCGACGATCCTAGCCCCCCGTGTACACGTATATCCTTTCCGTGTACACGTATATCATTTCCGTGTACACGTATATCCATTCCGTGTACACGTATATCCTTTCCGTGTACACGTATCTACCAATTATTTGAATACTACGATCTTAAGGCGTTGTTCTTATTTTAAAGGTTCATTGTCAAAATGATTAGAAACTATAATTGGATACCAATAATGTGAATACTACGATCAATGCGTGACTGTCTTTATAATTGAATCTATTTGATACTATAATTGGACACCAATAATGTGAATACTACGATCAATGCTTGTCTGTCTTCATCATTGAGTCCGTTTGAAACTATAATTGGACACCAATAATGTGAATACTACGATCAATGCTTGTCTGTCTTCATCATTGAGTCCGTTTGAACCTATAATTGGACACCAATAATGTGAATACTACGATCAATGCGTGTCTGTCTTTATCGTTGGGTCAGTTTGAAACTATAATTGGACACCAATAATGTGAATACTACGATCAATGCGTGCCTGTCTTTATCATTGAGTCAGTTTGAAACTATAATTGGACACCAATAATGTGATTACTACGATCAATGAGTGTCTTTCTTCATCATTGAATCCGTTTGAAACTATAATTGGACACCAATAATGTGAATACTACGATCAATGCGTGTCTGTCTTTATTATTGAATCCGTTTGAAACTATAATTGGACACCAATAATGTGAATACTACGATCAATGTGTATAATATATCGATTTTTCCGCATTTTTTTCAAATATTTCATGAACTATTGATTTTGAAAAAACAATTCATTTACATTTTTTGTAGACTTTCCAAAGGCAATCATAAAAGGTTCTATGAAAAATTAGGAAATATGCAGCCGTTTGGGAAATATTTAGAATTATTCAAAATTGTCGAAATTTTTTTCTAAGTCCCGACGAATTTTTTTGGGTTTTATTTTTTTTCCGCTGCAGTAATGAATTCGAAGAAACCAAATTGGGATGGGTTGATAGAGTCCATTGAGAGGTATTTTTAACAAAAAAATCATTTCTCAGTTTTTATTGGTTCTGGAGATATATCGATTTTTCCGATTTTTTTTCAAATATATCCCGGACTATTGATTTTGAAGAAACAATTCATCTACATTTTTTGTATACTTTCCAAAGGCAATCATAAAAGGTTCTATGAAAAATTGAGAAATATGCAGCCATTTGGGAAATATTTAGAATTATTCAAAATTGTCGAAATTTTTTTCTAAGTCCCGACGAAAATTTTTGGGTTTTATTTTTTTTCTGCTCTGGTAATGAATTCGAAGAAACCAAATTGGGATATGTTGATAGAGTTAATTGAGACGTATTTTTGACAAAAAAATCATTTCTCATTTTTTATTGGTTCTGGAGATATATCGATTTTTCCGATTTTTTTTCGATTATTTCCCGGACTATTGATTTTGGAGAAACAATTCATTTACATTTTTTGTAGACTTCCCGAAGGCAATCATAAAAGGTTTTATGAAAAATTGAGAAATATGCAGCCGTTTGGGAAATATTTAGAATTATTCAAAATTGTCGAAATTTTTTTCCAAGTCCCGACGAATTTTTTTGGGTTTTATTTTTTTTCTGCTCTGGTAATGAATTCGAAGAAACCCAACTGGGATATGTTGATAGAGTTCATTGAGAGGTATTTTTGACAAAAAAATCTTTTCTCATTTTTTATTGGTTCTGGAGATATATCGATTTTTCCGATTTTTTTTCGAATATTTCTCGGACTATTGATTTTGAAGAAATAATTCATTTACATTTTTTGTATACTTTCCAAAGGCAATCATAAAAGGTTCTATGAAAAATTGAGAAATATGCAGCCATTTGGGAAATATTTAGAATTATTCAAAATCGATGAAATTTTTTTCCAAGTCCCGACGAATTTTTTTGGGTTTTATTTTTTTTCTGCTCTGGTAATGAATTCGAAGAAACCCAACTGGGATATGTTGATGGAGTTCATTGAGAGGTATTTTTGACAAAAAAATCATTTCTCAGTTTTTATTGGTTCTGGAGATATATCGATTTTTCCGATTTTTTTTCAAATATATCCCGGACTATTGATTTTGAAGAAACAATTCATCTACATTTTTTGTATACTTTCCAAAGGCAATCATAAAAGGTTCTATGAAAAATTGAGAAATATGCAGCCATTTGGGAAATATTTAGAATTATTCAAAATTGTCGAAATTTTTTTCTAAGTCCCGACGAAAATTATTGGGTTTTATTTTTTTTCTGCTCTGGTAATGAATTCGAAGAAACCAAATTGGGATATGTTGATAGAGTTAATTGAGACGTATTTTTGACAAAAAAATCATTTCTCATTTTTTATTGATTCTGGAGATATATCGATTTTTCCGATTTTTTTTCAAATATTTCCCGGACTATTGATTTTGAAGAAACAATTCATCTACATTTTTTGTATACTTTTCAAAAACAATCATAAAAGGTTCTATGAAAAATTTGGAAATATGCAGCCGTTTGGGAAATATTTGGAATTTTTCAAAATCGATGAAATTTTTTTCCAAGTCCCGACGAATTTTTTTGGGTTTTATTTTTTTTCTGCTCTGGTAAAGAATTCGAAGAAACCAAATTGGGATATGTTGATAGAGTTAATTGAGACGTATTTTTGACAAAAAAATCATTTCTCATTTTTTATTGATTCTGGAGATATATCGATTTTTCCGATTTTTTTTCAAATATTTCCCGGACTATTGATTTTGAAGAAACAATTCATCTACATTTTTTGTATACTTTTCAAAAACAATCATAAAAGGTTCTATGAAAAATTTGGAAATATGCAGCCGTTTGGGAAATATTTGGAATTTTTCAAAATCGACGAAATTTTTTTCCAAGTCCCGACGAATTTTTTTGGGTTTTATTTTTTTCTCGCTGCAGTAATGAATTCGAAGAAACCAAATTGGGATGGGTTGATAGAGTCCATTGAAAGGTATTTTTAACAAAAAAATCATTTCTCAGTTTTCATTGATTCTGGAGATATATCGATTTTTCCGATTTTTTTTCGAATATTTCTTGGACTATTGATTTTGAAGAAACAATTTATTTACATTTTTTGTAGACTTTTCAAAAACAATCATAAAAGGTTCCATGAAAAATTTGGAAATATGCAGCCGTTTGGGAAATATTTGGAATTTTTCAAAATCGACGAAATTTTTTTCTAAGTCCCGACGAATTTTTTTGGGTTTAATTTTTTTTCTGCTCTGGTAATGAATTCGAAGAAACCAAATTGGGATGGGTTGATAGAGTCCATTGAAAGGTATTTTTAACAGAAAAATCATTTCTCAGTTTTCATTGATTCTGGAGATATATCGATTTTTCCGATTTTTTTTCAAATATTTCCCGGACTATTGATTTTGAAGAAACAATTCATCTACATTTTTTGTATACTTTTCAAAAACAATCATAAAAGGTTCTATGAAAAATTTGGAAATATGCAGCCGTTTGGGAAATATTTGGAATTTTTCAAAATCGACGAAATTTTTTTCCAAGTCCCGACGAATTTTTTTGGGTTTTATTTTTTTCTCGCTGCAGTAATGAATTCGAAGAAACCAAATTGGGATGGGTTGATAGAGTCCATTGAAAGGTATTTTTAACAAAAAAATCATTTCTCAGTTTTTATTGATTCTGGAGATATATCGATTTTTCCGATTTTTTTTCGAATATTTCTTGGACTATTGATTTTGAAGAAACAATTCATTTACATTTTTTGTAGACTTTTCAAAAACAATCATAAAAGGTTCTATGAAAAATTTGGAAATATGCAGCCGTTTGGGAAATATTTGAAATTATTCAAAATTGTCGAAATTTTTTCCAAGTCCCGACGAATTTTTTTATTTTTGAAATAGGAAAAAAATTCATTCGAAACTTTTTGTAGTACTAATGGAGTACAATAAAATTGTATGCATACACTTTTCCATATCTTGTTTAGTTTTTGAGATTTTGGTGCTTTTATAAAAAAAATTTCTAAGTCCAGCCTTTTTTTTGGATTTTATTTTTTTCCCGCTCTGTTATTGAATTCGAAAAAACCAAATTTAGACGATCGATAGAGTTCATTGAGAGGTATCTTCTGCAAAAAATTAATTTCCAAGTTTTTTCTTAATTCGGGAGATATATCGATTTTCCCGTTTTTTTCAAATATTTCCTGTACTATTGAAAATAGGGGAATTATTCATCTACATATTTTATAGATTTTTTGAAGGCGGTCAAAAAAGGCATCGTGGTAAATTGAAAAAATATTAGCAGTTTCCGAGATATTTCGTATTTTTAAAAATTACAATTTTTTTTTTCATATTTTTCAATTTTTCTCAGTTTTCCGGACATTTTCTTAAAAGTGTTGAAGAGGTATGATTTTTTTGTATTTCCAAGCTCTATCCACTGCATTGTTCAAAATTCAATTTCGATCATCGGTACGTTTTTTTTTCATGTTTTTTACTTTTCGGAAAATCGTCCGGAAAACCCGTTTTCATTTTCCGATCCTTCTCAAAAACTATACACCACTGTAGGACATTTGGTCGTACTTCTTAAAGAAATATGAATTTGAAAAAACGAAACCCTGGACCTGTATCGAGGAAACTAGGAAAAACACAAAAATGGCCGTTAAAATTTTCCGGGTTTTCCGATCGCAAAAAAAAATAAATTTTGAGATACATTTTTTTGATTATTTACGTGATTAAAATTTCAACTCGATATCTCTAACGGTTTCGAAAATATAAGGTGTTTTCTAAAGACGACAGACAAAATGGCGGACATACAAAAAATTTATTTTTTTTAATTTTTCGTTTTTTCATTTTCATATTCATTTTTCAATGGGCCACATTTTCCCTTTATGAAAAATGATTCTATCTCTTCAAATAAAAAAGTGAGTGTCACAATTATTATTATTATTATTATTTTTTTTTGTTTTTTTTCTTGGATTCTTCCTAATTTTTTACAAGGATCAATTTCTTTTTTGAACCGTGGCTCTATCTACTCAAATAAAAAAAATAGCCCCCCTCTATGTTCTCGGCCTGTTTCATAGTTTCAATCATTTTTTCACGAAAATCAGCTGTTTTTTCGTTTATTTATAGGGTATCGCAAAAATTTTTACGTGACTTTTTTGTAGGTCTATTCAAGGGGAACAAAATTGTTTATATAAAATTTTTCGATATCTCGTTTGGTTTTCGAGTTTTGGGCAATTTGGGAGGGGGAGTACAGATTTTTTATTTTTTTTTTCATTTGTTTCGTATTTTTCCCATCTTTTTATGTAGTCGGAGAAAAACTGTTTGGAGGTATTACTGAGGCATGTGTTGCGGATACGATGCACTTTTATTTTTTTCATTACCTCTATTAGTACGGTCAATATTTCGATTTTCCAATTTTTTCAGATATCTCCCGGACTATTAATTTTGGGAAAAAAATTAAAAAACAAAATTGTAGATTTTCCAAAGGCAGTCAAAAGCTGTCTCGGTGATTCGGAAAAATATCGACCATTTCCGAGTAATTTCGTATTATCCGAAATTCAAATGTTTTTTTTCATATATTTGAAATTTTCCCAGTTTTCCGATCATCTTAGAAAAAATATCGAAGATGTGATTTGTTGGTATATTCGTGCACTGCCAAAAACATTTTTCACAATTCAGTTTCGATTGTTGGTTTCGTTGTCATTTGTGTTTTACAATATCGGAATTTTTCGGAAAATTTCCCGGAAAACCCGGTTATCATTTTCCGATCATTCTCAAAACTAACAGCCTTCTGTAAGACATATTGAAGTATATCTAGAAGAAATTTGAAAGGATTCGAATCAATTCTTGAACCGGCATCGAGAAAAGTAGGAAATTGAAAAAAAAAATCGGAAAATCACCATAAAATTTTTCCGGATTTTCCGATCGCCAAAAAAAGTCACGTGACAAATACCGTCATCGAGTTGATAAAATGACTGAAAGTCCCAAGCGATATCTTTGATAGTTTGGGAAATATAGCCTTTTAAAAATTTTCGAGGGACAAAAATTTTTTTTTATTTTTTTAAATTTTTTTCAGTTTTTTCATCTTTTATAGTGTCAAATAAGGATCATTAACCCGTTTGAACCATCTCTCTATCTTTTCGAATAAAAAAGTTAGGCACCCCTACAGGTCGAAGTTATTATTATTATTATTATTATTTTTTCGATTTTTTTCTATTTTTTATTAAGGATCAAGGTCCCGTTGGATTCAAAGTTCTATCTGTCCAAATAAAAAAGTTAGGCTCCCTCTGTCCGAAAGACCGCAGAATACTACTTCTCTAAAGATCGTAGTATAATGACAAGTGTGGGCGCGGGATTCGCCTACGCTAGCATCCGCCTTGCGCCCACACTTGGCCTGCCGGCGGCTTAACTGTCGCGCTTCGCGCGACGATCCTAGCCCCCCGTGTACACGTATATCCTTGCCGTGTACACGTATATCCTTTCCGTGTACACGTATATCCTTTCCGTGTACACGTATATCCTTTCCGTGTACACGTATATACCAATATTTGAATACTACGATCTTAAGGCGTTGTTCTTATTTTAAACGTTCATTGTCAAAATGATTAAAAACTATAATTGGACACCAATAATGTGAATACTACGATCAATGCTTGTCTGTCTTCATCATTGAGTCCGTTTGAAACTATAATTGGACACCAATAATGTGAATACTACGATCAATGCTTGTCTGTCTTCATCATTGAGTCCGTTTGAAACTATAATTGGACACCAAAAATGTTAATACTACGATCAATGCGTGTCTGTCATTATCGTTGGGTCAGTTTGAAACTATAATTGGACACCAATAATGTGAATACTACGATCAATGAGTGTCTTTCTTTATCATTGAATCCGTTTGAAACTATAATTGGACACCAATAATGTGAATACTACGATCAATGCTTGTCTGTCTTCATCATTGAGTCCGTTTGAAACTATAATTGGACACCAAAAATGTTAATACTACGATCAATGCGTGTCTGTCATTATCGTTGGGTCAGTTTGAAACTATAATTGGACACCAATAATGTGAATACTACGATCAATGAGTGTCTTTCTTTATCATTGAATCCGTTTGAAACTATAATTGGACACCAATAATGTGAATACTACGATCAATGCGTGTCTGTTTTTATCATTGAATCCGTTTGAAACTATAATTGGATACCAATAATGTGAATACTACGATCAATGCGTGTCTGTCTTTATCGTTGAGTCAGTTCGAAACTATAATTGGACACCAATAATGTGAATACTACGATCAATGAGTGTCTTCCTTTATCATTGAACCCGTTTGAAACTATAATTGGACACCAATAATGTGAATACTACGATCAATGTGTATAATATATCGATTTGTCCGCATTTTTTTCAAATATTTCATGAACTACTGATTTTGAAAAAACAATTCATTTATATTTTTTGTATATTTTCCAAAAGCAATCATAAAAGGTTTCATGAAAAATTTGGAAATATGCAGCAATTTGGGAAATATTTGGAATTATTCAAAATTGTCGAAATTTTTTTCCAAGTCCCGACGAATTTTTTTGGGTTTTATTTTTTTTCTGCTCTGGTAATGAATTTGAAGAAACTAAATTGGGATGGGTTGATAGAGTCCATTGAGAGGTATTTTTAACAAAAAAATCATTTCTCAGTTTTTATTGATTCTGGAGATATATCGATTTTTCCGATTTTTTTTCAAATATTTCCCGGACTATTGATTTTGAAGAAACAATTCATCTACATTTTTTGTATACTTTTCAAAAACAATCATAAAAGGTTCTATGAAAAATTTGGAAATATGCAGCCGTTTGGGAAATATTTGGAATTTTTCAAAATCGACGAAATTTTTTTCCAAGTCCCGACGAATTTTTTTGGGTTTTATTTTTTTCTCGCTCTGGTAATGAATTCGAAGAAACCAAATTGGGATATGTTGATAGAGTTCATTGAGAGGTATTTTTGACAAAAAAATCATTTCTCATTTTTTATTGGTTCTGGAGATATATCGATTTTTCCGATTTTTTTTCGAATATTTCTCGGACTATTGATTTTGAAGAAACAATTCATTTACATTTTTTGTAAACTTTTTAAAGGCAATCATAAAAGGTTCTATGAAAAATTGGGAAATATGCAGCCGTTTGGGAAATATTTGGAATTTTTCAAAATCGACGAAATTTTTTTCCAAGTCCCGACGAATTTTTTGGGTTTTATTTTTTTCTCGCTGCAGTAATGAATTCGAAGAAACCAAATTGGGATGGGTTGATAGAGTCCATTGAAAGGTATTTTTAACAAAAAAATCATTTCTCAGTTTTCATTGATTCTGGAGATATATCGATTTTTCCGATTTTTTTTCGAATATTTTTTGGACTATTGATTTTGAAGAAACAATTCATTCACATTTTTTGTAGACTTTTCAAAAACAATCATAAAAGGTTCTATGAAAAATTTGGAAATATGCAGCCGTTTGGGAAATATTTGAAATTATTCAAAATTGTCGAAATTTTTTCTAAGTCCCGACGAATTTTTTTATTTTTGAAATAGGAAAAAAATTCATTCGAAACTTTTTGTAGTACTAATGGAGTACAATAAAATTGTATGCATACACTTTTCCATATCTTGTTTAGTTTTTGAGATTTTGGTGCTTTTATAAAAAAAATTTCTAAGTCCAGCCTTTTTTTTGGATTTTATTTTTTTCCCGCTCTGTTATTGAATTCGAAAAAACCAAATTTAGACGATCGATAGAGTTCATTGAGAGGTATCTTCTGCAAAAAATTAATTTCCAAGTTTTTTCTTAATTCGGGAGATATATCGATTTTCCCGTTTTTTTCAAATATTTCCTGTACTATTGAAAATAGGGGAATTATTCATCTACATATTTTATAGATTTTTTGAAGGCGGTCAAAAAAGGCATCGTGGTAAATTGAAAAAATATCAGCAGTTTCCGAGATATTTCGTATTTTTAAAAATTACAATTTTTTTTTTCATATTTTTCAATTTTTCTCAGTTTTCCGGACATTTTCTTAAAAGTGTTGAAGAGGTATGATTTTTTTGTATTTCCAAGCTCTATCCACTGCATTGTTCAAAATTCAATTTCGATCATCGGTACGTTTTTTTTTCATGTTTTTTACTTTTCGGAAAATCGTCCGGAAAACCCGTTTTCATTTTCCGATCCTTCTCAAAAACTATACACCACTGTAGGACATTTGGTCGTACTTCTTAAAGAAATATGAATTTGAAAAAACGAAACCCTGGACCTGTATCGAGGAAACTAGGAAAAACACAAAAATGGCCGTTAAAATTTTCCGGGTTTTCCGATCGCAAAAAAAAATAAATTTTGAGATACATTTTTTTGATTATTTACGTGATTAAAATTTCAACTCGATATCTCTAACGGTTTCGAAAATATAAGGTGTTTTCTAAAGACGACAGACAAAATGGCGGACATACAAAAAATTTATTTTTTTTAATTTTTCGTTTTTTCATTTTCATATTCATTTTTCAATGGGCCACATTTTCCCTTTATGAAAAATGATTCTATCTCTTCAAATAAAAAAGTGAGTGTCACAATTATTATTATTATTATTATTTTTTTTTGTTTTTTTTCTTGGATTCTTCCTAATTTTTTACAAGGATCAATTTCTTTTTTGAACCGTGGCTATATCTACTCAAATAAAAAAAATAGCCCCCCTCTATGTTCTCGGCCTGTTTCATAGTTTCAATCATTTTTTCACGAAAATCAGCTGTTTTTTCGTTTATTTATAGGGTATCGCAAAAATTTTTACGTGACTTTTTTGTAGGTCTATTCAAGGGGAACAAAATTGTTTATATAAAATTTTTCGATATCTCGTTTGGTTTTCGAGTTTTGGGCAATTTGGGAGGGGGAGTACAGATTTTTTATTTTTTTTTTTATTTGTTTCGTATTTTTCCCATCTTTTTATGTAGTCGAAGAAAAACTGTTTGGAGGTATTACTGAGGCATGTGTTGCGGATACGATGCACTTTTATTTTTTTCATTACCTCTATTAGTACGGTCAATATTTCGATTTTCCAATTTTTTCAGATATCTCCCGGACTATTAATTTTGGGAAAAAAATTAAAAAACAAAATTGTAGATTTTCCAAAGGCAGTCAAAAGCTGTCTCGGTGATTCGGAAAAATATCGACCATTTCCGAGTAATTTCGTATTATCCGAAATTCAAATGTTTTTTTTCATATATTTGAAATTTTCCCAGTTTTCCGATCATCTTAGAAAAAATATCGAAGATGTGATTTGTTGGTATATTCGTGCACTGCCAAAAACATTTTTCACAATTCAGTTTCGATTGTTGGTTTCGTTGTCATTTGTGTTTTACAATATCGGAATTTTTCGGAAAATTTCCCGGAAAACCCGGTTATCATTTTCCGATCATTCTCAAAACTAACAGCCTTCTGTAAGACATATTGAAGTATATCTAGAAGAAATTTGAAAGGATTCGAATCAATTCTTGAACCGGCATCGAGAAAAGTAGGAAATTGAAAAAAAAAATCGGAAAATCACCGTAAAATTTTTCCGGATTTTCCGATCGCCAAAAAAAGTCACGTGACAAATACCGTCATCGAGTTGATAAAATGACTGAAAGTCCCAAGCGATATCTTTGATAGTTTGGGAAATATAGCCTTTTAAAAATTTTCGAGGGACAAAATTTTTTTTTTATTTTTTTAAATTTTTTTCAGTTTTTTCATCTTTTATAGTGTCAAATAAGGATCATTAACCCGTTTGAACCATCTCTCTATCTTTTCGAATAAAAAAGTTAGGCACCCCTACAGGTCGAAGTTATTATTATTATTATTATTTTTTTTTCGATTTTTTTCTATTTTTTATTAAGGATCAAGGTCCCGTTGGATTCAAAGTTCTATCTGTCCAAATAAAAAAGTTAGGCTCCCTCTGTCCGAAAGACCGCAGAATACTACTTCTCTAAAGATCGTAGTATAATTATTGAAAAATACAATGTGGTCAGTTGGAATATCGACAATTTTCAGGAGGTCTAATGCAACTTGCGATCCGAGTGGGAAGGATTTTTTATTTGTTGTTGGTTGATCTTGTATTGCTGAAGTCTTGGCACTACACTAGGTGTTATATGCATAGTACCCCCTTAAACTGAACATCATCCAATTTTTGTAACCGAAACGTACAGGTTTTTCTCGAGTAAACTGCTTTGCTGAGTTATTCCCTAAGTACTTCACCATGGCTTTATTGATGGACAAGCTTTCATGAAAAATATCCCACTGTTGGAATTTTTATTGATCAGTTTTCTCAATAGTAATCTTCGATTACAATTTGAAATAAACTACGATAAAACAGAAACCCCTACCAGTTTCCAAAGAAGTGAATGCTACATAAATTATACAGAACTCTTAACCTTGGCTAATGCATGCTAGAAGTCACAACATTCACAATCGTTTCAGAGTACTAGAGTAAGTATCATGGTCACTAATGGGTTAAAGGTTATTACAAGGTAACGGTGCCAAGGTCTCAGTTTTATCATATCAAATAAGCTTGTCTATATCCATGTCAACAATAATTGAAATCAGATGTTCATTACCACCTGATTAGATGTATTGAAATTATCCTGGTCTAAAATTGATATTGTGCAATGTTCATTTATGAAAAAAAATGGCGTATAATATACGTGTATAAGTGCCTTTAAAGCACTCGAAACTTAAAATCGTTACATATGCCTTAGAATCATTAGTATCGTAATATACTATTTTGTTTTTATGTAACTATTCATGCATAGGTGTGAGGATCAGACAAAGAAAGAAATAATGAAGACCAGCAAAAACCTGCTTGTGTTGCAACGAAGAAATTCAAATTATCTGCTCCATCTTGAACCCTAAATTTTCTTGCAGTGGTTTTGGGTCTCCAGTTACTGAACATGTCTAGTGCATGTTCATCCCCATTAACAGCGGCCCTGGCAAGACCCTCAACATCGAAATCAAGATGATTTTTCATTGTAAGTCTGAATGTGAGGTGTGTTACAGATTCCTTCAAATCTAAGTGGAAGGTTAGATTAGTTTCACCTTTGTTTTCTACTTTCCACCCGATAACAGAGCCACCCTGAAAAAGTTTCATTAATTACTTCATACTGATTGATAAAAACAATAAGATGATAACCAAAATAATGTTGAGGGTAAATGGTTACTTTACTTTATTCTAAAAACTGGCTTGTGGAAATGAAGCAGAAAAACAAAGTTAGTACTTTTACAGGGTATTCTCTGAAGGTGGGACATTTTATTTTTAACATGATCCAGAACTCATCAAGATATTGTTCTATTATATTGGTATTTAATACGTAGAATAAATTAATATTTGGAACCTTTGATGAGAATACAATTTATCCAAGAAATAGAAAATATCCAAAACACCAAAACTACTTATAGACCGTCAGCTAGTGACAGATTTAGGTGCCCCATTTTCGCATACAAGCCTCGAATAGGGTTGAAAAGTATATCGATTTGGAGTAAAATGAAGATATTTTTACGAGTGGCTCCTGGGGATAACATACCAAGAATTCGATTGTTCAGAAAAGTGCTTATTTGTTTCCCTCGTGTTTCTATTTACGGTACGAAACTACAGAGGGTGATTCGTTAAGTCGCCTTAAGGAAAAAAGTTCCTATAAACATATATGTCCGGAGTTGCTTCGTTTCTGAGATACAAAGGCGTTTGAAAAAAAATCAATGCCCTGTATCTCAGAAAAGAAGCAACTCCGAACATATGTTCATAAAAACTTTTTTTCTCAAAACGACTTAACAAATCACCCTCTGTAGTTTCGTACCGTAAATAGAAACACGAGGGAAACAAATAAGCACTGTTCTGAAAAATCGAATCCTCGGTATGTTATCCCCAGGAGCCACTCGTAAAATTATCTTCATTTTACTCCAAATCGATATACTTTTCAACCCTATTCGAGGCTTGTATGCGAAAATGGGGCACCTAAATCTGTCACTAGCTGACGGTCTATTATTCTATTCAAATCCATTTATACTACTTATCTGAGTATTTATCTATTGCACACATGATTCCCGCCTACATGCAATCTTAACCGGTAATTGTTTACTGAATTTTGGAATTTTCATTTATTTTATTACTCATCCCGGCCTCCATCAAATTGTCCACTCTAATTGTTTACTTTAATTTTCAGAATTTACCTGCTCCAAATGAAATTTATACCTACTTGTTTTGGGTTGAATGACATACATCCTTGGAAATTATTGACTAATAACCTGATTATGAAGAGGAGAAACCGGCATTGTACTATGAACTTGAACAATGGAATGTATAGAATTGCCCTTATCTGCATTCATACTATTTCCAGACCCTCGATTGCATCAAGAAGTTTATGGTCATGAACCTGTCTGATAAATTTCAAACTTGTGTCATCAAATCGATGGTCGTGATTCAAAGCGTGTTGGGCCACAATCAATTTTTCTGGTATGAGCAATGTGTTCTTCAAACCGTACGTTCATGGCCTGTCTATTTTGACCGACAAACTTCTCGCAGTGCTTACAGCTAATTTCATAATTCTCCGACTCTTCTCTTTCTTCTGTGTTATTTTTGAGAGTACCCAAGCTCTACTGTATTACATACGAGAACTCGAGGTTCGTGTTTGATAACAATATATTTAGGAGGGTTTTTTATTCTTACTGAAAAGTCAAAGAGTTTGTCCACCAAGTCCACAGAATAACCATTTTGCTCAGCCACCTTCCTGATAATAATTTTCTCATTTTTGAATATATCCTCGTTGAGTGGAAACAACAAGAGTCCATTCACCAATAAATTCAATCCCGCCATTTTCTGCTATCTGCAATAATGGGATTGATGGAAACTCTCAGGGGTGTATCTGAGAGTACTGGTGTTCTTCCTGTAGACGTAGAATTCAAGCAGATTTTAGTAATTTCTAATTACTAACATACTTATCTGAAGACTACCACTATATTTCGTTTTAAATTTCATAATTGATCAATATGGATTCAATTTGACTATTCAATTCTGAAATAAAACTGTCTACATTGACCAGTTTTGTATCAAAGATAGCGAGCACGTCCACATATTAAAGCCAAACCCTGGAAAAATAGCGTCATAGGACTCCTAACTGGTCACGCACAAGTGAAGAACAAAATGGGACTGTATAATGGAGATCTGACATGCAGAGTGTGCGGTAAGGATCCAGAAACAGTGACACACATACTTTGTTGTTGCGAGGCACTATGCCGCAAGCAAAACACAGGCAATTTGTGGGCAGTCATCTGGTGATTCAGAACTACACCCAGTATAATCGTACAAGGCACGATAGCAGATCGCTGCAACTGTGCTTGGCTGCGTTATGATAGACATAGCTCACCAGCACCATCTTACAGTTCAAAAACGAGAAGAATTTTATAAGATAAATTTGCATTTTTATACTTTATACTTCGATAGATCTGTATGAGGAAATCGAACCTCTATAGTCCTCCAGGTGCGATCAACTCTTCTCAGTAGGGTATTACAGCTGGTTCTCGGCCTTCTCCCACCACTATGACGTAATCAGTGACCTTCAAGGGTCTGTCTGGTGCATAGGTGCCATTGTGTGGCTATGAGCTTGGGATAATAGTGGGGAGAGACTACATACACTGAATGAATTGTTTAATGAAGTTCTTGGTTGAGTACTATTTTTTTCTAGTATTCATGAGTTATCTTCCATTATGTGTACCTTCAATCAAGTTTAAAGACTATGAACAAAATCCACTGAAAACTCATATAACATTCATATGTTTTCTCAACAAACTCCTTGTGATATTTGTAGAAAGGACACACGTCTGTACAGTACGGAAATCCAGAGATGAATGTGAATTCTAATTTATATCTGACTTGGCATCTCTCTTCTGAAAATGCGAGTAGTGGTGGAGGTATCAGCTGAAAAATACTATTCAACTTGTGTGACCTACAGTTGTCCATATATTCGAAGTCTTTGTTCTGTAATGATAGTCATGTATGACCTTTATGTGTATATTCTAAGCAAATTATTAAATTTGTTAAGAGTGCATAAAAAACCACTGAAGAATAATGTGACGTTCACGAGTCCTTACAATACTGAGCACACAACACACGTTTTAACACAGCGAGGCTCCACCAACTAATGCCGACTCTTGATCCTACTTCCCTTTCGGTGATTTGAGTATTTTATTCAAATGGCCCTGGAAAGTGGAAATGCCTATGATATTAGTGTCTACTTGGGTTAGCTGCTGAAAACATTTCAAGAAAATCTTTCACTCTTATTGATAATCTAAGTCGACACCAGTAACAAAGTTGCCAAGGTGAGCCATCTATGAAACTTGGATACGGCAGCTTCAACTCCTATGTACACATGTAATTGTTGTAATGTAACAATTTAGCTAACACATGTGAATTCTCACAAAAAAAGTTTGCGACAGAAATAATGCTTGAGTTCAATTGAGTGATGGTGTTCAGAACATAAAAAGTGCTTTCAAATGTCGAATCGTTAGCTACAGGGTAGACAGTTCGAATGTGCTACCAAATATGTGTCGTCTTGAGAGGGTCACTGAATTACTTGAGCCATAAAGATTCATGCCATTATTGAAGTGAATATGGGAGTACTTGGCAGTTATGTTATAAAATAGAACTTTGTATCAATTTAATGATTAGAATTCCATGTTCGACGGCTTTCGTGATGTCTCCATTGGCCAAACTATACAGTTTCAAACATGTGATTCAGATATATAGTTTTTCTCCGATTGGCAGCAAATATTGATTTTTCTGACACATATCAATCAGCAAAGTATTACTTTTCCTGCCTAGGCAGCAAAGTGGTTACTATGCTACGCTCGGCTATGAATTCAGCCTCGGCAGTCAATCTACTACTTTGCTGCCTAGTTAAACAAATAACTATTTTTTCAACTTTATTGCCATTATTATTGAATTTTTAACACTTTTCAGGATGGAGTTGTGAAAAACGTTATTTTCCTCGAGGTGAATATAAATAAATATAATCCACTGAGTGAATGTGAAGCTGCATGAGTTCATCGAGACGCGAAGTGGAGATGTGAATATTGGCAATGAACACCATCATTGTTTTGCGTGGACGAATACTTCTGCATTATTTCCTGCAGATGGTAGAGTGTTTGAAGGTTCACCATATCCACATTATACCACTATCGTAAATGTAACAGGTATCAATTTTCCAGTTAAACTTCAGGGTATCAAAATATTTGAGGACTTGAATTATATTTCAATTTGAGTATATGGATTAGAATCAAAAATTGAGAAGGATAAAAACAAAAAATATATATATATACATTTATTGTACCACTATGTTATTCGCAGAGGAGACTTAGAATGCATAACAATTTGTTACTTATTAAGAACCTAGGCATAATACATAGGAATACATAGGAATTTATAGAAAGTTATTCTTGAAATGGACTATAGGATGCAATTAAACAGGTCTCAATAGGATTTTACGATTGTGGATGGTGAATGGTATTGGAAATATTTTCAATTTATATTTGTATATTTATATTTGTATGATTCAAATCTTGTCCACGTAAGCATAAATAGTCATACATTGGGGATGCTTTTTCATGTGATTTCTGACGGTTATATAAAAAGTGATATGATATGATTGTCCGTGAAATTATCAATCGAGGATTCGATTGTAATATCACTGCAGATATTCTCAGTATTTCAAGAAGTAGAGTTATTAATGCATCTAACAAATCAAATCCTAATAATATTGAGTTGAACCATATTAATACTAACGTACCAGGTCAGTAATAATAAACAACTTTCAATTATTTAAAAAAAAAATCCTGAATGATTTTTCAGGGATTTCCGGGCATTCGCGTTAATACTAGTGAACTCAAAATACGCTTCGGTGACCCTAATATGACCATACCGTCTTAGTACTGAAATAAGGCAGGTATTAGGGGATAGAATGAATGAATTGTTGAACCACCCGTTTTTTAGCGAGCTGTTATGGGAGCTCTAGGTAAACTCAAGTGTAAAAAGATATGAAAAAATCACATGAATTTGGATGATATGAACAGCAAGTCATAGTAAAAACTAATTTTTTAAATTTTGCACTACAATTTGGGAAGAAATATAAAAAGTTCCATTTTAATGATTACAAAAGGTTGTTTTGATACCTAAAAATCAGTCGAGACCAAAGAAAGTGGCGGTTTTTTCAATCAATTAAATATTTTTAAATAGATATTTCAAACTCCGCATATAGAATTATAAACAACTTTCTCAAATAACTTTTTTTTTGCTATCTTTACAAATAACCCTAATTTTGCCAATTCGTAGTCAATTTTTCCAAATTGCCGCCATATTGGTAATCGTGTGACGTATGTCAAAATCAATTATTGGGTTATTCAACATGCAGAAATGATCTATAACATATTTTTTGTAACTCTGATAATACATTTTTTCCCATATATGCTGGAAACGTTGTGGCCTCTAGATTCACCAGAGGACGTGTGATTGTCAAGATGGCCGTGTCGTAAAACAATCATTGAACTTGGAATATTTTACTGCGCTACTGTAATTGAGTCGCTAATACTTAACGGATTTTTTTCGAATGTCAGATTTAATATTTGCGGAATTATAATTACGCCCAAGGGACTGGATATTTCGTTGTGGATTTTTAATTTAGTTTTAAGGCTTACAATGTAAGCTGAATAGTGAATTATTGTTAAATCCTCTTATAGGAATCTCCCAATTCAATACGAAAGTTTGGATTTTGATGTATCCTCTGGTCACTAACGTAGACGTGGGAGACAGGAGGAAGGCTAATTACATACAGAGGTAGTTGTCATTGGGGGAAAAATTATTACCTGAATTCTCTGATAGAGAACAGATTTTGAGTTGTGTCACCCAAGAGTTGTTAAGGCCGATTCAGATACACGGGTGCCCACGCTGCATTTTTGACGCCGCACGAGAAATGCATACCCATCAACGTTCACACTTGTGCCTGTCGGTGTGTGTGAGAAAGATTCAGTGAAATATAAGACAGGATAATTTGAAAAACTCAAATTCCGTACCTCTAGTATTGAGAAAATCAATACAGAACCAGAGAAAATATAACCATGTGATAGAAACGCTAGTGAAAGGCACGTAATGTGAATGGTCTTGCAGTTTTTAGGCACACGGTTCAAAAATGGTTATGCTTGTAAACTGCACGTGCTTCATAAACCCTGGGTGGGCAACCATGTAACTGAATCGGCTTTTAGAGGAGAACGAAGGTTGAATCTCTGCCGTCCTGTCCCACTGTTTAGTGTAGTACATATTCTATAATTTTATCCCATCACAAATCCATCATTTTCAACACCTCGACCCGTGTTTCAGTCACCAAGTAATCATCTTCTTGGGGATAATTACACGTTAAAAAAACCATGTTATCAGACAAGAATGAAACCTCTTAAATACAATAGCTGTTGACTTTCAGTGTTCCGATCAAGTTATTGTGGCAAATAACAGTATAAAATAATGTATACATACCGAGTCACATGAAACTAAACGTCCGCCCTTCTCGCTGAATTCAAGTAGAGTAATTGGAGCGTTATGGGATCCAACAACATTAATGAACTCTTTTTCCGGACTGCTCCAAACTTTGAGTTCCCCATTTTCCCAACCTGACACCAAGATAATTTTTTCGGGGTGCCAGGAAAGTGCAGTAACTTGATAACTTCTATGAACAGGATAGTTAACATCTTTCACAGATTCCCCCTGAAACAAAATTACGTTTGTTTAACAAAAGAACATTTTTTTTGGTAATGATCGAATCGGAATTGAAATGAAAAATAATATAAGTGAAGCTACGTGAAAAAGGAGTTTATTTTTATCCTTTATGGGTGCTCTCATTTATTTCAAGGAACAAAAACTACCCAAAACACCAAAACTACGTCAATTCCACCGGAAGCTCAAATCTTACGTTAGTACGCTTTGAGTTCCTGAAGGTGCTAACTTTGTTGGCGAAACGCGCGCCTTCAGGAACTCAAAAAAACATACTGAAGTTGCAAAATTTGTTGTCGAATCGCGCCTCTTGTGAAATTGGCGTTAGTTTGGTGTTTTGGGTAGTTTCGATTTCTTGAATTATATTCACACCAAAGACAAAAGTTCCATATATTCATTTATTGGAAGCTCTTATTCAACTTGTTTCGTTCGTATGCCAGCCTGTCCAGTTTTCAAGCGTTATTTATATCAGATTGAGCTGAAATTTTGCACACATATTTTACTGTCTGATTCGGTTCTGAGAAAAACAACTGCAGAATAGGCATATTTACTTGCATCCGGTATGTAGGCTTAGCTTTTTAGGTAACCCATCATTACCATTCATGAACCATCTGGGAACCGACAAATGAGAAAGGTAATTCAGCTCTTTCAACAACGATAGGAAAGTATTTTTTGTATCTTCTGGAACTTTTTCATTCCAACCCAATTTCAGAATCCATGTTTCTTGTAATAGTATTTTTGGATATAGGAGAACAGGCGAAACAAAACCAAGTGTTTGTAACTGATAGAATCACTCTGTTTGTCATTATTTCTGTGTTGAATTCTCGAAAACCATCAAAACACATTCTCAGTGTATCGGAGCCTTTATCCCAATTCAATCCAAGAACATAATGACATATCTGCTTCAGGTACTTCTTTATCCCAAGTCAGTTTAAAACTCCAGGTTTTCTGTAATAATAATCTGGGGCAAATTTGTACAGGGCATGAAAAACCTATGGGATCGAATAATCGATGTGCAACAGACAGAATGGTTCTTTTGGTTATGGTTCCAATATTTATGTTCAGAAACCAATCAAAATTCAATTCCAAAGTTTCTCTTTTCCGATCCCAGTTCAAGCCTAAAACAGGTGATAAGAAGTTTTCAGACTCGCTTTCTGGCAAAGATTTCGAAAATAGTATGCTCCAAAGCTCTTAAATCAAATTTCGACATGGCTCGAGTTGATTCTTGCATGAAATTTTGAAGTTCATCTTCAGAGCTGACACTCGTTACACAATTACACATAATTTTTACAAAATCGAAGAATTAACTCTGTTTTGTATTGTTTTTAATGCGGGCGTAGTTTTCAGGGTGAATATTGGTAGATATGCTTTCTCAGCTCATTTTGAATATACAGTAAAAACAAAGTTTTCAAAAACGATGAATTAACTCTGTTTTGGGTTTTTTTTATACAGGGTTAGTTTTCAGGGTGAGTAATGGAGTACAAAATCTGAAATAGGGTGGAAATGCTTTCTCAGCTTATTTTGAATATGTTGTATACTGGGACAGGTTGCATACTAGGACAATTCAAATTTCCTGCCAACTAAATTGTGGAAAAATCCGAATTAATTAGAGTGACATCTACATGTACTGCCCTCTATCATCAGTTATAATATTATCATTCGTGTTGATATCGAGTCGAATATCGGCTTTATTTATGGAAAGACGTTTTTGAAAATTTGTCAACATATCGCCTGCAGTGTTTACAAAGTAAGCTGAGATCAATATTGCTCATATTTGTGTTTTTGTTGACAACAAATTCATAACCTAAAAAAGGTATAGTGTTGTATATTGGGACACAATTATGGGTGGCATACTGGGACTGTCCCACTATAAACCCCACTGTTCACAATAGCAAAACAACTGACTTGTGTCTACTGGTACTGCAATGGATATTTTGGTCAGACAATTGTATTACATTATTTAAATAAAGTTTTATGGTTCTATTAGGTATAATGCTGATTATTAATGAAATACTTACGTATGATTTAGGTACATATGGTAATATGGTTAAGTTAAGGTTATTTTGGTCCTACATATGAGAGCATGGATAACAGATGCCAATGATACATTTTTCCTCCCAGAAAACAGGGACGAAGATTTGATTACAAGAGATGATATTTTTATTAAACTTCCTGTTCCCTTTAATTCTGGAGGGACTGAACGAGCTTCCAAGCTATGGTGTTTTAATTATGACTTTTCCTCTCATAACATGGAATAATGTTCATATTTAATCAAATTCGTTTTTTGTTTGTTCGTTTCATTTTATAGCACTTGTTTTTTTTTAATATTTCAGTTGCCAATGTTTTGCAATGATAGCAATTTTCTTTTAATGTTTTTGAATAAAATATGAATTTGTATATTTTTTCTGGATTATATTGATTTTATTTCAACATAACCACATTATTATCAGGTTGTCCCCCAGGATGCAAAGGTCCTTGTCCCACTATGAAACAGGGGTTGGTTGTATAGTGGGACCTGGGATATTGGGACAAGCCTATTCTAATCCGCCTTTTCGCTTTTTTTATAGTCTTAATAATTTTTTGATAATAATAATAATAATAATAATAATAATACCTACTCCCTCATAAACACTCGTAGAGTGTACCCAAAGGCATAGCCTGTGCGGGTAGAGGACGGCTATTATTATTATTTGCCGTGGCGCTCCGGGACGACTTACTGATTTTTTTTGTGGCGTATTCACTTTTCAGCTGCAGGAAAACCTACAGCACCACCGAGGGTGACGGGCATGCACTCCAAGCTAGCACTGGAAGAATACTTTCATGTTTCCAATACATTGATTAGATGAGAATATGATTCAAGGTTGAAATGAAGAATTTATGCTCATTTGAAAAATATTGTCCCACTCGAGGTCCCACTATACAACACTCTCCCCTATACAGTAAAAAGTAAATTTCTGAAAACGATGAATTATCTCTGTTTTGATTTTTTTGAATACAGTAGTTTCAACAATAAATATTGGGGTACAAAATCTGAAATGGGTTAGATATGCTTTCTCAGCTTATTTTGAACATGTATTAAAAAGGAAATTTCGAGAAAAGGTCTTTTATATCATCATGTATATGTATAATTGTCACGGATACTGAGAAATATGATCTTATTTTTTATCAAAATCACCATTATCATATGTTTGTGTGTAATTGTCATTCATCATCATCCTTTTCATGATCATAATGTAGGGAGTTCCAACAGACATACTGTGAAGAAACGGGTTATATGTGGGTTAGCCAAACTCTTGAAATTCAAAGAACAGTATTTATTTAAATCTTCTGAGATGAACTGAAAAGTGTTACAGATATTAGGAAACATCAAATTCAAGACAAAATCGTACAGATTCATGAGTCCTTTGATCACTTACCTAAAAAGTGACCAAACACCAATCTGATATATATATATTTAACAAATATATATGTAATCATCGGCAAAATTGTTAAAGGTTCATCATTTTAGATTTGTTCATTCCAAATAATGAAAACCAAGTCCTGTCAGATGAAATCAACAAGAAATCTGTTTTTAAAGCAGATTCGACAAAAAAAATATTTCAAAATACAAAAGAATCAAGTGATAGGAAACATAGCTGAAATTTAGAGAACAATAGTGTACTGGATGTTTTGGGTGAAATCACTCAGCAATGATAACTGAGAAGAAAGTTTCAGTACGATACCAATTTGGAACATTTCGAAGGAGTAACATATGACACCCTTGCGCATGTACTATTAATTTGTTTATGGCGCGACGACCGTTTCTGTTTTCTCACCGGTGACAAAGTAACGGTTCTGATTCGACATCAACCACTGAATCTCCAGACAGTTATACTTTGATAACCTCAAATTCATCTGAGTTGTAAATTATCACAAATATACATCACTGGATCTATGTGTCTCAAATGTAATTATGTATTCTGCAGTTGCTTGTTGCATCATTAAATTATACTTATGTACGTATGAAACCAGCCACAGATTTTAGCCAGTTACTTACAACTGAATTTCCAAGCACAAATCGTTCGATTTTCTCTAAGTCAGCATGTGTGGCTAGAAATCTATGGGTAACTTCACAACAATCATTGTTCTTTGTTTAGTGATTGCCCATGACAACTGCTTGAAAGAAAGTAACTATGTACAATCACCAATACACCGTTTTAATTGGCTGTTATCTCGAAGGAGATGCATGTTTCATATCATAGTGGCGATGAAGTATTATTCTCACAGGTGTTATTATGTCATAACAATTGGTAATCTGTCTTTATTACTTCTGTTAAATTATAGGTATACTTCATAGAATTGTCAAACATATCAACTAAATAATCTTAAATATGAGTACATTGACTAGAACCAGAAAGAGAGAGATGAGAGTATTTACATGGTATGATCATTTGAATTGAGGTCTCTCAGGAAATGTTAATGTGAATGCTGCCTCAATGTCGTATTACACATATGTACAGTCTAAACTCCGTTTTATGGAATAATATTTTGCAGAATATAATTCCCATATCTAAGTGAAGAGAACTATTTCCATAAAAAATGCGTAAAAAAGAGTTACTGCCGGTGGCACCTGTAAAGCCCTATTTATTATAAAACGATAATCAATTCATATCCTTACCAATTCATCAAATATCATAACAAAACCACCACGATCTTGAGAAAAACTAGCAACTGCTAGCATAGGGCTAATGGAATGCCATATTCCATTTACCGAAATTGAACCTGTTTCAGGAAATTCCACAGGATTCTCTGAATATAATGTCATATTATTTATTTCTAATACCTGTAACCTGATAAAAATTACTGAGAAATATAGAATATTTAAATATTTTGATGAATTTCAAATTAATACACTTGTTCCAGTTGTTTGTTGTTTTGGAATTGGAACACAAACACTTGTCGCTAAGCAACGGACATTGTTGCCGGTATGCCATCTGCTTCCTTGTCATTCTGGGCTGCGTTCAGAAAAGACGTCGGGTGCACCCGAAGTCTGTTATGTGATAAAACTTTACGTATATAGTAGGTTCATTCGATTGCATCGAGGTGTGTAATGTAGTATAATTTACACCACATTTTGAATCGAGTGTCACTGAGTGCAGTTCAAACAAAGGAATGTGTCAAATCAATCTGCAAACGAACACTGAAAATCGAGTGTAAATTACAGGAGGTGTAGGAAAGTGCTACACCTCGATGCAAACGAGTAAACCTTATATAGGTGTAGTGTAATGTAGTGTATTTTACACCACATTTTGAATCGAGTGTAGCTGAGTTCAGTCCAAACAAAGGAATGTGTCAAATTAATTTGCAAACGAATACTAAAATCGAGTGTTAATTACACCAGGTGTAGAAGAGTGCTACACCTTGATGCAAACAAATAAACCATAAACCTATAGTTGTATTTACTGGCATATATACAGTGTGACCCATTTAAGATGGAAGCATCCTTATAAAACTTACATTTTTCAACCGATTGGAATGATTTTTTTTTTCATTAGGTAGACATTTAAAAAGTCTACTAGGGCACCAAATTTCATGATTAAATTTCCATTTCCAGGGCCAACTAATCTAAAAAAATTATTAGCGATTTTTTTAGAAAAAATCTGACTGCACCCCATTGGATTCGCACCATTTTGACAAATGGTTCATATGTGAATTACGTTGAAATGCGTCAATCAATAAAAAAGTTATAGGGAAATGAAATTTGGAAAATATGCCGTTTAATCAATTCACTAATTCAATGATATGCGTGAATTTGTTTTTTCGCTGGCACTTGACACGCAAACCAAACCAAAGAGAGACCATTAATCTTGGGACTGGTTCTTATCTCAGAGTAATAAAAGACCATAGAGATGCCTTCTCCATCCTTGTCTTGAAGTCAACATAACTTTGTTTGTTTACAAGCGAGGGCCTTATTCATGTTAAGTCCGTATTCATTCGGATAGTTTTGTGCATTCCCGCTCATTTCATTCGGATAAAGTTGTCATTCTTCGTTTGTATTATGGCCCTTCTTGCTCTCAATGTAAACAAACTGTCCATAACATTTCACCATAGCTGTCACCCCCTCGCCCACAAATTGTATAGAAAAGGATAATTCATGTACACTTCAAAACAGGTATTTGTATAGATATAGGCAGAGCTTCTCTATATCTTTTATTACTCTGAGGTTCCTGTTGTACTGTTCACTAATTTAGTGTTCGATGCCGGTCCGACCGTTCAATAACATTTTGTTTGGGTCCGGTCCGACCGTACAGACAAGAAGAAGGCAAACTGAGTTGAAAATGCATGGATTTATTTTTTCGCTCACACTTGACACACAAACCTAACCTGAGCAAACTAACCTAGCTTCAGCCTATCAGAATTACTGTCATATCAACAACAATATAAGGAAAATTCAGTTAGCAATTTGGAAATAAAAAAAACTTCATTTTAGAAACGTAATAATTAAATTATGAGGTTTTGGAGCTTTTGTCAGAGCAAGAGCAAATACATTATTTACGTTTTATGGGCCGGTGATGCGCAATTCGCATGCGCGTAAGCCTCACAGTGGATCATGTTCTATGAAATTAGAAAACTGAAGTTGGTGCGCATGCGCAGCTTCGTAAAGTACAAAGTGGTACATTTTGTTCTCTTGGGTTGGTTCATTCGTTAAAATCTTCCTGGCAACACTGGACTCAAACCTTTGGAGTGGCTCGGAGTGGCTCGGGCCTCGGACTAAGCTCGGACCAAGCTCGGACCGTGCAGGCATCGAGGACATCGAGGTTATGTCCATGATAAGTCCCTTTAAAAATTAAAATGTTGTATGAAAATGAAAATATAAATAGTTGAATTGTATTTGACTGATAAAAAAATGGATGATTTTATAGACGGAAGAGGTGACACACAAAGGTAGAAAATCGTAGCTGATTTGAAACTTACATTTCCCTAACTTTAGTTTCTGAAACAGGTTAGTGCATTTGGATCTGAAGGGTGCCCCTCCAAGAATTTCTTATTTTGAAAAGGTGAGTAAAGTTAGAGAAAGTGAAGAGAATATGAAGTTATGTGATTTTATTTGTCATGTTTTAGAATATTAAAAAAAACATACCTTTTAAATCACCTTTAATTGTTAACTCTCACCCGGATAATTAGATATTTAGAGTGCAAAAAATATTTTCAGAAAAGTCCATTGAAGTTGCAAGTGTAAAACAATGCATTTTCAGGGAAATGGTTTGAAAGTTTACCGAACGAGCAAACTGAGTGAGCCTTGAAGGTTTAAGAATTATTATAACCATTATTAAGTTGTGCATGAACACCTGTAGGCCATAAGCCACCAACAGGTTTTCGTGACCAATTCCCTCCCAGGCAAATGATACGTAGAAAAATAAATAATTCCTAAGCATTTCCTTCCAATTGAAAGTACTCGGAAAGTATGTTGAACGATGGTCGACGCAATACTTGAAAGAAAAAAAAGAAAGTCAGCTGGCTGTAAGGTGGTAGAGTTTACGTCAGTTGGTCACACGAATATGAAAGAAATATATACAGTGTTACTCATTTAAAAGGGAACAACCCTTATAAATATACATTCTTCAACCGATTGGAATGATTTTTTTTCCTTTATTAGATAGACATTCAAAAAGTCCACTAGGACACTAAATTTCATGAACAAGTTTTCATTTTCACGGGCAACTATCCTTAATTTTTCAAAGTAAATAATCTAAAAATTAGTTATTTTCCTAACAAGTGCTCAAATTGTTACTTTTCTACTCACAAATACAGTTATACAAACGACGCGAGGCACTTTGCGCAAGTGTTAAGAAAATAAATTTTCTTACGAGCTTCATATCGGATAACAAAAAAATAAATTATTCAATATTTTTCAATTAAACTTGAGAAAAAAGAACCAACTCTACAACAAAAAATTACAATAGGTATGTCAAAGTCAACTCTAAGTCAACTGACGCACGTTTGACAATATTTTAATCATTTACCATTAAACAAGGTACTTAATTAAAAAAATAGTTTTTTTGTTGTTCAAATATCAGAATATCGATTGAAAGCTAAAACGATTTCGCACATTGCATATAATAGTCTACAGCTACTAAAATAAAATACATTTTCATTTTACATTACATTTTTTACGCACGCTCGTCAGAAAAACTAATAGCGTTTTTTTTTTTAGAAAAGAATTTCAAATGGTTTATGAAAAAAATTTAGGATGGACGCATTCCATCAATAAAAAAGTTATATGAGAAAAATTTCTAGATTATGTCGTTATATCAACTCACCTCAACTCACCACTCCAATTTCAGAAATTTTATCGAAATTCTGACTACACCATTGGATTTAGGATATTTCGATATATGTATATATATATATACAGTGTCACACATAAAGTTCGTGACATATGGAAGTTTTTTTTATTAATTAACTTCGCAGTTAGTTTGTGCTTGAAAATTGAGTAAAATACAGTATCTTTCCTTTTTTCATGTGCTACCTAAACCTGTCAAATTTGACATTTTTTTCGAAAATCCTCAAAAAATCAGTTTTTTTTTGAAAATTTCGAAAAATGCCAAAGAAAAAAGTTGCTCAGCTTCTAATTTTATACCTTTGCTCCAAATTTGGACTCTCTACTGTCACTTCGACTTTTTTCCATTTTTTTAAATTTTTCGAATCTTTCGCTCTATCGATTCGAACAAAACATGATTCAAATTTCATAATTTTGATGAATATGAGACTTCAATATCATATCTTGCTCAGAAAATACCCACATTGGCCTGTTACCAGAAAATAAAAAAAATGCACATTTCATTGTTAAACTGATGTGGATTTTCAATGTAGGACGTTAATATGTTAGTAATCGAATAAACGAATTTCTCTTCATTCTTATTACACTCGTATTTATTTTTTAAATAGATTTTTATCCAGTTTGATTATTTCTCTGACCAATTTTTATTTTCGACATGAAGTTCCTGGCACGCGCCGAAGAAAGTAGTTTCGTTTCAATTTTCTATGGAGAATGTTCCCCATTATCAACAATATCTTCCAAGAGGTTATCTTGAAAAGCGACTAAAGTTTGTCTTCTAGCCGCAGATGATTCAATGTCTGATTTTATGAACATTCTGTTCATATTTTCAAATAAAAATCGAAATAATTTAATTTTTATATTGAAATCAATCAATATTCTCAATACATTTTAATATTTAAACATACGAACTTTGGCAAGAACTGGCAAAAAAGCACCTGGACATGTTGATTTTCCATCAGGATATTTTAAGAAAAAAATGTATTGATGGATGTATTTTCGGATATACACGATAGAAAGTTTGTGCGGTGTTTGTCGATCTTATTCTGAACTGTATATATTTATTTCGAGAAATAACATTCATAGAAGAGTATATCTTAGAAATGTTCCTATAGGGTCATATTCATAAACTTGAGAAAATGCTTTGACTCGGATTTTTGAACCAGACCTATTTGGTTTGTTGAGTTGTGAGAGAGACAAACCTACAGTACGAATATTTGCTTGCTGTAAAGGTAAGTTCAGCGGACTTATAAAAAAACACAAAAAAACGTTATTGTTATTTACATGGTTTTATCTCCTGAACAAGAATCTGAAAACATTATGAGAGATGAGAGTGGTCCACAAAAAAGTTATAGGAGTGAACCACCTTCTACGGACACTCGGTAGAGAAAGATGTAGAACTAAGAAGTTTTCCATAACAGATTTTACATACATGACTAGAGAATAAAAGGCATTGCAACGAATGCAGATAGAAATTACAGGTCCATAAGGTAAGCCTGGTAATATCTTTATTTTCCAGTCGACATGTTTACCATGTACAGGAATAGTCAGCATTTACAATACAAATACAGTACAAATACAAATACGATACAACTACAAATATACATATACAAGCATATACAAATATTATCTATGTATAAAATAAATCAGAATATACTAAATACATAACCTAGTTTGTGATTCTTTGGTCCGTCTAGTTTGAATACTATGAATGTCTTTATTCAGAATAAAGTCATTTTTGTTTATGAACACAAATAGACAGAGTTCATAGATGTAAAGGCTTGTGACAGTGAAAAGTCCGTATTGTGGAAAGATATACCTCTGCACGAGTGGGTGCTTGGTACATTTGCTATGATTCGCAGAATCTTTTTTTGAGCAACAAAAACATCCTTTGATAATGTCGATCCACCCCATAAGAGGTTACCATAACGTAGTAAGAGATTCATTGATGACGGCATATGGAATTCAATGGAAAGAGCCAATAATTGAAGATTCTTGGCTTTACAGTCAGTCAGAACTAGTGATCTTTCGAGTGCGAGTCAGTCGCAGTCGCAACCACTCCTTTATTGAGTTCTTAATTGATGAATTGAATTTATATTTTTTGAATAAACATTCAGAGAAAACGTATCAAAAATTCTAAATTTCATTTCAGTTACTTCCGTTCATAAAGAATATTGGAGCAACTGGCATACTTTTGGAATGGGAAGACACCTTTCCATATATAAAAGATGCTATTCAGATTGGTGGTCTGTCGAACAGTGCTCAAGCAGGACGAAAACCTTATTCTTGGGAAGAGGCTAATCAAATCCTAACTATAGGTAAGAAGCTAAGAATTGGTGTTATGAGTTTTGGAGGTTTGATATACGGTTACTTGAAAATCAGCGACTATCAGGGATAGAATGAAGAGTGCCTTTGAAATCTACAGTATCGGAAAGTTTTCATCTTGGGTATGGTGGTTTCATGAGAGCGTAAAGAATAGCTTGCTATATGTTGAGAGAGCATTACAATTTCTCCTCTACCCGCTCAAGGAAGGAATATCGACGTGAGCTGTGAGCGTTGTGTGGCATTGCCACTTGGTCTGTTAATGCGTCGGGTGGGGTAACAGGAGAGGCGCACAGTAGTGCGTCTCATATTAACATATCATTGCGTTCCTTGTTGCTCGCGTAGATTTCTGTCTATAGCTCAGATGAAAAGTTTTTGATACTGTATATTCAGTCTTTGGAATGGAGATGTAGATTTTATCAGAGTGTCTAGATTTCTATGAAATCAAGGCTTCACTTCTGCATATGATGCTTATAGTTTTCGAATATCTCCCATAGTGAAAATTAAATTTTAACAGCGAATCCAATGGTTTAGAGAGAAATACACTTTATTGTTGAAGAAACATATTCTTATTGACAAAGCTTGTAAAATTAAAGGTTAACTAAATATTAAGAGTAAACAGCAATTTCACGAATATGACAAAGTTAAAAAATATTAGTAAACACACACATATATATATATATATATATATATATATATATATATATCAAGCTAGGGAAACTTGTTGGGTAAGCAGCATGCAGGAAGTATACTCTTATAACACTTTATTCCAATATTTCGACAAGTATTATTGTCATCATCAGGGAAAGCTACAATAATGTTAAAACTAACCCTGATGATGACAATAATACTTGTCGAAATATTGGAATAAAGTGTTATAAGAGTATACTTCCTGCATGCTGCTTACCCAACAAGTTTCCCTAGCTTGATCTTAACGAGTCAGCAAAGACTACCTCTCTCCTATATATATATATATATATATATATATATATATATATATATATATATATATATATATATATATGTAAAAACAGACAATGTATAAGGAAAAAAAATTCATAATAATTTATGATTACATGTAAAAGCTCGTGATATGTCAAACTGTCAAAAGAACGGTACATCTTTATTTGAGTAACCCCAGGATTACACAAGGAATTATGTAGGTTATACAGGGTTTTCCTGTTATCTTCATTTAACAGTGATGTTGAAGTTATTTTCGACAAGGTGTCTGCTACTGTATTTTCGCTTCCAGGTCTATAGTTTTCTTCAAAAGTTCGAATGCTGTAACAGCATTTTCAGACATTGGAAATGTTTTACACTGTACCACTGTACTAGTGGTTGAATCTTTTTAGAGAAATTGTGGAAGTAGAAACACTCTACTCCCTGCTTGGTCACTCCGAATGGAAATCATCGGAATTTTTTAGTTTACCGCAAGTGCCAGTCTTTTTTTTTGTTTCTTATGGGAATCTGGTGAGAAGCACTGGGAAAATCAATTGTACTGAATATTTCATACTTTGCCATTTAATTGACAATATTATCTATCCGAAGTAATGGATAAGCATCAAGTAATGCTAACCTATTGATTGTGTGTGAATAATCAATTCTCACTTGCTTTTTATGAGTTTTGCTTCAGTTGACTAAAAGTTGTGCACGCCCCGGCGAGTTACTTGGCTCAATGATATTTTCTTCCACCATACACCATGAGCTGCTTTTACAAAAACTAGAAATTTTAGGTTTTTGCGGAAATGTACAAAACTTAGTTAAAAGCTATATAAAAAACAGATCGCAAAAAGTGACAATACAAGAGAGTATTAGCTCAACACAACCAGTTCAATTTGGAGTTCCGCAAGGAACTGTTATGGGACCCATATTATTTTTTATATATATCAACGTTTTCCTTGACCATGATAAAAACAGCAAATCGTTTTGGTGAACGGAAAAACTTGGAAAGAACTAAAAACTAATATGCAAATCATAAAAAATTGGCTCGATACCAACCTTCTAACCCTTAACTGGTGAAAAACTAAATGCTTGCTATGTTTTATAGATATCCGTACAAAGCCAAATTTTAAGGAAATAATCTTGCACAAAAATAATTGCATTGCCGATATGAATCCAATCTGTTTTTGTGCATCAAAGATAGAAGTAGTTGAGGACATTAAATACTTAGGAATCAACTTGGATACAGGCATGCGATTTGATAAACACATAAAAATAACTGCATCCAAGCTTTAAGAAGTATATTCATATTACGAAAATTGCGAAATTTCATGAACAAATCGAACTTGAAAATTGTGTATCATGCTTTATTTGAATCCATCCTGCAATACGGTATCTTAGCATGGGGTAGTAGCTATCAAAATATAATCAACCTGTTGGATATTTTACAGAAAAAGGGCTATAAAACTTATACTACAAAAAACTCAAAGGTATTCCTCTCAGCTATTGTACCAAGATTTCCATGTAATTCCATTGAGGAAACTGTATGCATACAAAGTCCTTTTGAATATTTCCAAAGATCGAAATTTAATACAGTCTGTTAGTACGGAAAAATATAACAGTAGACAAATTTCACAAATCATAGCGGAGATTCCTAAAAAGTGCAAAAGAATAATTAAGAAATGTATTTCCTATGTAGCACCCAAAATATTCATCTTAATCCATTTACACATAAAAACAGAAAATTTCAAAAATGCGCGTTTCAGACAAGAACGCAAGAAATGGTTTGACAGTCGATATCACGATATTAAACAGAGTATTCATTTAATATTAGCTCACTACAGATTAGGTAGAAAACTCAAAGTTAAATCCATCATTATTATTATATGCAACACTGTATTCATGTCGACCTATATGTAGTTTAGTATAGATTTAGTTCAAACCTAATATTATATTTTCACATAATTTTGTAAACCTTTATAATTAATTCTCGTAAATGATACTTTTTGTTATTTTTGTTCTCTTTCACATAGAGAAAAATCGTATTATTGTTTATACAAATTCTTGTTCGCCTGTAAGGAAGTGTAGTCACGCGCAGGCATATTGATGCCTTATTAGTGACCATTTTTTCTTTATTCTGCATTGAACATGTACTCTGAACCTGTACCTTTATCCTCCAACTTTTTGAATAAAGAATCATTTCATTTCATTTGTGTTCAACAAATAGATAAAAATAATTGTTCATAATGAAAATGGATTATATAATCCCACCTTACGCAAAACACCGTATATAATAAGTAATTCGTGGAGTATCCAACAGATAACAACTACTGCCCCCTACGACTGTTGAAATATATTAGCAGCTTTCTACAAGAACCACATTGCAACACTTTTTTAAATACATAGATGAATTTATTTTTTGATTTGAATGTGGAACACCCATGTACTGGTTTCATTGCAGAAGATTGGATTATATAGTCCATTTTTCATCATTAATTAATGGTATTCTGTGAAGTAGTGTTGTCATCTTCATGGAACAAGTAATTGTAGCTTATGTTTTATCTATTATTCTTTGACGAAATTCAGACTTTAGTAGTTATAATTAAAAAATTGTTATAGCTGCCGATTGTGATCTGACAGTTATACCATTAGTGCAAACATTTGGACACTTGGAATTTGTGTTGAAGCATGAACAGTGGAGTGCGTTGAGAGAAGTGAAGGCTTATCCAAGCTCAATATGTCCGAGCAAATCTGAAACAATGCAATTAATCAAAAGTCTGGTGAAACAAATTATAGAATTTCATCCGAATATTCAGTACATTCACGTGGGAGGTGATGAGGTGAGGTAAAATACTTATTCTCTAATTTTAAAGGAATGTCCTATTGGTTATTTTCGTTGAATATTGGTTGTATCTTGGAATTCCGACTTGTAATTGGAAGTCATTAAGAACTTTCCAGAATTGTTTGTGCAAATGAAAGTTGCGCGCGTCAACTGTGTTGATTAAAATTCTCCGGTAACAATCATGGACATCTGACATGTTATCTCCCAGTTTATCTATAGGTAACAAATAAAAATATCAGTAAAATCAGTAGGATCTCATTTCATTATTTGCCTAAACTGACAACGATACTGCCAGAAAAATGGTTGAATACCATTGAGTTGAAACTTTGAACTGGGACGCAAAACCACGAGAGCAATGTTGAAAAAATATGAAAAATATTCTATATGATGTCTCCCAAAATACATCCACATACTTCTTCTATCATGTGATAATATGAGCGGTACAATCTTTAGCAATAGAGGGTCCAGAAAGTCTTTTGAAATAGAAACTTCTTGACATTTGTTGGATATTTACTCCAACTCATTGAAGGAAAATTACCTTCAGGGATAGAAATCGTGTACAGAATGGACGATGGCCTCTTCAATCTCAGCAGATCACAAGCCAGATCAACTTCTGTCATAGAACACCAGTACGCAGATTACCAATACATATTTTGTATAACTCTGTGGGTGAACTGGCTATTCTGGTTCCTTCCATGTGATACCGAGATCCTCTGTTCAATATAGGAGGCACTGGTAATTGTGTCCCCATACTCTGTAAGAAAAGTTGCACTGCAGACGTGATTCAATATCAGTCATGGCATTAGCCAGGGAAGTAGTTCCGTTTTGGAACAAATTGTTTTGACTTCGATTTGTCTAAATAAGAGAGACGGTTTTAGTCACGTTTCGATTTTTCATATTGCCATCACATGGGGAGAAAAAAAAATTCTCCCTCTCTCCAAAAACTCTCGGTCCAATAGAAGTCAGAACGCCCAACTTTCAAGAGTTTTAAAGCACCTAAGTAAAACTATTGCAGATATGGGGTGGAATGCATAAAAAGTAGTAGGTGCTATTGCTTTACCAAAAAGTATCGACTTTGTAGCATTTGCTTGCACATAGAAGGATCTGCCTCCCTGCAAAGAACACACTACACTGGTTGGCACATCCGAAGTACCTACTACTGTATTGAAGTATCTGGTCGTGCGCATCACGTATCACAGCAATCGTGTTAGAACTACTTTTTCCATCGCCTACATTACTTTTTCATTCACATGTTCAGTATTAAACTATTAAAATTTGGTGAAAGGTACAAGTATGAGTGACTCTTCTGATTCCGAAGCGACAAAAGAGTTAGGCCAGGATAAAAATGAACAATTGTTATTTGTTACTCTTCTAGAAGAGTATCAAATTTTGTTTGATAAACGAATGACGCCAAACATCAAGAACGACAAAGAAGATGCACTGAAAAAATTAACTAGTGGCTTCAATGAAATGATCGGAAAAAACCTAGACGCAAAACAAATTTTGAAAAAATTCAATAACATGAAAACAAAAGTTAAGAAAATTATTGACGTGAAAAAAACTGGAAACAAAAAAATTGTACTGACCGAATGGCAGAAAAAATTCTATGATTTATGGAACGTAGGAGGAAATCCAGTCCTACACAGGGTACCAGGTGCATGTCAGGCCGGTGTAATCGGTGAGGCTGGGGTTTCCTTACAAAACAGTGACGATGAAATCGTCACTTCCAAATCTGGTTCCAAAGCAGTTAGAGCCATGACATCGAAAGGTCCTAAAGCAGCGGCAAAGGAGGAGTCACTGATTGAACTACAGAAGACCTGCTTACGAAAACTGAAGCCCACATTTCTGCTGCTCAAGCTCAACAGTCTGCTGCTCAAGCTCAACAGTCTGCTGCTCAAGCTCAAAAGTCTGCTGCGCAAGCTCAGGAACGGGCCGCGATGGCATTGGTAAACTTTGCCAAAGCTGGTGAGCAGTTAGTAGATCATTTCATTCGGCGGGACATGTTGGATTGATAGTAATATGTATGTATTTAGGAATGTGTTGGAACTATTCAAAGAGATCATGTTTTATTTTCATTTTGTTACAAGGTGAATACGTTATTCAGTTGTTTCTGTTCACATATTCATCACCATGAATAGAAGGTTTTGTTATTTTTACATGGGTACAATCAATAGCACCTATAACCCTGGGTATGCGCTGGATATTTGCCCACTCATTGATAGCAACTTCAAGCAATTCGTTAGAGTGAGGAAATGTTATCCAATTATTTCTTTTCAAGTAAATTGCTTCAGATACTGTTACTAAGGTTCTGGAAACAGAACTTTGATTTACATCTATATCGACACCAACTCCTTGCTGGAATCCAGGATCTCCTGTACAAAACAATTATTTTCATTATCCAAATTTTACAATTACTTCGCTAGAATCACCTAAGCTCCTCAAAAAAACTTCCATTTTTCGAGTAGGTGACAAGGCTCCACCTCTTGTTTCTACGGTATAATCATGATCATCAAGAAAATAATTTGCAAGCCAGGCTACATTTTCTCTGTTGAACCTGAAATACGAAATTGTGCAAGTAACTTCTTTTTATACAACTTAGACAATCATAACACTACACAATTTATGATAATTACCTAAATAATGTACGATATATATCATCATTGTAACTCCTCCTTTGTTTATATACTTTTCTACTACGGATATTCATGAAAGCTGCCATTTTTTACAAAACACACTTACTTTACGGTGGCCGAAGTTTCTCAAACACCAACTTCACTTAAACTGGAGTAACTACTACTGTAGTACTAGATACTTCTCAAGCGTAGAACCTTCTTCTATGTAACACGTACATAGTAGCATATGCTACGGGGAGTAGTAAATGCTTCGTTAGTGTAGTGGCGACTTCAGAGTTGTGGTACATACTTGAAGCATCAGCATGTACTACGTTTTATGCATTCGACCCATTGAGTTTATTCAATGATGTGAGTATGATAATCAATTATTAATATGATGATAAAGTCAGATATTACGATTATTGTTCAGTTCCTTGTTATATCAATTGTGGACATATGCTGTTAAAAATATATTTTGGTACAATAATGTAGGAGTTTCAATAGCCAAGTCAATAAATGCCAGATCTAAAATAACATATGGCAGCTATACTGTAATCTTCTTTCAAAAAACTTATTGGTGGTGGTTTGTATGTGACTGGCTTATTGCAAATCTCTGTTTCAATTTCAGAAATGAGCAATGAAAGATGTAGTTGAGAGGTGAACAAGTAGTCAAGTGTTGCTACCATGTAGTAATGAGAGGTCGTTTTGATAAAAGAGACACTTTATGCTCTTTGGAGTACATTGCTCTTATATCTGTCAGATGTGTAATTCAATGTGCAACGTAGCATTAACCAAGAAAGTAGTTGTTTTCTGTTGCATATATCATTTCTATGTCGGAATTCCGAGTTACTAGTCGGAATCTGTAAAATAAAAAATTCTTCCACGCCTTCTTAAAATTAGAATTGTACCTGCAGTATGTGTTTCAATATTAATTGTATTTCAAAAATAACACTGGATTTTAATTTAAAATTGCAAAATATTTTGCCGAATCATTGCCTGTTGAAAAATGCTGGTTTTTCTTCAAGATGATCTATCCCCAACAACATGTATAGGTGTGATTTCGCTGCGACGTCCAGCGTTCGCGGCCCGCTGTGACGTCCAGCCGTCGAGCACGTCTATATTGCACTTCAATGGCAGTAGTTTCGCAGACGCGGCTCATCTCGTAGACGTCAGCGGCCGCCGTCGACGGCTACGTTCACCGTCGACGCCTACGTCCACCGTCGACGGCTGCGTCCACCGTCGACGGCTGCGTCCACCGTCGACGGCTGCGTCCACCGTCGACGGCTGCGTCCACCGTCGACGGCTGCGTCTCGACTGATCGACTGACGCGAACGCCACTCAGTATTCAATGAGCGCGCAATGCATTGAACGAACATTGAAGAAAATAAGTACGCAGAGCAAAGTTTCAAGAGCAAAATATAAAAAAAAAATTGAGTATTGATGACTAATTGTTAATAGAACAAAAAACCTAGAAAGACCCATTTTTTCCTTTGGAAGATATTTTGTGGAGTGCTTCTTCGTCTGTTAACAAATAAGATGCTACACAAAATCAAGTTGGTCCTTATTGAGCCTGAAAAATTCACGAAACTCTTCACTGTCGTCATCACGATGAAATAATTTTGAAGCCCTTCTTCTCACTTCGAAACTCTCCACATTCATTGAATTCATAGGAAAGTAACGGCTGGCCGTCACTGCCAGACGTTATGGGGGGCCGCGAACGCTGGAAGTCGCAACGTAATCACACCTTAATCATTATTATTTTCCTTATATTCAATTCGACGGATCAGATTTAGGATGGCAGCAAGAGGTGAAGTATCTAGGACTAACCCTAGACTCAAAACTGCTCTGGAACAGACACGTAGAAAAGATCGCTAACAAGGCAAAATCATCACTGATGGTGTGCAGGAACATTGCAGGAAAAACGTGGGGCTGTAACCCATCAATACTGCGATGGATGTACACCATGATAGTGAGACCTATGATCACCTACGGAGCAGTAGTGTGGCACGGTAGAACCGAACTCGCCACAACAAAGAAAATCCTGGAGAAAGTACAAAGACTAGCATGTCTTTGCATAACAGGAGCAATGAGGTCAACTCCAACAGCAGCAATGGAGGTCATTCTGGACCTCACTCCTCTCCATCTCACGGTGAGGAGAACTGCTTGGGGAGCAAACCTGAGGTTGGCCAAAGTCGGACTTAAAGGGACAGCACACAGTGTAAGGGGCTCAACCCCCACCGGAAGTGCACACCTTGCCGATCTCCCAACTGACGAAATTACCAGGAAATTTAGTTTCGAGAAATTTTTTCGAACGGAACTAAATACCAAGAAACAATGGAGCACAGAATCCATTCGAGCACTGGGTAAGAATACCATTACATGGTACACGGACGGGTCTAAAACTCCCGACGGAACTGGAGCAGGAGTATTTGGACCTCGTACCAAGTACTCCGAACCCATGGGACACTTCCCCAGCATTTTTCAAGCGGAAATTCACGCCATAGAAAGATGCATTCAGTTCAACCACGATAGGAACTACCGGAACAAGGAAATTGCAATCCTCACCGATAGTCAATAAGCAGCCATCAAAGCGTTGGGCTCATATAACATCAACTCGAAGATGGTCTGGGAACAAAGGTGATCCTCCTCTGGGTGCCTGGGCACGTCGGAGTAGAGGGAAATGAACAAGCAGACACCCTGGCACGAAAAGGAGCATCAACGCCACTGATCGGGCCAGAACCATTCTGCGGACTTGGAAAATCTTACTTCCAAGAAGAACTCAATAAAACTGAAGAAGCAATGAGAGCAACATACTGGCAAAGACTTCCAGGGCTAAGGCAGGCCAAAGATCTCCTCGGCAATTTCAACCGAGCAAGATCGAAAACACTGATTAACCTCAGCAAAACTAGTCTAAAGACAATCACAGGATTTCTAACGGGGCATTGCAGACTCAAAGAACACCTAAGGAAGCTAGGCTTAGAGGAGGACAACACCTGCAGATTCTGTGGGGAACATCCTGAAACACCTCACCACATATTGATGGAGTGTTATGCTGTACACCACAAAAGATTAAATATACTGGGATCACACCAGCTGACTGTGGAAGAAATACCACAAATGGACCCCCTCAAAATCCTAAAATTCCTGAAGGAACTGAGGCTTGAGGGGATGCTGTAAACGAGAACACCTTGAGATAGCAGAAGAAGATGGGGCACAATAGATCTAACTAGGTCGCAGCGCATCAGTCACCATCCATACCAACCAATACCAATACCAATATATTTCAATTTATTGTATTGTATTTCAGGTATGGCATATGGGAATGTGTTCTATCTGTCAAGAACGAATAGAAACTCATCAGTTTGGTAAATCTAGACTATATCTGGACCACATGTCAAAAGTAGCCCAGTATATCAAGGATAATTATCCTGGTCTCAAGATTATTGTTTGGGATGATATGTTCAGAAATATTGAAGTCAATATTTTTCAAGGTAGGTTAGAAAATATAAATTTTTGGTACGATTTTTTTAAAAGATAGTGATATCCTTAGAAATCAATTTCATGAATAAAATGATTGAGAAACAAAATATGTTCTCGCTAACTGAAAAGGGAAAAATAATAGTTATTTATGGTACAAGTGTGTTATGTTGAAAATAAGTCACGCGAGAAAGATTTCAGACCGAGTAGTATAAATTCTCAAGTGTCTTAGGAAACATAACACACGAGTGGCATTTTTCTAACAAGTGGAAGAAATCTTTTTTTATGAGATAAAAATTAATAAGTTTCAAATATGAACGTGAGTTATAATCCATAACTCACTAGTGAGTTATGGGTTATAACACATGCAAAGGATCTCGTTATCTCAGGGTATTTTTCGGGTCTCAGGAGCAAATAAAAATGACCTGGATCAAGTTGACTTTGCCGGTTTATATGAGTGGTCAAGGAGATGCTGAACACGTGTGACACCAATAAAAGTATCAGATTTTGTACACAGCTAAAACTATACAAACATGTTAATATTCAGGGCGTATTTTAGGAAATAAAGTTATATACCCCTGAAACAAACGGATTTAAAACCCACCTATACAAACGAGGCACACCATACGAAATATGAGCTATCGCTTATATTTGTGGATTAAGACCAAAAGCATTCGAAATATTTGAGCTGTCTTAAATAATTATACTTGGAATGTGTTTATCACTGGAAATCTGATTTATATTTCGCATAAAATAAACGATATTACAAAAAAAAGTAGGTAGCGTTTTTTATAATCCTTCCAATGGAATGCGCTCAATTTACGAGAAACGAAATTTATTCGCAATTACTGACCTTTAGGGTATGCAATCATCAATACCACACGGACGGCATGAAAATTGCGGGCAGGGACGACGCAAACGGCAAACAAAACAACCGATAAAAAAAGGCAGTATATCAATAAATAATATCTGTAAATAACAAACGATACAAAAAGGGACAATGGTTTCGTTACACACACTAGTGTGTTATTAGATAGTTTGTCACTAGTGAGTTATGAATTATAACTCACTTAATTCATAACTCACTAGTGTGTTATTTTGATAGTTTACTTGTTAATAATGACAGTCATAACTGTCATGTGTTGGATAAAATAAATTATACAGTATACTAAAAACATTTTTTTTATAATGTTAAGACTAGACAGACGAGTAAAATAATCTATAGTTGTAAATAAGCCAGGATACTGCTTGTTTTTTTCTGTACGACTTCTCTCCTTGGCCCTCTTGAAGGATATCTGAAGAGCATCCTAAATTTGTTTTTTGCTCCCATTTCGTGAAGAAGCTCCTGTACCAAAATTCAAGTCAGCTGTTGAATTGATTCAATAATGATTATCTTTTCGGAAAGTGGGCAAATTTTTAAAAATAGAATTGAATTATCAATTTGATTGATTGCGAATTAACCCTGCTTTCAACGAACATTACTATTCATAATAGAAAATATGGAAAAAAATAATGATGTGTTTGAATTGTGTGTACCTTGTATCTTCAATCCAAATTCAGAATAATTTCTTAAAATTAAATTATCAATTTGTGGAAAGTAGATTTAGACATATTTTCAGTGTGGCCTTCTTCATATTCAAAAAATATTTCAATCAACTTCACACAAAATAGCTGTAGTTTCTACCTGGTTCCAGTTTCTTCGTAAATAATCCCATTGGCTAAAATCTCAATGGTTTACTACATGAATTGGTAATTCTGTGGGAGTTTATGAAGGCAAATAATGATAAAATAGACATTTTGGCAATAAAGCATATGTGTTTATTCTGGGTTTCAATGTACAATAAATGGAAAATGTTAGTTCTGACAATTAGTTATTGAATTAATTCAAGAGCAATGTTGTCACTTTGGATTTTTTTAAAATAATTGATAAGAACATGTTATAGAAGATAACTTATTCTAGATTGAAAATAATTAAAATATACGACTACATTGCTCATTTCTAAGCATTTGAAAGAATTTAAAAGTTTTTTCATGAATAGCCCAAATGTTCCTATCAAAAGCATACCCTCATTTGAGTTGTTTAATGAGAAACTGTTTCCTAGCAAGGAGACGAGAAAAACTCAACTATTAAAAACATGACACTGAAGTTTAGAATTTGAACAGCACAAATTTACCTGATATCAGTACAAACATAGAGTGTAATTCGGCAGGACAATTTAATTAATAATAAATTTAGAAACATATCAATGTCAAACTATTTATTTTGGCAACCAACACGGTGATAATTGATAAACAAATGAATAAGTGAAAAAACCACTAGGGCATTTGTTGCTGTTAAAGTTGCAGCTAACTTTTGCCGCTGTCAAAGTGACAATTGATCTATGGCATATGCGATTTTTTTTACATGAGTTGAATTGTCACATTTATATCTATCATTTATTTATATTTATCAGTTATTTAACTTATATTTAAGTAGAACCTAAATCCAAATTTTTATGAAAATCGGTGTTGTATGGGATAAATACACGAGAAAATGGTCATTGACTGGACTAATCGCCAATTGATAGGATGAGACAAAACTGTTTATGTCTGAAACTGGATCACCAGATACATTTTTAGATATAACAAAATTGTAGGAAGGGTGGAGTTAAAGAGAAGCATAAAATGTTTCATTTTATAATAAAAATCTCAAATGGCACACCATGAACAATGGCAGAAATAAGTTGTCTAAATGCCATTTCTTTTCAATTTATAATGTGATAAGTGAAAGATATCAGGATCATTCGATAGAGCGAAAAAATTTTCAGTGACTATTACAAGTAGACATTTGTTGTCAAAATGGAATCCATCGAATTTTCATCAAACAATCTCACAAAATAGCAAATAAACGCAGCATCTTGAATTTTCATTAGAAAATTGTACTTTTTTAAATTAACATTAAAGTATAAGTCACACTACGTCTCTTGTTTTCATTTTCAATTATAAAATCACTAAACGTTGTCTTTTTCACACTGTTAATTTTTTTCATTACACCTAAATCAATAACTAGCTACGTCTACATAAATTTTAAGAAAATCCATCAAACACTAGAGTTAGTTACAAACTTAAATTAGTCAAGTATATTACAGAAATATAATAAAATCCCAAATGATATATCAAGGATATTTCAATAAAAAATAAACATTCAAACAGTAGAGTTGAACCTGAATATAGATATATTTATTTAGTTTTATTTGTCACTACAGAATTATGATACAATCCCTAATGGTATGTCAAGGAAGTTTCAATATAAAAATATGTTGAAAATAAGAACATTCTCCATGAAAATTGAAAAATGTGATTTATTTGTTGTAATATCTAACAACTACTTCCCCGTCTAAAGCCACGCTGGACATTGAACTAAATTTGATAGATATTGTGAAAAGACTCTAACTGAAACGAAAAAAATCTGAAAAAAAGTCTTTTCGCAATATCTATCACATGTAGTTCACTGTACAGCATGGCTTGAACCGGGAAAGTTGTTTTTTGTTAGATATTACGAATACATTACATTTTTCAATTTTCATGGAGAATGTTCCCCTTTTCAACATGAATGAATACCTCCTAAGAGGTTATCTTAAACGATGGAAAATAGCGACTAAAGTTTGTCTTTCAGCCGCAGATGATTCCACAACAGATTTTATGAATATCCTATTCATATTTTCGAACAAAAATTATAAAAATATATACAAACACGAGAGTTGATTCTAATAAAATCCCAGGTACCCAAGGGAGGGAGTATCAATAAAAAAAACATGCAAACACTAGAGCTAAGTTATAAACTTAAAAACAAATAAAGAATGATTATTCAGAAGTTTAGGAAACAATGGCAGAAATAAGTTCTTTCCAGTTTATAATGTGTTGGATAAAAATATCAAGTTTTGAAAAATGTGTATTGAATGTTTTTTGAAGTATACTACTAATTGACATTGAACCATAGCTAGTTTTATAGAACTGTAACCCAAATGAAAAAATGTGATTACTTCTGAAGGATCTGGAGTTAACAGAAAGGATATTCTAATGATCAGAATAGTTAAAATAAAAGTTTATTCTCAAGCAACATTAAATATTTAGAGAACCGATTCGGAACTTTTTCAAGTATCTCGCTGTTTTATTATTACGTTTTCCTGTTTATATTGTCCGTTATTGGTAGTAACATAATTTTTGTAGAATATCCCAACTGCAATCTCTTCGAGCCAATGATTTGGAATTATACATCATCCGACACTTTTCATTTGAACGAAGATTTATGGGAGAAATATAACAGATTTTTTTCCAATATTTGGGTGGCTAGTGCATTCAAAGGAGCTACTAGTAGTTGTCAACTGATACCAGTGGCCAAATATCATATTAGCAATCACCAGGCTTGGCTGGCAGAACTGAAGAAACACTCAAGGAAAATTGGAAATTTTAGAGGCATTGCTTTAACTGGATGGTCAAGATTTGACCATTTTGCTACTTTGTGTGAATTACTACCTTGTGGAATACCATCTTTAGGTTTTTGTATGAAGACCTGGCTCTCCGGTGAATACTCACAGAATATACAAGAGTAAGGATACCTATTTACTATACAACTCACACATAAACTTACAATATGTGAGTTGAATATAGGTATGACATTCTTGACTTTCACCTTTTTTTTTCGGTTGAAAATAAAACAATTTTTATCGAAAATATGAAACGGACAAATACAGTGCTTTTATTTAATCCAGTTTTTCAAATTCGAAATCTGCCTCTAGATTTATTTTTAAATTGGCATAAAAAATTGTATGGGAGACAATGAAATCATTGGCTGGAGAGCCATTCAGTTTAAGAAATAAACTACTATGTGTAGTAAGCGTATGGCCCCAATGTTAACTTTGTTAGCGAAACGCGCGTCGAGTGAAAGTGAAATAGTTTTGGTGTTTTGGGTAGCTTCTATTTCTTGAATTGTATTCACACCAAAGGTTCCAAACATCTATTTTCGATCATTCAGTTGTTGTTTAAGTTATACTTTTGACATATAGAACATAGATATAGTTCCTTAGAATCCATATGTTCCGTGAAAAAATGTTCTTATTTCAAACAATTATACTAAAAAAACCTGAGGGTAAAAATACTCATTCAATAAAATGATTCATCCGCTGAACGACTTCTTGCTAACATAATTTATTTATTTATTTATTTATAAACGGGGAAAACCTCTTTACAGATAAACATATAATGTTAGTAGTAAACAGAGCTAAAGTAAGTTTAAATTTAATTTACAACACAAGTGTTTATGAACGAATATAAACAAAAGCATAGAGCTAAATATGATCACATGACTAGGTCTTTTAAATGGCGTACAAAACTATCACGGGTATTAAAAAAGTCGAGACATTCGTTGTACTGATCTTCTAAATTGGTCGAACAAGCAACAAATGTGTTCCGTCCATAGTTAGTCCTACAAAAGGGTATATTGAATTCTTTTGATATTCTCAGTAAGTAGGTAAGTTTCTTAAATGTCGTTTCGAAATCATGTCAATAGCTTGTCTCATTCAATTTTCAAGGATCTTCAAAATTGGTGAATGAGTTACATAAGCTTTTTCTTTGATAAAACCCTATATGGAAAAGAACAATCTGGCTATCGAATTGTACCATTAGTACCAACCAATTGTCCCCAAATTGGTCAGTAAGGTAGTTCATACAGCTCTTATTATGGGCGGGAGCGCCATCTGAATGCAAGTTTCCCCAAAAAATTTGAATTTGTTATGGCACAAATTCCAAAACGTATTTCGCCATTTAATGGTCTGTAAAAAAAATTGGACTGATGACTTCCTAGAACACCAAACATTCACTCCTAAACGCATTCTCTTACCAATCATTGATTTTCTCTAGCCCAATAGCGAGTGTTTTGTCTGTTGAACATACTGAGATTGGTAAATCTAGGTTAATCTGAGAATAGCATTTGATGATGGAATACTCTATTAATATTATGATCTTCCCAAAACCAATTGCTATAATTTGAGCGCCTCTTGAAGTCATTTTCATATAAGTGATGGTTAATTTTTAATTTTAAAATTGAAAACTGCTTCTTTGCAATTTTTCTACCACTTTCACGAGCACGAGAGATATTGCACTGGTTGCCCAACTCTCTAACAGAAGCAGTTCGATCACAATCTACATAAGCTAAAATATTTGTCTCCACTTTTTTTGTCATCTTCATCTGCGTTATATTAATTTTTCAAGTATTAAACTAACCATGGAAAATCATTTTTTGAAGGAGCGTCACGATCTGGGAATCATTAGCCGTACAATATCTGCGCTCGTCTGGCATTTTGCATACAATCATCATAGAAAAGCATCATGTCAATTTGAAACTTCCTTGTATAAACCATAGCTTATAATGGAAAACCAACAATAAACCTGAACACAAAACACTTTTCACTTTTCACCCAAGGATACAATATTAAATTTCTTGGGAACAAGTATAACAAACTATATTGATGTTTATAATAAGAAACGATTACAATTTGTTTCTGAAGCCTACTTATCTACCTATATTTTTATGCGTTCTTATGTGATACATCAAATTGTGATAAAACTTTGGTCAGTTGTTGTTTCCCCCCGCGAATGTTTCTGGGTTAGGTTGGTTTGGATTAAAAATACATATTGTTATGTAGACGTAGATATTTATTTAGGTTTGACAAAAAAGACAATCTTTAATTATCTTTTGATTCAAAATAAAAAAAAACATGAGGCGTAGTGTGTCAAGCATTAGATACTGACTTAATTAAAATGGTAGTTTTGATTTACTTCGAAGTTTAATTTCTTCTTATTTTATTTTTATTTTGTGCTTTTTAGCATTAAAGTTTGTCCAATTATCTGTTTATGGATACATACATTCAGGTCAAGTTACGAAAATTATTCATCGATTCGATGCTAATTACAATTGTTATGTATTTAAATTTCTCACTTTTCGCAACTCTAGGAGGGTCTGAGCACCGTAAACAATATTTTCTTTTGTCATAATTTTCATCGTCTGAAACAATCATAAAATGTTCCAATTTTCTACGCCTTCTCAATCTAGACAGGGGGGGGGGGATTTTTCAAAACCATATTATTCAGTGGTTAGATATTTTTCACTATTTTTACGGATGTTTCCGATTTTGATTTCGTAAGTTTTGCCAACTTTTTTTGAAAAGAGGGGAGGAAGCAAGCCCACCAACATATTTTTCGTCGTAATTTTCCATGTAGGAAACCGTTGGAAAATTTTCCGAATTTCTGCACGTTCTCTGTCTAGCTTTTGAAGGCGGTCAAATAATTTTCACTATTTGATTTTTCCGATTTCTATTTTGCGAGTTTTCCTGATTTTTTTCGTGGCAGGGAAGGGGGCGAGCCCCGCGATGGATTTATTTTTTTCGTCAATATTTTCCATGTCCGAAACTGTTGAAACACTTTCCGAATTCCTTTGCGTTCTCTATCTAGCTATTGAGGGTGGACAGGGGGGTGACATTTTTTCACACCATATTATTTGACGGTCAGATAGTTTTCTCTATTTTCAATTTAGCGAGTTTTCCAACTTTTTTCGCTCTATCTAGCTTTCGGGGGCCAGGGTGGTATAATTTTTTTGACATTATTGTATTGTCATCAAAACTAAACCAACATGTGAAATTTCAGCTCTGTAGGATAAGACGAAGTGGTTCTATTTTATCAGCTTCCAAGATTTGAAGATTTGGACACACACTTACGTACACAGAGGAAGTTGAATAAAAGCTATATAAAATGTTCAAGAAAAATCAAGAGAAAGAATGTAATTTGAAAGAATTACTGAAAGGAATCCTGATTGACGATTAATTTTTTTTTGGAAGTTTCATCAAAAACTAATCTAAGTGCTCCGTTTATTTGCTATTGTATTAGGTTGCTTGATGAAAATTCGATCGATGACGTCAGCGTGCCGTCATATTGATTTTAGTAAAAATTTCTCCTGCGCCGCTATGTTGAAAATAAATGTTTTTTCAATTGGTGCCCTTTTTTACCTATTTAAAGCACGCCTCAGAGTGTGCAAGTCGAACTTTCAAAAACGCGCGTTTTTTAAAGTTACCATGGCTACGTTAACAATTCGAGAACAGTGAAGACAGAATGACAATGTTATGATTCTTATCTGACAGGAGTACCTTGTAACGTCAAATGAAATATTACAAACAAATGCAAAACTTATATTCAAACATTAACGAAAGGTATACTGATGTCACATCACGAATTCAACCATTTTACATTATAAGTTCTTATTTCCATTATATGTCAGAATGAAACCAGTATTTATGATTTCAAAGTGCACCAATTGAAAAAAATATCGTAAAGTATTCGTGGATAACTGATCTTTCAAACACTTCGAGCACTCCGGCTGTGCCGTCGTGTTCGAAAAATGGTGCGTGTTTGAAATACCTTTTTATCGACTTATAAGTTATACTTTAATATACTATAACTTGTTATGTCATTTTGAAATAATTCTCGACCTAGGTATATTTTCAGGAGTAATACCACGAGTGATTGATTTTCGCGATAAGTCTGTCGATTTATTTCTGAACGAAACTGAATTGCTTCGTGAAAACACCACGAGTCCGCAGTGATGTTTTCTCAAAACAATTCAGTTGAGTTCAGGAATAAAAGACAGACTTATGAGATAAATTCAATCACGAGTTAAATTTTATTAGGCTATTTCACTAATAAAGTTCCTTCATTAATATAAATACGAACAATGTATGACAGTCATAAACAAATAATTGAAATCGTCAATATTATAATGTTTCGTTTCATAATTTTATTTGAATTTGCAGTGAAGCGACTCATTCTGACATATCCAGATTATATTTATTATTGATCGAACTGTCAAACGTATTCATTTCGACATGGTTACGTCGCTGAAAATATCGAAGCTGATCCTCCAATCAGAATTGAAAGACAGCTGGTGTTATCGCGATAACACGAGTTGTTTTTGGCTTCTGATTGGTCAGATTAGGTAAGAATTTTAAGATGAGTGAAATAGTCAGTAAAAGCGGAAGTGATATTTCATTGTTTTTTCATGGAAAATATGGTTTCTAAGGAACTATATTTTTGTTCCAAATGTCAAAAGCCTAACTTGAAAAACAACCGAATGAAACTCTGGCCAATGATTTCTTCATTAGTCATCATTTATTAGCGTCTTTTATTGAAAGTGCGTAGCATCTATATATCTGTAAATCTTTTGCATTTATTAAAATTATTAGAACAGAACAGTTTTTTAATTAATTAATTTCTCACTGTTGAACTGAGCAAAACGTTTCACACAGGGAGAAAGAAAAACAAACAATCACAAATGCTATCATTGAAACTTTATGAAACACCCAGTATATTATGTCACCATATTTTAGAACTATTTCATCTCTAGAAATTTGGATAACATGATATAGTCTCTAAAATTTACACAGACACTCAGATACACAGACACACATATACAAAATGACAGTGATTTTTGTTTCATACTAATAGTTATCGATTTTAGAATGTTATCGATTTTAGAATGTCAAATTTATAACCCACTTTGATAACAGTTGAATTGAGAATGGCGCACATGAGAACCACCACTTGTCTTACTGAGATGCGCATGGCGCATTTATTTGCTCGCCATGAACCAGTTAGTATTATTTTAACACTGTGGATACTTGTCTGTGATTGAATGAGTGTATTGTATGAAAAGAATAACTGTTCTTTTCTTGAATTTTGTAAATGTCAAAGTGTTAACCAGTTTTAGTTTAAATGAAAATGAAATTGAGAATTTCACCAAATCTGCCACTTTTAGTGGCTAAGTCATATTAGCAAAATTTGTAGAACAAACAAAATGGTAGAATAACACGCTGTTTTTGATGTTTGAAGTTAAAAAAAATACCTTCCTATGTTGAACGTTTTGCTCAGTTCAATGGTGGGAAAATTTACAGAGTTCCTCGGTTGAAAAATGGATGCTTTGTGTTGTTCCGCTTTGAACAAACTATCTGTATATTTCGAAATATTTTTCTAACAAGCAACGAAGTAAACCGTATAACTTTTATCCCATTCAACAGTTTTGGATTGAGTATTGTTATAATATGAGATGTATTCAACAGTTTTGGATTGAGTATTGTTATAATATGAGATGTATTGATGTGTCTTTCAATAAGTTAGGATGTCCTACGAATTCCATACTGTTGAGGTTTCTCTAATAGGATATAATAGACACTGTCAAAGGCTGTAGTTTCGGTAAATTTTTATTGTTGGTTTTTTAGGTCAGTTCAAAAACTGTTGGGTTTCGATAGTGGTACAGTACATTGTGAGAGTTCGGCTGTTTATACAACTAAACCAATATCACAACCTTCGTTTCCTGGATGGCAGATTTTTGTTGGGATTGAAATGCTCGTGAATTTACGAACTAAATATAGAAACGTTATTAATAGTGATCAGTAAGTTTTGTATAAAAAATAATCTGTTTTAATATTAAATCAATATTTTTTCAGGATTCAGACATGGTTCAATGCTTGGCAGGTTGCAAATAATTTCACCAATCCAATGCAGATCAACTCCATTTTACCTGTTGTAACTGAGTAGGTAATTTCTTCTATTGACTTTGATTCCTATTATCAGAGAGTTTCAAAATGATGCGATTGAGAGATTATATCACTCATGCTGTGATAATTTTTTTTTGTTGATTGAATTGTTTGGGTTGATTATCAGAAACATTCCTCATTGGTAGTTTAGTGGTCCCAGCAGGCGTTGTCTTGCTCTCTGACTAACCCATTGTCTATTTTATGGGGAATACGTGTTACTCATTTTCATTTATTCTTGATTAGTACACTACAGAATGACATAAAATTCCAAATGGTAGATAGGTATAAAGGTAAACATATTTAGACAATAAATAACATAAAAAAAACATAAAATCTAAATAATACACACAAAAATATATATATATATACATACATACACCGTATAAGAAATAATCGTTTCAATAACATGTCAGGAATTGTGCCGCAATATTGAGGTTGCTTGTGATATAAAACAATTTAATGAAAGGTTCAGAATATCAATTGAAATAAAATGTTTATTATAATTGTTTTGGAGTCTTGATGTAAATGCAGTGCTACCATAATTAGTTCTGTGATTATGCGAGTAGAAAAATTGTCTATTTCTGGTGTTCTCGGGATTTGCATGTATGCAATTTAGCTAGAATTTCCGAGCAGTTTATGGCATTTAAAATTTTATGAAGGAAAAAAACAAAGGCAAGTTTGCGTCTATCATCTAGAGTTTGTAGGTTCACTAGGGATAGCCTCGTATATTTTATGGCGAAGGCGCTGGCAGCAGCTTTCAACTTATAAATAAAAAATTAATCAATAAAACATTCTGTAGTGGACCGAATTGTGACTCAAAACCATTTCCGAATCCACTTGAACACACATGAAAAATTTCATTAAAATTGGCCAGCACAGCACAGAAGATTTTTATATATAAAGATGACCTTCAGCACGGCATTAAGCAGTGCTGCACTCTGTGGTTGGTCAGAGTAATGACGGGAAGTTTGAATGACGACAGCTGTATGCAAACTGAGTTGAAAATGCCAAAATTATTAGCTAACCTAACCAGCCGTGGGATTTTGAAGTCACGATAGCACCTTAATCGTGCCCATTACACAATATTAATGATTCTGACATTATACCAGTCATATTTGAGTAAGAAAAGATGTTTTTTCGGCAACCGTCCGGGAAGTACCTACTTCCCGGACGATTTTTCTTTGAGAAAGTATCACTTTCCGCACTAGTCCGGGAAATGCCCGTATTTACATATAAATATTTATATAAATAAGAATTAGAATGTTTCTGTTAGTACCTATCTTCTGTTCGCATTTCGATATTCAATACAAATAAGAATTAAAATGTGTCTTGATTTGTTATTCTACACGGTTACCGAAAAAATTGTGTACGCAACACGTCCGAAAACAGTTTCTTGTCCACTCCTCCAAAAAAACAGTGTTTTCCGGACTTGTTACGTAAATTACTATTATTGAAATAAAATGGTAGCTACCTTAACATAAAAAATGCTAGGGTCAATAACTGATTATATTCTTTAGTTTTGAAGAAACAGATGAAATTAGCTTAAAAAAACCCTTCACCATACCTTTTTCGATTTAATACCGGATCTCGAGCGTCCAACTCTTTGGCTATGCCCGGATTTTTATTTTTTAAATATTACTATTTTCAGACTCCAAAAATGCAATAACAGAATAAATCCTTGTTTATCGAAATTGTTTATTGAAATAGGAATCCTAATACATATATAAAAATTTCTAATTAAACATAACTAAATACATATACAAAAAAATTGCCCAATATGATTCATCCCTCTATAAATAGAAATGTTTCTTGGGAACCATGAGTAAATACATACATGAATAAATATACATATAAAAACAAAGAAATATATGCCGTAAGTATGAGATTGATGTAGTACAGTAAAAAAAATTCAAGCGCTAACACTTTTCAAAACTGTACTTATTCAGTATTTTGATTTCAAATATTCAATCAAAATATCCTTGAATTTTCCCACCGAACAAGACTGCCTGACTTCTACTGGATACTTATTAAATTCTAGCAAACCTCGATGAAAAATTGAGTTCATAGATTGCGAATACCATATATGAGAAAAATACAGATTGATATTGCCGCGTGTTGGATAATCATGAATTTCACTAGTGAAAACTGATAAAAACTGATCATAGTAAGCAGGTGTTTCACCAGATAAATCTTTCAAGATGAATATCATAGAAGAATATAAAATTCTTCTTAATAACTTAATTTTAAATTAATTAGATATTTCATAATTGCATGGAGTTCCGAATCGTGTACAAAGTTGCAAATTTGTGAATGCATCAGAATAGACGTTTTCAAAATTTGCATCAAAGCTTCAAAACTTTTTCAATTATTTCAATTATTTCGAGACCATCTTGATAGAAAAAGTGACCACGAATTAAAAAAAATATATGTTCCGTTCAAAGTAGAAGGTTGCAAATCTGCAGAACTATTTGGAATATTTTTCTGATGTATCTGTCTAGAAAAACATTATCGGTCGATAATTTTTTTTTCGTACTCTTGAATTGGATGCAAACTTGATTCGTTTCACTTGACCTGAAAACTTTTGGAATTATTGTTAAATTTTCGATTTTTCGTGTCTATCTCGACTGGCCTATTATCTCAGTGGATTCTCCATATAACGATGAACTCACCTAGGTAAAAATAACAAAATTCGGTGCATTATTAACCATATTAATATAGAAAATCCAAGCGAGAGAATTTTTGATGCTTGTATTTGTGAAATATATTAACTACTGTGGTAAAACTAAAAATTGCAACCACAACAAAAAGGATAATAGTTATTTATGCAACAAGTGCAAAAATTAGGTGTTTATTAAACTCTTTTTGCACGAGTTTCATACAATATTTTTTCTACGTTCATGCAAAAACCAGAAAATGTTTCATTTAGGTGGCACTAAACTGTAAGGAAGACATTGTTTGTTTAAATTTATCTGCTAAAAGTAATTCAAAAACATTTTGTGTAAATCAGATGATATTCGAAAGAAATTGCATTTTCTAATAATTTCATAGTCCATTATACCGGGTAATTCAAATTCGAGGGCCACCATTGGGATTTCGGAAACTATAAGAGATATAAAGATGGTTAAATTGGGGCAAATTTGCGCATCTATGTGACCAACAATATGCCGTTAAGAAAGTTTCAAAATTCCGAGTATATCCGGAGATATACGAAAAAAACCGATATTTTGAAAAACCATTTTAATTTTTTTCTGGCGTTATTTGATGAAGGACATCAAAATAAACAGTACATTTACATTGCCATTTTGTCCCCGCTATACGACGGTATTTTCAGATTTACCATCCAACGTTTCGTATGTTGGCCACCATCATCAATTTTATTTTTTCTTATGGGCGTCATATTGAATTGTTACAAATTTAAATAGTGTTTTTCATTCTGATTCAAACGATGTGTAATATGTGATACTTTGTTATGTCACAACCTTTTATATTTCACAAAAACTAGAATTTTCAAGTAGGCTCTGAGTCAGTCAAAAACACTTGTTAAATGAGTTGATTCGTTGTTACACTATTATCTGTCACGTAGTCACGTCTGCTGTCACAAATTCAAAGTGATAATAAACGTAAAATGGTGTATTCAAATCAAGAAAAACGGGATATGATGAAACTGTATTATAAATCAGACAGTAATACTGAGAGAACTGCAGAAATGTATCTTCAACTATACCCAGAAAGAATACAACCCGCAAGAACATTATTCAAAAAATTAGATAGAAACCTTACCGAGTATGGTAGTTTCAAAAAACCGAGGAATAAATATGGAAATCGATTAGATGAAAATACGAGAAACAATATTCAAAATGCGGTAATAAACTTCTATCCTCTTATTAAAATATTAATTTTTTTTTTACTTGTCTGTTTTTTAGATAAATATGAATCCAGCAGTTTCAACACATGAAGTTGCTCTAAATACAGGTGCGCCACAAACAAGTGTTTGGAGGGAGCTCAGAAGAAATGGTCTAAAATGCTTCAAAATTCAGATTTGCCAAAAATTATACCCAGGTGATCCTGAACGGAGATTGGCTTATTGTAATTGGCTAATGAATCGAAATGATTTTCCCCAATTTCTCTCAAAGGTCATTTGGACGGATGAGAGCACTTTCACTAATTGTGGTATGTTCAATAGAAATAATGAGCACATCTGGAGTCAGAACAATCCCAGAGAGTTTAGAGCAGTTAGGCCACAGGTACGGTTCAGTTTGAACGTGTGGGCTGGAATTTGTGGAGATCAAATCATTGGTCCTTATTTTTTAAATAGAAAACTCAATGGACAAACTTATCTGGAGTTTCTCCGAGGCGCTTTTGAGGATTATCTAGATATGTTACCTCTCGTAAATTTAAATCAATATTGGTTTCAACATGACGGTGCCCCTCCACATAATATCAGAGCAGTATGTAATACCTACAAGAAAGATTCCCAGATAGGTGGATTGGAAATAATGGTCATGTGAAATGGCCAGCAAGGTCTCCTGACCTTACAGTACTTGACACTTTTTTGTGGGGCACATTAAAAAACCGGGTTTATGGCCAACAAGAATTCAATAATGTTGAGGATCTTAGGAGAAGCATAATTGAACAGTGTCGGTCAATAAGAAGAAGGGATATAACAAGGGCTGTAGAAAACTTAGGACGGCGAGCACGCCTATGTATTCAGGAAGAAGGCAGAAATTTTGAGCATTTGCTTTGATGTTTCAGATTTTTCTTCGTCAGTGATGTGTCATTTCGTTCGTTAATTTGTAGTTAGACAGATATTTTCAATAAAGTTCATTAAAAACTAGTTTATTCAGATTATATCTTTTTTATTATTAAAAAAAACATTCTACGTAATTATTACTTTGAGAATAACAGCAGACGTGACAAATAATGGGGTAACAACAATGTTTTTAATGTTATGCGAAGTTGTGACATAACAAAGTATCACATATTATACATCGTTTGAATCAGAATGAAATACACTATTTAAATTTGTAACAATTCAATATGACGCCCATAAGAAAAAATAAAGATGATGATGGTGGCCAACAGACGAAACGTTGGATGGTAAATCTGAAAATACCGTCGTATAGCGGGGACAAAATGGCAATGTAAATGTACTGTTTATTTTGATGTCCTTCATCAAAATATCGGTTTTTTTCGTATATCTCCGGATATACTCGGAATTTTGAAACTTTCTTAACGGCATATTGTTGGTCACATAGATGCGCAAATTTGCCCCAATTTAACCATCTTTGTATCTCTTATAGTTTCCGAAATCCCAATGGTGGCCCTCGAATTTGAATTACCCGGTATAGTGAATATGATGAAACATGCAACTATTTAAAACGTAATACAATCTCACAGAAAATGGGCTAAATTTGGCGTCGACTTGAAAGTTTATGTCTGTCATGATGACAGAACGCTATAGTAGAATGACAGATGAGTGCAATAAAGAGACATTTTTTTCACCAAACATAAGTAGTTCAATAAAGTTTTGTTTTTTGCATGAACGTAGAAAAAATATATTTTAGACTGCTGCCAAATCCGTTGGTATTATGTATATACCTTTATTGATATAGATGCAAGATTTTGAGAAGACGATAAATTTGCTGTAGATCAGTACTTCACCTAATTGTTATAGATCCATGGTTTTTGGATAAGGATCACATAATAGTTCACCTTTTGCAGAATTGCTGTTGCACCTCTGCTACAACTTCCAGTTCAAGTCCTCATGAGATCTCTGGAGTGGAAAAATGTTGGCCAAGTCCTAACGACCTTATCCTTATCTTTGATTACGCCTTTCAGTAAGGACTACGACTGTTCTGTTATGGCGGCGTCTTCTTAGTTAAATGAATTCCAAGATGTGGAAGAATAAAAAATATGATACAGTTCCTGCAACTAATTGAACCATATTCAGTTCAGGTTAATGAAAATTCAAAATAGCACAGCTAATAGCCCAATATTTTTCGAATTAATACTGTTGGGTTATTGTCTTCCAAACAATAGTAAAAGATAGAGAAGGGTTTTTTACTTGAGAATATCTGACGTTCTATTGACAATATAGCGGAGAATTCATGTATTACAAGAAAGTATGCATTTAGGCTTTTCAATCAAAATATTTTCAGATTTCCTACTATATCTTCTGTTTATCATATTATCCTGCCTATTCTTTGTTTTAGATTACTCAGAGAAGTATCTACATTGAAGGAATATCTGAAGGAAAATTTGGAAGAAGTGTTCTTCATTCACACAGTGGAAGAAGTAATTGGTACTTTGATACAGCCAGTTGAACACCATTTGGAACAAATGAAAAAAGATATTGAAATTCAGCTCTCGCTAGGTTGCCAGGTAAAAAGATACAAGAGGTTGGATTCATGATTATCAAAGTTGCAAAACATTAAATAAATTGTATGTTCTTCTTGGTTTCTTTGTTTTTATTGAGGCATATGCTCCCTGGTTGTTACAAGAAATCACGCGAGTCAAATCATAGTGAAACTAATAATGTATTTGTTTCATTTATCGTTAACTCTTGTGTGTATAAATGAAAACCAGATAAAGAAACAGATTATCTGTAAGTAAAAAAAATATAATATAAATTTTAATATCATTTGAATTCAGATTCGGCTGGCAAGAATTTATGGGGCTAAAATGAGTAGAGATTTTCTGATATTGATATTAATATTTATTTATTTTACCGAAAAGCAAAGGTCGTAGATGAAACAAATAGTCGATAGACAAATTATTCCAATGAAGATCTATTTTCCTAAATTTCAAAACTGTGAATACTTTGATTTTCAAAAACATGAATAATACATATTACACATTTATGTAGTCTATTCTTCCTTTCCTATCCTGTCCTTTTTCTACCCTATCTTTTTTCTACCCTATCCTTTTTCTACGACCACATCGAAATATGCCCATTTTATGGGCTTTATTGATCAAGAGTAACATAGTATGGGGAATGTGAAACTATAGTAGCTGAGAACTTTAATATTGAAGAATCTATTTCAAATAAATTGATCATCACTGAAAAAAATTATTTGAATCAACCATCCACTTCTAGAATGAATATACTTGTTCTTGTATCGATGCAGATACTGTAACGAAGCTTTGTATATATGTAACCCTTAGTTGGGCACAAAAATTGCCTTCGGCTAGCTACAAGATTTGGGAGGCAAGGGCGTAGGTCGACGTCACTCGATAATCCTCACAGGTCCGACTAGTGGCACTGAGAATAAGCTTTCTTTATTTATGATGTTAATGGGACGCCATCTACAGTATAAAATGAAATCAGAAAACTTATTCCCAGGCCGATCTCTGTAGAAAGACCTTTACTGTGCTGAAAGAAAGGTGTCCCCAACTCCAAATAAATGACACAGTAACATGTAACAATTTAATCCAGTGTTCAAGACTCAAACAAGTTATGGACCTGAGCGAAATAATGGGTCCTCCAAGTCGTAATCAAAAGGATTCATATTAATATATAACTGTCTTACCTGGTCTGAATGCATTCAAACCTGACACAACTAATATAGGAATATCACGACTTGTCGGCTTCCTTGGACTTTGTCTGGTCCTAACTGGTTCCAAAATCACAGTCCTCACGGAGATCTCTAAAATCAGGTCTGCTTCTCTATATCTAACTAGACTCTAGAGGTCTATTTGATCGGCTTTACGATACCCAAAAGGCTTTACAACACCACAGCAGACTACTCAATTCTCCAATAAGCTTTACAATACCATGGCAGGCTTTACAGTACTTCAGTAGGTTTAACAGTACCATGTAGGCTTTACAATACCGTGTACTCCGTGTAGGCTTTACAATACCGTGTTGGCTTTATAATAACGTGTAGACCCAGTCAAAACTTAGGCACAAATCCAACATTATGGAATATGTCTCCCATAACGTGCTCTACACTTGACCCTCTTAATTTCCTGGCAGAGCTGTGGCAAAAAGAAAAGAAATTTGTAAGACATGCTTCCTTCTATAAGAAAAAATGCTCGTGAGGCGAGTCATCAACAAAAAGTTCAGTAAATTAAATACAGCAAAATATTCACCTCTCAATTACATGGTCTTAGCAGCAATAGGTAGGTTGTCAAAAGTAATTTACTTCAAAATTAAAAATCAAAAATCAACCTCCTGTGAGCATCAGCGTTACCAGGTCAGAAATGTACAAATGGTGTTTCAAGGAGTTCCGTCCTCTCCAAAAATTAATTTAATAAAAAACATATTTCCTTTCATTGTTGCCAACACTCTTTTCATTGGATCTTGCCACAGAACAGAACCGAGCAGTATAGTTTACTCATTACTACACCAAAGGTTCCGAACACTGCAGTGCAAGAACAGAACAGCAGTCCGTGATCTCATATGTAAATAAAGAGGCAAATAAATATATTTGTCTCTTTTCCCCTGTAAGCCAAACTTTATGTCGAACCGATTCAAAGAAACGACACTATTTTAACCAAACGAAATAGAGAAGAAGAACCGGTGACGTCTGAATGACTGTTAATCACCTATGTTCGTGTTGTTTTGAAAACAATCCTTGATAAACAAACAATCATAGTTTTGAATAAATCGACAGAGATATTCGTGAGCACCATGATCTGTGGAAATAAAAATGGTTATATATCATGTAGAATCGGATGGTATATCAAAACCTACAACTTAACTCATACTTATAACCTTGATCATAATAGTCGGAACACAACACATGAAACTAGGTAAACAGAGTGTTCGACTCTTAACGAATACTTTACCCTGAAACTGATCAAGATAATAAATGAATATAAAGAATTAAGTCAATAACCGCTTTTGACAGTTATAGGTATCAGATATGTTATTTTGTGATGAAATGATGGAACTTCATGATTAAACGTACGTTTACAAAATGTGAACGTTACACACCCTCTTCCTCAAGAAAGAAAAATTTAACTTGTTGAATTTTTCTAAACAGTAAATTACATAACTTTAATAATTAACATTGGTCATCAGGATTCCCAATAAAATCCAATAAAACCCTATAAAACCCCAGTGAATTTATAGGAATATTCACCACACCTAAAAGAGCTATCAACTCAAAAGAATGAACAAAAATTTCTCGGAGGTACTCCAAAAGTCATTGAAGGCAGCTCAACCCACCGTAGCTTTAACGGTCTCTCACACCAATTGAACAAACCAGCAACAAACAGTTGGCCTCCTACAGACAAACAAATTTCAGTCTACTAACTGTAAATATCAAATTTGTGTTGAAGCCACCAACCCCGAAGGAGAAATGCTTCAACACAATTGTGGAATGTGGAACATGCCAACATTCCCATAAACTAAGAAATCGGAAAACGAACCTGTCGAAACAGAAACGAAGTCCCAAGGCCAATGGACTTCCAAGATACTAACAGTATCTGTAGCTGAAAGCTCCAAGCCATATCCCACAAAGACAATTTTCAATTTTCCCGAACCAATTCCATGTTCTGCACAGCACGAATGATTTCGAAGCCAATCAGGATTTCAAATAAATCTGGCATATTCGAAAGCTCCAAAACTGAAACAAAGTCCAGAGAAAACTAAAATATCTACTGGATAGTTGAGTGGACACTCACTATTGGAAATGACTACCCGCATAACCAACATTGATTCCTACTGGTATTATTTATGGAGGTACGTATAACTACCTATCGCTATTACTAAATCCTTTTATCAATAAACCAAAACTAAATCCATTAAGAATTTATTGGAATTCAACATCCAAGAACATTGATAAATTAATTCACTTTTCTTTACAGAAAATGAACAGGATCAAAAAAAAAACCGAATAGCATCAAAATTGTAGAATGACACTCCATGAAAATAATTACAGCTTTGTTGCTGTCGTGAGACTTTGTGGATGCAACCCATTACCAGCTATTGTGGATGCCAAAATCTCACTAGTTGGAAACTGTGTCCATGTTTTAGTTGCTTTAGGCCTACGCCAGGGACAGCCAACTTCTGCCCCAAATAAAATAACAACTGTTCCAATTTGTTCAAGATGTAAGTATTCAAACAAGAAAATATATCTACTCAGACTTGCATGTCTTCCAATAAGTAGAAACAGTATTCCAGCTTATTTAAATTACAGCTAAATTATTATTTTTTTTTTTTTTGTTGTAGAAGCACTCGAGAAAACTTCTACATTTTAACTTCTCAAGTTAACACTATTTACAAGGTATACCTATACAATATTTACAATATTTCAATGAAATACCTATATTCATGAATATATACAAACCTCTTTAGATTATCCATAAAGAATAACTTTAAAGAATAATAAATATAAAGTACTTTATTTACACTTGTGAAGTTGATCAGACTACACAAACTTGAAGACTTTTTTTTTTTTTTTTTTTTTTTTTTTTTTTTTTTTTTTTTTTTTTTTTTTTTTTTTTTTTTTTTTTTTTTTTTTTTTTTTTTTTAAAAAAACACAAGATTTTTCCAGAGAAATTTCAAAATGTAATTTTTCCATTCTCTATCATGAATTAATTCATGCCTGGAAGTAAATTCCAATATAATATCAAATTCAAATATTGAATTACTTTCTGTCCTATCGCATCCACAGACAAACAGACAGACAGACTTCCCATACTCAATAACATGTCAACTAGGTGACCATAAATACCATCAGTCAATTGCCAAGACTTTCAAAAACCTCAAATATCAAACCCATGTGAATCGTGTTCAAAATACAAAATTTCACCTATTTTGTCAAAATCGTTTTTCCTAGATTAAATTTTATTACAAAAACGTAATCTCAAAAAAAATTTCTAAGTTCGGTTCTAGGAACGATCAGAACAAAATAAAACAAATCAAGGTTGTAATGAGTAATCATGGTTTTTGACAAAAGACCAATATCTCCAACACTACAGTGTTACTCAAATGATTCCCGTAGCTATTCTGACAAATCAGAATTGGACCCAAAGTAAGGCTTTAACTTGGACACATGCCAAGTACCTGCTGGTGAGTCATCCATATTACTCAACTCATAAGCCACTTTCGATAAAACTTTCCTTACTTTACATAAGACATACTTGGGTGCTAATTTTGATGCATATTCATTTGCAGCATCTGATAACACAAAATTTCGCTTCCAGACTTTTTCATTTTCTCTAAAAACATGTTCACGCTTCCTTAAATTGTAATAGTGAGTGTTCCTAACGTAGGACGCTGAGAGTTTCTCCTGAACCCTTTTATACAGGGGAATGAGTTTTCTCAACTCCTCAGAATAATTTCTCCTAGCTTCTGCGGTATTATTCAGCACAAAATCAACTGCATCTCCATAATAATCTCCAGAGACAGGGGCTATTCTGCCAAAATTAAGAAAATTTGGGCTGAAACCAGTTACCTCATGAGTGGCGGAGTTCAGTGCGTGCTGAATTCGCAAAATTTCCTTATCCCAGTGCTTGTGGGATTCTTTTATGAAACACCTTATGGAAGTTCCTATTGTACGATTAACCCTCTCTGTAGGGTTCACCTGAGGGTGGTACCTACAATTATACCAAACTTTAGAAATGTTGTACTGCTTGACAAACTCATTGAAAACTTTCCCAGTATGAGCTGAAGCATTATCTAACAATAATATCTGAGGAACTCCATAAGTTAAAAATACATCCTCCAGGAAAGCAGTGATTGTTTGAGCCGTCGCATTTCTTACTGGCTTCAAAACAACAAATTTTGAAAAATAATCTGAAGCTACTATAAGGAATTTATTACCTTTGGAACTTCTAGGGAAAGGCCCCATTACATCAGTACTAACCAACTGAAAGGGAAAACTAACTTTCTTCTCCTTACCCATCAATCCAAACCTCTGAGCATTCATCACCTTTTGACTACAGCATTCAGGACATTGTCGAACATATTTCAATATGTCCCCTCTCATTCGTGGCCAGTAATATAGTTCTGCCACTTTCTTTAAAGTTTTGAAATAACCCAAATGACTAGACGTAGGCAAATTATGAGAATCATAAATAACTTTCTGTCTCTGGTCAAATGGTACTAATAATTTCCATTCTGATATGTTACTTTTCAAAGCTATTTTTCTAGGGGTGTGCTTGAAAATATATTCATCTTTAACCATCCAATGAGAATATTTTTCAGGATTTTTAATAATTCTATTTTTCAATTTCAGGTACCAAGGTTCAAGGTTTTCCAAAGAGATTCCTAAAATATTTATCTCATCAGAAATGGGAGCTCTTGACAAAGCATCTGGAGCAACATGAAGTTTACCCTTTCTATGAATTATTTCAAAATCAAATGCAGAGAGTCTCATAGCCCATCGACTAAGACGACCAGAACTACCAGACATCTTTGAAAGGTATTTCAAACTTGCATGATCTGAAATTATTTTGAATCGAACTCCGTCTACATAGGGTCTGAACTTCTCTAATGAAAAAACTAGGGCAAGACACTCACGTTCCGTTGCTGAATAATTTCTTTCTGCTCGATTCAAACTCCTACTAGCATACGCTATGACTTTTTCTTCACCATTCTGGACTTGAGTAAGTAAACTTCCCAATCCTACCTCGCTGGCGTCCGCTTGTATGCAGAATTCAACTGAAAAGTCAGGAGCAGTAAGAATCGGTGTTGAAATTAATTTTTGTTTGATTTCTATGAAAGCTTTTTCTGCCTCGTCATTCCAAACAATTGATTGCCTTTTACCTTTTCCTTTCAATAAATCATTTAATGGACTAATAAGGGTACTGAAATGAGGAATAAAACGCCTGTACCAGGAACACATTCCGACAAAACGTTTTATCTGTGTCGTAGTCTCAGGTCTAGGGTAATCTACCATAGCTCTTATTTTATCTGGGGAAGTTCTCAAACCTCTATGATCTACTACAAAACCCAGATAAATTAATGACTCTCTGAAAAATTGACATTTTTTAAAATTGACAGTCAGATTAGCATCTGCTAATCGCCTGTAGACTTCTTCTAACAAAGCAATATGTTCTGAAAAAGTTGGAGTACATAAAACGATGTCATCTAAATAAACAAACACCTTAGGTTGTAACTCAGGACCTAAAATCCTATCCATCAACCTTTGTGTTATAGCGGCAGAGTTTGAGAGACCAAAAGGAAGTCGCTTGTGATGGAATAAACCACGTCCAGGAATTGAAAAAGCTGTTTTTTCCTTACTCTCATCATCTAGGGGTATTTGCCAAAATGCACTTCGAAGATCAATTGTCGATATAAATTTAGCATTGCTAAGCATATTCAGGATATCATCTACTAAAGGTAAAGGATAAGAATCCTTTTTAGTTATCTCGTTCAGGGCTCTACCATCAAAACAAAATCTGTATTCACCATTAGCCTTTTTTACTAATAATACTGGTGAGCTCCAAGGACTGAACGAAGCTTCAACGATACCTAATGCTAGCATTCTATCTAGTTCTTTATTAAGATGCTCCAGCATATATGGGGACATCCTATACTGTCTCTTTTTAAACGGACGATGCTCTCCTGTATCGATATGGGCCGTTATTTTATCAGTAAAGCCTAGCTGATCTTCAGAAGCGATTGATTTGAACAAGTCCATAACCCTATTCATTTCTAAAATTTGTGTACTAGAAAGATTGTTAAAAGTACTTACACTTGTTTCTTTATTTTCAGGTGGAGTTGACAAAATGTTGATTTTCAATCCTAACTCACTTTGGATTTGCCAAGAATTATCAGAAAAATCAATTGAGAGTTTAAAAATTTTGCAAAAGTCACTTCCCAGGATAAGTCCACATTGAAGCGAAGGAATAATTGACACAGTTATCAACTTGCAAAAACCTCCAAGGCATAATGGAATTTGACAAATGCCTGTTACAGTTTGAACTTTACCATCTGCAGTCCTAACAATATTTTTTTGACTTCTATCTACTTTGATTTTGTATTTCTTCAATAGATCCAAGGAATGCAACCCTAAACAAGTTAAATTAGCTCCACTGTCAAGTAAAGATATAATTTCTTCATTAAAAAGACTCACCACAATATAAGGTCTATTGTCAAACGGTTTAGAAATAAATAAAGGTGATACACTACCTAGTTCTGAATTTCTTTCTATTTGAACATTTTCAACGGTCAAATTTTTTGAATCATTTTTACAAGAATTTTTCGTTAGTTTTCTTTTCACACTTACTTGAGAATTATTATTTTTCCTAAAGCCTTTCTTAACACTACAGACCTGATGAAGGCTTAAATCACCAGTCTGATTCACTAGTTTTTTTTGTTACAAGAGGGGCAAGTAATTTTTGTAAAATCAGGTTTACCACATAAATAACAAAAGATCTTACGATTTTCTCTACATTGTTCCATTTTATGACCTAATTTTCTACACCTGTGGCATCTAATATTACTGGTTTTCGAAAATGTATTTACTTGTGATGTTGAAGGAAGGTTTGAATTAGAATCAGTTTTGTTATTGAACAATTTTTTCTTGTGAGTAATTTTGGAAGAAAAATTTTTATCTCCTGGTGCCTCAAGATAAGCTAGATCAGTCTCTAAACAATTGAGAGATTTGGGTGGTAAATATTTATTTTTGATCTGAGCTGCTTCATCGATCCTTTTACAAAAACTTATCAACTCAGAAGTATCGTCAATATTTTGCAAAACTAAGTGATCTATGTATTTGGGCAAAATATTTTTTCTAATTATTTTCAAACGCTCCTTTTCATCTAACTGTTTACTGAGCCTACTAAAAAGACTATGCATTATTGCCACAAAAATATCAATAGGTTCATCACGACCCTGAGTACGATTCTTGATTTCATCTAGAAGTTTCTCCTCATAATCTGTGGGCAAAAATGCATTTTCTAATTGACTCACTAAATCTTGCCAATTATTCACATTTTGTTTGACTGATCTATACCAAATTAAAGCTCTACCAGTAAATAAATCTGTACTTGAATTAAAAAGTTCCTGTTCAGGTACATTACGAGATTGAGAAAGTTCTTTAACTCTTTCCAAAAATGATTTTAAACTAGTAGTGCCATCATACTGAATACCCCATTTGTAAACTGGTACCGACTTTCCAAATCCTGAAGAAGAAAGAATTGAAGTATTTGGGTTTGCATCATTTACAACATTCATTGATAATTTTGCTTCAAGTTCAATGCAAGATGCCTTGGCATCATTTATGAAATCTGAATAAAAAATATTTGTCTCCTCTGGTTGTTCAGGGACTTTGAAACGTTTAACTCTTCCTGTCAGAGATGTCAATCGAGTTTCAATAATTTTAAACATAGGATCTGATGTTGGACCTCTAAAACTCAGAATCAATGATTCTAGATCAGAGAAAGTTTTGTCAATAAAACTCTTTTCACTTTTAACCTCAAAATCGTTATCTTCTAACCGAGCTAAAACTGTTTCCGTTGCAAGCAACCTAGTTAAAATAACCCTTTTTGATGTTAAAGTTTTTCTTACAGCTTTCACATCACGAATACGCAATTCATAATCTATTTCTTCTTCGGAAAGATATAATGGTTCCATTTTTATTTCAATATTCAAAATACCAATATATTCTCAAATAATGTGAATAACACAGTTTAAAATAAGTTCCACTAAAATTCCTTACACAAAATAAAATATCTCACACACAATAAAATACCTAACAATCAAATAACACTTGAACACTGTCAATAAATAAATTTCAAAGCTGTCATTGACCCAACAATAATCCAAAAATATTTTATTTGCCAATCCGGGAGACTTCCACAGGACAGCTGATACACATACATGAAATTTCCCAAGCCGTAGAACTCAGTTCCTAAAGACACACCATCCACAATTTATTCACAGCTAGAGAGATCTCTCCAGCACAGTATCAAACCTCTGGGAATTATCGAACGAAAACGTAAGCCTCACGTTGGCACTATTTATGTAACCCTTAGTTGGGCACAAAAATTGCCTTCGGCTAGCTACAAGATTTGGGAGGCAAGGGCGTAGGTCGACGTCACTCGATAATCCTCACAGGTCCGACTAGTGGCACTGAGAATAAGCTTTCTTTATTTATGATGTTAATGGGACGCCATCTACAGTATAAAATGAAATCAGAAAACTTATTCCCAGGCCGATCTCTGTAGAAAGACCTTTACTGTGCTGAAAGAAAGGTGTCCCCAACTCCAAATAAATGACACAGTAACATGTAACAATTTAATCCAGTGTTCAAGACTCAAACAAGTTATGGACCTGAGCGAAATAATGGGTCCTCCAAGTCGTAATCAAAAGGATTCATATTAATATATAACTGTCTTACCTGGTCTGAATGCATTCAAACCTGACACAACTAATATAGGAATATCACGACTTGTCGGCTTCCTTGGACTTTGTCTGGTCCTAACTGGTTCCAAAATCACAGTCCTCACGGAGATCTCTAAAATCAGGTCTGCTTCTCTATATCTAACTAGACTCTAGAGGTCTATTTGATCGGCTTTACGATACCCAAAAGGCTTTACAACACCACAGCAGACTACTCAATTCTCCAATAAGCTTTACAATACCATGGCAGGCTTTACAGTACTTCAGTAGGTTTAACAGTACCATGTAGGCTTTACAATACCGTGTACTCCGTGTAGGCTTTACAATACCGTGTTGGCTTTATAATAACGTGTAGACCCAGTCAAAACTTAGGCACAAATCCAACATTATGGAATATGTCTCCCATAACGTGCTCTACACTTGACCCTCTTAATTTCCTGGCAGAGCTGTGGCAAAAAGAAAAGAAATTTGTAAGACATGCTTCCTTCTATAAGAAAAAATGCTCGTGAGGCGAGTCATCAACAAAAAGTTCAGTAAATTAAATACAGCAAAATATTCACCTCTCAATTACATGGTCTTAGCAGCAATAGGTAGGTTGTCAAAAGTAATTTACTTCAAAATTAAAAATCAAAAATCAACCTCCTGTGAGCATCAGCGTTACCAGGTCAGAAATGTACAAATGGTGTTTCAAGGAGTTCCGTCCTCTCCAAAAATTAATTTAATAAAAAACATATTTCCTTTCATTGTTGCCAACACTCTTTTCATTGGATCTTGCCACAGAACAGAACCGAGCAGTATAGTTTACTCATTACTACACCAAAGGTTCCGAACACTGCAGTGCAAGAACAGAACAGCAGTCCGTGATCTCATATGTAAATAAAGAGGCAAATAAATATATTTGTCTCTTTTCCCCTGTAAGCCAAACTTTATGTCGAACCGATTCAAAGAAACGACACTATTTTAACCAAACGAAATAGAGAAGAAGAACCGGTGACGTCTGAATGACTGTTAATCACCTATGTTCGTGTTGTTTTGAAAACAATCCTTGATAAACAAACAATCATAGTTTTGAATAAATCGACAGAGATATTCGTGAGCACCATGATCTGTGGAAATAAAAATGGTTATATATCATGTAGAATCGGATGGTATATCAAAACCTACAACTTAACTCATACTTATAACCTTGATCATAATAGTCGGAACACAACACATGAAACTAGGTAAACAGAGTGTTCGACTCTTAACGAATACTTTACCCTGAAACTGATCAAGATAATAAATGAATATAAAGAATTAAGTCAATAACCGCTTTTGACAGTTATAGGTATCAGATATGTTATTTTGTGATGAAATGATGGAACTTCATGATTAAACGTACGTTTACAAAATGTGAACGTTACATATATAATAATTATGTTCAAGAGACTATCTCATCATGAACATTAATAACTGAACCAACTTTATTTTCAATGTTCAGGCTTATGACTTAGTTACTTGTGGCTTGTGAAAAAATGTCGATTATGAAGAAATGTTCGGAAGAGTCTTTCTCTATTGATCTGAACTAATTCTGATTCGTGTAAGGTCTTGAATAAAATGATGTGTAAATATAGACACTTCGAAAATTTTGTCTACTTTACGGCCCACGGGCCTGCTGGCGGTAAAGTGCCACTTCACGCTCGCTGAACCGGGCGGTAAGGTGTACTTTAACGCCCGCTAGTGCTTCTATTTCCTAGTTGCTATATGTAAGTTTTAAATATTGGGAAATTCTGAAATTTTGGTAAACAAAATCCCTCGTAAATGCCAACAATTTTCTAAATATTTGAATTTATACTCATTGGAAGGTATGAAATCTGTTGGTTATATTGTTATAAATAGTTACCTGCATATTTCTTAAAAAAATCAGATTTTGATACGCACTTACCTATTGGGAAGAGGCGATTAGGGATACCTTCCTGACGTCGTGCGCCCCTGTTTGATGTTACAAACACTTGATTTGCATTGAAATTTGGAACTAAATGCTGTCAAGTGAGGTAACAAATTTCATTTTTACTTTTACTTCCACTTTTAACAACACCCTGTAGCTCAACCTTAAAATTAAGTGAAAATTTCACCATCGGAGTTTGTCCCCTTTATTCTGGGACACCCTGTATATGTCCCATTGTAATCAGGCTACGTCCGTGGGGTCCGTGCATAATCATGCACACAACTAAAGCTGTATACAATCCTGCGTTATGATGTATGAAGACATGATCTCTCGTCCAATAAACGGGGCAAATTCTTTCGGATAACCGCCGTAATGTATGTGTTCACTGTTATTCCTTCGCCAAAATCACGAAGAATCCTTCGCCAAAATCATGAAGAATCCTTCGCCAAAATCAGGAAGGATCCTTCGCCAAAGATAACCGCCCTCACAATGTCAACAATGACTAATAGCGCTGACCTGGACTTGTATAATACTTCATCCATTATCAATTGTAACAACTCGTATATGTAAATTCAAAGAAAGCGCCGCGGTCCAGTTGGCTGGAAATTTCTAAATCATCATTTGAATGAGGTGTCGGCATACCAAACTAAATTGTCGGCGAGGCTTTGAATCAAGTTTATATGTTCTCAAGTTGTGGAATAGTTATTTGTATACAAGGGACAAGGCAGGAAAAGGTAGGTACTTTACTTCCAAGTAATACATATGATTTTTCCTCCTGACCACTTAATAAACCTTTTTTTGGAAATTTAAAACGCATCTCAACTGCTTTTGTTTAAAACGGACCTATACTTGTACGATGGAAAGTATACAAAATTAATTCATACCCATCTAAATTACTGTGTTGGCGTAGTGGTAAGCGACGCTGACTAGTAAACTGAAGGTATCGGGTTGGGTTGAATCGCGGCAATCGGTAATTTTTTTTATTTTCCTTCTTTTCTTTTGTTAGAGATATAAATTATTGGATATTTGGTTAGCTTATCCATGTGGGATTGAGATTCAGTGTTAATTTTCTCATAGGCAATATTATGTGCCTATTTTGAATGAATTGTCAATCGTTTTTTTGTTCCCTAATAAGGAAAAGTACTTTTCCTACCTAGGGAGGAAAAGCTTGAGTTTCCTCCCTGATTTAAGGGATGAAAGTGTGCACTTTCTATAGGGGTAGGAGAAAAACGTGTTTTCTTCCTGCTTCGTGAAGAGTGATAACTGCACAATCTTAGTTATCGCGAAATGTTTTCAAAGACAGTAGAGTGCTTAACGTTCTCAAATCACATGAGTGCGCACAATGTACATCCATTGGACGTTTTCTGGACTTTATTTGTACGTCCATAGTGTCCTGGACATGCAAGGTAAAAGTATCGGGAAATTCAGTGCCGGAAAATCCACACGAATGACTTTTTCAAGAGTGTCTCTTCTGTTATTCATAGTCGAGATATATATGAATAATTTGGGAAAAGGTGATCCTGAAAATATCATTATGTGACTGAATGAGAGAGTACTGAAAATTGAGATAATAGCATTTTTTCGAATTTCGAGCACGTTTTACTGGAAAACGGTGCATTTTGAAGAAAACTTTGTTGATACCTTTTTTGTAGAGAATTTTATGCAGAATATTAAGAGATCATTTGTTTTTGGAAAAAATGGATTATATGTGCATTTTATGTTTTTTTTTGGTTAGCTGATCTCGATTTTCCAGTTTATATGACCTAAAAAGATGATGGTCAATTGTTATTAACAATTTAATGTTGTAAATTGGTTCGTTTTGGTCTCATTAACCTGGACTCGGCGCCCAGGTGACCCGTGACGATGAAAGAGCGCTGTAAGGTATTGAGACAAACCGACAACATGGATTTATAATTCGTTGAAAAAAAATCTAACAATCAGGCAGATCTACATATTTGGGTACACAGGTGCGTTGTGACTTTCAAATACATATTGAATTATTCAATGGTTAGAAATTCAAAAACTTCCAATATATTTTCTGGTTTTAGCTCTGAAGTATAAATGGATGAGTTCGAGTACACACCCGTTACTCCAACCGAATCCTGCTTGGATGTGGTATTCTCCCCCTCCACCAAACTGTCCACTAGACTGAGCGTTATATTTCTCAAACATAACTTTGTTTTCGTGGAAAGCCCTGATATTGGAATTGATCCATTTATGTGCCAAGTCCTTGGCAACTTCTTGAGCTTCTGTGTCATTGCTTTCATCTAAACCAATTATAACCAAGTTTTGATAAGGAGACCAAGCGTTGGGGAAGTCCCATTGTTGTCCTGTGTTGAATAAAGAAGTTGGGATACCTCCTTTGTAACCAATTATTCCTTTCTTTTTCAAATATTCAACAGCTTTATGCCCTCTTTCGGTTTTCACGTTATCGTCCATTGCTCCTGCCCAGAGAGGAATTAAATTACTGATGTAAAAGTATCTTCTTTGTTTTCCAAGTTTTTTGTCGAAATCATACCTTGAAAAAAATATAAACTTGAGTGTTATGAACACTAAAATTAAATAACCACAGAGAAATAGTGAAAGTGATCAGGACCTTACTGGCTTAACGGATAATTGCTCTATAGGATGAATTATAGCGAAAACTTAATTTGGAACGAACCCTAGAATCCAAAGACATGTTTATCTGCTACAATGACAAGGCCGACAACTGATTAGTTATACTGACCAACCTATGGACTATGGTTCCAAGTCTCTAGTGCAGAATTCTTTCTCTTCACCTCTAGTCTGTTTCATCTTCATTCCACTTTGCGTTCCTCTCAACGCAAAGGAGACTTTATGGAACCGTAGGTTGGTCAGTATAACTGATCAGTTGTCGGCCTTGTCATTCTATCAGATAAACATTCTGGGGTTCGTTCCAAATTAAGTTTCTGCTATTTCATTGTAGATGTCATAAGCTATTTTCAATTTATATATATGTACATATGTATATATAGAAGAATCCTTTAAATTCGGGTATGCAGTCAACAAGGGTATACCCGAATTTAAAGGATTCTTTTTAACTTAGACAGTCGTCTAACCTTCACAACTATGTATATATATATATATATATATATATATATATATATATATACAGTGACCGCCAAAAAGTATGTACCATATGGGAAAAAAGTTTATTATTAGAGTATTGGAAAAAAGATTCTTGGGAAAAGTTGTGATCGCTGGCGGGAAATTGAAAAAAATTACTATGAATAAGCAAAAAGTCGGGTAAAATGGCAATATATCGAAAAAAGTTATTTGAAAAAGTTGCTTAGAATTCAATTTATATATATAGAAAAGTATATCAACCAATACCTGAAATTATCAATTAATTAATTAATTAATATTATAATATTATTAATACCTGAAATTATTCCTCTGTATAGTCCTCATTTCTTTGACATCAATATATCAAATTATCTATCATTCAAATTTTCTTGTCAAGTTTTTTCGTTTCTGTTTTTACATTTTAATTATATACATGTTCAACGAATATCGAAGAAAATCTTAATTTGCACAGTATGTTATCACTATGTTATTTACTTTTCATACATCTAATGTCAATTTATTTATATTGTAGCCCTGACAAAAGCGAATAAACATACGCGAAAGCTCGGGTAGGAGAAAAGAGCAACTTCTTTCTCACCACTGACCGTATCCCCGATAGAAAAACGTGTTTATATATATATATATATATATATATATATATAATATATACACATAGACATACACAGAAGACGCCAACCCAAGCAGAAAATCGCACAGAGTGAGACAGTGTTTCCATCCGTACTCGTATATGAATCTCGATACAAATTTTTATCTTGACTATAATTTTGATATAGGTTTTCAAGTTGAATTGGCAAAATGATTCTCGAATTTCGAACAAATAGGAAAGATTTCCATAAAGGATATGCTTTTGATACACGACCTAAAAATATTTGTTCTGTTCTTGGAAGTGGGTGAACTTCTTGCGATTGTCCTCTAATAGTAAGCAGAAACCTTAAAGCCACAGGCATGTAACTCGCTAGTGATTATTCATTCATAAGATTATAATTTTCTAATAAAAAAACTTACTGTCCCAGACTGACTGCCTAATAGCGACAGAACAATACTTTTCTGTGACAGAAACACCACTTTCAGCAAAATCGTTTTCGCTGCCATAGGATTTCAATGTGCTGGTTCTATTAGGGTCAAGTAGCTCAGTGGTTGAGACTGATGCGTTCAAAGCCATTGACTGACCCGGTTTTTTGCATCAGCCTTTTCCGGGGTTTAGCATCGAAAAAATCATCCTTACAAACTGCAACAATGGCGTATCTACAAGGAATAGAAATTCGAACAACACGCATAAGCTTTGCAGGAGGCGTGTTTTACTGGCCATAACCACTACGTAATGAAAAGTCCGACCCAGCATTAACACCAGCGCAGGCGGACTACTGCGCCCTTTCGCGTGGGCGCTATGTTCGCTTTGGCAAGGCGCTCTTTTGCACCCCTAAAATGGTGTAGAAGAGTAGGTACTATTGCGCCCATATACAGAGTGGGCCATTGAAAACGAAACAGCGGCTCTGTAGGTCGACAGAACCGAGTTATATAAAAACGCTCGGACACGTCAACCACATTTTCGAGGGGGACATCGTTCGCGATGAAATTCACCCGAAATACATTCCATCCCTCGGAGCTGTGACTGCCACCCCTAAATTTTTAAATGGCAACATATGGCAAGTGATACCTCATTTGAAAGGTATTTTCCTTCTTAATATCAAACAACAAAAATAAATCAATTCCATCGATTCGTTTTCGAGATATAGGAACTTGAAGTTGGGAAATCACTCTTTATTCACTCAATCAATAAAAACAATATCTGATAAAGCAACTGTCGCAATAATTATTATTGTCAATGAATTAAATATTCAAACTGTCTACCACCCATTTCCATACAATAGTACAAGTTCTGCTCAAAATGAGACCTCACATTTCGTAGCATTTCCGGCGTTATTCGACGGCATTCTTCAATAATTCTACGTCGTAATTCTTCCAGAGATTCTGGTTCGGTTGCATAGATTTTGTTTTTCAAGTGACCCCACAGGAAAAAGTCGAGTGGGGTTAAATCTGGAGATCTGGCTGGCCACTCTAACTTGTCCTAAAAGTGCAACTTCAACAGGTTCATTTCTCACAGGAAATTCACGTTCTGGGTCTCGTTTCTTGTTGGCTACTGATCCAGTTTGACGAAACTTTTGCACTAATTCTAGAACGTATTTTTAGCAACAAGTTTATCTGGATGCGTTTCATTGAACAAATTAGCTGTACGGTTACCGCACTCATCATTCTTGAAAAAAATTGTTATTATTTCAACTCTTTTCGCGATCGTATACACCATTATTGAGGAAATATTCAGAGTGAATTACTCTAATGTCGTTCAATCAACGATCAGTTTGACATTGCCAGACGTCCAAAATTGCGATTTGGCGAAAAAAATTATCGCATACATGTTTCTGTTGTACGCGCATTGGAGTCGAATTCGAGAAAACGTCTTTTTATCGATTCTCAAGAACTTTAACATTTTTTTGATCAAGTAATTGAAGATGAAATAAGAATTTGAAACGGAATTGCATGTTATTTGTTGGTAAACAGTTAGATCATTTAATTCCTTGACAATGATAATTATCTTTAAACAGTTGAATTGTTAGATCTTATTTTTATTGATTGAGTGAAAAAAAAGTGATTTTGCAACTTCAAGTTCCTATATCTCGGAAACGAATCGATAGAATTAATTTATTTTTGCTGTTTGATATTAAGAAGGAAAATACCTTTCAAATGAGGTATCACTTGCCATATGTTGCCATTTAAAAATTTAGGGGTGGCGGTCACAGCTCCGAGGGATGGAATGTATTTCGGGTGAATTTCATCGTGAACGATGTCCCCCTCGAAAATGTTGTTGACGTGTCCGAGCGTTTTTATATAACTCGGTTCTGCCGACCTACAGAGCCGCTGTTTCGTTTTCAATGGCCCACTCTGTATACCTTCCCTCTATCCCCCCTGGATTATGGACCGTTATATATGTATCGTGGCTTGTTATTACGTGTGAAATGTTACTGATGGAATATTCAATAAAAACCCAATTTATTTATTTATTTAAAACCATTGACTGGTCGGCTAGGTTCGAATCCTTAGCGACTTCAGATTTTTATCTGATGGCCCGAGAAAGTGCTAGGAATCGCACGTTAAAAGGTAAGACCTTGTTAATCCTTGGCTTGCACAAGTTTCGACTTTTGAGGGCTGCCGTTCGTAAGGGGACGACAGCTGCTTAACGAAAAAAACAATTTTAACAATTTTTTTTTATTAGAAACTTTGTTGTAGTAATAGTATTTCTTATTATGGTAGCAATAAATATCTTAGCAAAAACTTTAATGGGACGATTTTCCTCAGTGAAGGCTACTTTTACTTTGAAGAAGTTATTGTTATAAAGCGAAACTTATGTTGTGATTTTGTGAAATAAATGTGTGAGAATCGAAACATAGAACAATTTTTGTGTCTTTGTTTAATGGATTTTCATCAACTATAAACCGAATCAATTCATAACCAATTCCATAAAGAAAAACTGTCTTACCACATGCCGTCTTCCCCATTATAGAAAACATCCTCTATAGCATATTTCCATTGGTTCGCTTTATCTAACCAAAACTTTGCATCTTTATCTTTTTGCAAAATCAAATTGAATTTATACATAACTCTAAATGATTTATAGAGGAATGCATTGAGGTCTACTGGTATATTTCTTCGTGTATTGATATCTTCCAGATTTCCTGTAGGTTCCCCAGTCTTGCCAAACATCCAACGACTGGTGAAATCCATTCCACTTTCTGCTCCACTTTTTAGGTCTGTGTAACATTCATACTGAAAAAGGCATTAATTCCATCGGGTGAATGTGAGTGATCACTTGAGGTTTTTCCGATCTGGTAACTCTCATCAAATAATAGTAATTTACGCAACGAGTCAAGAAAATTTGTGGGCTTGTAGATAAGATTCTGGGACGAGCCGTTGGTGAGTCCTGGAATTATTGTGAGTGAAAAACTCTGTTTCGGGGCGTGTTGATTACACTATTTTTTCGGCAACCGTGCGAATAACAAATGAGTAAAGCACGTACAGTTTGGTAAATCTAGCAAGGAATGTCGATAAACGTATGAGATGCGCTAATTCGAATGAGATACAGGTACGTATTGGCCTATCTTTGGCTGGTAAGGGCTAGCTCAGTGGCGTATACAGAAATCAGTTTTGGGGGGGGCAGAAGCTTAATATAAGCTATAGTATTGACTATATATACTAGTGCTTAGGATCGCACGTTAAAAGGTAAGACCCCCGTCATCCCTAGCTCGCACAAGTCTTTCGAAGACTTCTGAGGGTTGATCGTCACCTGAATCAATACGAAACTTCAACAATGCCCTGAATTTTCCTTCTCCATGAACAACTTTATCACAGTCATCTACAGCCAAATCTCCATAATCCGTATGACCTCTCAAGGACAACCCATATCTTCCACAAAATATTATTGTTTTTATAATAGGCGTAAGTTTCTTTCTATTTTCTTGTACTTGCTTTGCTCTTTCAGTCCAAATCATTTCATTCACTGGCAACATACGCTGTTTAATTACCAACTCTAAGTTTGTAAATCTCAGAACTGCAGATTTATGGTACTCAGCATTTTCATGATTTGAAAATTTTTCAGTGCATTTCTTCCAGTTTCTGTATGGCTCAGAACACAGTTGCCCAAAAGATTGAGAACCAGTTTTACCAACTTCTTTTCTTCCAAAAAAGACACAATACTTACAGAAAACGCCATCAAACTTAGCTGAATAGGAAAGCCATTTGTATTTCTCCAAGTATCTTTCATGAAATCTTCTACTGTACTACCCTATTTTTTGTACAGGATATCCATAATTCATTGGAGGCATCCACAGCGCGTTTATAGTTTTGTATTTTTCTTCATCAGCAAGAACTTTAGTTAGGAAATTTCCGATATCAAATTCTTCATTTCTGCTACTCGAAGAAGAACAGCCAATATCCTCTTTGGTTGTGGTTTGACACACAGTATCTTGTTCATCAATTTGCTCAACATCACTCTTATCCATCGTTTCACTATCACTACTGGTCGACTCGGATTTTTTTTGCCTTTTAAAAAAATTTAATGGCGTCAGTGGGGCAGTTTGGTCCTGTCTTTTACTCATGTTTATAGATGCAGAATCTGTAAGATGAAAACAAGAGCATTGTCATCAAATGTAGAATGTCGAATGTGAAAATACCAACCTTTAAGTTCAATAAAACAACACCTGAATCTCTAGGTACTATTGTCACAAATTATTATCCAACTAAGCTTACACTACACTCACTTAAGAAGCTCGATGTTAACTGTCGCCTGTCGCATCACTTCCGTTCGGCGCTCATCAGCTGAAGTAACGAAAGTTCAGGTCATGTACATTGTTGCCATATTATTTGAAAATCTGCAGACATCCAGAATTTTTCTTGGGGGGGGGGAAATTGCCCCCTTGCCCCTCCTATGTATACGCCACTGGGCTAGCTACTCTGAGGACAGTGAGGGCTGGTTGCTGGTAATTTCGCGGGCCAGTAAAGTGCACCCCATCTGTCCATGACTAAGAAAGTATAAGGGAAGATAAAGAGGGTAGTATAAATTGTACATTGCGTTAGAGTGTAAACTGAGCTCTTCTGCTACCGCGCATCGATAAGCGTGCCGATTTCATATTCCTTGCTAGATTTGCCGAACTATATCTTTATGATATTTATTTGTAGAATATAATGCGAAACAGTCTAATAGACTGGCCGGTAGTGACACATTTTTTGCAACATTTTTTTGAATGTATAATTTTTTCAAGTTATGATTAAATATCTCCGACTGCTAGCGTGCAGTGGCGTCACAAATCAAATTTTGTGTTTTATTTTATCTCCTGTAGCAAGCCACGAAATTATTAACTGAACGTGCAATGAGTAGAAGCGATTGAAAAACAATAATTTAACGTCTGCTAATTCACATGACCATTTTTGGCGTTATATGGATCACAAAATAGTTATTCATGATAGGTACAAGTTCGTAAAGTAGGACTTTTTTGTATCAGCGTGAAGTTTGTTGAATGAGCCACAGCCGAGTTCAACAAAAACGAGAGTACAAAAGTGAATAATACAAAATTTTCTCTTCGACAGTTATTATATTGTTAAATTGTCCATATTCACCGTCGCCATATTGTCATGCGACAATACCAACTGTCCATTGTTACCAACGGTTGAAAATATAATGTATCTGTAACCAAACCGCGAAAATCAAGAATGTTTAATTTTGTGCATATTTCATGTGCGTATTTTATCAGTTTCAGAAAAATTTGACTGAAGAGCAAATCTAGAATAAATGGGCAGATATCACTATGGGTATCAGCTTTCACCTAGGCTTTAATAATGACAACATAGACTATAACTTAGTAAAACATTTTGAACTTTATGTATTTGCCTCATACATGCTATTTTTGACACCGCCTTATGTAGACTTCTCTCTTTGTATTCAAAATATCATTTTCTTTTGTTGTTTTCAGAAATTCCGAAATGTTTTGCCAACGGACCATAGTTCTCATCTAAAAATGAAATCAACTTGATACTAAAGTCGCTCCAACTCCACTAAATATTTTTTGAGAAATGCACTGCCTGAATAAATATCATTTTAAATTTTCACTGACGTATGGAATTGGGTAATTTGGTTATTCTTACTTGAGAACCCTGGGTAAGTTGGTATTGTCGCATGACAATATGGCGACGGTGCATATGGTCAATTGTATCATTTTTTCAATTCAATTTCAATGTATTTCTCAGAATTCCATGTACAATTTTATTCATCATAAAATTAATAAATAAAATATATTCAGATTACGTACTAAGTATTTGCGGTATTTGACAAATGTTCGGTTACAAAACATCGTCACGCTAGACTTGAAGCCTGCCTTGTGATATCTGTTATGTATGACACTCAGAGCTTAAAGTGGTTATTTTGATGTGGCAAATAATGATGGTTTAATATTATTGTTTTATGATATTCATGGTAAGGCAAGGAAGGAAGATTGGACGAAAGTTTTGGAGCTAGTTGATAATATGCAATATTGTATTAGTGATTTTACAAGTGAGGTATATAGAATGGTGAGATTTTTTTTCGATAATATGTCATGTAATTCATAAAATTTATGCATTAGAACTCGTAGTCGTTTTGTGACGTAATTGATATGTTCTGTCCATTTTAAATGCTGGTCTAGGAAGAGTCCGAGGTATTTTATACAACTAGATTTTTCTATAGAATAACATTAACAATTATCTGTACTATTACAAGAATTAAGATGCAGTTTGAGTTTGAGGTCTTCTGGTTGATCTCGAATCGTCGGAGAAAATGTTATGAACTTTGTTTTTGTAACGTTTAGGGACAGCATGTTGCAATTTAGCCAAGCGTGAATTTTTTTAAATCTCTTTCTGCTGTTTGTTTTATTTCTTTCCACGTTGATCCAGTGAAGATTATGGCAGTATCATGGCCTTGCATATCATTTATTTCAGTTATATTATTAATGTATAACAGGAATAGTATCGGTCCCAATACTATTCCCTGTGGTACTCCTGTTTGCACTTCGTTATCATGGCTTATTTTATCCCCAATATCAACCCGCTGTGTATAGTTAATAATTGTATTACGGTGTAGAAAGCCTTAGCCAGGTCTAAGAAAACTGCGAGGCATTTAGATGATTTTTCTAAGGCTTTCACCGTTGTATCAACAAAATCCATTATGGCGTTTTCGGTAACTCGAATGTTTCATGTTATAAATTACCGTCATATTATCAAATACTGTATTTGCCAAAAATGCCCACAGTATGTAAAAATTTACTATACACGCTTGTGCATTGTCAACAGTGCGAAAACAAACACTTAGTTTACGCACTGTCTTGATAACTTTTTCCGTAACTTTCGAGATAACAGATAGCAGGGCGATAGGCCTGTAGTTGCTGGGTAGGTTCTTTTCCCTTTTTTGGGTACTAGTTTTACTCTTGCAATTTTCCAAATACCTCCAAATTATTCCTTTGAAGTGGGACAATAGTAGTTTACCTAATAAGTGCGGAAAGTGATACTTTTCCGCACGCGAATGCAGATGGCCGAACTCCGCTAACGCGTCGTTCGCGTGCGGAAAAGACACTTTACGCTCGTGTTAGGTACACTATTTTTTCTACTAGCTGAAAAAACACCCAAATGTTAACATAAAGAACATTTATTATTAAATATATATTAAACTATACAACCATTCTTGGTAAGCTTTCTATTTTAACCTTCTGCGACGCAATATTTAAATGTCAGTATAATCCACAATAATTGAACAAATCTACTTTTCCGCACTAACATGTTTTTTCCGCACTAAAAAGAGTGAGGAAAAAACTTTTCCGCACTAGTGCGGAAAAGTGACTCTTTCAAAACTAAAATGAGTGCGAAAAAGTGGATTTTTCCGCACGCTGGTAGAAAAAACATATTTTAGGTTATATTTGCAAGATAAGGTAGCCTTCAGAAATGATATACACTTCCTTTTCCATCTCTGATAATTTTCAGAAAAGTTAAGACAAATCTAAATTTTGGCCGTGTCGGAAATTGCAGCGGTAAGAAATTACTGGGTATCATTTTTGTGGATAATTGAATCATCTTCCACCTCGTTGAATTTTTTATTTTTTTTCGATAAAGCAAATACTTTTCATGATTACAGCAAAAATCTATTTAGTCAATTTCAAACGAAAAAAAATGGAACTAACCCACCTCTGGAATTTTGGTGAACAATTTTTTTTTCTCGTTTGGCATGGTTCTAATTACCAGCATACCAAAATTGGTAGCGCTACACTCGATCCTCGTCTCAAAACCTGATTGTACTGGATTAGAATATAATATTTCATTTTTTCTCTGTTCTTATTACAAAGCTGTTTATTCCTCAGCACTCACAATTTGGATATCCCAGTGAAAAGAGCTCCAAACTTGTAAGAGGCAATACGATAATGTCCAAAAAATTTGCATGATAGTGGGACAGAAATAGCTTTGGTCCTAGTCCAGAACCTCGATAAAAACGCCCATGGAGCGAACAACATAAAGAAAATAGATAATTCAATGCAAAACTAGAGTAATTAATTATATGATGGTGGTTGATTGATTATTATGATGTTAAACTGTATTGATTGCTTTAGTCATATCCATATTACTTCAACAATTTTATCGATAATTTTCATAATTTTGATATCTTTTACATTAACGTTGTTTTAAATAATTCACAAAAAACAGTATGGTAACTTCAATCCCAGTTGTATATAAATCTCCTGTGTGAATTCATGAATTCGTTGGTTGCGCCTTATGCATAAAAATTCTGAAAGTGTTCTTCCTACCGCAATATTATAATAAACCTTCTGTACATTTTATGAAAAAGTCCAGTAGCAGAGATTTTTGTTTGCAAATCACCAATTCAAATCAAAGTGTTTTTATGAGTGGCTTTGAATGAGGAGACAATTTGCATAGACCATTGATCATAGTAATTTTTGTGTAACAAGTGAGTAAAATAGTACGATATTATAGTGGTTGAAAAAAAATAAGTACGGATCTAGTTGTCAGTATTGTCGTATGAAATTTTCTGTTGCCTAGCAATAACAATGAAATGAAGACATTTTTTTCACACCTTTGTATCTAGCTGGTGCAACTTCAAGAAAGTTGACACAGTGGATTATGAAAAGAAAATAAAAATAAAGAGCCGTAATATTAATGCTTAAAGTGAACATAATGGTAAAAAGAAGTAAAAGTGGAAGTTTGGTTTGTGAACCAGCTGAGTATTACTTTTTCACGCTTTTCCTCAGAAGGAAAGTATTTTGATATAACAACACTCTTTCAAATGAATTACAGACAGTCCCGAAAATGCAATAAAAAAAATAATTAAGCTATTGATTGTTTACCAATTTTTCGTCCTCGTTGCTCACGCTTAGAGGAGCACATGTTTCTATATCTTCCAAATAAGACTCGGGTCTTGGTGTGTCACTTTCCGAATCGTAATGAGCTAACTCATATGTTTTTCCGTCTTTTTTTATAATGACCAGTCTCTTAGTCAACCAAAAATGGAGTTCCTTATCAAGAGTTTTGATGTTGTTCCTCAAAAACTCGAAATCTGTGGTATACTTTACATAGTCAGCTACCATTAGTGTGAGAAGTGGTGGCTGCGATCTGTTGAGATAGTATATTCTTCCGCCATTTGGTACAAATCCAAATCGCTCTACCATAGAAAGTAAATTTTGTATCATTCCACGAGCTGTTTCTGTCATGTCGCTCAGAAGCAGACCTTTCAGGATCCAGTATGTGTCCCAGTAGTAAAATTCTTTGAATCTTCCACCAGGAATGATGAAAGGATGTGCAACAGGTATCAAAGAATGAGTTTCCGGATGATCAACTACATGGTGGGATACCTTTCTTGTCAACGTAGGCCAAATACTGATAACGCTTTGCGCAAATTTTCTCACCACAGGATCGGTAATTTCCTTAATAATTTTCGGTTCGTGCTTGAAATCTCGGGGGTAAAATTCTTCCAGCTCGCCGATAGACTTGAAGTTTTTATATACGAATTCTTTTATCTGTTCTCTTGATGGATTTTCATCGTTCTCTGACATCAATTTATCAAACCTTCTCAACGTCTCATTCAAGGGATGTATCATAGCCATGTCAACGAAAGTTTTTGAATCATTGAATATCTTTGTTGTTTGAACTAAATGAAGTAGATCTCCTTGACAGTAAACAGAACTATAACATGATGGTTTCGTTGAGACAGAGAGACAGAGAGGGATCAAAGTCATAATGGTGAAAAATTGTTTCCATGTTCTCGCTGTAAGAAACCAATATCAGTAATATATATAATTCAAAATTAACTCAGTCAGTACTCACGCATTAATAATTTAGAAAAAATTGCGTAATTTACTATTTTAGGTTACTTTAAACATTTCTTGAGATGATGTCACAATCTATGGGTGTCATACGCATTTGACATATTTGGCAATAATAAAGAGCAGGTTAGGTTGCGTTAAGGGACCCTTAACGCAATGAACAATAGATCCGTGAACATGGCTGACAGTCATACTGTCACCTTACTGGCACGAAAACTGTGTTGCTTAGAAATACCACGAGAGCTTGCTCGAGTGGTGTTTTGTACAGCAACACAGTTTGAGCGCCTGGCAAGGTAAAAGTACTAGAAAAAGCTGCATTTTGAAGGGATATTCGATCAGACAAAAATTTAACGAATACATTATATTGAGGAAAAAACTCGTATTGCAGGAACGGTTCATCTTGTGTAATCGATGTCAGTTGAACCGTCTAACCGTCAAACTGAAAAACAAACAAAAACAATTAAGTAAGGATGCCGTATCATTATTAGTACAGTTACCACAGAAAAATGGAAGTCACAAGTGAAGAATGAATCATAGCACTTTGAAACTCGGCACACGACTTCTCAACATTATGTATTGTTAGAAAAAAAATGTTTACCAAAAAATCAGGGGTGGAACCCAAAAATATTTTTATTTAAAAAAATTATAATATTTTTTTGCTGTTGTTTCGGAAAGTATAAGATTTATCAAGAAACAATTTCAACAAGACGAAAGACAATTCAATTCTCCACAAGAAATATACTTAGTAATTTCTCACAAAATGCGCTCCTTTTCCCAGAAAACCTGATTGAATTCCGATATCAAATTTCAGGCTCGCGTTAACCCGCCACTGCCATTTCCGGCAGGGCCGAAACTTAGATTTGTCATAACTTTGCTAAACATTATAGTAGAAGGAAAATAAGAAGTGTATATCGCTCCTGAAGACTTCTACTTCCTCATTCAATGTAAGCTCCACACTTATCACAAAGTGGAGCTTCAAGATTAGTAGCCTTTTTTGAGGAATAAATTAAACTTTTTTAACTTGACTTTTATTTCCTCGTGTCAATATATTTTTCAACTTGACAACTCCCTACTTTATAATATTTTCGAAATACAAGGTGATAAAATGAAACAGTAAAACTATATCTTCATTCTTTACATTCTCCAACCTCCAGCCGAAGTAGTGAGTTTACGGGACGAACAAAGATTGAACACGCTGTTTTCACCTCGACGCTTCGAATTTGTCCATCTCTACCGGGAAGTGTTTTTAGTATTCTGCCCATTTTCCATCTACTCCGTATGCTAGGGTCAGGTAAAGCTACGACATCCCCAACTTTCAGAGACGGATTTTTGTCTTGCCATTTCTGTCTTCGCTGCAGTGATGGAAGATAAAGTGTAATCCACTTTTTCCAGAATTCTTCTGCCATGATCTGTGCAATTTTCCATTGCTTTCTTCCGAACAAATCTTGTGATGTAAGAGCACTTGGTGAATTTTCAACATTAGCTGAACCAATAAGGAAGTGCATAGGTGTTAAAGCCTCTAAATCATTTTCGTTGCAGGAAACATATGTGATTGGTCTGGAATTGACCATACTTTCAGCCTCTAGAAGAAAGGTTGTGATGACTTCTTCTTTTGGATTTTGTTCCTTCAACATCTTGTATAAAACCTGCTTGATAGATTTAACCATTCTCTCCCAAACTCCTCCGGTATGTGGTGCTGCAGGTGTATTGAATAGTTATTTTTGTATCTAGTGCGCGAAATGCTACTTTGGTGATCGAGAACTGATTTTTTTTAACGAGGCGCAGCCGAGTTAAAAAAAATAGTCGAGATTACCAAAGTATTTCGCGCATGAGATGCAAACAAAATTTTTTCTACAAACGTCAAAAATATTGTTCTAAAATAAATAATAACTATGAAAAATAGTATTGAACTGGCTTAAATAATTTTTCCAAATCAAGTAATTACTGTAGGGTTTCTATGCATCTTGACTGTAACTATGGAAATAAAATGGCATTTGTTGACAATTATTTCAAAGTGACAGTTCTCGATAATTATTTTTTGACTTTTTATTCGCGTCAATTTCGTGCGTGATATTTATTATTGTAAAAGAATGGAAATTTCGAGCGACGATGAACTAAGCAGTACCCCACCTAACTTGATCGATGCGGCCAATTCCGTTATTTCCAACCTTTTACCGGAGAAATCGAGGCGCCAGTATGAAAATGCATATCAGCAATTTAAAGAGTGGTGTGAAGCAAATAAAGCCAGAAAAATATCCGAAAATGTGCTGTTGGCATATTTTGCACAGAAGTCTAAGAAGCTGAAGTCTTCCACGTTATGGGCAATGTATTCTATGTTGAAGGCAACACTCAATGTTAAAGAAAACGTGGATTTTAAGAAATTTACCAAGTTGGTTCCATATTTGAAAAAATTGTCAGTTGCAAATCATCCTAAGAAATCTAAGGTATTGACTAGAGAGGAAGTTGATCAATTCATAAGAGAGGCAGATGATGAAACCTATTTGTTGGTTAAGGTAGATTTTTGATGATTGTTTTATATGTTTTTTGAATTACTGATTTACTTTTAGGTCGTTTTAATACTGGGTATTTCGGGTGCTTGCCGCCGTGACGAACTCACTAAAATGACGGTCGATGACATAGAAGATAAAAATTCCATTTTGATTGTTAAAGTACCCGATACAAAAACGAATATACAACGAATTTTTACAGTTTCAAATTTATATTATACTGACTTTTACCGAAAATATGCGGCTCTTCGTCCAAGTTATGCTACCAGTCGCCGATTGTTTTTGAAGTATCAAAATAAGAGATGTTTTAACCAAGTTGTTGGAATAAATAGTATTGGAAAGATGCCTAGCTTAATAGCAAAACACCTAAAATTACCAAATCCTGATGTCTACACTGGTCATTGTTTTCGGAGAACATCAGCCACACTCCTTGCTAATACGGGGGCCGATATATGTGTTTTGAAGCGACATGGAGGATGGAAATCTTCGACTGTGGCCGAAGGATACGTGGAGGATTCTATCAATAACAAAATTCAAATATCAAATAAAATTTTAGACTGTGAAATTTCAAGATCAAGTGCTGTCACCTCTACGGCAGTTGCTTGCAAGTCAAAAATGGATAGTCTTCCAACCCCCGAAACTACGATATCACGAGCTGAATCTGAGTTATCTGGTTTAGGAATAAATATTGGTTCGTGCACTGGCTGCACCATTAATGTTAACATTGTAAATAACAAATAAAATTAGGTAGTGTAAAATTTTCTCACAATTTGAAAACCTTAATTATTGTTCTACATTAATAAATAAACGATTTTTTGTTTTTTGCTTGATTGAGGACCATATATATAGGTTAGAATTTGAAAATCCCATATAGTTTACATGCAGTGTGCGAAATATATTTCGCACATTACTTCGCGCACGGTGTCATGGTAACGAAGGAAAATGAAAAAAAGTGCCACTTCGCATACTGTTGTCAATGTGCGAACCTTGTCATTTTTTGACGTTTGTAGAAAAAAACCATTTTATATGTTTTGATCCAAGCTCTGCTAAAATTTTGTTTTGGTCTAACTCTTCCAGATATTTTTTCATCTCATTTTCAGCCCCAATGAAATTTTTTCCGTTGTCAGAATGTAATTCGATTGGTTGACCTCTCCTCGCAATAAATCTCCTTATTGCCATCAATGCCGAATCAGTATTCAAAGAATTGGCTACTTCTATATGGACTGCTCTCGTATTGAAACAGGTAAACAAGGCACCATATCTCTTTTCGACGCTTCTCTTCACTTTAACTGTAAGTGGGCCAAAATAGTCAAGACCACAATAGCTGAAGGGTCTGCAATAGGTTTTCAGACGACATTCTGGCAACGGAGACATTTCAGGTTGTATTGCTTTAGCTTTATAAATCTTACAAAACTGACAGTTACGAATTTGCATTTTCACAGTCTGTCTCATTTTCAGAAAATAAAATTTCTGTTTTAAGTTGTTCAGCACAGTCTCTTGTCCAATATGTTTAACCATCTCGTGATAATATTGTACTAGCAATCTGACGACAATTTCATTTTTACCGGAGGGCAAAATAATAGGGAATTTGATGTTGTAATCAACTTCGGCATATTTAATTCGACTATCCATCCTCAAAATACCGTCTTCATCTAGAAATGGAGAGAGTTGATATATTTTTGAATGATTATCTATTTTTGTTCCTTTTTCCAAATTCATAATTTCCTTCATAAAATGGCATCTCTGAACTTTCTTCCACCATAAGTTTTCCGCTTTAGATAGCTCGTCTACCGTTAACTCTCCTTTCTGTTTGGATGTACTGGTTCTTATATTGTAAGCAAATCTTATCATCCAAGCTGTACTTCTCATCAATCTCATCCATGTTGAAAACCTCTGTACATCTGGTAGAAAATCCGCCTTTTCTTTGACTAAATTCATGTATTCTTTCTCTAACTCTGCCTTGCTTTCTTCTTCCTCCTTTTCCACCGGCCAACATTCTTCTGGCATTTTCAAAAAATCAGGACCTTGTAGCCAAAAAGAATTGATGGAAAAATCAATGTTGTTTTTCTGTTTTGTGGCTAAATCAGCAACGTTCAAGTTTGAAGGTACCCATTTCCATTTCGATATATTAGTTAGTTCCAAAATTTCTTGTATTCTGTGAGCCTCAAATATTTTCAGCCTGTTTGAATGCGATCTCAGCCAACTCAAAACAATTTTTGAGTCCGTCCACCAAAAAATGTCAGAAAGGTGGTAGCTTGACTAATGAGATTCGCCAATCTAGCTGCCATAACAGCACCCTGAAGTTCCATGCGAGGCACTGTCAGCGTTTTATTCATCGGACCCAATTTACATTTCGATGAAACTAGGGATACTTTTATCTCGTTATTTACTGATTTTATACGATAGTAGGCAACTGCTGAAAATGCTCGATCACTACCATCACAGAACAAGTGCATTTCAACATATTCAAGATTTTTCTCCATAGGAAAATACTGCCTTGGAATTGTGAATGTTGCAATATTCCTAATATTTTCACACCAACTTCGCCAATTTTGCACAATGTCTTCTGGAATTTTCTCATCCCATCCTACAAACTTCCTCCAGCAGTCTTGGAGTATAAGTCTTCCTTTTATTATAAGCGGTGACAAAAAACCAAGAGGGTCAAAAACTGTCATGACTATTCTTAGGAGATCTCTTTTCGTTGGAATTCTCTGACCATTCATAAGTTCTGGAGAAATGTTCGTAAATTTGAATTGAAATACAAAGGTATCGCTGTCCGTATTCCAAAACAGTCCCAAAATTCTTTCCATATTTTTTGAGTCTAGGTTTAGTGTCTTTTTGTTTGCCCTGTGACTTTCTGGGATGGATTCCAATACTTCTTTCGAATTACTCAACCAGTTTACCATGTCGAAACCACCAGCTTTGTGAACTTCTATAACTGACTTGATTGTATCAATGGCTTCTTGCAAAGTGTTTTTACAATCAAGATAGTCGTCGACATAGTGTTGCTCACACATTATTCTGATAATATCTGGGTATCTTTCCTTGAATAGACTAGCGTTATAATTCTTCACATATTGAGCTATCGATGGGGAGCATACGGATCCAAATATCATTGCTCGCATCTCATAAATGTCAGGCTCTCTGTTTCTATCCATTCCTCTGAACAAAAACCTTTGGCAACCCCTGTCCTCCTTCCGAATCAACACCTGGTGGAACATATCCCGTATATCACCACAAAACGCATATTCGTATTCCCGGAACTTGGACAAAATGGCCACCAGTGATGGATAAAAATCTGGGCCTGTGAGAAGATAGTCGTTGAGGCACACTCCAGATATCTTAGCAGCTGCATCGAAGACGAGTCTGAATTTGCCAGGTTTGTTCGGGTTTTTAACGCCGAAGTGTGGAAGATACCATACTCGTCCATTATCATTTATATTTTCCACCGATATTTTCTCTGCGTAGTTTTTTGTTAGGTAATCTTCCAATACATCCAATAATTGAGGGTAGTCTGGATTCGAATGACAAATTTTCAGTAATTTGTTCTTGCCCTGTTTGTAGATCGAAGATCACAACCTGGTACAGCGTGAAGAAAAGCTACATTTTTCGATAGGTGTGGATATTTAAAGCTGCTGTTGGAATACCAGCGATCTACTTCTCGTGCTTTTCCTTTTTTCAAAAAAATATGTTCTGTGTACTGGGAACCAATTGCGTGAGAAGTACAATCAACAATTTCTCCAACTATAATTATATTGTTTTCTAGTCAGATTAAGTGAATCGTCATCTTCTTCTGCAATTATTATTATTGCGCGTTTCAGATTTTTTTTATATAAAAAAATTATCTCGGCTCCCAGTGATCGTAGGAATTCAATTTTCTTTAAATGCGTGAAATCATGCTAGAAATCTGTTTTCATAAAAGTCATTTCTATAAAAACAAAATTAAGAAACTTATTTGATAGATCTTTTCAATACCTATATCTTCTTGTTTCAATTTTTTTCGATCGGAGCTGTGTTTTTTAGTTATCAGCAAAAAACTGCTTTTCGCAACTTTGCCAATTGTTTAGTTTATGTACGGTAATCACTATCGAGTCGCATGAAATGTAAACTCATACTGAATTTTAATTTCCTATACGCTCATATTTTTTTTCTGGATATTAATTTTTGCACATTTAACATTGGGCCGCTTCCTCGTGTCTTGGACTAGCAGTAACCTGTTTAAATGCAGAAAAAGATTATATTTGATATTAATCAATACATTGATAGGAACCGCTTGTGGGGTGAAAAATTGATCAAGTTTTCATCACAAGTAATTTTGTCAATGGCAAACTCATTATAAATGCCCATTATAACAAATATTCCATGGGAAAAACACCTCATCACAATCATTTTTTATAAATATCGATTTAATGTTGGCCGGTTCAGAGGACTCTTACTATACTGTGGAAATGTACAATTCTTGTAAAATTTCAGTGTTTAATTATATGATCATTTTATATTTCCTTATAACTAGGCAAATTACTTCTATGGAAAGTAAACAAAATAATAGAGAAATTAAATGTTTATAAACCCTGGTGGAACAATTAGATTTATTTCTTGATTTTAAAGCCTCCTACTGTTATATTACGCCTCAGTTCTGTATCATCCGTGAGATGGCGCTTGGATTGCTACAACTTGACAACTCCCTACTTTATAATATTTTCGAAATACAAGGTGATAAAATGAAACAGTAAAACTATATCTTCATTCTTTACATTCAAATATAACATGTGAGTATCTGAGTACCCAAAATGTGTTTCATCCCACTTCACATAACCCCTCTACGATATTTACGGAGGATCCGAAAGTCATGGATATTTTAGTTGATATGAAATGATTATACTGGAGTAGGAATCAGTACGCTCTTTGTACCATATACAACGATTTTAGACTAGTGAGACACGTCTTACTTATACATACCAAAGAAAAAAGTGGGTTTTTCTCCTGCCTCAGTTTTCAACTCACCGATAATCCCGGCAATTTCTTCAGTAAATGTTGAAAATAATCGCTCATACACATCCTACATAAAGAATGAAATATGTGATTTCAAGCTTGAGGTTTGCACTTCACAATAGTGTTAATAAACATATGAATATGCAGGATATGATTAAGTGATTATTTTCAACATTCACTGAAGAGAATGCCGGTTTTATGGGTAAGTGTAAAATGAGGCAGGAGTAAAAAAAGTTTTTTTTGACATGTATAAGTGAGACCTGTCACACTACTCTAAAATTGTTTCATATGGTCCAAATAGGGTATGGGTTGCTGCTTTGGTATAATAATTCCATATTATTTACTAAATTATTCATGATTTTCAGATCATCCGCAAAAATCTCCGTGAAGTGCGACAATAGTAATTTACGTAACAAGTCCGGAAAAAACTGTTTTCGGACGTGTTGCGTACACAATTTTTTCGGCAACCGTGTAGAATAACAAATTGAGACACATTTATTTTTTATATTTCTTTGTAGAAGAAAATTTCGAACATTTTAATTCTTGTTTGTATTAAATATCGAAATGCGAACAGAAGATAGGTACTAACAGAAACATTCTCATTTTTATTTATATAAATATTTTTGTTGAAATTCGAGCATTTCCCGGACTAGTACGAAAAGTACGTACTTCCCGTACTAGTCCGGGAAATGATACTTTCTCAAAGAAAAATCGTTCGGGAAGTAGGTACTTCCCGGACGGTTGCCGAAAAAACACATTTTAGGTATACTTACTCAAATACTCGCATATTATATTTGATATGCAATTTTCCTTCTCCGATCATTTTTAGCTGAGTTATGACCAATCAAATATTCGTCTCCGCCAGAACTTTCAGTGGCGGGTAAGCGTGAACCTGAAATTTGTTGTCGTCGTTCAATCACGTTTTCTAAGAAAACGAGCGTATTTCATAAAAAATTACTAGTAATCATTTTTGTGGAGAATTGAATTGTCTTTCACCTTGTTGAATAACTCTGACAATCCTTTTTCATGATACAGGGTAGTGATACATAACAATTTTAATAGAGGGTAATTATACATAATAATTCACCGCCATTTAATAAAAATGAATAAACCTCAAAGATCTAAACGATCAACAGGTTTTCTAATCCTAGTAGAACATCGCAATTGTTCAATTGTTTCGGGGAGGGCAGGAGAGTTGCTACTTCTGTGCCATCTCCCACCCCTTCCTTTCCCCCCTGTTTCATGTTCATCTTATTGCCTGTGAAATATATTTTAGTTGTATAAATTAACCCCCTATTTATTTATTTATTTATTTATTTGATCAGCCGGTCATGCAGCCGGTCAGGGTTCTACACCCACCCGGGCCAGGCTATTTTTTTATAATTTTTATTTACATCTTGATATTTTTAAGTCAATTTTAAATAAATTACTTATTTGTTAAGAGGTAGGACACTTTATTGCTATTTTAGTTTTTCTAACAATAAAAATAAATATTGAGTTACAATACTTGCATTCTTTAAATTTATGCAGTTGTAGAAAAAGTATAGTGTCCAACATGTGGGGAAAGTAACTTTCATAAAAGGAATTTTATTATACCATCGCTCAGTAGGAAAATTGGGTTGAATATTAGAATAAAACTTTCCTTTAATTTTAACATCATGTTCCCATTGATTGTAAAACTCTTGTAAAATCTCTCTATACGAAGATCACAGGAAAACCCCAGTTTATCTCTCTTTAAATCCAATGGAACATTGAGTACTGAACCTATTTTAGCAAGCTGATCAGCGTTTTCGTTCCCTTCAATATTAGAATGTCCAGGAACCCATATAAATGTAAAGGTAATCTCATTTAAAGACGCAAGATATGCCATTTGCTTAGTATTCATTGTTATATAATCAATGTCAAATGAAGTATTTATGTTAATAATTTTACTCAAGGCAGATTTAGAATCAGAAATTATGAAAACATTAGCAATGTTTTTTTCTAAACATACACTCATAGCCTGATGTATGGCTATAATTTCGGCGACACATATGTTAATATTATCTTTACTAGCAGAAAAGCAAAAATCTACCTGAGGAATGTATATTCCATATCCAACTCTTTCCCTAGTTTTAGAAGCATCAGTATATACACAGGTATGAGAGTCTTTTATCTTATCCTCAAAAAATTTAAATACGTAGCATGATTATCATACTTATTTAAACCCAAATCAATATAGTGTGGATTATATAAGAGAATTTCTAGGTCATATCTATAGCAAGGAGGAATTTAGCTTTTGTATATATCAGAGTGGTATTTGTTAGTCCGGTTAAAGGCCTCCACCAGAAGAGCGATCTATCTCGTTCGCCAATAGCCTAACTTATTGTCGCATATAATTTTTAAAGTAAGAATAATTTCCCTAATGGGCGGGAGGTGGTCTAATCTTTTAAGAATAAATTTCGGCGCTAACCATTTCCTTCTGAATTCTAATTTGACATATTTGAAAGATAAATACAAAGACATTTTTTCACCAGGGCTGGAAACTTTCACAAGAGGTGTCATGTCCATTAAGCTGAAATCTGATAATTTAGTTCCAACATTTTTTAGAGCAAGGCCGTTACCTTTTGCCATGAAGGAGAAGGTTGAAAAGGAGTTGGACCGTTTAGCTGCAGTAGGAGTCATTGAACCGATAGAGTATTCTGAATGGGGGACTCCAATCGTGCCTATATATTGAAAAGAGATGGGCCGGTAAGAATTTGTGGAGATTTTAAGGTAACAGTGAATCCTTTTGTTGAAATTGATCCATTTCCTTTACCCAGGATTGAGGATCTCTTCGTCAAATTACAGGGTGGGGTTCATTTCACGAAATTGGATTTTTCAAATGCTCATCAACAAATTTGTTTGGATGATCAATCAAAAAAATTTGTTACTATTTCCACACATAAAGGGTTATTCAGATACACTCGAGCTCCATTTGGTATCTCAAGCATTCCTGCAAAATTTCAAAGAATAGTATAATCTTTATTACAAGGATTGAGGGGGCCGTTTGTTTTTTGGATGATATTGTGATAACAGGTAAAGATCGAATTAATCACATCAAGGCATTGGAAGAAGTCTTGGCTCGGTTGAAAGATGCTGGTCTGAAGTTATCTTTGGAAAAATGTAATTTATTCAAGGAAAAAATTACGTATTTGGGGTATGATATTGACAAAGATGGACTTCACACATCAGACTCAAAAGTTGAAGCAATCAAAAATGCACAAGAACCAAAAGATTTAACTTTTCTCAAGTCTTTCTTGGGATTAGTTAACTATTATGGTAAATCAATTCCGAATCTTTCAACAATTTTAAATCCATTATTCAAATTATTGGAAAATCTTCAAAGTGGGAATGAACAAATGAATGCCAAATTGCATTTAAAAAAATCAAAGAGCTTTCAAGTTCAGCTAAATTATTAGTACATCATAATCCAGACCTACTTTTATATTTGATCACAGACGCTAGTGATTCGGGTGTAGGAGCGATGATAACTCATATATTGCCTGATGGTATAAAAAAACCAATAATCTCAAGAATGGTGGAACGATTCACCAGGAATGAGACAGGCCAAAGAGTTTATCAAAAAACCGTTGCCAAAATTCACAGAATATCTACTAAACCAGAGAAGGAGCAATACTAGAATAATAGTTGGACTCCTCACAGGGTATTGTAGGCTCAACAAACATATGAGAACTATTGGTCTGGCAGAAGAAAAGCTATGCAGGTTCTGTCAGCAAGAAAAGGAAACATCGGCACACATACTATGCCACTGTGAGGGTTTGTCAAGGCTAAGGTTTCTAACACTGGGAGAAGAAAAACCAAAATCTCCCGGATACATGGGAGTTCTGAAAACTGGCCTATGGAGCCTCGTGACGAAGACAGGGCTAGATAAAGAACTCTAAACGATTTCGAGGGCGAACACAATAGATCTGAAAAGGTCGCGGTGTTGATGCTTATGGCTCGGAAGCCCCAAACTAATCTAATCTAATAGAAAAACCAATTGCTTATGAATCACGAACTTTATCTTCTGCGGAAAAGAAATATTGTCAAATAGAAAAGGAAGGTTTGGCAGTGATATTTGGTTTGGGTGAATTTCATTCATATTTATTTGGTTGAAAATTCACGTTAGTTATTGACAAAAAACCTTTATCCTACATTTGGCATCCAAATAAAATTATTCCCCAGTATTCTGCGAATAGATTGAGAAGATGGGCTCTTATATTGTCAAATTATCAATACGACATCAAACTTGTGAAATCTGAAATCAGGCTGACTCTTTATCTAGAGTTCCGTTACCTGTGGAAAAGCATTCAATTGAAAATGTTGATTTGAATTTTATGGAATATTGAGACGATACATCGGGGTAAAGAAAGGCATGAATGTTACAATCCCGAATACAGAAAGGAAGTCATGATTCCTGGCGACCTCAGGGTTAGGTCCCTGAGCGAAGTTTTTGACTCCAAGATGGCCTAGCCATATAAGGTGGTCAAGGGACGGATCTGATAGGGATCTCTATATACGAGGTGGTGTGGAACACCTACCAGGGCAAAACAAAACCCTTCGTTACACTAGCATTGAGGATAGTCGCCTAGTCCGTCTCATTTTCTGGGATATATTTACCCTATGGCTTTCTGCCATCTCATACTCGACGATAGGATACATTTCCATCATCAGCACATAGGGTGGTAGCCAACCTGCCCAATCTGATACCTTGTTTGAAGCCAGGTTCATACTGATTCCGTTTTGTTCAACCTGAAAATCATCCATTGAACCGGAGGGATTGGGGAGATTTGGACATGGATTCGAGACACCAACAATAAAGGCCAGATAAAACTTACCATAATTTTTGCAAAATTATTTATTCGTAATATTTGCTGAATTAGTGATTTCCACATTTAATTTAACATAATGTTTATGTAATGTGCACCTTTGATGGTTTGATGAAACTTTATTTAAAATAGCCTCCGCCCAGTACTGTGCGAATGCTAGATTCTTGATATCGCACTAAGTTATAATGATGAATGTTATTTTGAATGTCTCTGAATTTCTACCGTAATTGAGACCTACATTGAGGGCTTTCGATTTTTCATATTACTTAAATATACCTAGGTTGTTTTTATTTCAATACATATTACTTACTAATAATATTAGCAAGACATTCTGCTCTTCATGTTCAGATTTCTAACAGTGATTCCTCGGCTCATACGAGTACAGGTTGAGATTTAATCAATGTTAATTTCAGTTATTGTAAATATACAGGGTGTCCCAGAATAAAGGGGACAAACTCCGAGGGTAGAATCCTCACTTCATTTTAAGGCTGAAAGTTGCAATAAACATATACCCTAAAATGAGTATTAACCGAGCTACAGGGTGTTGAAAGTGACACAAAAAAATATATTTTCCGGAATAACTCCATAACGGCTTAACTTTTCTTGATGAAATTTGGTATGTCACTTGACAGCATTGTTACGTTTTAAATCACCTTTGCCCTGAAAATAAGGGTAGGCACCGACTAAGTAACTCAGTGGAGTCGGGGTGGGTTTATAAAGTACTTTATCAGCTAAGGTATTTTTATACAGAATATTTTAAGAAAGGGGGGGGGGCGCCAAGTAATTTCACTAATTATACCTACCTCTCTAAGAAAGAAAACATCTGAAATCACTAAACAATTTACTTATCAGTCTCGGCAAAGTTTTCACAAGATTGTGGCCATAGATACAGAAACAGGGTATATAACAAAGGTGAATAATAACTAGAAAAAAAAACACTCTCGAGAGTACCGCCTCACAATCAAATCGAAATTCCCCAAATGAAAGCTATACTGCCAAGCCACTTCAAATTTGATTGAAGTCCGTCACAAACCTCAAAATTCTAAATATGTTTTGTATGACTTTCAGAACGGTGTTTGAAAAATATCAAACGAATAATATTCAATAAAAATATTTCAGTCCAACACTGCCTTATTTCCCAATGAAACTCCAATCAAAAGTTCCTCGCTTACATTAAGAGAGGCTCGTGTTCGAAAAAGAAAGAAAAGAATGTCACGATAAACCCATAAAAGAACTGCCACTATGTGGTACTTATCGATTCGCCGATTTCCAAATGTCTCAGTTGTCGTTGTTTGATTCCTCGTTATTTTCTTTGGAATTATTATTATTATCTTTGGGATTTTTGTTATTTTCCAGAATTTATTTGTGCCAGCTCATTCCAGGGGTGCATTCCATTCAGTATTTCTTTCTAACTTTCCACCAATCGACCTCCTATCTCTATTAAAATCCAGCCATAAAACGCCTGAAATATCATAATTCATGTCAACCACGTACCAGTAGGAACCATTGAACACCTGAGAAAACTCACCTTTAGTGCGAAAACCCAATGCAATCTAAAAGCGTTTCCACGAAATGTCTTCAAATAGTAAATCCACAACTATGCCTAAAGATGATGGCCCAATCAAACGAATAGCCCAAACACATCATCTCGCAGTGTGATACAACGAAAAAGCCGTTTAAAACGAATTTCCTTAGAAGTTTCGGTGTACACAATATTTTTCAATTGGACTACCCTTCTCACCGCCGGCGCCGGGGCCGTATCGAATCAGGAACCTACCAATGCGTTTTTTTCTATCTGTACAAAAACTCCGGCTGGGCTGTGTTAAAAACTTAGTGAATATTTAACACTCCGAAAAACTTTTCATGAGACCAATAATAATATAAGACTATAACAACAATAACATAATACAGGGTGTTTTTGACTTAGCCTAATCAAAGAAAATCGAATCCCTCTAATTCAATTTCTAGAAGAATATGGAAATGGAATAATGGAATATAATACCGTGCGATCCAAAATGATAGGAATAAAATTCGTAATAGCATTCAGTTTCATATTTCAAGGCAAATCATGTGTTTGCAAATCTATACAGGGGCGTACGGCAGGTGGGTACCCCTATTCGCTCCTCCCCAACTTTCACGCCACTGGATTAATATCGATTTCGTCTTCTTTTTCTTAATCCCCAATATTTCCTATACAAAAAAGAAATACGTTTCGTTTCACACATATCAACGGTTTTCGAGATATTTAAAGTTGAATAAGTGGGTGCGTATGTGGTACGGATGGATACTCATTAGTGATTATTTTGTTAATGGCTATGTAAGTTTTAAATATCGTGAAATTTTTGTGAACGAAATCCCTCGTAAATGCCAACAATCTTCGAAATATTTGAATTTACTCATTGCAAGGTATGAAATATGTTGGTTATAATGTTATAAATAGTTACCGTCACATTCCTTTCAAAAATAGTAAAGATTTTGATACGCACGCACTTAGTCAACCTCGGAGTTTGTCCCCTTTATTCTGAGACACCCTGTATGGAGATATCTGTACAGTTTTTTCACCTTCCTTATCCCATCTAGGTACATGTTATAGGTTGACAACATGATCGCTCAATCTGGAATGAATTATTTTTGTACAATTGTTTTATATTGGGTCGTATGCATAAACCTGTAGCAAATGCTTTTACTCGGATTCCTTGAAAGAAACCTATTCATTTTGTTAATCAATGAGAGAGACAAACATATAGTATAAGCATGTGCTAGCTTTTATGCATACGACCCATTGTCTTATTTTCTTGATTTGAATAGGGTAACATTTTCTTTTGAATTCATTCATTCAAATCAAGCCTAGGTAAGCTTCAACTCTTAACAACTTTTGAAGCTTATTAAAAAATATATTATCAATATAAAGTTCATTACACAATAGATAACCCCGCCCTCCATGCTCTCCAGACTATATCGCTAACGGGATTGTAACCTTTCATCATCCAAATTTTCCAAAAGGAAAGTAGAACGTTACAGCTTGTTGCAAATAATCTCGAAAGATTTACTACACATGAAATATTTTGAACGCACCTTGTAACCGTTGCAACCATATCCTCCAATTTTGTTGATTGTTCTAACGGCTCAATATGAAATGACGTTTGAATTTGTAGCATCGGTGTTGAAACGATTGCAATTCCATTCGTATCTGGAATTCTCTATATTATGAATGTTTCTACTTTACTATGCCAGTCGCCAAAACTATTGTGTGTTGAATAATTTGTAATTAAAAGTGGGAATTGAAAAATATACCTCTTTTTCAAAATATCTTTATTCCGTAACTATGTATAATACAAATCTCGGTTTTTATTCATTTTTCCAAAGCAATCTTCATTTTGTTGTACATATGAAGCGTATCCAACAACAACATTACCAAAAAAAATATTTTTAATACTTATTTGTTTAATAGTTATACCAACAACAAAACATCAACATTTATGAATAGAACATTTTCGAAAATTCAGGATCAAATGATTTTAAATTTTCTGCTATCCATCTGTCGGCACTGGAGTTCATTTCTTCATTGAAATAGTTTTTCCAGTCCCCACGTTTTCCAGACCTGATAAATCTTTTTTCATTTGTCATCAAAATTCCTAAATCTTGCAACTCGTCTTTATTTACTGATCTATTATTCCTAAAATTGTCTATCTTCAGATGATTCTCCAATATTCCATATTGTTCATCAGAATATTTTTTTCCCAGAAAATCGGATACTTTTTCTATGACATTTCGTAGGTCCTGAAATTGAAAATTATTACTTACATTTTTGAATCTTGTAAAATGATTTTTTATAAATCAAATAATGCGGTTGCAATAAAGTTTTTAAAAATTTCCTTTGTTCATTCTTGATAAAAGTTTGTGATTATTTGGATAATCCAGCATCTATGTCCAGTCAAGATTTGACAATGTGAGATGCGCCAACGATAAACAGAGAAGGTATAACTATCTACTACCAACTTTTATTTTAGATAACAAGGACGACTGGTCTACTGCGCCCCCAATATCCACATTCATAGCTAGATTTGCCAGGCTGTGAGGAAGGGTACTCCTAATAGGGAGCTAGATGAAATTTCGATGGGAAGTATAATAAAAAAGCTTTATCCACAATCACCTTATAATTGAAGTTTTATCCACACTTATGAACCGTATAAAGTACCACTTTATCCACTAGTGGAATAATGAAATTACTTTATTCCACTAGTGGAATAATGAAAAATACAATCTTGAATATCAATCACATTTTACTTATTTATTATTAATATTAACATTAACATTTATATTAATAGACATTTCGTTCTTCGTTTTATCATAATTCAACACCTCCCGATATTTTTGTATGCTATTTCAATGATTTTTGAGGAGGTGACAGCCGCTGTTAGAGCAAAACGTCAAATCATTTTGTGATGAAAAATTTCCGCGATTCTGATTCTAAATGAATGTGATTGTGAATAAAACGTTGTATTGCATGCGTATTTTAGATACATTTTATTTGCTTAAGAAATTTAAACGCTCGAGCTTCGCTCTCGCGTTTAAACATTCTTGCGCAAATAATATGATATCTAAAACACTTATACAATAAATAACTATTTATTCTGATGCTAACCTTGTTTTCTATTCATACCCGACACAATTAATTTTGACGAATGTCAACGACTGAAATCATATTTATCTATTGTATAAGTGTTTAAGATAGCATTTTATTCGCCCAAGAATTTTCTTAAGCGAATAAAAATAAATGTATTTTAAACATGCATGCAATACAACGTTTTGTTCAAAATCACATTCATTTAGAATCAGAGTCGCCAAAATTTTTCATCAAAAAGTGATTTGACATGTTGTTTTGCTCTGACAAGCGGCTGTCACCTCATCGAAAATCTTTGAAATTACTTACAAAAATATCGCGAGATGTTGAATGGTTGCTTATAATTTTCGATTTAATATAAATGTTAATGTTTACATTAATAATAAATAAGTTAAATGTGATTGATTCGAGATTGTATTTTTTATTATTCCATTAGTGGAATAAAGTAATTTCATTATTTCAATAGTGGATGAAGTGGTACTTTATAGGTACATAGGTGTGGATACAACTTCAATTATTTATAAGGTAACAGAAATAAATCTATTATTTAACAATGAGCTGCTTATCAAGTTAGAAACTATATGTCCTGCCATACCAAGAATCTCAATGCAATTTTCCCATACAATATAGGAATATGTTTGGGTCCAAAAACCTTCAGAAAATAACTACGTTCCTGGCTAATACCACGACGAACGTTGATACATCCAATGAATTTCCGTGCAAAGTTCCTACAAGTCTATCTCCGCAATTGGTAGTTGCATGGAAAATGTTAATTGAAACATTTGGACCACCTTTAGATCGATTTCTGGGTTCTTGCCCTGATCAGTATAGGGTAGGTCCCTGCAGACAATAATCAATGTCTGCAACAAATGGTCCAATTATCAATCCATGTATAGGCAAAAGCTGAGACACCACCCGCAGATCGGTGTTAACCAAACTACGAGCGCCATCTCAACATCAGCCCAACTAAACAATACCCACATGTTCGCAATGAAGGAAGTATCATAACAGAAAGAAATCTATTATTCAGCAATGAGCTGCTTATCAAGTTAGAAACTAGATGTCCTGCCATACCAGGATGCTCACTGCAATTGTCCTATACAATATAGGAATATATTTGGGTCAAATATAGGAATATATATAGGAATATAGGAATATATTTGGGTCAAATATTGTATAGGAAAATTGCAGTGAGCATCCTGATATGACAGGATATCTAGTTTCTAACTTGGCAAGCAGCTCATTGTTAAATAATAGATTTCTTTCTGTTATGATACGTTCGTTCATTGCGAACAAGTGGGTATTGTTTAGTTGTGCTGAGGTTGAGATGGTGCTCGTAGTTTGGTTAACATCGATCTGCGGGCGGTGTCTCAGCTTTTGCCTATACATGGACTGATAATTGGACCATTTGTTGCAGACATTAATTATTGTCTTCAGTGACCTACCCTATACTGATGAGGGCAATAATCCAGAAATCGATCTTTGCCGACATTTGGGCCGATGCCAGCGGCCTCGAAAGACTGTTTATCATTAATTTTTCTTCGGGAACAGCTGGCGGGTTGTACCGCCAGGCTAGCCCACTTTGGTGGAGCCCAGACTTTAGGACTCACGTCACACGTATGCCGATCGGTTTCCATCGGATTGCACTCCCTCTATCGGGCTCGTGCTGTTACCAAGTGGTGTATAGGGTATGCCAAGCATACCAATCAATATTTCATCGAATAAAAATCCGAAGGAAACCGATCGGCATACGTGTCACATGAGTCCTAAGAGTCCACAAGGGGGGGGGGTACGTTATAAAATCACATAAAAAAAACGTTCATATAAACGTGTGTCCTAACTTGCTTCGTTTCCGAGTAACGGGGTATCAACTGCGATGCCACTGGATCAAAATTCGAAATCTAATTTCATGAAAAAAGCTCCTTGTCACTACCAACAAAAACAAGAAGTTTAATCAGGATCGGCCTAAAGAATTTTGAGTATTTCATGAAAAACCGATTTTTTAATAAACATTTGACACCTCGTTACTCGGAAACGAAACAAGTTAGAACACACGTTTATATGAACTTTTTTAAAAAAAAATGTGACAAGGAATCACTACCTGAATTTGATGACATCATTTAAGATACACCCTGTATAATCTGGATGAAACTAACCCCTTACAACTCGAGTTAGTAGGCTAATTTTAATTTTGAGAGTAAGATTCAGATACTTGCCTCATTATTGTTTTCATTTTGAGTTGTGTTCCATCAACTTGATTTTAGACGTTCAGTAATAATATAAATTAGAGCTTTGTTCAGATAATTGACGCTTGAGTAGGAAACCCCTTCAGAGTTTGTTTCTTTAATGTTATCGAGTAGAGTTTTTGTGTTTTCTTTATTTCTGCTTTTTGAATTGGAGTCATTACATATTTTTTTTATACTACTTAAAGTTCTAGTAGAGTGGCAAAGCTGGTTTAATTAAACCTAGTTTTGTTTTTGTTGTTGTCAATTGTTTTCAAAATATGGTTTTTATTTATTCAATAGATGTATTCTAGATGGGTCTTGGTGGCGCACAGTTTGTGTTCTCGCTGGCTATGACAAGGTACGCGAGTTCGAACCACCGCGCTTACTGACCTCGTGCATGGCATCACACGTTAAAAGGTAAGGGTTACATATTCCCTAGCTAGCACAAGTCTCTCGAAGGCTTCTAAGGGTTGCTCGAGCCCCTCAAAATAGGAGGGAAGATCCATTTGCCCTACAAGGGAACACTTAACTGGTGTTCTCGAGACCAGTTAGCTTTCGGCATTAACATCTACAATCCGAGATGTGGCAGTATGCTGCTAATTGTAGGGAAAGGGCTGAACTATGGGGTGGAACGCAAGGTATCCAAAAACCCAGAAAAAAAAGGAAAAACCCGAAAAAACGCTCGAGAAAAACGGCTACGAAGAAGGAGAATGAATTTCCTGTTCCGGTTTTTTTTTACCTGGGATTTTTCCGTTTTTTTTTTCGTTTTTTTTGGGTTTTTTTCCGAGCGCATTTTTACCGTTTACCGAACGCAACAAACCCCAAAGATATCAACACCAACCATTGTACCATTTTATTACACTGTGCTGCTGTACAAAATAACACTCGAGCAAGTTCTCGTGGTGTTTCTATATAAGCAAAACAGTTTTCATGTCAGCAAGGTGAAAGTTTTTTTTGGAAATTCTACATATTGTCGGAATATATTACTGAAAACACTATATTTTCAGATTGCCTCATCATTACAATAGTCGTGGAAGTCAGATACGAACCAATGAAACAAAAAACATTTTGTTTTTCAATTCAGTGCCATCTGGTGTGGAGAAAATGAGAAAGTTCTCTATCATTATTTTACATCATTAAATATAAATATTCTAAAACAAATTTTTCTTTTCAATTTTCTCCAGTTATTGTTTGAAACTATTGACAAGCTAAAAGCAAATGCATCATGATCTCAGGCAACCCACGACACGCTCTGCATCTAGTGTCCGGGACCTTTATAGTCCAGTGTTTCCAATCTGCGTGTAATTACACAAAATTCTTGTAATCCTGTTATAGTCCGTGTAGCTTTCGTATAATGGAAATATTCGTGTAATTTCGTGTAATCCAACATGATGCAATAGGAAAGAAAAACCTGTTATAATATTTATATTTGAAGACATAACTCAATGACATATTCTGAGATCAGTGTTCTGTCACCATGATTAATAGATGACATTTCAACCTAATTGACCATATTCACCGTCGCCAAATTGTTATGCGACAATACCAACTTACCCAGGGTTTTCAACTAAGAATAACCAAATTTACTAATTACATACACGTCAGTGAAATTTTAAAATGATATTTATTTAGGCAGTAAAGGCATCAAAAAATGTTTGGTAGAGTAAGAGTGAGTTTAGTGAGTTTATTTCATTTTTAGATGAAAACTAAGGGCCCGTGTACAAACACGTTTTGGAATTTCCAAAAACATAAAAAAATATGATATTTTGAAATATAAAGAGAAATTTACGAAAGGTATTGTCAAAAATTGCACCGTTTTGTTAGCCGCATGTATAAAAGGCAAATATATAAAGTTCAAAATGTTTTACTTAGTTATAATAGTGCCAATGTTGTCATAATTGAAGCTCAGGTGAGAGCTTTTTTTCTAGATTTATTTATCCTAGATTTTCACTTCTGTTATATTTTTCTGAAAGTCACAAAATACGCACATGAAATATGCATCAAATAAAACTTCTTGATTTTCGCTGTTTTGTCACAGATACATTGTATTTTTAACCATTGGTAACAATGGATAGTTATAGTTGGCATTGTCGCATGACAATATGGCGACGGTGAATATGGTCAATTCAATCTTCAACCCATTCACATGTCACAGAACATACGTGTTTTGTTCTTCTGTTATTGACATATTGAAATTACTGTATGTTCGTACGTTGGCAACATTAATTTATTAGCAGTTGAAACGAGTTCAACCGATTATATTTGTTGTAGACACTAAGAAGGAACAGACTTATAACAAAAATAAAAAATAAAAATGGTAGGTCTTGATAGATGGCTTAGAAATATAAATCTGAAATGTCAAAATTGTTATCTGGACATATTTATCAATGTGTTGCCTGATGCCACCGTGTGTATTCATTCACTCATAATTTTCATCATTGCTAAAAGTCTTATTTATCTTTAAAAAATGCTTTCATACACATGTATTTCACATTGTCAATTGTTATTATTTTTGAATATGCTGATTTCAAAGTTAACGTGCTAGAGTGGTGTAATTTTCAGCATTTGCGTGTGAAAGCGTGTAATTTGACACATGAAAGGGTGCAATTGGTATAATCTTGATTGGCAACACTGCATTTTATACCCATCATACGACAACGATAGACCAGGGGCCCGATTCTCAAATGTCTACTACCCTATGTCGCATGCGACAAAATATCTCTATCTCTTTTTAATGCTTGGTCCAAAAAAGTGATAGAAATATTTTGTCGCATGCGACATAGGGTAGTCGACATTTGAGAATAGGGTCCCAGGGGTGGGATTCTGTGTATTGTCGATAGAAAAAGTGAGAAGACATTATGGTCGAATTGATTGGAAAGATAGAGACAAAACTGTCGAAAATTGAATTCTATGGTACACAGAATCCCACCCCAGGCTGTTGAAGAAACCATTTTGGCAGCAGGCCGTTATGAATTCGTCTACGACTTTAGCCCACTTGCTTTGAGGAAAACGAATGTCCAAGTTTTGTATTAACGATGTTCTTGAAGGAGACCCATTGCATTGGCTTAACCCACAGACCTCATAAAAGAAGTAGATGTATCATGCTAACATTCTGATGGCACCTATGTGTTCGTCGCCATATGTAATCCGTTTTATGTTGGTACTACTAAAAGTCAGGGCCGGTGTCATGTCATTTCTGATTCTGCTTTGTTTGGGTGGCTGTGAGTTTTCGAAGTCGATTTATTTTGTGTTTTTTGTTCAATTAGGTTTTATTTTCTAATTGGAACAGTATATTTCGTGTAGTAGACATTCAAGATGCCGCGTTGTTTTGTGCCTGGATGCCCAAACACCTACCATAATACTATTGGAATTCGAATTTCATACCACAGGTAAATTAAATTGAGTCCGAGATACACAAAGGTGTGGAGGATGCATTATAATGTGTTTTTCAATTTTATAGATTTCCGAAATATAATCAAAAAGATTGGTTGGTGGCAATAGGAAGGGATCCAACAGAACCTGTTTCGAGTAATGTTGTATGTTCGGATCATTTTAAAGAAGATGACTTCTATGAAAAAAATAATATGGGTAAAATATGGGAGTAAAATTTTCAAGAAATCCATTCTTGTATAGGAATTGTTTGTATATTTTTTATAATTAGGACTTTGTGATGTATCACCAATTTACATTGAACAGATGTTATTTTGTGTCATGTTCTTTTCTGATGTGAATCTGTCTTTTGAATTTACTTTAATAAAATGTTGAAAATATTTGTATACTCATTGATGACGAAAAAAAAAAATGTAAATAATTAGATATCCTTCTGATTCCATTTCTCCAGACATGAATTCCCTGACATCAAGATTAAAAATTGAAAACCAGCATTTATTCAAATGCACCAAACAGAAAAAAATATTTAGATTTGTCTCATGGTAGATTACTCTATATTTCTTTTTAGTGCATTTGAATAAACACTTGTTTTTTAAAAAAGAATTCTCATGTGAAAATATCTTGATGCATTTGCCACAGGGATGTTGGGCATCTGACAAATTTGAAATCTCTATAGAAGTAGTCGAAATTTTGATTGTAAGATTTCAGAAAATAAAGTAAGTTGAATAAACACCTTTGAAAATACAACTCTATTTATTTCGGGTATATTATTATTTTACGCGTATATTTTCTCAAATTTCGATTTTATGTACTCCATATTTCCACAATTCCAATTTTTTTGTTTGCGTGGAAAATATATGGTTTTAGGAAAGCCGGCCCTGTATTTTGGGTAACAGTAGTGATTTGAAGTGTGTGGCTGTCAATCCAGGAAAGTAATTTACATCTCGCTTTGTTTTATTCATTAGAAGAGTTCAACCGATTGTAAATCAGTGGTGCCAACGTAAAGCGGAATCAACATGGCGGCCATGGATAAGGGCCAAGGGGCTATTTTGTTATCATTGGAAGAGCGGCTATGTTATATCTACTTCTTTTATGAGATCTGTGGCTTAACCGTATTAGTTATTAGTATCATTATTATTCGAATTGGATGTTCATCATTACAATTATCAATAGTTGAGAAAATTGCAAATAACTGAGTATTCATATTTTTCTAGCACAATACAGGATGTTCTCCCAGAAGCCGCAATGGTTGATTTTCATTAGATATGGTATTAGAGGTAGGAGGGCACAGACTTAAGAATACTTGTGGATAACTTCAATTAACATTTTTTTACGATATATAATTACCTTATTCATGTCTTCATAAAACAGAAACAGGCAGTTTTTGTTGTTCCTGTAGTGCCAGCCTTCTTTGATATGCTCCCAGTATGGTGACCAAGCAACTGTAGAAGATATTCAATTTATATAACGGTGAATAAATAGTTCAATCGAAAAATTATCAGACAATAGTAGTGTAGTTGAAAATAAAACAGTCATTGGCAACATGTTTCCATCGCATATACTGATAATCCGAAACATCTTTCTAATAATTTGAAATACATGCACCGTTTATCTATAGTGCAGATTTTATTTGATCTATTGTACTGTGAAAAATTTAAATAATGGAATTTTGGGAAACATATGAGGTTATTTACTTTCTATATTTCTTGGTTACGATAGGTGTTACATTGACAGAGAAAATATTTTTTCCACACTTAGTTTTAAACACTTAGTTTACACACTGTTGACAGTGCGTAAAGAGACACTTTTGCGCACAAATGCGTAAAAAAACCACCTGTGCGTAAAATCATCAATAGTGCGTAAAGTAAATGTTCACACACTGTTCATACACTTATGCATTTTTGAAAAATACAGTATTTTGCGTCAAATGTCACTCGGTAGTCATCATTCTCATCAGATGGATGATACAATTGCTACAATTTGGCAATATAATAACTGTCGAAGAAAAAACTTTTTGTATGATACACTTTTGTAAAGGGTTTTTTGTACTCGCCTGTTTGTACACACTCCACACTCATACAAAAAAGTCCCACTTTACGAACTTGTATCATAAATAGCTATTATTGGATGAAGGATATTTCAAGTAATTCATTGTTTAATTTTCTTCTTATTTTAGTCTCTTAGTTGTACTGCCGAGCATTTCCCGGTCTTGATTTTGCGTTTAAGGATCAGCACAGTCATTTTTCTTTGCGAAACGTGTAGAAACAGTTTCCGAAAGATGCGAGTTTGTATAAAAATCCTCATTGAAATGAGGAAGTCAAAAGAAAGATTTTTTTATGTTCCCATCTCTTCATCTAACAGGAATGAAACATGTTGCTTGAGAAAAAAGCGAAATATTTTCGAATGAAACTGCATATCAGGTTGATACTTTCAATTTTCTTGAGATAATACGTCCCAATATAAAAATAATTGAAATCTCTTGTATCACTCTAGAATAAATATTTTTTTCTACATTCATACAAAAAGCAAAACTTCATTGAACTATATTTAGTGGAAAAAGAAGTTCTGTATTGCACTAGTGCAATACAATTTTTATTGCACTCATCTGTCATTCAACTTCAACATGCTGTCATCATGACAAACATAAATTTTCAAACCCACTACATATTTAGCAGCTATTCTGTGAGATTGGAAACAGTTCAAGCAGCGGGAAAAACGTAATAAGTAACACGGAATGTATCGACTGTTGAGATCTTTGGCAATCGACAAGCCTCGGCTCGTACTCGCTCACCTCGAATGTTAACACGTCTTTAAATTCCTTGTTACTTAAATAACTATTACGTTCTAGAACATAAAAGGCTTTTACCTTCTATAACAAAAAAGAAGAGCCACTTCGCTAACTGAGATTTTAACAAAAATGTCAACATTTGAGTTCAGTTTTCGAAAAAAACACATATGTGTCCCAAAATAAATTATAACCACACAAATGAGTATGGGTTGTCTTATTTGTTGTCTGTCATGTGTGTTATGTCTTAAGGCCGATTCAGATACATGGCTGCCCACCCAGAGTTTTTGACCCCACATGATAAATTCCTCAACTAATAACTAATATGACTTTTTGATAGAAACGCAAGTAAAAGGAACGTATGTGAACTGTCTTGCAGTTTACAGGCACAAGGGTCACAAATTAATGCTGGTAAATGCAGGGTTTTTCAAGCATTTTTGAGCATTGTTCCTGTAAACTGAGAGAGTAGTTCAGATACGTTCCTTTACTTGCGTTTAGCATTTAACTATTAATGAAGAGGAATCGCATAGAAAAAAAGGCATGGTGGTTGTTGGTCGAATATCAGTAAACTAAAGTATAGAGAGCAACCTCATAGAAAATCGATAATATTCATAAAAAAATTATGATCTGATGAGAACCAGAGGGGTGGGATTCTGTGTACCATAGTGTCGATAGAAAAAGTGAGATGACATTATGGTTGAATTAATGGGAGAGAAAGAGACAAAACTGTCGACTATAGAATTCTATGGTACAGAGAATCCCACCTCAGACAGGTGTCAGTAGCAGATAATTTCACTCCAACCAACGTAAATGGGATTTTTGTAACGAACGTTGTTTACAAAATCGAGGAGTTAGTTGAATAACTATAATCACAGTTGACAAATTAATGATATCGCAAAACTTTCGTACATTTATATCAAAATTAGGCATGAATAAGAAAAAAACAAGGCGACTGATGGTTAAATGTATATAAAGTTCAAATCTGGTCGTCTGGGAGGGTAGATTCATGTCATTAATGGTGTTGCATAGGCGAGTTCCATGAAATATAAAGTAGATTCAACCCAGGTAAGTGTTTTTCCATTTGTCAATTTAGCGAACTGAGTATACAGAGTTTCCTAAAATCTCAGCAAGAGGAAAAAACACTACGGCGAATGAAACATGATACGGTAGAGTATAATAGATGCCCCTAAAATTAATTTGTCGCAGAAAAACATACAGGGTGTATCGAAAGGGTTTCAAATGAATCGTATAAGAGCAAACTCTTACGGGAAGTCTCAAAATCAATTAATGGAGAAATAATACATGGAGTTTGCTAGTCAGATGTCATTAAATAAATTGAGTATACAGAATACTCAAAAATCCATCACTGATAAGCGAATTGAGAGTATGTGATAGATCAAAATAAGTCATTAATGGACAAAAAACAAAGCTACCGGAGTTATTAATTTTTTATTATAATATAGTAAGTAGGTGTGGGGTGTTTACAAGGTGTCTTATGAAATATAATACTGGAAAAAACATATATACAAAGTGCTCATTTATCAAGCTTTTTTTGTTATGGATATTTCCAACGGTTTAAATGATTTTTTTGTCCAAAAGGGTGATTTTTAGGGGTGGAGCCAAACAGATTATGGTGCTTTATTGATATATGGGGCCCCTACTACCAATTTATGAAAAAATATTGCCATGCCCGATAATTGTGTAGGAAATTTCTATACCGACTGTACTATTTGTACTATCAATGATTACATTAAAAAACGATGGTTGTTTGGAATAGTTATAATCGATTTTAGATTTTTGATTTTTATTGGCCTAAGAAAATCTATTTTTAGTAGTTAGGTATTCCACTATGCAAGATTGATTACTGAATTCCCAATAAATTTAGTAATATATATTATTTCCCAAAGAATAATCAAAAACTAGTGAATTCTTCGAAGGTTCGAAGGAGAAACTATAGTATATCATAATGTGAAACTCACCTAAATTTCTTTGGAAATACTCCCAAAATTGAGCAAAGTCTCCAGTATATCCTTGAGTCCTGTATAATCTGTTCAAGTGATAAAAGGATACCGCTACATCTTTAGGATTCCTAGCAATATATATCACCTGAAAATTAAGGAATTCAAAAATTGGAACTTTAATGTTCGCATTTATTGTCAGTTTTTGAATTTATGATGTGATGGTGGTGGTGAAAAAATTGTTTGGATCATCCTTTTTTTTTCAAGAACATACAACTGAACATCAGAAATGATCGTCTTATTGAATTAACGTTGTTTTTTATTTGATTAAACTGGAGAGAAGAAGATAAAGAGAAAAAAATAGAAAGGGAGGTAGAAAAAGAGAGTGAGAGAGGGAGAGACAGAGGCAGAGAAAGGGCGAAAAAAATAGGGTGACTGGGAAAACCTTCAGAAGCGAGGAGAAGAAGAGGACGAGAGAGATAATTTTGAGTCCTTCGAATACCAAAACTCGAGAAATAGTGTCCTAACCCCATTATAATTTTTGATCAACGTATTCGACGTACATTTCGCAAAAAAGTTACTAATAACACCATTTCTAAAATTAGTGAAGGATCCAAAGATTCTCAAATCTCCAAGACAAAACATAATTTTTTTTCTGGCTGGCTGAACAGAGTAATAGAGACATCATAATTTAACGTCTTGGTGGTAATAGTTCACCCATTAGAAGCGATCACGAATTTCATCTGAATTATACCTACATGGGACCTTCCAAATTTTTTTTTTCACCCAGTCTCTTTGACTACCAGAAAATATTTTTGAGCTCATAGTGTTTTATATGCAGTGCCTTCAATTGAGACTATATTCCATTTTGCTTCCACTACATTATTATATCTTTCAGGCGCAAAGATTGCGTAAGCTTATTCTCTTTTTAGCGATCTTTCTATCATTATTTGGTCTCTTCGATAAAGGAAGCATCCGCTTCATGCACTTTATATTCCTGACCTATGATCGATTCGGACATAATTGACTGTAGATTACCGAGCCACCTTGAAATCAGTCCATCTGGTTACTTCTGTTTTATGCTGGAATTCGTGTTCATTTATGTACACCTCTTTGAGTGTAAATTAAATTATGCAGATACCTATAGCTAACAATAGTTAGAGTGCCCATCGGCAAAAATTTTACTGATAGAAACTCTCTCCAAACTTTCTGTATGGATTTTCTGGACCAAGTCTGTCATCGTTTTCCTCTGTGACTTTTTTGTTTCGGGGGTTTTTGAAGCCCCTGCATTTAGGCCTCTCTATTGGGACCCATTGTGCACCAACATGTTTTGGGAGGCACCTGTGTGAGTTCCTCCAGCCGTAGTTTCGTGGGTCCCGTGGAAGGTTCCCGTGTTGAATTGTTTTTGGGCGTACATTTGGTTCCTCTGCGCCTTCGAAATGGTTCATTTGGCTCCTCTCGAATAGGTTCCATAGGTCCCTGCTTCGGTTCCCCTCCTCTGGACGGCGCACTTGGGACAGGTGGCTTGGCTCGAAGGGGTACCAGAGGTCCTTCATTTGGTTCTCCTTGTCTTTGTGGTCTTTCAGTCGCCTCTTACGATAGGCAGACCCTACCCGGGATCTATTATTTCTAGCCCCGAGTCCCCAGGGAAAGCACGATGGTCAATTCAGATCAAGTCTCGCCCCCCAATGGATACTGATCATCGCTCTTGTGATTCGGAATGGTTCGTCTTTCTGGGGTTTTCGTGGTCGATATTTTCTACTTTGACTCTTCAAGATATTGTAACTTTTGCCGATAAATGAGTTATTCCGCCTTTTTTTGGGAATTTCAGATACCGGACTTAATGTTTTCAATTCTCAACATCTTGTTTCTTTTCGAGCATCTGTACGTCTTATTTTCACATTGTTCTCAAAATTACACAATAATTTGTTAATGTTCTACATTTTTGCAGTTTGTTGTTGACAACCCAATAAAAAACATATTCAAAAATCCCTTGATGATCTCAATTTCAATCACTTCATCAAACTTAATTTCGAAAGCCAACAAACTCTTCATGGGTCTAATAACAGAAAGGTTGTTTTTTTTTTGGAAAAAGAACACAAAGTCGTCTCCACAAAGAGTGCATGATGTACTCTTAGTGCCTATATTTTTAATTTTTATCTTATACTATTTTTCTCTCCACACATTCTTCTCTCTATTATGAATTTTGTACCAAACTGATGATGAACATATATATGTTCGAAACATGTCTTTAAGATAGGATTTCTATCCTGGTCTTATTAAAATTTTTGTGGAGACGACTTTGTGTTCTTGTTCCAAAAAAACTTGGTCTTCCACTTCGAGTATGGACTATTACCTTTTCACAGAAAGGTTGGTGTTATAGTCAAACAACCATACCCCACAATGCCCCTCTAAGCCTTTGATCATATGTCGCAAGTCTTATACTGATGAAAGCTTTCGAAGTACACGAGGCAGAGTAAATTTGAATACATCAAATAAGCGCGCAGAGCGCAACCCTGTCCAAACATACCATGCCCCCGGCTACCGTTATGTTTTTTACCAATGCTGAGGGCGTTTGCTGTTGCATACTACTGGCTATGTAGTGTTAGTGTCCGAGCCGAATTAGTGCTATTCATCCGCGCTGAGGTAACCAGGATCCCGAGATCATAGAGGGAGACCGCTGCTCTAGCCCGGTACTATTTCTTTCACCTCGAGCAAAACCCCTGCTCCCTGGAGGCCAAACACTATGTGGAAAGGCATCGAGGGTAAACTCGATGTGGCAGTCCTCCTTCGCCTAGGTTCTCATGTCAGTCAGATACCTCCGACTCCGTTTGATGAGTAACCGTCTACTGTCGTTTTCACACCGTACTTAAACATTACCATGTTCACTAGGCGAGGACACGGGAGCTTTCCACACTAAGACAGTCATATGTCTGACTTGGATCACCTCCGGGTACCCATCGCCCTGTGCCGAAGACACATGGTGGAAAATCGGCCCACTCTGCATGGGTCCAATAAATGAAGCACGAATTTTCGGGTCCGGTGACGCTTGGAAAGGACAGTGCGAGCTTGGTTAGGCCTAACCAGCGCACAAGGGCCATTTCCGTCTTGTGACGGCATGCAACCTGCTAACATTTCATGTTACCAGTGAAGGAGCCGTATAAAGGCACATACTACTGGCTTGCGAGGTCAGTTCCCGAGTAAATTGAGAGCTGCTCACCCGCCCAGATGACCAAGCTCATTTCTGCTCCCAATCCAAATAATTGAGACCACGATCGCCTCTAGCGCATTACAATATCGTTTTCTCTATCCAGCGAAACCCCTGTCCTCTGAAGTGGGAAAAAGCGCCAAGAGTTACCCTGGCAGGGCAGGCCCCTTTTCCACAGGTACCTATGTTAGTCAGAATCCTTCGAATCCGTTTGATGGGTAACTGTCTGCAGCCCTTTTTACACATATTGCATACCCATGTTAGACTAGATAACTTCAACCAACATGTAATGGGTAAATGTTCATGACCAGTTACGGACCACTACCATGTTCACTCGGCGAGGACCCAGTTAGCTATTTCTGCTACCAACCCAAAGAATTGAGACTCCGATCGCCTCTACTGCATTACAGTATCGTTTTCTCTATCCAATGAGACCCCTGTCCCCTGAAGTGGAAAGGAGCGTTAGGACTCACCCTGGCAGGGCAGGTCCCTTTCACTGGTACCTGTTTTAGTCAGAATCCTCCGAATCCGTTTGATGGGTAACTGTCTGTAGCCGTTTTTACACATATTGCATACCCATGTTAGACTAGATTACTTCAACCAACGTGTAATGGGTAAATGTTCATGACCAGTTACGGACCACTACCATGTTCACTCGGCGAGGACCCAGTTAGCTATTTCTGCTACCAACCCAAAGAATTGAGACCCCGATCGCCTCTACCGCATCACAATATCGTTTTCTCTATCCAGTGAGACCCCTGTCCCCTGAAGTGGGAAGGAGCGCCAGGAGTCACCCTGGCAGGGCAGGTCCCTTTCACAGGTACCTATTTTAGTCAGAATCCTCCGAATCCGTTTGATGGGTAACTGTCAGCAGACGTTTTCACACATATTGCATACCCATGTTAGACTAAATTACTTCAAACAACGTGTAATGGGTAAACGTTCGTGACCAGTTACGAACCATTACCATGTTTACTCGGCGAGGACCCGGTTAGCTATTTCTGCTCCCAAACCAAAGAATTGAGACCCCAATCGCCTCTACTGCATTACAATATCGTTTTCTCTATCCAGCGAGACCTCTGTCCTCTGAAGTGGAAAGGAGCGCCAGGAGTCACCCTAGCAGGGCAGGCCCCTTTCACACAGGTACCTATGCTAGTCAGAATCCTGCAAATCCATTTAATGGGTAACTATCTGCAGCTGTTTTCATACATATTGCATTCCCATGTTGGACTGATTACTTCAACCAACGTGTAATGGGTAAACGTTCGTGACCAGTACGGACCTATACGATGTTCGCTCGGCGAACACCCGTTTAGCTATGTGGATATCCTGGAACTCCGGGCACTCATAGCTTGACGCCGAAGGTACCTGGTGGACATCCGCTCCTCTGTATGGGTCTGTGGAATAACCATACGCACTACAAAATCTCAAATTCTTTTATTATTAGAATATTCTAACTGTTTATCACCCGCCAAACTGAGGGACCTATCAGACCAACTCTACTGACCTTACTGATTCTCTTCTAGAACGCTAATAATATCTCAAGCTTCACAATTCTTATTTCGGAAGTGTTTTACTTTGAATCGTTCATCGAGAAGTTTCGATAACACCGAGGTGAAGAGCCACGAGAACTCATCCTTTTTCCACTTTGACAGGATTATTCTGATTTACGAGTTTAGTACATATTCAAAACAAAGTAGATGAAGACATAAACTGAAAGAAGGTTTATCTATTTCATAGGTTTGCGACAAAAACATTATTATTGTTGTGCCTCAAGTCATTGAATTTCTGAGAAAATTATTTTGGAATTCAGGAAATGTATCAACTCTGATCTGAGATGGAATTATTTTCTTAGCTTTTAATATTGAATAATTCATCGAAATAGTTACCTTACACCCAACTTGCATCAAATTTGGTGGCAATAAACTGAAAGGCAAATGAGTTTTGATGAATCGTCGTTCTTGCGATTCTGAAAGATGTTTCCATGCAGGATAGTCCAGAGTATCCACCTTTTGGAATTTTTTCAAATCACCTCTGTTTTCATCTAGAAATTTTGCTTTCGTGTCCTTGTGCATGAAGCAACTGAATCTAAAAAATACAGTTTTTAGTTGGTTCAATTTATCGGAACTTTCATAAAGAGTCACTAAGGATACACTAAAAACAATTTTGTCTATTTTCCACGATAATTTTATATTTGTTGACTAGTTTCGGTCATTACACCATTTTCAAAACTCGTCATCATAAAGAGGTTGAATGGAGATTTATTAAAGCATGCTATAGAAAGACATTGAACGATTTTATTGTCACGGATATATTCAGACTTATTCAAATAACGGATGGCGCCATCTAGCTGAAGAATAGCGAAATATTAGCAGCGGCGTGTGTGATCCCTGCACCACCTGTTACCGAGGAGCGGTGGCTTAGGTCTGTTGGACCAGAAGCAAATGGAACATTGTAGAAATCTCTGGATACAACGAGGAGAAATGTTTTCAACTATAATAAGAGGCCGTGCTTGTCGCTGATAGAGGAATACTGAAGTATTTATACAGTGAAGATCAATAAGTCTACTGAATCGAAGTATTACTGGTTGCATATAAATTACCTATAGTTAGTGTTGTATATAAATTAGCGTGTTCTGTTTTTAAGTGTTGAATAAAGTATTTTAAAGTAAATTTTGAGAAAGTTCTTTACAATATGAAGAAATAATTCCCGGATTTTGGTGTACGATCAGAATATTTGAAGAAGAAAAGAGTGAAGAAAAATAATTTAATAAATGAGCGATTATTGGAAATGAAGTTATTATAAATATATTTTCCTCATTGATGAAAAAATATCTGGTGTTCAGTTCAAAATGTGTTCCTCTTTCCTTCAGATGCCTTGGAGGACTTCAAACATTTTTTTGTTGTTTGACTTTGATGAAGAATTTGTGTGTGAATCTCGGTGTATATTGAAGGTTTGTGTTCGATCTTGAGATGACATTGATGATATTTGGGAATGATTGCCTACACGATAACGGAGATATTGTTTGGGTAGTTTTGGTGGTAGTTTTTGTATCCATGGAGACAAACTCGAAATACAATTAATTTTCTATAGAGTTCATAAAACTACTGAAGTCTAATGAATTTGGTGTTCATGTTCTCTTACGACAAACTTGTTACGATATTTATAGGTATTACACCATGTAAAAGTATCACATATTCCACATGTCGAATTGGGTACACTCGTACTCGGCGACAGGCAATAATTTCTTAAAATGAAAATAGATAATGAATAATTCAGTCTTTCGAAAATTCCCTATACTATTGCGGTTTTATCGGCAATAGCCAAACAGAAAATAATCCAACAGCCCTGTACGACTGCTGAAGCACCTCTGCCAGACGTATGACAAATAGTCTAATCAACAAGTGCCTTTCAGATCAAACTTTTTTCGCCGCCTCTGAAAAATATGAACGGGGTGTCATTCGATTCGGAATAACGTGTAGATGGTTTTTGAAAAAATTCAAGTGCCGCTTGCAACAATTGCAAAAGTTATAAAAAATTACCTGAAAAAAATGGGCTTGGTTTTTTACAAATATCTTAAAAACCATTAGACATTTTTCAATTTTTATGAAGATTGAAAAAGTTTATGAAAACACCCAAAAAAAGATCCACCTCCCGGAACTGTAGCCACTGTAGGACCTATACATATAATTTCCCAGAGGGTTGAAAAGACGTCCTCAAACGGGTACTCTAGATTGCGCAAGACACGCACACGTTGGACCTTTAATGAATTAATATTCTTTAAACTCATTAAATATCAAAATTAAGAAACTAACTGAAGAAATTCAGGCACCTACTGGATAAATGAATGAACAATAATCCGCGGTCAAAAAAATTGTATCGTGATTTTCCAGTTAATTATGCATTAGTTATTCAACAATTTTTTCCTTCTTGAACAGAACATTGCAAGTGCGATAATTGTGAAATAACAAATCTGAGATTTTTTTCCTTTTTTGTCTCACCGGAAGTGATAAAAAAAATTCATTTTTAAATGACATACCCGGTATATTTTTAACTTTTTTGTCTCCATATGACACTCTGAATACAACCATGTATTACTTGTTACTTTTTGTGACCATATTTTTTTTTGTTTCTATATTTAATTTTTAATCTAGAGGTCTATGGATACGTTAAAGTTATTGGGAAAAATACAACTTTACGGTTTTCGGTTGAAATGCATCTGCTGCGTACAATTTAATTTTTAATTCTCTCCTACTATTTTATTTTAAAATGACAACATAGTCGCTGGTCGAGTCAGAAAAAAAAAATGGAGGATTTGTATACGACTTGAAACTGCATTTTTTGACAAGTTAGTCAACTTTAGCAAGTTCTAACATTTTTTCGAATATTGTTCTCAGTTGAAATATTTCTGCTGTACATACAATTCAATTTTCGAAATTGTATTACCAATTTTTTTAAATGTAAATTTTGTGAATTTCATTACGATGATGTTGACACCGCTTTACTGTTATAGGTTTCAAATTAGGAAACTATTGTGTACGCTATTGATTGAAAAACATGTTAATAATATAATTTATGCAAGGAAATTTAGTTTTTGGATTGATGGTTTTGTTATATCATTTGTGTTGGTCATAGGTTACTCGATGAGTCGTGCATACTTGAAATTCGCAGTTTGGAGTCGTTTGATGATCCCATACGGATCGATACCGCCTGATAGACTAATTGAGTCTCTCTCGGTATGCATGCGTGATTGATTTCCATCAACATAATAACCACCATTTTCATTTACTAACGTGAAAGACTGAACTAAGAGTGTGAGCAGCCGGTTTTCGAATCAAGGACCAATGGTGTAGATATTAGCGCGCCCGACTAGAGATTGGGAAGCCCGGGCGATCCCCGGCTGATCCATATTTTTACTTCAGTTTTTCAACTTTTCATTTTCATGTCTGAATTGCCGCTAAACTTTCCCATTTATTTTTTAGTTTGTTGACGAAAGTTTCTTCGAGACCTGATAGTGTGTGGTATCAAATTAATCGTAATGAATTGCTCTTTTTTTCTGACCCGACGAGCCACTATGTTGCCATTTGAAAAAAATAGTAATAATAATTTAAAAATTAAATTTTGCCCAGCAGATGCATTTTAACCGAAAACAGTAAAGTTGTATTTTTCCCAATAATTTAGGACTCAAATTAATAATTTGAACGTATACATAGCCCTCTAGATTCAAAAATAAATTTAAAAATTTCAAAAATTTTTGGTTACAAAAAGTAACAAATTGTATTCAGAACGTCATATGGAGACAAAAAAAGTGAAAATATACCGGGTGTCTCTTTAAAAATCGAAAGTTTATATCACTTCCGTAAAGACTGGAAGTTGCATGGAGCTGAGTTACTTGTCAAAAAATGCAGTTTAATGTATTATATAGATTCTCGAAATTTTATTCCAGTATCTTCAAAAACAAAAAAGTTATATGGGCCAGCCACCTTCCGTGGACAACCGGTATATGTATGTATTTTTCCTACCGATCCGTTTTTTTATGATCAGAAGCTACATGAAAATTATTTTTAAATATTTTTAACTGCTATTGTTCAAAAAATTGTTATAAACAAATGCATTGTTTATAAGATAATAAATTTTTTTCGGAAAAATAATCTTTGATGCAAATTTTAATTTTTGAAAGAAAAATCGCCTTAAAAATTTTTTTCTGCTCAAAAAGGGATTTGTTAATCAACAATTTTGTTCTTCCATTTGTAATTAATATTAAGCAACCATTTTTTTTAATCAAAATTTATCTTGCTCTGTGATAACTTAATGAAAAAATTGTTTTTGTTAAATTTTCAATGTTTATTTAATAAATAATCTGTTGATAACAATTGAATTTTTTATATATTTTATTTTTTCTTTCTACACAATGTAACAAAAACAACCACGTATTATTTATTGATAAAAAAAATTAATTATGTTTAACGAGAACAGAATTTTATAAAATGTAAATAATTGTTTTTCTCAAAAATAATACATGGTTGTTTTTGTTACATTGTGTAAAAAAAGAAAAAAATGTATAGAAAAAATGTAATTGTTAATAATAAATTGTTTATTAAGTAAACAATGAATATTTAAACAAAAACATGTTTTTTAGTTATCGAAGAGCAAGATAAATAATGAAATTGATTAGGATTATGATTATGATTATTTGAAAAAATGGTTCCTTAATATTAATTTCAAGTGGAAGAAAAAAATTGTTAATCAACAAATCCGTTTTTAAGCAACAATAAATTATTTTTTCTACGCCCATGTCTGTAAACGTCAAAAATCGCACTGTCAACATTCCTTGTAAATGACATTTAACAATAACATGCACGTAATGAGATCTCATAACATACACGTGCGTTTTGAGAAGAAAACTTAAACTTCTTGGTTTAATTAAATTACAATCAAATTTTTATTTACGTAAGACTTTATTTGGTCTATTTACACAAATTTAGTCAATTAAGAAACATAAAAACTTTTAGCATTAGCAAGATATATTTAGGATTGAAAGAGTGATGCCCCTAAATATAGGCAGCACGTTATGCAATTTCAAATAGGACACGTTTTCTTAAGTAGCATGCTATGAAAATAAATGTCATGTCATTTATATTGTCAATTTCTTGAACAAAATATAATTGTATCCGAACATTTTCCCAACTTTATCTACGAATATGTCTGATAGTAGTGAAAGTGATGAAATTATGAGCACTCCACCGGAGATTTTAGAAAAAGCTCAAGCTGCCACACATAATTTGCTACCGCTAAAATCCAAAGAAAGGTACGAAATTACCTATCAAAAATTTATGGATTGGCGACACAAGCATAACGTTAAATCCTTTTCGGAGAATGTTTTGCTTGCGTATTTTGAAGAAATATCAAAAACTATGAAGCCATCTTCTCTCTGGGCCATTTATTCCATGCTAAGAACTACACTAAATATTAATAATAACATTAACATAGCAAATTATCCAAAACTAATCGCCCTACTGAAGCGGAAATCGGATGGTTTTAGAAGTAAAAAATCGAAAATCCTTTCGACAGAACAAATTAATAAGTTTCTGAAAGATGCTCCAGACGAAAAACATTTGTTGTCAAAGGTAATAGCTATTTGTATAACTAGGGAGGACACTTTTCCTCCCGCAGGATGTAGTTTACTGCACGACGCGAAGCGGAGGGCAGTAAACATCCAAGGGAGGAAAAGACACTTTACTCCCATGTAATACATATGATTTTTCCTCCTACCCACTTAATAAACCTTTTTTTGTAAATTTAAAACGCATCTCAACTGCTTATGTTTAAAACGGACCTATTCTTGCATAATAGAAACTATAGATAATACAGTCACATATATCTAATAATCTGTTGTGGTCGTAAGGATTGTTCACGGGGTGAAAGAGGCAGCCCAACGTGGACTCAACACAGTTATGGTCCTGCTGGATATGAAGAAAGCCTTCGACTCGGTATGGGTGGAAGGTCTTATCTCTAAAATGCTGGGTGCAGGCATGCCCTCGTACCTGGTAAAATTGGTGAACTCTTTCCTTGTGGGGAGGACGTTTGTGGTGCGAGTAAACAATACTCGCTCCGCAGAGTTCCCGATCGAAGCAGGTGTCCCGCAGGGGTCATGTTTGTCCCCACATCTGTATTCGCTACATACTTATGATCTCCCTCAGTGCGAGAGACCGGATATGGGCACGGCGGTGTACGCTGACGACACCGCCATCTTTGCCCATTCCTTCTCAAGCGCCGCTGCCCAATACAGGATCCAAGTCCACTTGGATAGGAAGATCATACCGTATTTGGCGGATAACAAGATTGAGGTCAATCCGGCTAAGTCGGAGACGATCAACTTCACGAGGAAGTACACTCACTCGAAGCTTTATCGGAAGTTGAGAATCAACGACGAGGCCGTTGAGAACGTGAGCCATGCGAGGTACCTGGGGGTACACCTGGACAAGCGACTTAACTTCGGACGTCATATCACCCTCGCTATCCAGAGGGCGGGAGCTGCGTTAAAACGCACCTATCCTCTGATAGCGAGAGGCTCGAAACTCTCTCTTGAGAATAAACTGCTTATCTATAAGCAACTCATAAGGCCCACAATGACGTATAAACTTTTTCATTTCGTGCGTAATGGGTTACTTACAACTCTTGTTACGTAATATACTATTACCTACGGCCACTGCAGAAAATAGACACACGACTCACAGCCTCAGTAAATAGCTCCTTACGCACGGTAAACAAATCGCACAGTTTTCGTAAACAAAACGCAAAGTTTTATATATCTCGGAAATGGCTCAATCGATTTGGTAGAAATTTTGTTTATAGGTAGGGTTTTGCTTTTTAAGTTTATCTATATAGGTGTCTTTCTTGAAAATACCAGATTTTACTGATGATAATAATAATAATGATAATTTTTGGATCTCGAAAACGGCTTCAACGATTTGGATCAAATTTTGTATTTAGATAAGGTATTGCTAAGTTCATCTATTTAGGCCCTTTTCATGAAAAAATGTGATTTTACTCATAATATTAATAATAATAATATGAATTTTTGGATCTCTGAAACAGCTCTAATGATTTGGATCAAATTTTGTATTTAGATGAAGTTTTGCGTTTTAAATTCATCTATGTAGGCATCTTCTTTAGGAAAAGGCGATTTTACAAATGATAATAATAATAATGTGAATTTTTGGGTCTCGAAAACGGCTTCAACTTTTTGGATCAAATTTATTATTCAGATGAGGTAATGATACTAAAGTTCATTTATAAAGGCGTCTTTTTTGAAAATAGGCCATTTTACTAATAATAATAATGATATGAATTTTTGGATTTCAGAAACGGCACACCGTATATGGCCGTAGGTAAAGTATAGTACGTAATGCGTGTTGTAAATTACGCACTCATGGAATTACGCTAATATGCCTTTTACAACACTTGTTACGTAATATATTGAAGAAATGATTTTTTTTGTCATAATTTGTATCAAAGATTATGTTAAAAAAATTATCTTATAAACAATTCATTTGTTTATAACAATTTTTTAAACAATAGCAGATAAAAATGTTCAAAAATCATTTTCCTACGAGCGTGCGGAAAAGTAACTTTTCCGCACGATTTTTTGTTTTGAAAGTTGTACTTTTCCGCACGATATTTGTATTGTTGAAAATGAGGATATTTAGGACTAACTAAATGATCTATGTAACTATTCTGTCATTTTGTAGCATTATTATAAAAGCTTGTTTATTAAAAACCCTTTTTTGTCATAAATAAGATGGACCAAAACACTCGTAGGAAAAATATTGTACCTAACTCTGACGGAAAATATCTTTTCCGCCCCGCCCTTAACGGCTTGCCCGAACTCCGCTCCGCGTCGTTCGTGCCGTCGCATGCGGAAAAGTACTGCTTTCCGCACTTGTTAGGTAAATAACTATTTCGTGTAGCTTCTGATCATAAAACAACTGATCGACAATAATACTAAAAAAAATATTTTGTGCACTGTTCTTATAATGGTCGGTGTGCAACTCCAAGCTAGCACTAAAGGGGATACTCATATGATAACACCTAAAACTCAAAATTAATTGGCACTCCTCGGTAGGACAGACTCCAGAAGAAATTATGGCATGTTCGAACAAAGTGGGTTTCAAATAAATTGCAGAAAACAAACGTTTGCCTTCGGTTAATTTGAATATGTCATCATCAATAATTTCCACTACGAGCTGTAGGTAACCAATCCGGATCTAACGTGGATACACACTCGCCAAAGCTCTGAAGGGCTGGTTCAAATTCAACGATTCTGTTTCGAAGGCCACATGTGAATTATTTGGGACCCACAGACACGTCCAATATTTCAAAGCGGGAACAAGATTTTAGATTTAGGGAATCTAACATACTTCTGTTTGTTCTTCCCCTTGGCTTACAACAAATGATGAGCAAGTATAACTCCAATGATTCAGTCAGTTATATTTGTTGTAAGTAGTGCTTTATAAACATAATATATATTTTTTTATTTATCAAAATTACTTTAGGATTAATACTTACTCTAGAAATGGAAATCGTTTCAATAACGAAATATCGGCTGCCTTTGCATAATTCAAATCATTCTCAAGTAACCAAACCAACTCTGTCATCAAAGTGGTCCCTGTAAAATGTAAAAAGGTATTTATTGATAATTTCGTCGTGAAAAAAATCACAGTTCTCATTAGACTATCTAAATACTTTTTAGTTTGTCACTCTTATTATACATCAAGAGATATGCCACTGCCTATGAGAAAACCTGTATGTTTTTCAACATGTGTTCTGGGGATTCTACTCCAGGTGCAGAGGTAAAATAACCTCTATATTTCACTCCTTGTCTGAAATTACGTTCTGTCGACATTGAGAAATTTAGTGGATGATATACTGAACTACAACACCACTGTGTTCTAAACAAAAGTCGACAAGGGGTAAGTCTACGGGCAGGCCGTCGATGATGATCAACCTTCGAGCTGAAGACAATGTCCAGAGGGTGATAGAGCGTTGGGGAAAAACGAGATATGGGCTGATTACTCTTGACTAATGCCGTGACGTCTCAATTCCTTCGTCATCGGATCTAAACCTCGATGGCTATCGTAAAATGATAAAGTGTCGTCGAAGGCACACTTTAAATAAAATCTGGCACTGAACGGAATATGTTTCTGGTACTTTTCCGTTTGAAAAGTGCACCCGGCATCTTCGAACGGTTCCAGAATCAACTCGAAATCCGCATATATTACAAAGGGTACCTTTTCTTTATGTACAAAGTCCCGAAATTTCACGTGATCGTAGTGAGGGAACGAAATTTTACATGTGTTTGTTTTTTGGCAATCAACAGTATAACTGTCCAATTTTTCTTCACTTCTGAAATAATTCAAACACCTGTCGCAAATGTATTTTTTATACTTATCCTCACCAAGTTGTGCATTGAGTAGCCGATATAAATCCTTAATCTAACAAAAATGATAGCGTATATCACTTTCGTCGTCTATATCTGGCACCGCTTCGTAATCGTTCAATTTTGGGTGATATTCATTTTGAATTAGGAGTAAATTGACATGACGATCCAATTTTTGTTTAGTGAGTCGACTCGGAACTGTCACGAAAAATGCCTCTTCTTCCGGCTTGGGCTGGATTAATTCCAAAGTGGGTATATAGCCGAAACTATAGCCCAAGCAAAACATGCATCATCATCATTTTTGATGTTGATGCAAGCTTGCTTTTTAGCAATGGATTTTGGCAACTCGATGTAAGACGAACCGTTGCCGGATTTGTTGGTATTTATTTCCAAACTGACAATTTTTGCAGACTCCAGCCGCTCTCCTTTTCGGCGAATTCGGATAATTTGTTTTGCACCTGATCTATGATCTATCGCTCTTGAAAAATATATCCCCACGCACCCATTATGTGCGGCGCAATGATAAAATTTGACTTTCGTGATGACGCGCTGATGTTCCCTCTTAAGTATACTTCATTACATCATTATTCTTCATCTTATCATTCGATTCTATTCAATTATTTGTAACGTACTCACGCTGAAATCTTAATATCACGTTCAAGCACTGCTTCTGTGATTTTTTCTGTTTATTTCCCACCAATTCATGTTCGTTAAATTATTTTTATATTTGAATAAACAATATTATTATATTATTATTAATCAGCACCAGAACCTTCCGTTTGTGCTAGATCGAAAGGAAAAAATCGCACTAACGAAAGAAACCAAAGCTGTGAAGAAAGTGAAGAAAGCTTAAACCGCATAAAGATATGTAAATAATATGGTAAGCGCTTATTTAATCCTTAGTAGTAAGCAAGTAGTAAGTAAAGAACGAGCAAATAATCTGTTTACGAAGAGGTAACATCCCGTTATTTCAGCAACTACAATTTTCTCGTGTGATTCCCTGCAGCTGAGAGCCTCAACAGTAGTAGTTCGGCAATGAATAAATATAAACTTCATATTGTAAGTTTTTCTATCAGAATTGTTACTAACTGGAGATAAAGATACGATGAAAATGAATTACATATACTGTATTTGGTTACTCGCATTCCGGACGTGTATCGCTTGAATCCGCAATCGTCTTCAGGTGAATACTGACAAATTAAAGAAATCTGCATTGCATTGTTCACAATTAGCTTGTCAAGAGAGAAACAAGATGTCCTGCAATACCAGGACCATGCTTATTGCCATAATCCTATACAATAGGAATAATTTGGTCGAAAATCCATCAGAAAACAACTACTTTCCTGGCTAATACCACGACGAACGTTGAATTACATCTAATGAATTTCCGTGCAGAGTCCTACAAGGATGTCTCCGCAATTGCTAATGTTCATTGAAACATTTGGACCATCTATAGATCGATTTCTGGGTTCTTGCCCTCATCAGTATAGGGTAGGACAATAACTAATGTCTGCAACAAACGATTCAACAAAATCTCCATGTGAAGGCAGAAGCTGAGACACCGCCCGCAGGCTAGCGTTCACTAAACCACGGGCGCCATCTGAAGTCCCGCGCCTCAACCAAAGCAATACCCAGAACTTGCGTGATTAATCTAACCACTAATACAAATTAAAGAAATCTGCATTGCATTGTTCACAATAAGCTTGTCAAGAGAGAAACAAGATGTCCTGCAATACCAGGTTGCAGAACATTAGTTATTGTCTGCAGAGACCTACCCTATACTGATGAGGGCAAGAACCCAGAAATCGATCTATAGGTGGTCCAATGTTTCAATGAACATTTTCATGCAACTAGCAATTGCGGAGACATTCTTGTAGGACTCTGCACGGAAATTCATTAGATGTAATTCAACGTTCGTCGTGGTATTAGCCAGGAAAGTAGTTGTTTTCTGATGTATTTTCGACCCAATTATTCCTATTGTATAGGATTATGGCAATAAGCATGGTTCTGGTATTGCAGGACATCTTGTTTCTCTGAAGTTTAGGTGATACGAGGTGGTTCATATGTCTCCCGGTGCGGTGTTTGTGTAATAAGCGCGGTGTTTGTTTGAAAGCATTGATTACTCACCAGATCTCGGAAATGTATCAACTATAATGTCATCCGGTCTAACCACAAAATTGTAATAATTCTCTGCTTCATGTTGAAACCCACTGGGAAATAACCATTTCTTAGGTCCAACTTGAACAAATCCTGTTTTCTCACCTGTAAACGAAGAAGAAAATATACATTTTCTTCAATAAAATAATATTAATGGTCCAGAAAATAATTATCCAACGATTTGGATGGTTGTGGAAATGCCTCAGAAGAGTTTACAGGGTAGGGCACCCCTAGGATACGGTCTTCGTACACTAAACGAATCATTTTCTAAGCAATCTGCTAGCTTCAATATATGTAAAACGATAAGAGCTATACAAGAATGAATTAGTTTGGATTATACCGGGTTGCTCAAAAATGTGTGATATCAAAGTTGTGTTTTTATAAATGGAACCCCGTATTTTGTTCCTAAAACAGGTATGATTTCATTCGAAGTTTTACGTATCCAACTGTAACCCTTCTCGAGTTATTGCTGTTTTTGTGAATATGCTACGTTTAATTTGAAAATAAACAACATCGATATCGCTGGAAATCATTCCTTGGATATTTGACCATGCAGGACTTTTGAGCTATTGGTTTAAAACAACCATTTTCCAACAATATAGAGTATGTTCAAGAATCAATGAAACAGAACCCTAAAATAGGGTGAAACAGTTTTTTGACTTGTTGCAAAGTTAATATTTTCTTTCAATCAATCAATGTGAATGTATGTCACGTCTGACATACATTCATTATACATTCAAAAAAATCCTTTGTTTATTACTTTCTTTAATTGAATATGATTTTCTATTCACCTTTCGAGCGGGGTGGCTAGAAACCGTGATTGTTATTGCACGTAATTCGCTAGTAGACCATTAATCTGATCAAATTGTATTTCTACCAAGAAAGTTTTGATTACTTCCATTCTCTATATTTTTTGGGGTGCTGAATCCGAATCTGAGGTTTGATAACAAATTTTCGTGACGGAACATTGAAAAAAACTCAAAAAAACCTAAAAAATCACCGCATACCGCCCCTCTGGTTGAAAGGCATGAGAGACGCGTACACAAGATGGAAGCTAAGATCAAGTCGATCAAGACAACACGCGTCTCGTATCCAGTGTGTGGTGGTCTACGTGGCCAATAGGCCTTTCACGGTCACAGTGTGGCGAATTGCCGCAAAACTGAGACGAGACACTGAATCAAGGCATGCTTTTTACCATCAAGCAGCACTGTCTTGATAGGATACGAATGCTGGTGGCTGCAAGGACGTCACTACTAAGGCGGGCGAGATGCATCGCGAAAAACATGAAGTTCCGCGATAAACCTTTTCGCCTATTCCAAGAGCCTCTAGATGTAGTCGATAACCCGCCGGCCGCTTATCAGGTGGAAACCTTCTGGAAGAACATCTATGAGTATCCGCAATCACTTAACGTAGACACTCCAGCCTAGCGCAGCTTGAAGATTTCTGCAGGAGGCTTCATCAGCCTGAGATCAATGACCTCCGCAATCCGATAACCCCGGAAGAAGTTCGACGGGCCCTCAAAGGCTCAAAGAACTTCGCTGCTCCAGGCCCTGATTGGTTAGCAAACTATTGGTAGAAAAAATTCCCCAGTACACACCACCATTTGGCAAGAGTTTTCAACTCTTGGCTAGATGGGGAGCAGCAGATTTCGGATTGTTTTGTCGAGAAGCGAACCGTGCTTGAATTCGTGATAAGATGTTTACACGCATTTTATACACATGAATACTCTCCGTAGTTGATCCGGTGTATGAACGGATATATGAGCAAAGAGGATCAAAGAGGGGGGTCGCTGGCTGCAAGGAGAACCTACTCATCGACAGATGTATAACGAGGACTCCGTGCAGTAAAAGCGGAACCTTTTGATGGCCTGGATCGATAATTGTAAGGCATTTGATACAACATCACATGAGCTAATCATGCATTTGTTCTGATGCCTTGCGGTGCCCGATCGAATAGTGACATGCATTAAACAACTGATGCCGCTCTGGAGGACTCGCTTCACCATAAGATCAGGTCAAGTCACAGTCCAAACAGAGCAGGTAATTTTCAGAAGGGGCGAATTTCAGGAAGACTCCCTCAGCCCTCTTCTCTTCTGCATCTCACTATTGCCATTGTCCGTTGCACTCAGGAAAACCCGTGGATAAAACTGCGGCATCCCCAGCAGCCGGACGCATAAGGTCACCCATTTATTTTATATGTCCAGCTCGTAAAAGCATCCTACATCTTGATGCCGGAGAGACGTATACCTATTTGGGAGTGGAGCAACGCCGCTCCCAAGAGGTAAACACAGTTAAAAACTCTTTCCGCTGCAAGTATCAGCACAAACTCAGCCAGCGCGCCCTTCGGAGATTCGGAGACAGGGCCTGACTGGAACATCTTTTCAGGAGGGAAAAAAAATTATAATGATACTCCCTCATAAACACTCATATAGTATACCCAAAGGCACAGACTGTGCGGACAGAGGACGACTATTATTATTATTTGCCGTGGCGTTCTGGGGCTACTTAGTGATTTTTGGTGGCGTATTTAATTTTCAGCAGTATGAACACACAGAAAACATACAGCACCACTCCGAATGGTTGTTGTGCACTTCGAGTAAGCACTAGATACCTATCCACAATCTTTTTCAGAAATGATAGATTTGGTTACTAATTTTCATAATTATTTCATTTGTTATGGTAGGTATCAACAGAAATGAAATAATTTCGATTACAAAAATATCTGCTTTATAGAATGTAAATAAATCAGAATTTATAAGAGCCTCTTCTTTGGTTCATGGAAGGCTAAGAATTTCAATTATTTTCAACATTCCTAATTGGTGAGTATTTTATATCTAATATTCAAATAATCGCTAAATACTTGTAGACTTTTTTACTTTGTTTGTGAGCAAGAGTGACATCGTGTTATTTCACTTAAAAAATATATCGTATTGAGATGTACAGCTAACTGAAATTTGTAATAAGAGGCAAGTATTTTGAAATTAATAATAAGCAAAAACTCACCTGTGAAAACTTTCATCAACTCCGTGTTGGTTGGTTCATTCAGTTGTTGGATTTTATAAGGAAATATATTCCTTTCGGTACTAACATAACTTTTGTTATTATTCTGTAGGTCTTCTATAAACGTTGGTGTGGGAGACATCGTACGTTCTTCAATCCAACAGTGAATGATTTGTTTAAGAATTATGTTACCACTTTCACCTTCTTCACGAAATTCACTGTCGCTTTCTTCAGCTTATTAAGTGTCACACCACAACGAATCCTCAGCACACTTTTTCCACAACTGGGCTAAGCGAAAGTATGAATAAATAATATGATTTTGATAATAATCGTTATTTGGGGAAGCGAATGACCAATCAGGAATTTAGGTACAGATATTAGATAGCATTCTTGAAAATAATATTCGAACCTCCTGGTAAGTAATTTTTTTTTAAATCCTATCTATTTTCATCCGATAGTATACGTGGTTTTTGTAGTTCTAATTGTAATGAGAAGTTGAAATAGAATGGCCTTATTCATATGCTGATGATACAGTATACTTATATTTGAAGGAAATTACTTACTTGACAGATGCTGTTTTGAATGCTGAAAAAGATATGTCAATTTTGAAAACCAATTTAGATCGTGACTGAATATAGATAAACCCAAATCTATACATTTCACTTGTCACACCAAAAACCCCACAAAAATCAAAATTCATAGTAAAACTAGATAAAACTTCCGAAATTAAATACTTGGGAATTATCGATTTGTGTTCAAAATGGAAAACTCAACCTATTGAACTTACAAAAAATCAAGAAAATCCCTTCTTAAATTTAAAATACTACGGAATATACTCGACAGAAAGATATTTTTTACATTTTATTACTCTTTATTTCATTCTATCTGGTCTTATGGAATTATTGAATATGGGGTGGATCATATGATGTTTATGCAACCGGTCAAATCTGTTCACAAATATGCAGTTATAATTATACTCAAAAAACATTTTCGATTTTCGATTTCCTTCTCTAGTTTTATTCGAAAAACATAATATACTGAATTCCCAACGAATCTATTCTAAAATTTCTACAACGTTATAAAAGAACATTATATGAAATTTGAAATGATACAGCTTGAACATAATACTAGAATTGAATTCAGAAACAAAGAGATATTTACTTATAATCTTCCAAGTGCTTGAATTATTGCCGGAAATTTTTCGAGTAAGTACATGATTTAATAAAAATTAAATTAATTCAAGCACGCGGGGGAATAGGTAAGAAAATTTCACACCAAAATCTATTCAACAATTCATAAGAAATAACTAAGCATGGGTTCACCTGAACTATTTATACAGGGTGTTCCAAATTAAGTCGGCACCATTGCCAACTCCGTTATTATTGATGCTACGAATTCGGTTAAATGGGCAAACTAGTAGCATTTTTAATGGCCTTCAGTTGCGTTTTCGAAATATTTCATAAAATGATATTTTTTTAAACGGAACACTCTATATTTTATCATGCATTTCGACTCGTAACTACATTCTCAATAACAAAGCTCCTATGACTTTTTTTCCTAAAGTTGAAAATGAGCGACTTATGTGGAAATATTTTTTTTTTCACTAGTATAAAAAATTTCTTTGTTTTGGCGAATAAAACCTCATGATTGTCCAAACACCCAATTTTGGTATTTATACGAATGACAATATTTTGTTACTAACAGCAAAATAAGACAGTAAAAAGAAAAAATTGCACTGGGATTTGAACTCGTGAAACCCGTCAATTGACACAACTGAGCTATTTGGTATTAATTTACAAACGATAATTTCCATCTTAAAACCATTCCACTAGCCGTATTTAGTTTGTGAATCAAAATATTTCTGCCATAATGATAACTTTGAAGCCGTTTTTGTACAGAACAGAAAATGCTGGAGCGTCATATTAATGCGGTTGGAAATAGCTATTTGTGTATTTAGAGCGCAAAGTGATGGATTGCCGCTCGAACAAAAAGAGTTACCGCGCGACGCGAAGCAGAGCGCGGTAATCTTTGGAGAGCGGCAATTACACTTGGTGCTCGAAATACACACAATATTTTTTTCGACAAACGCAGATCTCAGATACAGACAATACACTCGATACTTTATTGATCATTGATTACCTTATAGTAATATTCATTTCTTTTATTATTTATTAGGTTAAAATTGAATGTACAATTCTGACAATTTTTAATAGATATAGCCAAAGTCGGTACCTATCCAAATTACTGGCAATACAATCCATATCTCTAACACATAAAAAAAAATGGCTCGACCACGATTTGAACACGGGTCGCCGGCGTAAAATAAATAAATAAATAGAGGTTTATTTTATACAATTGATGACTACATGTCACGAGCAATAACACATCACAAATCTCATATACACAAACTTCTAACCCAGGGGGGAAAGGAAGGAGTGGGAGATGGCGCAGAAGTAGCGACTTTCCTGCTCCCGGTCAAAGGAACAGGAGAGCGCCCTGCCAGACCGAACTCAGTCATCCCCGGGGAGGGGTACCGTTGTCCGGCCACGCTGGTGTTAACGTAAAGCCGGACATTTCATCACTCGCGGAGATATTAATCAGCAAGATACACGCCTCCTGCAATGCTTATGCGTGTCGTATCATTGTTATTCAATGTAGTTACTTGTTTGCTATAAGTTGCTGAGGTTGGTTGTTTCGATGATCATCCCGGAAAAGGCTGAGGCAAAAAACCGGGTCGAGGTACATGCGCTTAAGAGTTGACTTTCGATTTGGTTCCCTAAGGAACCGGTTCTTCCCTTCTCTCCTGGAAAATATCCAGCGCTTGATAAATGAGCCCGCCGGGTTTGCGGGGCTCATTATCGTACAACCTAAGCTTAGTAATGTCCTTGGTGAGAGGACTTTTATCAATGTAGTATTTATAAAACTTGTAAGACAAGTTTCTAATATATGTCGGAACTGAGTCGACGCCAGCAAGCTCCCTAAGAGTTTTCAACCGAATGTATCTTCTGCTGTTGGTTATGATACGAAGCCCTTTTTTTTGCATCCTGTACAACCTCGCTAGAGGTGTGGGCTCAAGGCTGCAAAACACTGGACATGCGTACGTTAACGATGGCATTATGATTTGCGTGTATAGCAGGAGTTTGTTCTCCAAACTCAGTTTTGAGCCCCTAGCTATCAGAGGGTAGGTGCGCTTAAGAGCACCACCAGCCCTCTGTATAGCCAGGGTAATATGTCTGCCAAAGTTAAGTCGCCTGTCCAACTGCACTCCCACGTATTTCGCAGTGCTCACGTTCTCCACGACTTGGCCATTGATCACCAACTTCCTGTATAGTTTTGAGTGTGTATACTTCTTGGTGAAGTTGATGGTCTCTGACTTCGCCGGGTTCACCACGATCTTGTTCTCCTCCAAATAGGGTACTACCTTCCTATCCAAGTGAACTTGGATCCTATATTGGGCAGCGACGCCTGAGAATGAATGGGCAGATATGGCGGTATCATCGGCATATATCGCCGTGCCCATGTCCCTTCTCTCGCACTGAGGAAAGTCGTATGTATTTATTTAGGGAGTGCAAGTTTGGCGACAAACTCGAACCCTGCGGAACACCTGATTCGATAGAAAACTCTGCAGAGCGAGTGTTATTTACTCGCACCATAAAAGTTCTCCCAACAAGGTAGGAGTCAACCAATCTTACTAAATATGAAGGCATGCCTGCCAACAGCATTTTAGAGATTAGACCTTCCACCGATACCGAGTCAAAAGCCTTTTTCATGTCCAACAGGACCATGACCGTATTGAGTCCGCGATGAGCTGCCTCTTTCACCCCGTGCACAATTCTGACCACTTGAGAAGTGGTACTGTGGTTTTTCCTAAACCAGAATTGCACATCGGGGATCATTTTGAGTTTCTCCTCGAGACTCATTAGCCGTCTCAGAAGGATCTTCTCGATCACCTTGGCGATCACGCTCAAGAGCGAGATCGGACGATAACTGTCGAGCTTATGGCCATCCTTACCAGGTTTGAGAATGGGTATCACCAGCGCCTTCTTTAGACAGTCTGGGTAACACCCCCATTTGATAATCGCGTTTATCAAATGTATGAGCTGGGCGAGGATCTTTCTCGGCGCGTTTTTGAGTAGGATGGCATCCACACCATCCGGCCCAGGTGCCTTATTCGTCGGAAGCCTTTTTATGACTTCCGTCAGTTCCTCATAGTTTGTCATGACTTTGGCAAACCTATGAGGACCGATAGGGAGGGACAGAGACTCTCTAAAGTCTTCCGTTATCTTAGTATTACGTTTCTGTCCCTCACTAACGTCAGGCACCCTTTTGTGGACGCCCGCGAAGTATTCCCCAAATAACTTAGCCTTCTGAGGGTCCGTCGCTAGCGGCTCGTTACCATTCTCCATGGCAGGAATCGGTGCGAAGCGTCTCGAAAGTCGCTTCGTCATCCTCCACAAAGAATTGTCCCGAGTGTCTAGTTTCTCCAGCTTATCTTTCCACACTTTGTCGTTATTTTCATTGATCAGTCCTAAAATCTCCCTTCCTAAACGGTTCATGTCGTTTTTATGTTCGGGATTACGTGTTCTCTGCCACTTTTTCCGCAGAGAGTTTTTCAGGATGATCAAGTCCTTAACTTCAGGTGGAACGATATTCCGGTTACTCCTAACCACTATCTTTTTGATAGCGCGGTCTCTAGCGGCCTGAATGTTACCAATAAGAGCAAGGGTAGCCTCCTCAATTTCATACTTCGAAATGTTTGACTTGGTCGCCGGCGTAAGGTGAAGGAGCCTTGGCCTGTAGACCAAACAGAATGCGATATTTTTGAACATTTACTCGATATTTCATAGCGCTTTATCAAATCCGATTTTTATAAATGTTTCGTTCCTATTGACAAAACTGACTTATTTTCAACTTTAGGAAAAAAAGTCATAGGAGCTTTGTTATTGAGAATGTAGTTACGAGTCGAAATGCATGATGAAATATAGAGTGTTCCATTTAAAAAAATATCATTTTATGAAATATTTCGAAAACGCGACTGTCAATTTTTTTTTTGTTTTCGGCGTCGAGAAGACCATTAAAAATGCTACTAGTTTGCCCATTTAACCGAATTCGTAGCATCAATAATAACGGAGTTGGCAATGGTGCCGACTTAATTTGGAACACCCTGAATGCATACTACAAAAAAGATGCTTGGACACATTGATATATAAAACACACTTACCGAAATTTTATTTTCATTTTTTTTTAATTTCCAACAAAAAAAATATATTTTTGCTCTCATTTGGATTTGCACTTGCGACCTCGCGATTTATATTGCCATTGTGTATTCTTTAAAAATATTTGATAAGAACATATCACAGAAGATAAAGAATTTTAGATTAAAAAAAATTAAAATGTACTACTACATTACTCATTTCGAAGCATTTGAGAGAATTTTAATGTTTTTTCATGCCAAAAATATCTTATCAAAAGCATACCCTACTTTGATTTCAGAATTGGCAAATCCTTCGATGATCGTGGAGAAAATATTTTCAGACACATTCGAAATATCTAGTAAATACATAAATAGGATATATCATTTCCTTTCATATGAAAAATAAAACTCCATTTGTACATAAAAGTAAAATATCAACTATAACCTGTCAAATATTTGACAGAAAAATGTCCACTTATTAATTTCTCTCAGGGTATCCTGGAGGATACTTTCCGAAAATGTTTTGGGTTACCATGGCATTTAAACAAAAACAAATTTTTTGATTGGCTAAAATAGTGAGGTGTTAAATTTTATTTAGAATTGATGCAGCAGTAACACAACTGGATTTTAGAAAATTATATCGGAATCAACAATTTGTTCGAATTATATTAGGTTCCTTTAGTAATTCTCCAAAAATTTTCAGACGAATACTCTGATAATTCATTGTTTTTCAACATGATGAAGTAAAAACAGCTTGTTTATAAATGAAAAATTTGTAGCGCTTATTTAAGGTTACCATTCGGTTTTGAAGCAATTTCCAGTGATTGTTGTGGTATGCGGGTGGTGCAATCTAATCAGGACTCCAATTTTCAATTCGATCATACCTTGAAGCTTTCTCTGGTAACTGCTGATGTCGTTCGTCAGTTGAGATGATTTAAGTTTGATTTTCATGGCCAATTTCCAACTGATTTTCAACATTTGAAAAAAGTTTGGAATCACTTCAACCGGAAGTAGTAAATTTTCAGTCGTAGCATCAAAATATGCGTATTCAAATACTATAGCGACATACCAAATTTCAAACCTGTATCTTCAAAACCATATATCAAAAAATTGGGGGCGTATCTCACCTCGTGGTCACCCGGTAGCATATTTGTATCGAGCGTCCAGTATGCCGCATTCCGGTTGCCCAACTCCAGAACGTATCAAGCATACGGTAGTCCGACGAACACTCGGCGTACCGTACACTCGATACTTACGAGCTCCTAAATGCCAAACTAAAATCCTTGAAGTGAAAGAAAAGAAAAAGGCAAACTGAAAATATGTGAATTTGTTTTTTCGCTCGCGATTAATACACACACCTAACCTGAACATGTCCACACAGGGTACTCTTTCGAATGTGTATCAAGTGTGACAACCATTTCAGATTGGACTGCTACTATCACCGCTATCATTATTAGTTCTATTGATGTCAGTGTTACCATTAGTATTATTATTGTCATCATCCTAATATCTAATTGCGGTGGTGTGTGGAAGCACCCTGTACATGTTAGTTTCAATAGGATAGGGAACGTGCAGATACGCTATCAGGGTTATTTGAGTAATTACATAAAAGAGTGACTTAGTATTATTCATGGCTAGAGTCTGACTAGGTTCATTGTAGAAGGCAGTATAGAATTAACTGTTGAACCGTTCGCATGTGTTTTATTTTCCGGTCATAACACAAGACAAGAAGGCGAACTGAGTTGAAAATGCATACCAAGCCTACTAGTCCGCAAGCCCTCGTACAAAATCTTAAGTGATAACCAGCAAGTTGTAACTTTGTATACTATTTAAGTATGCCGAGTCCGCCAAGATGTCGCAGAGAAGAAACCTTGACAGTGGTAAGTTTTCTTTGGCTTTCTGAAAAACTTGTCAATTTCGCATTTATATGTAAAGTAATGACCAGCATTTAGTTTTTAAGTTAAAGTGAAATATATTCACTAGAAGTAATCTGAAAATTGTTCGACAAAAAGTTTCGGTACTTCCAGTTTGTCCACAACTCTAAACGTGTCGATTTCACGACTTGTAAGTTGGCGATAGGCAGCAATCTGAGTTCTCTAGGAGCATACAATAATTAAATGAGATTTTCAATGGCGCCATTGTCCGACAAAAATTAATAAGGATCTTCAGCAGTCCGACGCTCCAAAGATGTCGATTTGACGACAACAATGTTGGTGATAACCAGCAATGTTGTCTTGACTTTTTTTTTAAAGAAATAAAATATATAAGACATTGATATACTTGTCCGACAATTAAGTTGGTAAATTTGTTGAAAAACTGCCCAAAAAAATCGAAATTTTACCCTTTGTGTTTTAACACTAACCAAAACCACCAAGCTATACAAAAACACAGACATTTAGGCATGTAAAAGGCTGTTTATTCCTGAAAAACAAATAGAAAAATAAAAATTTCTGAAAGATTTGTTTTGAAATCGCAATGAAATTCACACGTGTGGGTATACATAAGAGATGAAATGGTATGCCGGCCGTTGTCGAGAAGGCGCACTAAATAGTTGTCAGGTAAAATAAAATGCGAATGTTTCTAATAAATAAGTCTCGTCGAATTATTTCGTAATAATGGAGTGTTTTTTATGCTCATTTGTAAATTGCGGAAACGGAAATATGAAAAAGTAAAAAAAATTGATTTGACTAGTTATGTGGTTGAATTGTCAAAAATTTTAGTTTTAATTGTACACACTGTATAAATATTGCGATCTTAATATAGATTTAGATGACGATCACTCTGTCAGTGCATCAGAATCCGAGACAAGCGATGAAAGTGATTCTTTCAATGCGAGCGAAGAATCTACTGAAGAAGAAGATGATGATTCTTTTTATTTTTTATAAAAATTTATGTTTAATTACCTTTCTTGTCAAGAAATAAACTGTGATCCAACATTGTATTTTTATATAATTTTAAATTTTTCAAACTATCGCGAGAAATACTGCAATTACAAAATTTAAAATTTTTTTGTTGGACAGGCAAAACAGTCCAATATTTTTGTCGGACAATCGATAGTTCCGATAAGTATTATATATTTTTTTCAATTGCCACTTTTGTCTGACAGCTGGTTACCATCAACATTGTTGTCGTCAAATCGACAACTTTGGAGCGTTGAACTGCTGAGGATCCTTATTAATTTCATCGGACAATCTCATTCAATTATTGTATGCTCCTAGAAAACTTAGATTGCTGCCTATCGCCAACTTACAAGTCGTGAAATCGACACGTTTAGAGTTGTGGACAAACTGGAAGTACCGAAACTTTTTGTTGGACAATTTTTTTTAGATTACTTCTAGTGAATATCTTTCACTTTAACTCAAAAACTAAATGCTAGTCATTATCTTACATATAAATGCGAAATTGACATGTTTTTCAGAAAGCCAAATAAAAACTTACCACTGTCAAGGTTTCCTCTCTGCGAAATCTTGGCGGACTCGGCCTACTTAAACTACGAAGGCGTAGAAGGGCCAACAACAAATTTTTTTTATAAACATTTGGAATTGCCACTTTGAACTGACAATTGTCACTTTGAACTGACAATTGCCACTTTCAATTGTCAATTGCCACTTTCAACTGGCAATTGTCACTTTGAACTGGCAATTGTCACTTGGAACTGACAAAATTGCCACTTGGAACTGACAATTGTCACTTTGAACTGGCAATTGTCACTTTGAACTGGCAATTGCCACTTTGAAATGGCAATTGTCACTTTGAACTGGCAATTGTCACTTTGAACTGGCAATTGCCACTTCGAACTGACAATTGTCACTTTGAACTGGGAATTGCTACTTTGAACTGGCAATTGTCACTTCGAACTGACAATTGTCACTTTAAACTGACAATTGTCACCTTGAACTGGCAATTGTCACTTTGAACTGGCAATTGTTAATTGCAAAAAAAAACAATATTTATGCATGCAGTTGGCAATAAATATCTTTTTTGAGTAACAATTTACAGTTCAAAGTGACAATTGCCAGTTCAAAGTGACAATTGTCAGTTTGAAGTGGCAATTGCCAGTTCAAAGTGGCAATTTCTAGTTCGAGGTGACAATTGCCAGTTCAAAGTGGCAATTGCCAATTGAAAGTGGCAATTGTCAGTTCTAAGTGACAATTGTCAGTTCAAAGTGGCAATTCCAAATGTTTCGAAAAATATTTTGTTGTTGGCCCTTCTGCGCCTTCGTAAAGTATACAAAGTTACAACTTGCTGGTTATCACTTAAGATTTTTTACGAGGGCTTGCGGACTATACGGTACGGTAACCTGTGTCGGATATTGGGCGCTCGTTTACAACCATCGGTTCGCAGTCACGACGTCACCCGAATGCAGTATACTGAACGCTCGGTACAAATATGCCACCTAGTACCGTTCTGTGATTGAAATGTCATTCTGGAGTGTTCTATACTCTGTCGCCACGGAGAATATTTTGAGACATAGTTGTAGTATTCATAACGGCCGGACGATGACTGGTAGAAGGACTCTACGTGAATACTACCTACCGTGCTAACCAGGGCTACCCTGACGAGGAACAACATTTCGAAACTGGTCTGTAGAAATATGGGACCTACTTAACTGATATATTTACCATAATAGGTATACAAACTGATGAAAATAGGGTGTTAAAAATGTATTTTTATTTTGGTTTGGTGTTTCGATTTTTCGAAAATAATGTTCAAAATATTTTTTATTATGAGATAATATGAGAAATTCAAATGTGATCTTAGTTGGGTTAACTGTACGGGGCGCCACCTACATATCTTTGTCTCTTTTGGGAATCACAACTTTGTCGTGCATGCGTGTATCACGTTTTCTAGAATAAAATTTTATTTGTGTATCATTTTAACGTGAAAAAGGTAGGCTTGTCAAAAGTCGCTACAAGCAGCTGGTTTCGAGATATTTTGATATAAATTATTCGAAGCATATGTTTGTAAAAAAGATAAATAATTTTTAATTTTTTTTAAATTCAACGAAGCATTTCAAACGCTAATTTTCAAACAACAATAAACAACGGAAGTCTAGATATAAAACTTAATTGAAATCATAATAAATGTTCGAAATGCTCAATTCCTTTCTTCTTCTTATTGATTCGCGCACTCTTTGAAACATTTCTGGAGTATTTTAAATCGTTCTACAGTGACCGCCAATAAGTATGTACCATAGGGAAAAAAGTTTATCATTAGAGTATTGGGAAAAATTTCCGAGGAAAAGTTTGTGCATGTCCAATAACCTAAAAAGCGATTTTGACACGTGTCACGTGATCGCTGGTATGGCGGCAAAGTGAAAAAAATTACTACGAAAAGGTAAAAAGTGGGGTAAAATGTCAAGATATCGAAAAAAGTTCCACACCAGAGAGTACTGAATTAAAAAAATGGATTTTGTCAGAACCCTGCCTGTTACATTGTTTCGTATCTAACAGTTATATTAGATTTCCACGATTATTACGATGACAGGGAAATCCAATATTATCGTGTTTTTCCGATTATAATCAATTTTTGATGATAGTTGTGCACGAATGTTTTACTTCGCACATAATGTTAAAAATAGTTCGTCAAATTAAAGAGGCTTAGAGTTTTCAATATTGCATGCGAAGTGAAACGCTCTGGCACGATTATCATCAAAACTTGATTAAAATCTGGAAAACACCATATTTCTGGAGTGTCATTCCATCACAATGGTCGTGGAATTCTGATATATCTGTTAGATATGAACCAATATAACAGCCAGGCTTTGACAAAATCCAATTTTTTTAATTTAGTGCTCACTGGTGAAAATAAAATGAAAAAGTTAGGTCATTATCATGGAAATACAAGTTTTCCCGTATGTTCAAGCTATTCATAAGATAATAATTTGATATTTTTTACAACTAGGAAAATATTTAAAAAAATAGCTATTTAAAATTTTCTCTTCAAACTCTGTATATGAATATAAAATTAAATTCTAAACAATTTTTTCAAATAACTTTTTTTGATATCTTGCCATTTTACCACACTTTTTGCCTTTTCATAGTAATTTTTTTGAAATTGCCGCCATACCAGCAATCACGTGACATGTGTCAAATCGATTTTTTAGTTATCGGACATGCACAAATTTTTCCCCAGAATCATTTTTCCAATACTCGAATAATAAACATTTTTTCCCATACGGTACATACATACTTTTTGGCGGTCACTGTATAAGATATAATGAATTATTCGATTTACCAATTATTCTTCACTTTGGATAGGTGTCTAGTCATAGGATTTCAGATGCCCCTACTGGAAAAAATCCAAATAGTTGAGGTCTGGTGACCTAGGGGGCCATGGTTGAGGCACTTCCCGGCCTATCAATGGTTGCCGAAAATTCGATCAAAAAATTTTCACGCCTGGATGCTAAAATTTCCATAACCGAACATGAAAAATGTTTAACGTCAGTACTATTTTTCTCGAGCTTGTTTCCTGGTGTCCTACTACGTTAAGTCCTGCTTTCTCTGTTTCTGGGGTTCTTACCGTCCGATGTGCACCCGACAGATGACTAGCTTTCTGAAAACTTCGTGTTTTCCTTAACCCAGCGTGAATTTTTGAAAACGTTTTTGGATTTTTGAAGTAGGGGTGCGGTTCGGATAACACTCCTGATACAAATGTATGACCTCTTATGCAAGTCCGCATGTATGTCAGTATATTCTGAATTTGTAAAGTTCACCATTTTTTAACAAAGAATCACAATAATAATAAATGAAACAGTTCAACTATGCGTCAGAATATTATTTTTGGCACGGGAACACAAAAAAACATTGTGATGAATTTACTAGCCTACTTGGTACTTTTATTTTCAAAGAGTTCGCTAATCAATGAGAAGAAAATTGAATTTATTGATTAATTCAAAACAAAATAAAAATTTTGAAAAACATACCGTTTTCAAGTAAAAATGATAGAGGAATCAAATTTTCTTCTAGGAAATGTGATACATATATGCACGACAAAAGAGAAAAAGACCTGTAGGTAGCGCCCTACAATTAAGGGACAAACAAAGACCAAATTTGAATTTTTCATATTAGATTACCACCAAATACAAATATCTACATTATTTCAAAAACTCTTTATGAAAAACCAAAATAAAAATAAACTTTCAACACCCTGTATCTCAAAAATGAATGCCTTGCGGACCCATGCTTGTTCACCTCAAACAAAAAACTGAGGGATCGTCCTGTGAAATATAACACCCTGTATAAGATACCACTTCCGAATAGACCATCTCAAACAATTCGCCAAACTAGTACAACCCTATTGCTACCTAAAAATGAACTGATTGCACCAGAAATCATAACCAGAAATCAGACCTTGTCAAATGAGAAAGACGGGGTGAATAATTTATTGTTAGTCGTGAGTTTACCGCAAGCAAATGTTACTACAGGGTCTATTCAGAAGTGGTTTCTCCAAATTGAACTTCCTACAGGTAAATCTAAGTATGAATCTTAGAATAATACAACATGGAAACAATCATTTTTCAGTACGTTTATGCTTTTATGAGGAAATTTCGGAAGTAAAGTAAATGCACAACCATTTAAATAAGACGTCTTTATTGAAATGTACATGAGGGCTTGATAGACATTTTATTTTTTTATCGGGAAATTACTAATTTCAGTTTTCTGTAATATCAGCTGAACCTTATCCACATTTCTTGATTGCCGGTGACTTGCATCCATTTAAGCCCATCAATAGAGGATTTTTTCGTAACAAAAATACGATTAGGAAACCGACTGTGCCATCACATGCAAAACAATCCGTAGTTATATTTTGTTATGTTTTGGACTCAAATTCCAATTTTAATTTCTGAAACAGTTTTTAATGTAAAAGTAAAGTTCTACAAAATGTAAACTCTCATTTTTCGCTACAATGCCGCGAAATAGGCAAAAAAGCTTGCAAACATAAGGGAAAGTGGGGGAATGGTGCGCGGCGGGTAATCGGGCGCACTGACGTAATTCATGTTTCTGAGACTATTCAGTAACCCCTTCCTACTATAATACCTTGACCGCTGACCGTAGAGTACACACTGCCAGTTGTTCAGTATTCGACTGCATGTCAATGGAGGTACACATGCTTATCCAAATTCAGTTGAAAATTTATAAAATTTGCCGAGTGAAAAATGAGGCAGTAAGTATACATTTTTTATTTGATAGTATTAATCAGATAGTCACCTGAAACCTTATAGTTTTCCGTTTAATTTTGTGTATTATTTCTATCATTTCATTAAATGGAGTTTGTTCTGGAAAGTTGTTTATTATTCAACTGTCAAAGGGGATATGGTGCGCACTAATGCGTACGATTACCCCACATACAATTATATGTAAAATTATAATTATTTGTTTTTTCTTTATAGATGCCGCGGAATTATAAACGGAAAACATGAAATTGTGCCCTACAGCCCTGAAGACCTAAAAAATGCATTACGGAGTATAAAAAATGATGGAAAAAAAATTAGAGAGGCAGGACGAGAATACAATATACCTGAATCTACCTTAAGAAAGCGAATAAAAAATAATTCCGAAAGTCCACCCAGTCCCGTTTGGGTCGTAAGCCATTTTTTTCAAAGGAAATAGAATCCAAATTGAAGGAATACGTTCTTCTATTGGCAAAACTATTTTACGGTTGTTTAACACCCAAATGTCCTAGAAGGTTAGCATTTCGATACGCCGAGCAACACAATCTATCGCATAATTTCAATAAGGAGACGTATTTGGCCGGAAAAGACTGGCTTTATGGCTTTTTAAAGCGTAATCCTGAAATAAAATTAAGACAACCTGAAGGAATAAGTTTGAATAGAATTGCTTCGTTCAATAAAGATGAAATTGACAGAATCCGTCAACAAGAAAACCTAGAGAGAAACAGCACTCCGAAATTTTGACCAGCACACCAATCCTGGAGAAATTGGAAGCACCTGAAGAAAAGCGTAAATTGAGAGAAGAAAATATAAAGAAGAGAGAAAATGAAAAATCAGCCAAGTCTACAGTCCGCAGATGTTTTGCTAACAAGTCACCGGAGAGAAATAAAATCAAAGGGAAACAAATTGAAAAGAGAACCTACACCTGATTCGTCTGAATCTGAGGATATAGTTTCAGATATCTGCGATGATGATGAATTGGATGATGCTGATTTCACTTTTTCACCAGAACCTATAGAAACACCTACAAAACCTGACGAATTGTGTGGTATTTGTGGAGAATTCAGAAAAAGTGTAGATACTCGATACTCCCAAGAACTATAGGTGCGATTTTTGTTCATTGTAACAATATTTTTTTTATAACCACTCATTACTCTTGATTAAATGGAATATTGTTTCAGTTATAAATATTGCATAATAACTGCGCACCATTTTCCCAATCAACGCGCACCATTACCCCAATCAACGCGCACCATTACCCCAATCAACGCGCACCATTACCCGGTGGTATGGGGAATGATGTGCAAATGCATGTTTACACTTTATTCAAAATTGTTCTTTAAATTTTTATTTTTTTTAAATCAATTGGTTACTTACTTTTAGGGCAATAGTTATGGCTTGTGATAGTGTCAAATTGCTATTAACTATAAAATGCTCACGACAATAAACATTCTTGCTTAAGTGCGCACCATTCCCCCACTTTCCCTTAAATGAAAGCGGTCGCCTAGAAGGAGAAACGGCGAGGTGAGGGGAGTCTTATTGTAAAGGGATTATCACGTCCCTTCATTTTCCGGCCGCATATGAGCAAACTGCACCACGCTTCAGTCAGCGGAAGATATTCTAGCTCTCTGATTGGTTGTGATAGAACACAGGTGCAGTTTGGCCGTCCAGACTAAAACGTGGTGTACTTTGCCTTTTACACTATAGACTAAATTAGTTGTTTGCTCGCAATTGACATACAAGCCTAATAGTTAGAGTGCCCAACGGGAAAAATTTTACTGATAGATACTCGCTCCAAACTTTCTGTATGGCTTCTTTGGATCTAAGTCTGCCACCGTTTTCCTCTGTGACTTTTTTGTTTCGGGGGCGTTAAAAAAAAATCCGAAATTAAAAAAAAAACTTGAACGCCCTGTATCTCAGAAACGACACAACTCCGGACACATGTCCATAGGAACTTTTTTTTCCAAAACGACCTAACGAATCACCTTTTAAGTTTCGTAATATAGTTAGGAAACACGAAGAAGGAGAGATCAAATTCTACAGGATTTTATTTACCAAGTTTAACTTTCCTGGGCAAAGTTTCTTATGACATTAAAAACATATTTGATAGATTTATCCCTTATTGTAAAATTTCATTTAACACTAATAATAATCTAGGTTCCAACTTAATCAATAACAAAGATAAGATCCCAATTATGAACAAATCAGGTGTTTTTAAAATGTCTTGTTCACATCACGGTTGTAATGCTACATACATTGTCCAGACGGGTCGTAAATTTCCCCAAAGAATCCATGAACACAAAAGAGTTATAGATAGATACCTTCATTCAGACTTGATTGATGAAATTCATTCTCCTAGTTCCTTTTCTAATCACATTGTTAACAATAAACATCAATTTGACATTTAATCAGACCTTAATATTTTACATGTTTGCAACAAAGGAACCAAACTCAATATTTTAGAGATTTTTGAAATCAATAGAATTGATAAGGACCCCTATTCAGAATCTTTGACTGAACAAATTAAATTTGATTTTATTTATTTTTTCAACGCTCTCCAATTTTACCATTAATGAATTTGTTTATACTATTTGAAATTGCAGTTTTCTTCCCCAGCTATTGTGTTTTCTTCTCACTCAATTCTGTTTGCAGTTAGATACCTATACTAAATTATTTTTGACACAACTTGGTCTTTTCTCCTATAGAGGACACCAGTTTTCAAATCAAATCTATAATATCGACCTTTTCAAGCCAGTTCCTCCTTCTTCATTCAACGCTACACGAATATTGTTGTCCGATATTTCAAACAACGAATAAATGAATTTCTAATTATATTTTTGATGGTGGTTATACCACTAGAATGGTCACCAATCATTCCGCCCTAACCTATGCCACACCCCAGTTAATTTAATCTTAAATTTTTAATTGTTTTTACTTCAAGTCTCCATGCCATGTGAGTATTTGTGCCAAGTGCCAAGTTTATCCATTTCTAGTTTCATATTATTTCAAAAATTGTAATTATTGTTCTTTATTGGTTTCAGTTTAACCCTGTATTACTTCAACTGAAGATGAGCATTACTATGCTCGAAAACATGTTTTTGAATTTCATGTGACGCAAGCCCTTTGACAAGTTCTTGCCAAACCTGCGTTAACACCCTTCCCCTTGCCATTGGGCTGAAATATATATATTGTGGAGACGACTTTGAGTTTTACTTAACTTTTGTTATTTAAAAATATTGTCACAAAAATGGGCTCTATACGGACTTTTTGGCCTTTACTATAAGCCGCAATTAGGGTTGCTACCCTTTGCTACCCTGTCACTAGGGGTCGTAGCTACAGATGGTAGCCCAGAGAAACTTTAGATGATAACAACATACAAATATTTCATTCAAACAACCATTGGGGCAAAGTTATATATACACAAGGAAATAAATATTAATATAAAATACTTTTCTTACCCTACAGTATTAACACTACTGGGTGCAAGGCCCAAAAGGGCCAGGCTCATAGCCACACCGGCTCTGAACCTTGATAAATGAAACAACAATCTTGGCTGGAGCTTGAATATGAATCCTTTCCACCATAAATGAGTCTTCATTTATAGTAGTGTGTTATTTACATTTGGCCGGTACATGACAAACACCGTTTTCCGAATCCCTTTACGGGGCACCGGATGGCCTACCTCCCCTTATTTATGAGGCCGTTAACTACCATCCATCTAGCGATAACACCTGCCAAGGAAACCCATCCCAACACCGCACTCCAAAAATTAGCTGGTCTAAGAATTGATTTTAAATTTTGTGATCTCAAAATGACTATCTTTTCCCGTTTTTCTTTATTTTGTTTGGTTAGTGGTTGAGAAGCATCTCAGTTATTGCTTCAGACACGCATGAGTGTCCTTGTTTATGTTATGTCGTCGAAAATCATTTTTTCTCCCTGTTTGTTTATGTGTGTTATTGTTTCTGTGTTTAGTGTATGTCTATTTTCAAACCTGGGCGTGTATGTGGTGTTTATGTGTGTGAGGTATTGTGCTAGTGTTTCTCTCGCTTGTTTTCTAGGGAGTTCGCAGGTGTGTATTATGTGTGTGATGTTTTCTTCCAGGCCGCAGTCGCATAATCCTGCCGTTGGTCTTAGGTTGAACCTTTTGTAATAGCCTTGAGAGTTTCCGTGTCCTGTTATTAATTGGGTTGTTTTCAAGGATATTCCAATTCTCTATCTGCTGACTGTTGAATATTTCGTGTGTTGTCCTGCCTGTTTTTGAGTTGTTCCATTTATGTTGCCATTGTTGTGTTTTGTATTCTTCTTTTGCTTTCTTGAGCTCTTTCTTTGTTTTGTATGTGTATTTTTCCTCTTCGTCTCTGCTGTGTGTTTTTGCTATTGCCTCTGCTTTTTTAATTCCTACTTACATGTTTTCTGGATGTATGTGTGATGCTTATGACTTGTCCCTCATCATATTTATCTTGTGTTATCTTGAGGATTTCTACTATCATCGGATTTGCGCTGTTTTTGTTTTGTAGTGCTTCTATGGCTCTTTTGGAGTCTGTGTGTATTTGTGTGTTGCCGTATTGCCTTTTTATGTCTTTTGTTGCTTCTTTTATGGTCATGATTTCAATTTTGTGTATGTCAATACCGTCGGTTGTCCTATTTCCTTTTTCCTCCCAGTTCCTGTAGTCCTTGCTTTTGGCTATGCCGTAGGCCCTCTTTTGTTGTTCGTCCACTGTGGCATCTGTGTATATGTGTTTTTCAAATTCCCTTGGGTTTTCGATGTTTCTGTGTGTTTTTGCTGGGTGTGCTTTGTGTTGGTGTAGAATTTTGTTGTTTTGTATGTCTCTGATGTGTGTGCGTAGGTGTGTGTATCCTGTTTCGGCGTCGATTTGTAGTGGCGTTGTTCTTGCAAGGACGTTGAGTGCGTCCGTTTGCGCTGTTTTGTATGCTTTCGTGATGGCCAGAAGGAAGGGTCTCTCCGTTGCTTTGAGGTGCTTTTCTATGCGGCTGTCTCTGGCTCTTTGTCCCCAAATTTGTGCTGCATATAAAATGAGCGGTTTCACAGCGTTTTCATAGATGATTTTGAGTATGTCTTTGTCCGTTCCCCACTCCCTTCCGGCCACCACGAACAGCTTGTTGGATATCTCTTGTGTTTTACTCCTTATCGCTTTTATGTGGTCTATCCATAGCATCTTTCTATCAATTGTGAGTCCCAGTATTTTATGGTTTCAATGTTTTGAATGGTCAAGTCATCCATTATTATGTTTGGTGGTCTTTGTTGTGTGGTTCTTACGTACATGGATTCCGTCTTCATTTTGTTGTACTCCAGCTTGTTTCTTGATGCCCACTCTTTCCATCTATTTTCTATTTGGCTGTGTGTTCTGCCGGCTATGACTATCACTTGGTCGTCTGCAAAGGCTTGGATTTTAATTGATGTGTCCTTGTCTGTGTTCCTGTCTATAGTTTGAAACGAATCTTCCATGATGACTGTCCAGAGTATGGGGCCTAGGCTTGACCCCTGCGGGCAGCCTCTTTCCGTTTGTTTGGTTACATTGCCACTGTTTATCTCTCTTTCTTTGGGGAAATCGATGCTGAGTTTCTGTATGTTTTTCGGTGTTTTGAGTTTTTATAATATGTTCTGTATGTTTGGGATCCATGCTGTATTGAAGGCGTTTGCTATATCTAGCATTATTACTTGTGTGTTTATTCTATTGTTTTTGTTGTTTTTGATGTTGTTTACCATTCTTTGTATGGCGTCGTTTGTACTCTTGGTTTTTCGAAATCCGTACTGCCTGTTGTCTATTCTATTTGTGGTTTCTAAGTGGTATGTAAGTCTCTGCGTCAGCAATTTGTCCAATATTTTCCCGAGCGTTGGTTGCTGATGATATGGGTCTGTGCCCTTTACCTTTTTTGGTATCCATATTAGCGGCCTCTCCATATTTTGGGAAAAGTTCCTTTTTCTAGAGCTTTGTTGTATATGTCCAGCAGTATGTTTCCCATTTCTTATTTATATTTGGCCGGTACAGTGACACTGTGATCGGTGTAACCGAGTGTCATGGTCAAGCTGTCATCAGACTCATTCATGGTCGGGCATGATTCCCGAATTTATCAATTAATAACATATCAATGACCGAACATTTCGTACTCCAGCCATACACAGGGCGCTCTTGTCATTCTTGACAATATCTGATTTTTTTTTTAAAAACGTTTTCGAAAAAGTCACAGAGGAAAACGGTAGCAGACTAGGCAAGAAGCCATACAGAAAGTTTGGAGAGAGTATCTATCAGTAAAATTTTGCCGATGGGCACTCTAACTATAACCTGAGCAAGCTAACCTAGCTTGCGAGTCGAAAATGCGTGATTTCGCTTTTATCTCGCGATTTACACACAAACCTAACCTGAGCAAGCTAACTTAGCTTTCCTGTTCATCACAAGAAATTTTTTCGAATGAATTCCTGGGCGACAAATTGCACCACGTTTAGTTCTGGATTGCCAATATACACCTGTGTTAGATCACAACCAATCAGAGAGCTAGAATATCTCCCATTGACTGAAACGTGGTGCATTTTGCTTATACAGTATCGGAAAATTTTCATCGGGGTATGCTGGTTTTATACGAGCGTAAAGAATAGCTTGCTATTATGTTGAGAGAGCATTACAATTTCTCCTCGACTCGCTCGAGGAAGGGATATCGACGTGGCTGTTAATTCGTCGGACGAGGTAGTAGGCGAGACGTACAGTAGTGCGTCTCTCTTATTTATGTGGTATTATCATATCATTGCGTTCTTTGTTGCTCGCATAGATTTGTCTATACCCCCGATGAAAACTTTCCGATACTGTATGCTTCCCGGCCTCTCTTACTACTCTACCGCTAGGTCGTGTCCAGTCATGTTTGTGAGTTTTTTCCATCCATTTCGCGGCATTGTAGCGAGAAACGAAAATATACGTTTACTTGTACTATACCCAATATCGGAATCGATAGACGACCACAGTCCTTGTTGAAAGCAAGTGTATTGTGTGTTGTCTAGATGCCAATCTCGGCTAGTGCTAGCTTGGAGTGCATGCCGGCAACCCGAGGTGGTGCTGTAGGTTTTCTGGGTTTTCCTGCAGCTGAAAAGTGAATACGCCACCAAAAATCAGTAAGTCGCCCCGGAGCGCCACGGCAAATAATAATAATAGCCGTCCTCTACCCGCACAGGCCATGCCTTTGGGTACACTCTACGAGTGTTTATGAGGGAGTAATATTATTCTTATTATTATTATTATAGGTACTTTTACTTTCGAAATCTTTCGACTATCACTAGAGCATCCAGGCACGCTGCAAAATAATGTAAAAAAATTGAAATTGAAATTGTGCCAGAACTAAGAGTTTGACAGCGCCGTTTTGCTCACAAATGAAGTACCCATGATTCACTACTTTCGTGAAAAGGGTCAACCGTATGAATCAAAAACGGCGAAATTGTGAATTTGTAAAAAAATCGCCAAATTTTTCCGGATTTTCCTGTGTACAAAATCTCATTTTGTTAGTATGTCAATTCTCTACAATTATTTCCATTGGAGCTACCAGTTTTCATTTTATGAGGTAAACACTAAATAAAAATACTTTTTTTTTATTAAAATGTTTGTAACAGATTAATAAATGACAATTGCCAGTCTAACCCATAACAAAATATAACTATGAACTATATTTCATTTGATAGCACAGTCGGTTTCCTGATCGTATTTTTGTTCATTTTACGCCCTATCGATTGGTGTAATTTGTATTTTTCCAGTTACTCTTGATTATCCGTATAAAACGATTGTATTAGAGATAGTGCTACGCCATTTGTCCACCCGAAACCGGTTTGAACTGCATACTCTCCCCCAACTCCATATTCCCCAGATATAATTGCATTGTATTTTTCGTATATCGCGTTTGTCTGGGCATAACCTCTAATGTAGCTATTTAAACATCTCTTCGCAAAAATATTCGATAATTTTACTGCATCTGAATTTTCAGTGTCTTTCAACCCCAAAATAATGATTTCTTCTAACGGGGGCCAAGCGTTGGGTAAATCCCATTGCTGCCCACTTTGTATCAAAGATGTTGGTATTCCTCCTATATAATCATCAACTTTCTGGGCTTTCAGATATTTCGCAGCTTTTGATCCGTACTGGTCCTTTTGGGATGTGTTGTAGGATTTAGTCCAAAGTGGTGTCAAGTTACTCGGATAAAATCCTCTTCTATGTTTGCCCAATGTTTTGTCATAATCATACCAGATACCGTCCTCCTCATTATATAAAATAGTTCTGATAGATTCCTCCCATGATGCATATAAACTCATATATTTGGACGATTTTTCTTTATGTTCCAATAATTCATAAAAATTCGCGAGCTGCTTGAAACCTCCGCTTAAGAATGCATTCAAATCGACTGGTATGATGCGGTTCACGTCTATAAGAGTTAGGTTGTCTCCAAAACCTCCATTTTCCTTGAAAAGCCACCGAGATGAGTAATCCCAACCGCTTTCAGCACCACTCTTCAGATTTTTATAACATGTTTCCTGAAAGTACGAGAATATTAGGTGACTATTAATAGAGCTAGTAGGGGGTTTATGCCAATCCTGGACCTCCCCCCACCACTGACCTTGAGAGTGACCTTGGAGAATAGCCTTCAGAGGTTCACTTGCCCAGTGAATGACCTTGAAAGTTGGTGATCTTGAGAGTTGGCGACCTTGACGATTTGTGACCTTGAGGGTTGGTGACCTTGAGGGTTGGTGACCTTGAGGGTTGGTGACCTTGAGGGATGGTGACCTTGGTGGTTAGTGACCTTGGTGGTTAGTGACCTTGAGGGTTGGTGACCTTGAGAGTTTCGATGACCCTGGGGAATGGTAACCTTGACATGTAACTAAAGGAAGCCATGAATACAAATGTCCTTGAGGGCAAGTGAACTTATCCCCTCTCTTCCACCTCAACCACTAATATAAAAAGAAACACGAGTTTCAGACCTCATGTTCCTTCTGAATAGCCGATAATCGAGCAAAATGTATACTTGCAATTGTGGAAAAAGTTTTACTCGCAGTGATAATCTACATCGCCATCAAGTGCAATCCTGTACAGCGGTGACAGGTGAGCCACCTAGTAAACGGTCTAAATTGAGCCCCATATCGCAAAACGATATGCAGTTCTGTGATTGTTGTAATAAACCAGTTCCAATGGGTCAGATGGTTTCACATCGAAGAACACTCGAACACAGATCTAATTCTTGCATTCAATTGGGTGAAGACGTGCAAATTATCAAAAGTGCTTTCAAATGTAGAATAGTTAGCTATAGGATTGGGAGCGGTAGTAACTATGTGGATTACAAAACATTTTTTGATGCATACAAACAGAAAATGATTTCATTATTGCAAGGTGTGTTGAAGATACATAGTGCGGTGAAAGTAAATATGGAACTATTCAGCTCACATATTCTGCAGACCCAGGAATTATCCGAGGTAAAGTGTTTCAATTCTCCGAACCAGATAGTTGACCAGTCCATGGATCTTAATGCTGTTTTGGATGAATTCATCGACACAATAACGGCACAAAGTACAGAATTCGAAGATCGTGACTCAGGTATATAAATTGCCCAAAAATCAATATTCATACCTTGAATGTAAAATCATTTCTATTGCAGGATGGAGCCTGAAGAAAATCATGTTCACAGAAATGAATGTGAACAAGTATAGCCCTCTTGGTGCGTGTTCCTATATAAAGCTGCCAGATTATATCGAGTCGAAAAAAGGTGTGGTGAATGTGCGAAATGAGGATAACTATTGTTTTGCATGGGCTGTGGTATCAGCACTTTACCCGGCGGATCGTAGGGTTTCCGAAGTGTCTTCTTATCCACCCTTTCAATCAGTGCTGAATGTATCAGGTATGGATTTTCCGATGAAATTAAGTGGAATTTCAAAATTCGAAGTTGCCAATGATTGCTCTATAAATGTATATGGGTTGGAAAAAAAATTTGAGGAATCTAAAATGAAATATGAAGTTTTAGGTCCACTACATTATTCACGACAACGACTCACCAGGCATGTTAATCTTTTACTTATCAGTGATGAAACGGGAAAAAATCATTATTGTTGGATTAAGGATTTGTCAAAATTAGTTTCTAGCCAAATTTCTGCCAATGGTCATAAAAAATATTTTTGTGATGGTTGTTTATTATATTTTGCTAACGGAAAATCATTGACCCAGCATCAATTAAATGACTGCAATCATGTGTGTACAACCACACCTTCTGAAAAATTGAAAATCGACAAGTTCGGTAAATACATTCCTGAAAATATATTGAAATTTGTGAATATCGAAAAGCAGATGAAAGTTCCGTTTGTCGTTTATGCAGATTTTGAGTCAATTCTGAAACCAATTGATTCTTGTCAACCGAATCCAGATTGCTCTTACACCAACCGAACTCACATTCATGAACCATACTCGTTTGCATACTACATAAAATGTTCTTTCAATGAAAAATTCGACAAATTTGTTTCGCATCGAGGGGTCGATACTGCAAAAGTATTCGTCTCAAATATTCAAAACGATTTAAAGAATATATATCATAAACATCTAAAAAATATTGTTCCAATGGGTCAATTATCTGAGACAGAAGAAAAAGAATTTTCTGATGCAAAGACTTGTGGCATATGTGATAATATATTCGAAGATGGTGATGTCAAAGTGAGAGATCATTGTCACCTGACCGGAAAAAAGAGATTTGGTGCAGCTCATTCTAAATGTAATTTGAATTTCAAACTTCCAAATTTTATACCAATTATTTGTCATAATATGAGCGGATATGATTGCCACTTATTCATCAAGGAATTATTCGACAAGGGCGATCGAGTTGATGTCATTCCACAAACCAAAGAAAAATACATTTCATTCACCAAACATCTTTTCACACACAGCTATTTGGGTAAAGATGGAAAATTGAAGAATAATTTCATGAAATTAAGGTTCATTGATAGCTATAAATTTCTTTCGGAGTCACTTCAGAATCTCGGTGCAAATTTAGTAGAAGATCAATTCATAGACACTAAAAAGTTTTTTCCGGATGTCGAAAAGTTTCAGTTGATGAAACAGAAAGGTGTATTTCCATACAGTTTCGTAGATTGTATGGAAAAATTAGATATCACACATCTACCATCGAAAGAAGAATTTTATGATAACTTAAATGACGAACAAATTTCAGATGAATGCTATGATAGGGCACAACGGGTATGGAATTTATTTGAATGTCGAAGTTTGGGAGAATATTCAGATCTGTACTTGAAATCGGATGTTTTACTGTTAACTGATACATTCGAGAATTTTCGGAGAATTTGTTTGAACACTTATAAATTGGATCCTGCCCAATATTATACCGCCCCAGGTTTATCTTGGGACGCTATGTTGAGATACACAAAAGTTGAATTGGAGCTTTTGACTGATATTGACATGATACATTTTTTCAAGAAAGGTATACGTGGTGGAATAAGTCAATGTAGTGACCGAATGCATGTCGCAAACAATGAATATCTACCTAACTACGATGCCAAAAAAGACGTATCTTACATATCGTATTTGGATGCAACAAATTTGTATGGTCATAGCATGTCTCAACCTTTGCCCATTGGTGGATTCACCTGGTTGACACCCAGTGAAATACAGGATTTGGATGTGATGAGTATTTCTGCTGATTCTCCTTTTGGTTATGTTTTTGAAGTGGACATTCATTATCCAGAAGAATTACATGATTCTCATTCGGATTTACCTTTCCTAGTCGAAAGTATAATTCCACCAGGTTCAAAATCCAATATTTGCAAGTTGATACCGAACTTATCAGATAAAAAAAACTATATCGTTCATTATAGAACTCTTAAACAAGCTATAGAAAACGGATTGATGGTTATGAAAACACATAGGGTTTTGAAATTTCGGCAATCGTCATGGCTTAAGAAATATATCGATTTGAATACAAAAATGCGTAATAAAGCTTTGAATAAATTCGAAAAACAATTTTTCAAGTTAATGAACAATGCCGTGTATGGAAAAACTCTGGAAAATGTGGAAAATAGAAGGGAAATTAAACTGGTTACTCATTGGGAGAATATAAAAAGGTCATTGGGGGCTAATTGTCTGATTTCCAACCCAAATTTCAAAACATGTTCAATATTTACAGAAAATTTTGTCGCTATTCATATGGGAAAAGTAAGAGTGTGTTACGATAAACCACTTTATTTGGGATTTAGTATATTGGATTTATCAAAAACAGTAATGTACGATTTTTACTACAAATGCATAAAAAGTAATTTTGGAAATGACGCTTCACTACTGTACACAGATACAGATTCTTTTATATTGAAAATAGCAAATAAAAACTTTTACGAATTCATGATCGAAAATATAGAAAGATTCGATACCTCCAATTATAACATCGGAAACGATTTTGGCATTCCTGTTACAAAACCCATTCTGGGGAATATGAAAGATGAATTTCCCAATGACCCCATTATCAGTTTTTATGGTACTGGGGCCAAAGCTTACTTTGTTCAGTCCGTTAAAAATGAATTGAAGAAAGCCAAAGGCGTCAAAAAGTCAGTCATTATCAAACAATTGCACGAAAGTGACTATAAAAATATTGTTGAGAAGGGTGGTTCCATACTTAGAAAAATGAATAGTTTCAAAAGTGATACCCACGACATATTTACTGAAATGAAAAATAAAGTCGATTTGTCACACCATGACGACAAGCGGTTCATTATACCCAATACCACAAAAACATTGCCGTGGGGCCACAACGATATTGAATTTTATCAAACGGACCCCGAACAAAATCTGTTATGGTGTTCAAACATTGTGGAATCTGCGATTCATAATAATTCACAACCTGTCAACAATTTGGATTTGCTGATTTCATTACTGGAAGCAGAATAAGTCGAAGTAAGCGAACGCAAATCCTTAATTATCATTCAACAAATTTTATATTATTCATCCGATAGCGTGAAAAGGGAATATTCATCTACAATTGGCTATGAAACTGTTTTCACGAATATTTGAACCAATAATTTGATACGTTTCATATCATATATTTGAATTCCTTTTTTGTATGCCAACCTATATTTTGACATAGAAGGTACTGAAAAACGGTTCCACTTATATGTTGGAGAATAATCCAGAAATATCTCATATCGAAAGAAAAAAAAAACACAATTTTCGAAGCATGAATATTCGATATTGAAATTACATTTCCGAATTGTTTCTACTCATATATGTTAATTTCATAGTGTAGCATAAAAATATTCAAAATTTATTGTATAGCATCCACATATTGAATGAATAGATATTTTCAATTTTAACGTGTATGTATAGATGAATAGACATAATAAATAACATTCTTTCGTCTCGTTGTAGTCAACGTTTTGAAAAAACTGTACCGATGTACACTCCTTAGGTCCTTATCGACCATACTGTGTTTGAGTGGTCTAGTCTTGAAGAATGCGAGTTTATGCCGCATTCCTTATTTTGTCTAGCAGCAGGTAGCGAGGCGTGGGTACCTGTACCGCATTCCTTTGCTTTGAACGATCAGGGTGTATGAAGGTGACCCAAAAGAATTTGGCCTTGTAGTGGTCTCTTTTCAATATCTCTACCTGTGCAATTTCGGAGTAGGGGATGTGCGAGGTTACTCAAACTAGAGGGTGGCATGATGCATCATTGTACCCTGTTCTTCCCACTGGTAAAGTTGTGAGTCGTGCTTTTATTGATATTGTGAAAGAGTGGTGTGATTGGATAACCGAAATGAAAGGTAATAAAAGTCCCAATTCTCAGGATAGTGGAAAGTCGGTTGTTAGTATGCTGGCAACGTTAGCATATCTTAGTACAATTAATATTGAAAAAAATAAAGACGCGGTTAACGAAAAGACTAGAGACGCGGTTGATGATAAAAATAAATATTCGGTTGCTGGTTGTTCGACTCAAAAAATAAATATATTAAGTGATGTTAGGATACAGAAACCCGAACAAACAGCAACCGACCAATCGAAATATTTGGATTTTGAACAAATTCACAGCACAGACATACCGAGTTTCCATTATTCCAGCTTATCGGTGGCAGATATGCAAGAATTCGGAGATGTAGAAATGGAAAAATATTTCGCGGACATCAAGGGCTTCACTCCACCTCTGTTACCATATGCCCCCTTATGTGAAGACATAAGCAACGATGAAGCGGGTCCTTCATCGTTGAATAAGTCTTCCAAAAGGAAAGAATTGACACCGGTAAACTCCCCCAAAAAACAAAGGATGTCTACCACAAAAAGTGACGAAGTTGAGTCCAACGAATTTCCGTTGCTGAGAGGACTACTCACAAGACCTCTGGCATCGAAACAATCCGTCGGTAGTCCGATTCCAACGGTAGTTCTATCTTCCGAAGATAGTTCACCGTCACCGGTAATTTTGGGAAGAGAGGTAGTGCAATCATCGGCCCCGGCTAACTCTCCCAAAAAACAGGAATCTGCCTCAAAAAATGACGGAGCCGGTTCCAACGAATTTTCGGTGTCCAGTGGGTCACCTGCAAGTCCCGTCTCAGCAAAGCAATCCGTTGGTTTCACTTCTCCGAATCGATCGGTAGATCATTCTGAAGTGTTTTCTGGTAGAAGTTCATCGGTATCACCAATTTTGGGAAGTGGTAGAAGTGATGGCAGTGTTTGGTCACAAAATGCGGAAGAACAACATAAGAAAATTGTAGATGTTTTTTCGGATTTTGTTAACAAAAAAGCCCGAGCATATCTAGAACATCGAGAAGCTGCTGCAAAGGTCTCTGACGCTCAGAAATCGTTGCTGGCGTACGATACGGAGCTCGAAGAAATAAAAAATCGAAAGGAGGAGTTGAAACGACAATTGGAAGAGCTCGACGGACGCCAGCAACGAATTATGGGTGACAGTAATCAGCTTAGGCAAAGTTTGCCAACGCTGAAGGCCAAAGCAATTAAGTCGCAGCTCTCGCTCAATCGAGAGAGCAGACGACTTAAATTGCTGCAGGAGAAGGTTAAAGTTTTTATGGAGAAATGAATATGTGCGTGTGTGTATAGGTGTGTTTGCGTGTGAATATGATCCTTTTTTCCGATCCCAATTCCCTCGATTATTGTATTATATATATATATATATATATATATATTATAATTGAGATATTTGATACGAAATTATTTAATAATATTTGAATGAATATTTTTCATAGGATAGATTAAATTTTAAGTACATGTTAGTTGAGTGTGTTCGTATTTGTATTAGAGTGTAAATAAAGGTTTGTGTTTTTTTAAAGTAGAAGGGGGGAGGGGGTATATATTCATATCGTATTTGTATACATAATTGGTTTTTAATTATTGTAATTATTAAAATGAATATTATCATTTAATAATATTTAAATATGTATATTTAATAAGATAGATTAAGTTTAAGTACATGTTAGTATGTTAGTATGTTCGTATTTGTAATAAATCATAAATAAAAAAATAAAATGTTGTTTTGGAGGGGGGGAGGGGGGAGGGGTTAGTTGTTGGGGGGGAAAGACCCTCGTTCCGAGCAATTCGAGAAAAAAAAAAAACTGGATACGTGGGTGAACTCGGATGGCCTCACACTAGGGCAGGGGTGGGGTAGGGGCTAATTAGGGGGGGGTGTGGGGGGGAGGGGAAATCAACTGCGCACAAGTCAGGTAACTGGTTTAGGTATGCGACCAAAACGGAACTTTTAGGAAAGTGACAGAGAAAAGTTATGCGCAGTGGGTGGCATTAACCATGCTACCATACATGTCTATGATTCTCTGTCATATATGCACTGAAAATGTTCTCCAGACTAGAAAACTGGATGCGCATAGGTTTTTTATTGAATATATAGGTGCGCAGTTGGATTCACTACTTCCGTTATGTATTATATTACATGGCTGCTGATAAAAATATCACAATTTTCAAAGAAATATTCCCTCTCCAACCAACTAAAATACTCAAGAAAGATATGAAGTGTATATGAGAGCATTTTTAACAACAGGGGAGTGTTTGAAAAATGAATTTTCATTACTACGCATTTCTGTAAGCTCCCGTTTGCGCATTAAACCAAAATGGAGCTATTTCAAAATGTGGGGTAAAAATGTATGCGCAGTTGAAGGTTTTGGTTATATTTTGATACAATTCATATACATCACAACGAGTTTTGGTTAAATACCTACTATAGCTAGAAATAATGGATACGCACTAGTTTTTCATTAAACATTTTGATGCACAGATGGGCATGCCACTTTCATTTTAATATATTACATACACTTTTTTATTAGAAAATATATATCTCACTATTTGAAAGTATATTTTGAAGCTGAAATACACCCAGGAAAGCGAATATGTTTTATATGTGTGTCTGAAAATATGTTGCAATAGATGTAAGAAATTTCAGAGTATTTAAAAAAATCTCACATGTTTAGTTAGTGACATCAGACATTTCCAAACACAGTTTCTATGAAATGTACACGCTAGTAGTATTTATACCACTTGAATAATTTTTTTGAGCTATTATTCACTATAGAGCTATCGATCATCAAATGAATGAAACATATTTTCATTTAAAATATATATTTCAGTCTTTTTTTCCCTATTATTATGCTATACGTTATACAAATCTAATATAAACACCACGACTCAAAGTCTAAAAGTCCAATCGCATGCCTCTTCCATTCGGATAACCTCTTCCGCGCCATCTTCTTCAGACAATTGCGCCGGACACCACCAATGGCTTTGATCTGGTAAATTTTCCCAGTTCAATTCAATTGTTGAACAATCGCTTATGTCATCCGGCGGTTCGTATTCCTGAACAGAAACACGAGCAACACTTCCACACCGATGCACATCACTGGAACTGTCTGCAGGGCCATATTCCAGTATTCGGAAATTTGCAGTCGCTCTGTAAAATTATATTTTTTTAAAACTTGTATTGCAAAACAGGCAAGTGTCAATTAGGCGCACTTGACAAACAGTCATTCCACAAGCCACACAGTCGTAATCGGGAATATTATTGAAGTCCGTTTTATAATGCAGATCTACATTGTTATAATGTCCACTATCGACTAATTCACTGTACAGCATGAAGCACTTGTGGCATAGAACCTTACGATCCTCGGTGGTTGTTACTACCATCCAGCATGAAATTATCGAACAATACATATTTCTACCGACATCCCTCACACTGTTTATATTTTTGAACACGCACCTATATTCACCATCTACATCAGGGCCATCTTCGTACATCCCTTCATCCTCGCTAGAACCATCATCATCATCGTTAGCGGCAACTGCAATAGCTCCTTCTGCCGCAACATCTGCTTCTTCAACAACTTCCACTGCTGCAACTTCTTCAGCTATATCGTCCACTGCTGCAACTTCTTCAGCTATGTCATCGTCCACTTCTGCATCTTCTTCGACATGATTTATATCGATAGCCACTAGGTCTCGTAACACACTCATTCTATCATTTTGTTGAGCTGCCATTTCAATACGAACTACTCTGATATTTCAATGAAACTGATGCAGAGGTGGTATTCGTCCTCTCCTTATATGGTTTTTCCAATACTGTGAGGGGATGAAGGTCATTTCAAATTCGAAGGTCACCCGTTGCTCGAAGGTCGTTTGAGATGCGAAGGTCGTTTGGTGTTCGAAGGTCACTACATATTCGAAGGTCACTACATATTCGAAGGTCACTCCATATTCGAAGGTCACTCCATATTCGAAGGTCACTACATATTCGAAGGTCACTCCATATTCGAAGGTCATTCAGTGCTCGAATGTCATTTGAAAGTCACTCAACATGAAGGTCACTGGACTTCAAGGCCTTCGGAGGATACCTAGGTGGAGGGTATATCGGATTGTATATAATGAGGGTCGCTGAATGAGGTGGATCATTCTATGCGATTCTTTATAGCACACAAGTTTCATCATTTCTAGATATGTCGACATCAAGAGAGTGGGATTCTAAGCCAAAAATTGCAGTGTATCCATTAGTGATTGATAAAAATTTGTCATGTCATAACTGTGACATTGCATGGCCACCGAGTTTTATCAATACCTGCACTGGATTGTGTCAAGAGTGTGAAAGAATAAACCCTCCGAAGACTCCAAAAAAAGGAACAAAACGGTTCGGTTTATGGACGGAATGCCGAAAGTGTGGTGAAAGAATGGACACCACAAACTTTGGTATTATTAGAGAAGACTGTAGGGATTGCAGAGCAGAGGAGACCTTGGATTTCCAGCGATGTACGAATTGTGACAGCTACCAAACAGACTGTTGGAAAAACCTATGCGAACAGTGTCGAATGGGGTTGACATTATGTGAATGTGTCGGGTTTTTTTTCAAAGACAGAATAGACCATCTGCTCAAATGCTGGTGTTTGAACGAAGATCAGAGAGCCGAGCGGGAAGAGTTGAGGAAAACCCATGTGGTTCCAATAAGGAGATACATTTATGAAGTGATTGAACATCAATAAACACTTTGTATGACTAACGAAAAATAAAAAATTGCACCAAGTATTGTTCATTTTTTATTCATTTATAGTAATGAGAGAAACATTATATCAACGATTTCACTATAAATATATAACTCATAAAATTCACATATCGAATTAATATCAGTTTATGGCTACTTGATGAAAAAATACAGATATTCAATTATACTATCGAACTTTCATCAATCCATGAGTTTTTGTCGTTGGGAAACCCAAGCCATTTCACCATTACTTTCCCATGATTCCTCCTCAAAATTTTTTCCACCAAGTAAATGTCGGGCTGCTTCGTTTTACTCAACTCCATTTCATAAAAACAGCCCTTTATTGGTTTCTTATCCATGTCTTCAAGCTCATAGGTTACAGGCATTGTACTATTTACCTTAACAATTTTAAAAAGTTCAGTTGTGAAATTTGCTGTATAACCTTTATCGAATATGCTCTTGTACTTGCTTATTCGAACTACGTCTCCTATTTTGAATTTACTTCTTTAATATTTCGCATGTATTTTGGCGTGTTTATACAAATTCAGTTTCGTGGATGATGTCACTTCAACGGGCTTCATTCCAATGCTGCTATGAATTTTATTGTTGTACTGATCCGTTATGTGCGGAAGAATTTTCAACCACTTGTGATGCTCTTGAACTGAAAACTCTTTATACAACCAACTTTTCAATGTCCTAATAACTCGTTCCGCAATTGCCGCTTTTTTAGTACTGAATGTCGAATAATGATTGATCAGATGTTTCGCCATCAACGAGGAAAATTTTGTATTATAAAATTCAGTGCCTTGGTCGGATTGCAAGTTCTTCGGTGTGTACTTTGCGTCTTTCAACACACTCTCCATTGCTGCGGTAACGGATTTTCCCGTTTTATTTTTCAGCGGTCTTGACCATACAAACTTTGAATAACAGTTTATTACGATGAGGATATATCTATAACCTTTATTTTCTTTTGCAAACAAATACGAATAGTGTTTGTTATTTTTTTATTTATGATTTATTACAAATACGAACATACTAACATACTAACATGTACTTAAACTTAATCTATCTTATTAAATATACACATTCAAATATTATTTAATGATAATATTCATTTTAATAATTACAATAATTAAAAACCAATTATGTATACAAATACGATATGAATATATACCCCCTCCCCCCTTCTACTTTAAAAAACACAAACCTTTATTTACACTCTAATACAAATACGAACACACTCAACTAACATGTACTTAAAATTTAATCTATCCTATGAAAAATATACATTCAAATATTATTAAATAATTTCGTATCAAATATCTTAATTATATATAATACAATAATCGAGGGAATTGGGATCGGAAAAAAGGATCATATTCACACGCAAACACACCTATACACACACGCACATATTCATTTCTCCATAAAAACTTTAACCTTCTCCTGCAGCAATTTAAGTCGTCTGCTCTCTCGATTGAGCGAGAGCTGCGACTTAATTGCTTTGGCCTTCAGCGTTGGCAAACTTTGCCTAAGCTGATTACTGTCACCCATAATTCGTTGCTGGCGTCCGTCGAGCTCTTCCAATTGTCGTTTCAACTCCTCCTTTCGATTTTTTATTTCTTCGAGCTCCATATCGTACGCCAGCAACGATTTCTGAGCGTCAGAGACCTTTGCAGCAGCTTCTCGATGTTCTAGATATGCTCGGGCTTTTTTGTTAACAAAATCCGAAAAAACATCTACAATTTTCTTATGTTGTTCTTCCGCATTTTGTGACCAAACACTGCCATCACTTCTACCACTTCCCAAAATTGGTGATACCGATGAACTTCTACCAGAAAACACTTCAGAATGATCTACCGATCGATTCGGAGAAGTGAAACCAACGGATTGCTTTGCTGAGACGGGACTTGCAGGTGACCCACTGGACACCGAAAATTCGTTGGAACCGGCTCCGTCATTTTTTGAGGCAGATTCCTGTTTTTTGGGAGAGTTAGCCGGGGCCGATGATTGCACTACCTCTCTTCCCAAAATTACCGGTGACGGTGAACTATCTTCGGAAGATAGAACTACCGTTGGAATCGGACTACCGACGGATTGTTTCGATGCCAGAGGTCTTGTGAGTAGTCCTCTCAGCAACGGAAATTCGTTGGACTCAACTTCGTCACTTTTTGTGGTAGACATCCTTTGTTTTTTGGGGGAGTTTACCGGTGTCAATTCTTTCCTTTTGGAAGACTTATTCAACGATGAAGGACCCGCTTCATCGTTGCTTATGTCTTCACATAAGGGGGCATATGGTAACAGAGGTGGAGTGAAGCCCTTGATGTCCGCGAAATATTTTTCCATTTCTACATCTCCGAATTCTTGCATATCTGCCACCGATAAGCTGGAATAATGGAAACTCGGTATGTCTGTGCTGTGAATTTGTTCAAAATCCAAATATTTCGATTGGTCGGTTGCTGTTTGTTCGGGTTTCTGTATCCTAACATCACTTAATATATTTATTTTTTGAGTCGAACAACCAGCAACCGAATCTTTATTTTTATCATCAACCGCGTCTCTAGTCTTTTCGTTAACCGCGTCTTTATTTTTTTCAATATTAATTGTACTAAGATATGCTAACGTTGCCAGCATACTAACAACCGACTTTCCACTATCCTGAGAATTGGGACTTTTATTACCTTTCATTTCGGTTATCCAATCACACCACTCTTTCACAATATCAATAAAAGCACGACTCACAACTTTACCAGTGGGAAGAACAGGGTACAATGATGCATCATGCCACCCTCTAGTTTGAGTAACCTCGCACATCCCCTACTCCGAAATTGTACAGAGCCTGCGCACAGGTAGAGATATTGAAAAGAGACCACTACAAGGCCAAATTCTTTTGGGTCACCTTCATACACCCTGATCGTTCAAAGCAAAGGAATGCGGTACAGGTACCCACGCCTCGCTACCTGCTGCTAGACAAAATAAGGAATGCGGCATAAACTCGCATTCTTCAAGACTAGACCACTCAAACACAGTATGGTCGATAAGGACCTAAGGAATGTACATCGGTACAGTTTTTTCAAAACGTTGACTACAACGAGACGAAAGAATGTTATTTATAATGTCTATTCAGTCTATACATACACGTTAAAATTGAAAATATCTATTCATTCAATATGTGGATGCTATACAATATATTTTGAATATTTTTATGCTACACTATGAAATTAACATATATGAGTAGAAACAATTCGGAAATGTAATTTCAATATCGAATATTCATGCTTCGAAAATTGTGTTTTTTTTTTCTTTCGATATGAGATATTTCTGGATTATTCTCCAACATATAAGTGGAACCGTTTTTCAGTACCTTCTATGTCAAAATATAGGTTGGCATAAAAAAAAGGAAAGGAAAATATATGATATGAAACGTATCAAATTATTGGTTCAAATATTCGTGAAAACAGTTTCATAGCCAATTGTAGATGAATATTCCCTTTTCACGCTATCGGATGAATAATATAAAATTTGTTGAATGATAATTAAGGATTTGCGTTCGCTTACTTCGACTTATTCTGCTTCCAGTAATGAAATCAGCAAATCCAAATTGTTGACAGGTTGTGAATTATTATGAATCGCAGATTCCACAATGTTTGAACACCATAACAGATTTTGTTCGGGGTCCGTTTGATAAAATTCAATATCGTTGTGGCCCCACGGCAATGTTTTTGTGGTATTGGGTATAATGAACCGCTTGTCGTCATGGTGTGACAAAGCGACTTTATTTTTCATTTCAGTAAATATGTCGTGGGTATCACTTTTGAAACTATTCATTTTTCTAAGTATGGAACCACCCTTCTCAACAATATTTTTATAGTCACTTTCGTGCAATTGTTTGATAATGACTGACTTTTTGACGCCTTTGGCTTTCTTCAATTCATTTTTAACGGACTGAACAAAGTAAGCTTTGGCCCCAGTACCATAAAAACTGATAATGGGGTCATTGGGAAATTCATCTTTCATATTCCCCAGAATGGGTTTTGTAACAGGAATGCCAAAATCGTTTCCGATGTTATAATTGGAGGTATCGAATCTTTCTATATTTTCGATCATGAATTCGTAAAAGTTTTTATTTGCTATTTTCAATATAAAAGAATCTGTATCTGTGTACAGTAGTGAAGCGTCATTTCCAAAATTACTTTTTATGCATTTGTAGTAAAAATCGTACATTACTGTTTTTGATAAATCCAATATACTAAATCCCAAATAAAGTGGTTTATCGTAACACACTCTTACTTTTCCCATATGAATAGCGACAAAATTTTCTGTAAATATTGAACATGTTTTGAAATTTGGGTTGGAAATCAGACAATTAGCCCCCAATGACCTTTTTATATTCTCCCAATGAGTAACCAGTTTAATTTCCCTTCTATTTTCCACATTTTCCAGAGTTTTTCCATACACGGCATTGTTCATTAACTTGAAAAATTGTTTTTCGAATTTATTCAAAGCTTTATTACGCATTTTTGTATTCAAATCGATATATTTCTTAAGCCATGACGATTGCCGAAATTTCAAAACCCTATGTGTTTTCATAACCATCAATCCGTTTTCTATAGCTTGTTGAAGAGTTCTATAATGAACGATATAGTTTTTTTTATCTGATAAGTTCGGTATCAACTTGCAAATATTGGATTTTGAACCTGGTGGAATTATACTTTCGACTAGGAAAGGTAAATCCGAATGAGAATCATGTAATTCTTCTGGATAATGAATGTCCACTTCAAAAACATAACCAAAAGGAGAATCAGCAGAAATACTCATCACATCCAAATCCTGTATTTCACTGGGTGTCAACCAGGTGAATCCACCAATGGGCAAAGGTTGAGACATGCTATGACCATACAAATTTGTTGCATCCAAATACGATATGTAAGATACGTCTTTTTTGGCATCGTAGTTAGGTAGATATTCATTGTTTGCGACATGCATTCGGTCACTACATTGACTTATTCCACCACGTATACCTTTCTTGAAAAAATGTATCATGTCAATATCAGTCAAAAGCTCCAATTCAACTTTTGTGTATCTCAACATAGCGTCCCAAGATAAACCTGGGGCGGTATAATATTGGGCAGGATCCAATTTATAAGTGTTCAAACAAATCCTCCGAAAATTCTCGAATGTATCAGTTAACAGTAAAACATCCGATTTCAAGTACAGATCTGAATATTCTCCCAAACTTCGACATTCAAATAAATTCCATACCCGTTGTGCCCTATCATAGCATTCATCTGAAATTTGTTCGTCATTTAAGTTATCATAAAATTCTTCTTTCGATGGTAGATGTGTGATATCTAATTTTTCCATACAATCTACGAAACTGTATGGAAATACACCTTTCTGTTTCATCAACTGAAACTTTTCGACATCCGGAAAAAACTTTTTAGTGTCTATGAATTGATCTTCTACTAAATTTGCACCGAGATTCTGAAGTGACTCCGAAAGAAATTTATAGCTATCAATGAACCTTAATTTCATGAAATTATTCTTCAATTTTCCATCTTTACCCAAATAGCTGTGTGTGAAAAGATGTTTGGTGAATGAAATGTATTTTTCTTTGGTTTGTGGAATGACATCAACTCGATCGCCCTTGTCGAATAATTCCTTGATGAATAAGTGGCAATCATATCCGCTCATATTATGACAAATAATTGGTATAAAATTTGGAAGTTTGAAATTCAAATTACATTTAGAATGAGCTGCACCAAATCTCTTTTTTCCGGTCAGGTGACAATGATCTCTCACTTTGACATCACCATCTTCGAATATATTATCACATATGCCACAAGTCTTTGCATCAGAAAATTCTTTTTCTTCTGTCTCAGATAATTGACCCATTGGAACAACATTTTTTAGATGTTTATGATATATATTCTTTAAATCGTTTTGAATATTTGAGACGAATACTTTTGCAGTATCGACCCCTCGATACGAAACAAATTTGTCGAATTTTTCATTGAAAGAACATTTTATGTAGTATGCAAACGAGTATGGTTCATGAATGTGAGTTCGGTTGGTGTAAGAGCAATCTGGATTCGGTTGACAAGAATCAATTGGTTTCAGAATTGACTCAAAATCTGCATAAACGACAAACGGAACTTTCATCTGCTTTTCGATATTCACAAATTTCAATATATTTTCAGGAATGTATTTACCGAACTTGTCGATTTTCAAATTTTCAGAAGGTGTGGTTGTACACACATGATTGCAGTCATTTAATTGATGCTGGGTCAATGATTTTCCGTTAGCAAAATATAATAAACAACCATCACAAAAATATTTTTTATGACCATTGGCAGAAATTTGGCTAGAAACTAATTTTGACAAATCCTTAATCCAACAATAATGATTTTTTCCCGTTTCATTACTGATAAGTAAAAGATTAACATGCCTGGTGAGTCGTTGTCGTGAATAATGTAGTGGACCTACAACTTCATATTTCATTTTAGATTCCTCAAATTTTTTTTCCAACCCATATACATTTATAGAGCAATCATTGGCAACTTCGAATTTTGAAATTCCACTTAATTTCATCGGAAAATCTATACCTGATACATTCAGCACTGATTGAAAGGGTGGATAAGAAGACACTTCGGAAACCCTACGATCCGCCGGGTAAAGTGCTGATACCACAGCCCATGCAAAACAATAGTTATCCTCATTTCGCACATTCACCACACCTTTTTTCGACTCGATATAATCTGGCAGCTTTATATAGGAACACGCACCAAGAGGGCTATACTTGTTCACATTCATTTCTGTGAACATGATTTTCTTCAGGCTCCATCCTGCAATAGAAATGATTTTACATTCAAGGTATGAATATTGATTTTTGGGCAATTTATATACCTGAGTCACGATCTTCGAATTCTGTACTTTGTGCCGTTATTGTGTCGATGAATTCATCCAAAATAGCATTAAGATCCATGGACTGGTCAACTATCTGGTTCGGAGAATTGAAACACTTTACCTCGGATAATTCCTGGGTCTGCAGAATATGTGAGCTGAATAGTTCCATATTTACTTTCACCGCACTATGTATCTTCAACACACCTTGCAATAATGAAATCATTTTCTGTTTGTATGCATCAAAAAATGTTTTGTAATCCATATAGTTACTACCGCTCCCAATCCTATAGCTAACTATTCTACATTTGAAAGCACTTTTGATAATTTGCACGTCTTCACCCAATTGAATGCAAGAATTGGATCTGTGTTCGAGTGTTCTTCGATGTGAAACCATCTGACCCATTGGAACTGGTTTATTACAACAATCACAGAACTGCATATCGTTTTGCGATATGGGGCTCAATTTAGACCGTTTACTAGATGGCTCACCTGTCACCGCTGTACAGGATTGCACTTGATGGCGATGTAGATTATCACTGCGAGTAAAACTTTTTCCACAATTGCAAGTATACATTTTGCTCGATTATCGGCTATTCAGAAGGAACATGAGGTCTGAAACTCGTGTTTCTTTTTATATTAGTGGTTGAGGTGGAAGAGAGGGGATAAGTTCACTTGCCCTCAAGGACATTTGTATTCATGGCTTCCTTTAGTTACATGTCAAGGTTACCATTCCCCAGGGTCATCGAAACTCTCAAGGTCACCAACCCTCAAGGTCACTAACCACCAAGGTCACTAACCACCAAGGTCACCATCCCTCAAGGTCACCAACCCTCAAGGTCACCAACCCTCAAGGTCACCAACCCTCAAGGTCACAAATCGTCAAGGTCGCCAACTCTCAAGATCACCAACTTTCAAGGTCATTCACTGGGCAAGTGAACCTCTGAAGGCTATTCTCCAAGGTCACTCTCAAGGTCAGTGGTGGGGGGAGGTCCAGGATTGGCATAAACCCCCTACTAGAGCTTCACAAACAAAAAATATGAGCGTATAGGAAATCGAAATTCAGAATGAGTTTCTATTTCAAGCGACTCGATCGTGATTACCGGACATAACTTAAAAAAATGGCAAAGTTGCGAAAAGCGGTTTTTTGTTGATAACTAAAAAACTACAGCTCCGATCGAAAAAAGTTGAATTAAGAAATTGTAGGTATTAAAAAGGTCTATCAATTGAATAAATTATAATTTTTTGATATCATTGATACTTTTCGAGTTATATCGGAAAAACCGTGTAAAATGGGTTTTCCTATTACTCGTTAACTGTAAGATATTTAAACTTGTTAATTACTGTTATGTCTAGCGTATGGCAAGTCAAAAAAGTATTTTTTTGAAAAATTGATAAATATTGATAATTTTTTAAAATATATAAAGTTTTCTCAAAAAAGATGCTTTCTCAATTTGGCTACTCTTGCTCGGGGTATGATGCTACAGTAACGATTCAGGGCTTATTTTTTTCTGTACTTTCATATTATAGAATAAGTATATTGATTTTTCTTAATTTTAAGGATAAAAAAATTACTTTAAAAAAATTGCACAATTTGTTTACGTTTTTTCTAAATAAATTTCTTAATTTTTTTTAATAGAAATAACTCTTATGAAAACAGATTTCTAGCATGATTTCACGCATTTAAAGAAAAAATTGAATTCCTACGATCACTAGGAGCAGAGATATTTTTTTTATTTAAAAAAAAGGCGCAATAATAATAATTGCAGAAGAAGATGATCTGACTAGAGAAAACAACATAATTATAGTTGGAGAATATGTTGATTTGATTGTACTCACGCAATTGGTTCCCAGTACACAGAACATATTTTTTTGTTTGAAAAAAGGAAAAGCACGAGAAGTAGATCGCTGGGATTCCAACAGCAGTTTTAAATATCCACACCTATCGAAATATGCAGCTTTTCTTCACGCTGTATCAGGCTGTGATTCAGTATCTTCGCTCTACTACCAGGGGAAGAACAAATTACTGAAAATTTTTCATTCGAATCCAGACCACCTTCAATATTTTAATGAAAAAACTGCTCTTTCTGAAGAAGTGACTCACAATATGTGCCAAATTATATCTTTATTGTATAATAATAAGAAAGAAGGAACTCTCAATGAACATCGTTTTGAGTGTTTTAAACGATTAACGCAAAATAGTCCGGTGGGAACCAAGGCGAAATCGCTCGTTTTAATGTCTGACCCATTTTTGCGGTATATCAAAATGGGACCTGTGCAGGTCGATCCCAATTTTTTTCGTTTTTTCCATGTAACTTTGGTCACGACCAAGCTGACGTGTCGTAGATTTCCATTCCATGTGTGGAATAACATAAGAAATCGACCTGCACAGGCCCCATTTTGATATACCGCAAAAATGGGTCATTGAAAGATAATCCATCGCTCCCACCGGACTAAAAGCCAACTTTTCAATTAGCAAATCTTCCTTCTACTGAAGGAGCCGCCAAACAACATGCCTTCAGAGTTTATTTGTATTTGCAAAAAATGGTTGGGCAACGACAAAAGGATCACTCAGTGGGGATGAAAACTTACGAATAATGCATTAATGCCAGTTTATACTGATGATCCATTGATACCAGATAAGATATTGAAAAAATCTCATGCAGCTGTATCAGTGATTGCAAAACAAAAACCTGTGGCTACATAAAGCAATTTCTACAATGTTCGAGTGTTTGCATACATTGCGATTCGAGTGAATGCGAATTTTGAGACGCCTACCATTGAAATAGATGAAGAATTGCCCAACTTCATGGATAGTCTGCTCACAGACATTATGGAAGAAGAAGAAGAAGAAGAAGAAAAAGAAAAAGAGCCAAATGATTCAGCGGATAATCCTCCAATTAAAAAAGGAAAATTATTGAATCTGTATCAATATAACATATGACTATTTTTTTTGTAATAATTTCATAAATGTTTTGTTCATAATAGAGTTATTTTATCATTTTGTGAATATGATATTCGTGTTTTTCTCAACAAGCTACCCCAAATTCTCTACAAAGGGATTTTTGTGCGTTGTGTACAAGCCGTGATACTCAATATTTTTCAAGCGCAAGCCACTTTGAACGCACGAAATAAGTTTTCAGTGCTATCCCATCCTCCGCAACCCGCTATAGCTGCCGCGATCCGCGCCTGCACGCCTCACTTTATTCATCAATTAATTATACTGCAAATGAACTAGACATATCCTGGTATTTTTTTATTGAAAATGTATTTATTCAACCTTAATATCCATGAAGGTGACTGCTGTACGATGATTATTACGCCTTCCAGATTTTTTTGAAATAAAAAAATTACCTCGGCTCCTGGTGATCGTAGGAATACAATTTTTTTTTGAATACGTGAAATCATTTTAGGAATCTATTTTCATGAAAGGTTTTTCTATAAAACAAAAATAAGGAATTTATTCAGAAAAAACATTTGAAAAAATTGTGCAATTTTTTTAAAGTAATTTTTTGACCCTTAAAATTGAAAAAATCAATATACTCAGTCGATAATATGAAAGTACAACTTTTACAGAAAAAAATAAGCCCTGAATCGTTACTGTAGCATCATTCCCCGAGCAAGAGTAGCCAAATTGAGAAAGCATCTTTTGAGAAAACTTCATATATTTGGAAAATAATCAATGTTCATCAATTTTTCAAAAAATACCTTTTAGGCTTACCTTGGGCTACACTAAACAGTAATTAACAAGTTTTAATATCTTACAGTTAACGAGTTATAGAAAACCCGATTTTTCACAGTTTTTCTGATATATATCGAAAAGTATCAATGATATCGAGAAATTATAGTTCACTTAATTGATAGATCTTTTCAATACCTACAATTTCATAATTTAACTTTTTTCGATCGGAACTGTAGTTTTTTAGTTATCAGCAAAAAACCGCTTTTCGCAACTTTGCCAATTTTTTAGGTTATGTTCCGTAATCACGATCGAGTCGCATGAAATATAATCTCATCCTGAATTTTAATTTCTTATACGCTCATTTTTTTTTCCGGATATTTATTTCTGCACATTTAACATTGGGCCGCTTCCTTGTTTCTTGGAATACGAGCTCAAAGTTTTTCTGAGAAATCGTTTAGCGTTCTAAATATACACGCGACAGATTTGATACCTACTGCAAAATATAGACTAAAATATAATTTTTTTGTGATATTTTGTTTCTGTTTTTGTATTCCAACTCATTTTAATTTTGCTCCTAGTTTCCACACCACCCATGAGGTACAGCTATCTGCGCGTTTTTAGAGTAGTTTTTCTGTTTGTCTGTTCCACTGAGCTCACTTTGGTCTACATGTCATCGTCTTCATTTTCTACTAAGTTTATACAGTGTGTCCAAGAGGAGGATGGGATAGCAATAGGATCTCGGAAACGGTTGGAATAACAATCTTTAAAATATTATATGGAGTTATATGGAGTTTGCAGAAGTGGGAAATCTTTGTCAGATTTATCAGAATTCGATATTCGTTTTTATTTATGTCTGACGTTATTTTGAAAGATATCAAAAAATTAAGAATATATTTTCATTTCTACTTTTACGCTTAACAAGATGACCTTATACAGATTCTCACTACAATGTTTTGTTTCCGAGGAAACTTCAATTTTTTTATTTATTTATTTTTTTATTACAAAATTCTGAAAAACGTCATACAGTGACCTCCAAAAAGTATGTACCATATGGGAAATAAATTTATTGTTAGGATATGGGAAAAAAAAATCTCGTAGTAAGTTTGTGCATATCCGATAACCTAAAAACCAATTTTGACACATGTCACGTGATCGCTGGTATGGCGGCCAATTGAAAAAAATTACTATGAAAAGGCAAAAAGTGAAGTAAAATGGCAAGATATCGAAAAAAATTATTCGAAAAAGTTGCTTGGAATTTAATTTATAAACATAGACAAGTTTGAAGAGATATTGAAAGAAAATTGAAAATTACTATTTTTTTTAAATATTTTCCTATCTGCATGAAAATATCAAATAATTTTCTTCAGATAATGACGAAACTTTCTCTTTTTCTCCACACCAGTGAACACTAAATTGAAAAAATCGTATTTTGTCAGAACAGCCATATCAGAATTCCACGATTATTGCGATGATAAGGAAATCCAAAAATATCGTATTTTTCCGATTTCAATCAATTTTTGATGATAATCGTGCACGAAATTCAACTTCACATATAATCTTAAAAATAGTGAGTCAAATTAAAGAGGCTTAGAGTTTTCAACATTGCATGCGAAGTGAAACGCTTTAACACGATTATCATCGAAACTTGATTATAATCTGGAAAACACCATGTTTCTGGAGTATCATGTCATCACAATGGCCGTACAAGTCTGATGTAACCGTTAGATTCGAACCAATGTATCAGCCATGGTTCTGTCAAAATCCGACAATTTCAATATAGTGCCCTCTGGTGTGTAGGGAAAGAGAAAGTTTTGTCATTATCATCAAATACAAATGTATCAGTATGGTCAAGCTATTCATAAAAAAATAATTTGATATTTTGATACAGCTAGGAAAATATTTGAAAAAACTGTCATTTTCAATTTTCTCTCATTGTCTTTTCAAACTTTGTACATTGTGACCCACTTAAGACCGGAACACCCTTATAAAATCTACATTTTAGAAAAAATCTGACTACACCACTAGATTTGCGACATTTTCAAATGGTTTAATTGTAAATAATGTTGAAATGTGCCAATTAATAAAAAAATTATAAGATAATTGAAAAATATGCCGTTTAATCAACCCACCAATTCAATTTCAGAATTTTTATAAAAATTCGGAATACACCACTGTATTCAGGAGGTCCTGATCAAAGTTTCATCGAAATCTATTCATAAATAAGAAAATAATGGGACAATAAAATTTGAAAAATATGTTAATGTAATTTCAGGAAAATTGTCATTTTACATCATAATTTTATATTTTTTTTATTCATCAACAGATTTAGATGAAAATACAGATATTTCTAGACTCTGACCTGAATGCAGTGTTGTAGTCAAAGTTCTGATAAAGGATTTAAAATGAATTGGTGGGAGGATTAAACGGCATATTTTTCAAATTTCATTCCCTTATAACTTTTTTATTGATTGCCGCATTTCAACGTCATTCACATATGAACCATTTGAAAATGTCGCGGATTCAGTGGTGTAGTAAGAATTTAAAAAAAAATCGCTAGTGTTTTTTTTTATTTTCGACCTTGAAAAATCAGATAAGTAGGCCCAGGAAATGGAAATTAATTTATGAAATTTGCTGTCCTAGTAGACTTTTTGAATGTCTACCAGATGAAAGAAAAATCATTGCAATCGGTTGGAAAATGTAGATTTTATAAGGGTGCTCCAGTCAACTTTTTCAAATAATTTTTTTTGATATCTTGCCATTTCACCCCACTTTTTTCAATTTTTCACCATACCAGCGATCACGTGACATGTGTCGAAATCGATTTTTAGATAATCGGAATCTTTTCCTCAAAATTTTTGTTTTTCAATATTCAAATAATAGACATTTTTTCCATGTGGTACCTACATACTTTTTGGTGGTCATTGTATATAATTAATAGTTGTGTAAACATGTTTTAGCTTATTTAAGACATTACTTAATATCATTCAGGAATGACCTGCTGAGAGCAACCCCTAACTTCGATAATTCGTTGCTTGAAATTCATTGAATTTTTTTAAAAAAATTTCATAGGTAATATTTTTAGGAAAAATAAAATTTTCTGTGCGACCGATGGTTTCTGAAAAAAAAACAGAAAAAACACCGCAATGCTTGTTAGGTGTGGTTTTTGGGGGTGAACCTCACACTTCTAACTTAGGAACTGTTTTGATTTTAAGAAGTTTCCTTTTGGTGCGTCTTATATACTATACACATTGAATATGAATACTTTGAATGAGTTGTTACTCAAAATGTTTTGTGGTTGTATCTTCAGCAACAGTATAATCAGTTTTTGACATATCATCATCATATTTGCTCAATATATATTTACAAATAAAGGTAATACAAAATCCCACCTTCAATACCATTGAAAGTCACTACATTGGCGCAGTCGGAGACGAAATCCATATAATTAAATCCATGATGATGTCCGCCTTATTAATGGTTGAATTACATAGATAGGCTCACGTTTTTCATTCAGGCGAATGATGTAACGAATGCACAGAAGAAGAGAGCAATTTTGTATAGATTTTTATAAATTAGGAACGGCCGAGGGACACGATATACATAGACATGTGGACCAGTTGAGAAATCGTTGTTCAGACCTACCAGAAGATCCAGGATATAATGAGAGCCTTTCCGGGACTATTGAAATGGAAAGTCGCAACGCACATCCCATGGATACAGACAGAACTTGCCGAAACAGAAAACGTCCAGCATATTTGGATGAATACGTTTGAAGAGTCGACCAAAGTAGGGAGAGGGGTGTTATATACTATATACATTGAATATGAATACTTTGAATAAGTTGTTACTTAAAATGTTTCATTGAAAGTCACTAATTTTTTCTAATTTTGCTAATGGGTTAAATGGGTGGATAATATATTCTTTAATTATTTTTGAATTTGTTACATACAACTTGATGAAAAAGTACTTGCAAGAAGTTCTCTTGGAATTCGAGTACATTCACTCGGAGTACTGTACTCGAGAGCATGTGCAATGAGTAAAGTACTCGTTTTTTAATTATTGGAAGTACCTGGTACCCAGTACTCGGGAACAATTCATCAGTACCCAGCCCAGCTCTGTTCCTATTACATATTTGGTCTAAATGGCACTTGGGTTCAAAATATCCTAATTAGTGATGGTTCATAGGCAAATCACCTATTCAATTACTCCAGAAAATGAAAATGAAGAAAATTCAAAATTTTTGATGGACTGATACCTACTCGGACTCATTGATGATCTGTGTATTTGTATATTACGAAACAGACCATACTTTGAAAGAATTGTGTTAGGAATGGAACTAATATTTATTTTCTGAAAACACTCTGTTTATGATATGTTGTTTAATGTTTCACTCCATATATTTATAAAAAAAAAGATTATTATTGATTGTCAAAAAACTAGAAAAAACCTGTCAAAATATATCTACTTATTTCAACAAAAAGTAGCAAAGTTATTTATTAAATATTAGCATTATTTACAAATTGTGTCCACTTTCGCATTCTATAATATAATACTAATAATCACATTAATCTTAATTTTCATTTCGACAGTTACAAAAACCCCACAGGATTAATCGCTTCAATTTGTAGGAATCAACAGCCTCTTAATTAATGCCTTAAATACAAATCCAGAAACTGATCACAAAACGGCCAATACTTTAGAAGTAAAACTACATATGTATAGTGTTTCACACGAAATAACAAACCAGACACAATAAGCTCAAGCCTAGAAGTAAGCATAATCTGATCAAATTGTATTTCTACCAAGAAAGTTTTGGGGTAGTTTTGATTACTTTCATTCTCTGTGTGTTTCGGAGTGCTGAATCCGAATCTGAGGTTTGCTTACAAATTTTCGTGACAGAACATTAAAAAAAATACAAACAAACCTAAAAAAATCTTTTTCTTCTGCGGTTTATTGCTTATAAGTTGAAAACCACAAACTTTCCGTTGATAACCTTTATTTTAGGAATGAAAGAGCATAACATTTTCTACAAATTTTACCATACAAGTTTTTTTCTACGACGGACCGATCGGGCTCAAGGACTACTTGTAAATTAACATATTTCAGCTGACTGGGGGAAATCCCACTTTTTCACTACAAAACTCTAATGTATTATTGAAGTCAATTAGCGATTTTCCCCCAGTTCTCTGCGCATAGGTACCTTATTTAGATCATATAATAAAGGTACTTTCACTTATTGAAAAATTACAAACAAGTTGTTCAATGAGGTCCGAAATCGTACAAAACTTGAAATTAAAACAAAAACCTCGAAAGAATATTATTATATTATTATAGAATCATATATTTTATACAATCCAGTTACCCCACTGCGTAATTTAGTCAAATATAGAAACCTAAGAGACACCAACTGGGAAAGATACTCAGCGTCACTCAGTGCGTCTCTCGAGAGGCCCGTGACTGAAACACGAGACAGGGAGAGCCTTGAGAGGGCAGTAGAAGAAGTGGGCAAGGCAATAGTCGGAACCTACGAGGAAAGCTGCCCTGAGAAGAAAAGGCTCAAAATAACAAAATGGTATGGTGGAATGAGCATCAAGAAACCCTCGGAGGTAGGGTGCGGAAGCTTTTCAACAATGTAAAATCCAACAAGATTGGACCACATATAAGGCTAAACGCACTCAGTACAACAAATAAATTGGTAAGGCCAGAAGACAATCTTGTGCTTAGGAATCCATACGGTTTTAGCCAAAGAAGGTACTTACACCAAGTAGGTTTCTTGAAAAAGAATGACAATGCCTATACTACAACATTCGAGGAAAGTCTAAGGATGCTCATGGAAGCACATTTTCCAGCCTCAGTAATTTTTAATGGCCCGACAACAGTTATCAGACCCATGATAACGTATGGTTCAGTGGTATGGTGGCCAAAGACCAAGCAGGAAGGAATAGTTCGACGGCTCGGAGGACTGCAAACACAAGCATGTCTGAGAGCCACTGGAGCCATGAGAACCACCGCAACCATGAGAACCACCGCAACAGCCGCTTTAGAGGTCTTGCTCAACCTGCCTCCCCTACACATATACATACAAGGCGAAGCCAGGTCAGTCACGAGCAAGCTGCTTAGAGGACAAGAACCCATAAGCAATATGCACAGGAGAGACTATAACAACGTATATGAATAGTATAAGTATAGTATAAGAATGCCATCAGATGGCATACTTCCCAGATATAGCTTTCAAAAACTTTTAAGACAAGTATAACGGACAGGGATGCGTGGAAGGAGGGTACTCCCATCAATTCGGAAATCGCCGTCTACACTGATGGCTCAAAAACTGATGAAGGTTCAGGAGCCGGCATTTACGGAATCAAGATGAAGATGAAAATCTCATTTCTGGGCAAACAAGCGACGATATTTCAAACGGAAATCGTCGCAATACACCATTGTGCACAATAGCTAATAAGGCATGAGTATTCAGAAAAAAAAAACATTGTCATATACTCAGATAGCCAAGCTGTAATGAAAGCAGTCAACTCAATGCAAGTTACCTCAATACTTGTTTGGGGCTGCATAGAAGCCCTAAAAGAGCTCGGCAGTCAGAACAGACTGACCCTAGCCTGAGTACCAGCTCACACAGGTTATAGAGGCAATGAAGAGGCCGATACACTAGCCCGAGAAGGAACAAGTAACGCCCTGAATGACCCAGAACCGTTTTACGTTGTTTGAGACTCTCAACACTCCTTTCTTATCACACTAGCAGTCATCGACATAACCTTAAACTAGACTATCAGATGAATCCTTCGATTGAAACTGCTCCAATGACGAACAAGAGTACTTTCAGATTTATTACAATATAATTCCTTGAGAAAACAAAAAATGTAATTTAATAGTCAATAATAGTTTTGGAGTGCAAAAAAAGTGGGTGTTTGCTGACTCAGCAGAAATACGCCAATTTTTATTTGGCGTTTGAGCCCGAACTGTTTGTCAAAAAAAAACCTGAATAGTGGAATTTGTAGGAAATTTCATGTACTTTCATTTTGAATGAAAAAGTTATTCACGAAAAAATTATAGTTTTCGAGTTATAAGCGAAAAACTACAAAAAAATAGATTTTTTACAATTTTTTTTGAATTTTTTTAATGTTCCGTTAAGAAATTTTGTTAGCAAACTTCAAATTCGGATTCAGCACTCCAAAAAACGTGTGAAATGGAAGAAATCAGAACTATCCCAAAACTTTCCCTCCAGGGGCCCTGTCGAATACAAATTTACTGAATTAGTAGTGACTCAGCTGAAAAGTGAACACGCCAACAAAATTCAATAAGTCGCCTGGGGCGCCGCGGCACCCTGTACCTGCACTGATTATGCCATTAGGTACTTGGTTTGAAAAATTGTTATCCATATTTTTTTGCGAGAGAATTGACAAATCGAGTTAACTCACCTTTTCCTCTGCTTCATAAGCTGAACAAGTTTGCAAATCTTCTAAGTAAGATTCTGGTCTAGGAGTACCACTTTTTGAGGCATACTGGGCTAGTTGATGTATCTTTCCATCCAATTCCATTTTTATAACTCTGTTGTCTATCCACCAATTGAGCTCACTCTCTAGTAAACCAATATGTTTTTTCAACCATTCACGGTCATTTGTGGCGTCCATATAGAGTCCCGCCATCAACAATAACAACGGCGGCTGGGAGCGATTCAAATAATATACCCTACTTCCATTGGGTATGAAACCGTACCTTTTGATAAGTGAGAGAAAGTTTTCCAGTATTCCTCTAACAGTCTCTGTCATTTCACTGATTAGCAGACCTTTCACTATCCAGTATGAATCCCAGTAATATATTTCTTTGAATCGTCCACCCGGAATTATGAATCCATTAGGAAGTGAAATTAGTGAGTGCCTGTCTGGATGTTCTTTAACAGTACTACTCACTTTTCTAGCTAGGTTTGGCCAAATACTCACTAAAGTCCTAGCAAAATCTCTGACAGTTATATCTTTGATCCTCTTTAAAAAATTTGGGTTGGATTTGTGATCTGTTGGTATCCAGTCTTCCAGTTCTCCCCCAGGTTCAAAATTGTCTGTGACAAATTGTTTCACTTCCTCAGTTGTAGGATTGTTGTTATGTATGCTCATGAAGCTCTTGAATATTTTCAACGTTTCATTTGCATTCTTCTTTTGTATTAAATCAACGAAAAATTTCGAATCATCGAAAATGTGTGCCTTCTGCACAGTATCTAATACTTCACCTTGGCAATAAATGAAACTATCACATGATTGTACGATGGTTGTTTCTGATTGTTTATAGCTGAGAATTGCTATCAATAATATTGAAATTTGCCACATAACTAAATGATGAATATGGTAGCGTTTTCTGTGAATTTATAACCTGCAAATGAAAAAAAACAATCAAAACTTATGGGTGTTATAACTGGGTCGAATGCCAGATCCCCGATTACTCAGTGTACTGGATATCTTTATTGTTTCGAGTGAAAACATAATTAAATAAACTCGTTTTATGACGCAGGTGAATTGATATTCAATAACTGCTAGTTCTTCGGCAAATATTTGTATATGACATTAGTTTGAAATGGCAATCAGAGAAATCGAAATGATAAACATTGACAAAAAACAAATTCACTGTAAACTAAACAACTCAGGTGATGGCAAACTGATTTCGTCAGTATATTTATATACCTAACATGTGTGATGCAATATGCTCGAAAAGAAGATTTGTTAACAAAAAAGAAATTTTATCGGAAACAGCGCTCAGAAAGATATACAACCATAGACCCGTGTTTCGGGCTCTTTGCTCCTCATCAATACTGTGTTACCAAGAGTGAGGAAGTGCTGCCGAAGGAAAAATACTTGGTGTCAAAGGAAACAACAAGCAAACGGAGTCATCAAGAAAAGCCATCTGCACATTTCTGGCGTCAGTCGATTCAAGGCATGAATACCTAGACTATTAAGGATCTGCTTTTTCATTTCAAGCTTGTCCTGCTCCTTTTTCCCGATATCTTTTTCTGCCATCGATAGAAATAATTTGTTTTCCGGTGACCTCTAACTTTTTATTTAGAAAAAATACTTGTTTATGATGAGAGTAATCGTCTTCGATTTGAGGAAGATTTTCTTCAAATTGGAAAATGGTTCAAAAATCAATTACTCACCATACATTTTGAAAAAAACGTTTTTTATACCTTTCAGCTCGTATAAAAAAAACTTACCACATTTTAAAAAACTACAAATCGTGGACGATCACAAAACTATCGAGATAAATTCAGCCACGAGCTAAAATACTTAGGTATTCATATTGACAGCCACTTAAAGTGGGATACCCATATAGAATATATCATGAAAAAACTACGGTCGTTAATCTATTTATTCTATAAATCCAGACAATTTCTCCATCAAAATGACCAAATTATCCTGTATAATGCCTTAGTAGTACCACACCTCAGCTATGGAATAATTGCATGGGGTGGAATACTTCCGCTAGAAACTCAAGCGTTTTTACAAAATCATCCTAAGAAAACCCCATGCATATCCTTCGGAAAAATTATTCCAGGAAATCAAACTCTTTAATCCAAGACAAATATATTTCTATAATGCTGCCAACCACCTATACAAAAATAGACACACTTTAGAAACCGCTTACAACTCCAGATACGACACCAGATCAAAAACCCTCTTTTCTGTCCCACACATGAATAAAACTGTTGGACAAAGAAGTTTAAACTACTTAGGCCCCAAACTCGCTTCCGTTCGAAATCATAAATATACATTCCACAAAAAAATTCAAAATACTCCTAAAAAAATTCGTATCAGAAAATAAAACAACAATAGAAAAAATCATAGACCCTAAAAATAACTGAAAATAAAATATTTATATCCCAAACTTTTATACTTTTGTATTTTAGATTACATTTAATATTTTAACTTAAATTATATGTACATATATATTGTCATTTTACTTTTCGTACCATCTTATATTTTATATAGCTTGTATATTATATTGTATATTATCATAAAACTGAAACATTTACATTTATATATATTTTTTTATCGCACACAGTGACTAGTGCTTATCCCTTATAAGTGCTCGACACTCGCGAATATATTCCAACGTTATATTGTAAACATAGGAACTTTTTCTTGTGAGCCTTGTTCAATAAACGTTATTATTATTATTATTATTATTATCTCGATCTGCTCAAGCTCCAAACTTCCATAGGATTGCAAACATACATGTTAATAAGTGACCATGGCTCAATTGTTTCAGATATACTTGAGGATAACGGTAAACGGTGCATTTTTTGTGGAATGTACCTCCAGTTTCTCTATATCGTATATTACGTTTCTTCAGAACATTTCTTCAGAAGAATATCTGCTGCTCAAAGATATATTTGCATGCTCACTTTCTAACTGAATTTTCATGACAAAGACTTTGTCTCTTCTTTCTGCTTCGGCAAAAATGTGTCCATCCTTTTCAAATCATGGTGAAACCTTCATTCAGGGCAGTGGGAGCACAAAATAAGTTCAATTTCAATATAAGCAATACGTTCCTTCAGACTGTGGAAATTGACGTTGAACTGACAATAGCTACTACTTGAATGTCGTCAATGCCGATTGACTCCAAAAGTGTTTTATCGCCAATTTTGTTGATATGTGAAAACCACTCTTCATGGAGGTTAATTATAATATGAAAATTACTGAGTTCATGGTCTGCACCGCGTTGAAGATTGGTATCTCGACGTTTCGGCTTCCGTTTTGAAGCCATTTTCAAGAGTGTCGACTATGGGGTCTCAATCTGCCTACTCCCAAGTCGATGTCTGATGATGTATCAGGGTCTCTATCTCCATTGAGATCAGGGAGTAGGCAGATAGAGACCGGCAAGTTTCTTTCCTATAGAAGTATAAAGTTCTAAGAAAACAATTTTTGAAATCGATAAAGGGCTTGTGAACTGTTATCCTCATGAAAAGTGGTAATTCTGTATGCTGTATGCTAATTTTTAACGGATGTTAATTTTCAGATATATTTAATATCTGATTATTCTGTAAAAAATATGAATGTAGTATCGTTTTTTGATAATACAGAAGATAGTTAGTCAATGATATAGGCAAAATGGTTTGATCCAAATGGACATCACCACTAGATGTCACTAGCTCGATTGTGCCCAAGTCATGGCGTGACAATATTAGTACTAACAATATTATATAGATGGCACTTTTGAGAGTTGCGAGTTTGAAGGAATCTGCAAATACGTCGTTTGCTTCGTCTGCGCTTTGTTCCTTAAGCGGTTCGTTACCATTTCAGTACAGTATTGAGGTGAGTTTGTATTTTGATTTTTGAGTGTGCTATTTGTTGACAATGTGGATATTTTATCATCAAGGTTATTCCATTGCTGTGATCCCGATTATTACACCAAGGTGAGTTATAATTATTTTGTTTCAGTTATGCATGGTAAATTCCTTATAAGTTTCACATTCCATCCAGGTGGCGTACTAGTACAGTGCCATAAATTATGCAATTTTTGGAAGGATGTCACGCGCGATTGCATCAAACACTCTTTCTACAGTGACTGGCTAACTATCTTCTGTATTATCAAAAAACGGTAGTATCTTTGCAAGCTGTATGGCCTGTATGTTCATCTTCACACATATTGACATATCTATTTATTCTGTGAAAATTATATGAACGTGAAACAAAATATGTTAAATGGGTAAAAATGTACATAAAGCTTACAGAATCACCTCTAATAACTCATAGAATTCTACGTAACTAAAAAAATGCCGAAATCTTCAAAATTCTTGTGAGTATAAATAGTTTTCAATTTATCGCAGAGTGCTTAGGTATCAGCTGAATTAATTCTTGAATATTTCACTTAATTCTACAAGTACTTATTATTATGATAAATTGATGTTTTCTAGCATTTTACGAAAACAATAGAAATCTCTAATACAGTTTTTGTTTTGTTTTTCAGTTAAGAGGCCATGAGCGCGATCAAGTTTGGGACGCGTTTAAGGGTAAAAGAGTCAATTGATAACTCAAAAACGGTTCGTTTTATCGATGTCAAACAAGGACAGGCTTCTAGAGGAAGTTTTATTCTACGTACGTGCTGTTATGGAAATTGAATTTTCAATCCATTTTTTCACAAAAAAAAATCTCAAAAATGTCCCAAAATTGCAGTTATTTTGAACCAATTTTTTGGGTAGATGAACGAAATTATTCAAAAATACATTACAGCACGTACATAGATCAACGTTTTACCTTTGTTTTTATACCAAATTCATTTCGATCGGATAAAGATTGCTTCAAATTTTAATGGAAGGGAAATACCAGTGCAGCTACTTCGATTGTCCATGAAAAGAATCTTGAGGTGCTGCCGCAGACATAGTTACATAGAATCAAACGTCCTTCAGAAGCCTATCTTTGGTTGAAATCGAAACTACAAACCGTTTTTGAGTTATCGACTCTTTTACCCTAAATAACGGCCAAAATGTTATCGCGCTCATGGCCTCTTAATGCACTATGGCCTTGTTGGTGGCAGAGAGTGAGACATCACGAGAATGAAGATAATCTTTCAAGAAGACGCTCGGGTTTATCACTGAATATGAATTAATTTTTATCATAACAAAATCATAATAATGCCACAGCAAATAATTAATAACAGCCGTCCACTACCAACACAGGCTATGCCTTTGGATACACTCGATTAGGGAGTATTATTATTATTATTATTATTTTACTTGCTCCACACAAGATTATAGTCTTTGTTCTTATATGGTAATATTTTATAGAATTCATTAACTTTTTTTAAATACTTCAGAGTCAGGAGAAATATGCTTTATTGAAGAAGGCAACAGATGCAGATATCACCGCAGTCATCAAAAATTGATCTAGAAATGCCTCATGACAGAGCAGGAAGCACATCTAAAAGAAAAGTTCATCGATATAAAATTTGTTCGTTTTATGTTGCTTACTTCGACCAAGTCTTTCTTGTCCTCTTTACAATGAAGTATTATTCAATGATACATAATCCAGATTGTTAGCTTCTGAAATTTCGATGCCTATACAGGGTGGCCCACGAGGTTTTGACCAGGGAATATTTCGAAACTGGAGAGTAGTAGAGAATTGAAATTTTGGGGTTGTAAATTAAAGCAATTGGTGCAGCTTTTTCTGATATCATGTTACCCAATAAGCTTTTTGTTCTCGGTCACGTGACATCAGCTTAACAATTAATGGGACAACCTGTTTATTTTGGCATTCCTATGTTCCTCCTGATAAAACGATTCCACCAAATGATCACACATGTGGTCTGAAACGATTGGTTTAAGAACTACTGGTACTTCAAGAATTGATCACCCTAGACAATATTATGAAAATACAGCAGATTTTTTAAAGTTTTAAAGTCATATTTAATTTATGAACAACGTGAAATTTAAAATATATATATAACCAACAACAAAAATAATAAATAATGTTCCATTGCTGTATTCGTTCTATGGGCTTGACATGGTATGTAGGGTTTATTGGGCCCAACTAATTCATTTATTTTTTGTTGAGTTCCGATGAATTTTCCAGACATTGCCGAAGCGAAGTCATATGATTGAAATGATAACTTGAAAAATGTAAGTTGAACCAAAACTCCAGAACAGTATATACCACAGTTAATAATAGAGTTAATTATACGGCGAATAACGAACTGACAACTGGAACTGACTAGTTCAATCTAGTTAACGCAACTCGCACTGCACGCTGCACATCATCACCTGATCGGTAGGACGGCATACAGGACAGGGCTCGCAAGGTGAATAAGCAAATTTCGTGAGGAAGCGATAAGCGATAAATCATGATGTTTTTCCGTCCAAACAATTTGCTGATTTGGTGACGAGGAGGACGGAGGACGTGTTTGTGTTTCATTCATTCACAATTCCCCTTTCCATATAATTTGAAAACTAGGAAATTTTGACTACAAACTCGGAATTTATTGTTTGCTTGAGGTTGAACTTTCCCATAGTCTGGTTCCTAAATTGTAGATAGAGACTCAACGTACATTTTCTGGCTTTTACGGGATTTGAAAGTGCGGAGGGGATGTACGAAAGTGCCAAAGTAAAACTAAACTTGATTTGAAGCCAGAGTACCTAGCTTATTTCTGTTGTATTTATCTGCTTTATATGAATTAGGTATGAACCGTACAACCGATGAGTGACTATCTACAACTAGACTATAGTTTGAAGTTGAAAATTCCTAGAGTAAAGTTCAGTGACAATTCCCATGGAGTCATAAAAAACTGAATTTTTTTCAAATTTTGTTTCAGTTTACTTAATTTGCCAACTTGTCTAACATTGGGGGGGTTGAACCCCCCAGCCCCCCCCATAGGCCCGTCCCTGTGTGGTCTCAGTAAAGGCTATTTTAGTACTCACATTTTTTGCACCAGTTGATAATGGTTGAGATTATTCTCTTCAAAGTCGGTGCTTTGACTTCGCTTGATGTTATGTTAGCACATTCTTCACATAATTTGACTGAGAAATTATCACACTGAGGATTATTTCAGTTTCATCACACTCATTACACTGATTCATTTCCTTACTTCTTGCGGCGTTCAGTTCACAAAACATTTCCCAGCTCAAGCTCCAGGACTATAAGAATCGAAACTTATCTGTGTCGAGAACACGTTTTATTTGCTGATAAGAAATTTTATTTAACTTACTACATTTCCACACAACAGTCAATGATAAGTTTTTTTACGTATTTGTTTATTCCTGCAGTTACGTAGTTTAGATGCGAAGGAACAGATTATCTCAGGGTTTGTGTAGGGTGGGCAAGGCTGGCATTAATAGTCACAAGAACGTCTTGGATGTTTATTTCTGTATAATTAGGAAATATTCTCTGGTTGCACACTAAAAGAATATCTTACTTATACAATTGTATAAAAAAATAAATGTGTTAATTATATTGTAATTTAACTTGGAAGCATTAGGAGTGATTTAATGCACGTATCACGTATAATAATGAATTAAATTGAATAAGGCCAATTTCTTACCTAAAAGCAGTATTTTTTGATAACAAATAAGCCATAAAGGTTCCACTTTATAGAATGCAAAGTTCGAGAATGATTCGAGTTGACGAGAATAAAAATTTAAAACTCTCGTTTTCCTGATAAGGTTGTTGAAAAACGCATAGTAAAAAGTACAAATCCAAAACAGTTTCAATTTTAAATAATACAGAAAACAGCCTGGTGGCGCCATCTGTTATAAATAGAGATAACTCATTGAACGTAAATGAAAGAATTCTGTAATACATGGTAATACTATAATTAGAGTTAGGACACTGCAAGCCAGCCAGCATAAATGCAAATAACTAGTTGGAGTTGCAGATGTCAGATGAAAAATTGACAAGTTATATATTACTCGAGAATAACAAACAATGACAACAAAGAAAATTATAATTATTATAATAGGTGTGACTGCCAATAACGACTATACTAAGGGATAACGATATGTTTCGCTATAGTTGATCACAACTGATATCACTGAACCCTTATTGATTATAACGTTGTTTGATAATACAGAAGATAGTTAGTCAATGATATATGCAAAATGGTTTGATCCAAATGGGCATCACCACTAGATGTCACTAGCTCGATTGTGCCCAAGTCATGGCGTGACAATATTAGTATTAACAATATTGTATAGATGCCAGTTTTGACAGTTTCGAGTTTGAAGGAATCTGCAAATAAGTTGTTTGCTTTGTCTGCGCTTTGTTCATTAAGCAGTTCAGTACGTATGTGGATATTTTATCATTTCCATTGCTGTGATCCCGATTATTACACCAAGCACTTATAATTATTTTGTTTTAGTTATGCATGGTAGGAATTACTTTGAGCGGTGGTGTACATATTCATTCGCAACATGAATGTAGTGTCTGGTTTCCTTAGAAGAGGTGATAATTTTCCAATTGAAAATTAAGGGTTTAGTTTTCATGCATACGAATTTGAATGTTTTATTCGTACGAAATTTCATAAAATGCTCGACTACAATGATCTGTGACTTTATGTACGAAAATCTTGAAATTTGTGTTCTTATATAAAAAATTTAGTCGAGGTTTAGAATATAGTTGAAATTTAAAAACAGAAATTTTTGATGGAGAAAAAAAAATAGCGTCTCCAATATGGCGGACTAGTTTTGTGATTATGGTGCGATTCGATTTTAAATTGGTATGTAGGGTTTTCGAGGTCGGAGATTATGAATTTTTTGTCAAAATCATGAGGTAACTATGGCGGCTCCAAGATGGCGGATGAGTTTTGTGATTATGGTCCAATTCGATTCTAAATTGGTATGCGGCGGTTTTCGGGGTCGGAGTTTATGAATTTTTTGTCAAAAATTATGAGGCAACTATGGCGGCTCCAAGATGGCGGATGAGTTCTGTGATTATAGTCCAATTAGATTCTAAATTGGTATGTTGTGGTTTTCGGGGTCGGAGATTATGAATTTTCTGTCAAAATCATGAGGTAACTATGGCGGCTCCAACATGGCGGATGAGTTTTGTGATTATTGTCCAATTCGATTCTAAATTGGTATGTGGTGGTTTTCGGGGTCGGAGATTATGAATTTTCTGTCAAAATCATGAGGAAACTATGGCGGCTCCAATATTCATAAATTAAATATGGCGGCTCCAAGATGGCGGACGAGTTTTGTGATTATGGTCCAGTTTGATTCTAAATTGGTATGTGGGGGTTTTCGAGGTCGTAGATTAGGAAGTTTTGAAATTGTGATAAAGCTCTTCTTAATGATTCTTCGCTCCCGTAACTTGGCAACAGCGCATTCCCGTACAGTCACAATATCATAGCAAGAACCACCCGATTGAATAGAATAATGTCCACTTCGATATCCATCTCCATATCACATTTCTAGTAATCCGAAGTGACCAACTTGGCAACAACGTATTTCCGAAAAACAAAAATTATAAATATTATTGAAATTGGCTGAAGATATATATTATAATACTTCAATCGAAACTTTTGTAATTCTCTTCCTAATGATATGCCGCTCCCCTATAACTTGGCAACAGCGCATTTCCGCGAAGTCAGAAATTCATAATCAAGATCACTTGATTGAAAAGGATATTGCACCCTTCGATTCATTTTCATTACATATAATGAGTAATCCAAAGTGACCAACTGGCAACAACGCACTTCCGCAAAACAAAAATTGTAGATACCGTCAGAATTGGCTGAAGATATATATTAATATATTCTCCAATGAAAACTTTTATAAAGCTCTTCCTAATGGTTTTCTGCTCCCCTAACTTGGCAACATCGCATTTCTTCAAAGTCAAAATGTCATAGCAAGAACCGCCTGATGTCCACTTCGATCCATCTTTATATCTGATATCTAGTAATCGGAAGTGACCAACTTGGCAACAGAGCATTTCCGCAAAACAAAAATTGTAAACGCCTTTAGAATTGGTTGAAGAGTTATATTAATATACTTGAATCAAAACTTTTATAACGCTCCCCTAACTTGGCAACAGGCATTTCCGCAAAGTCACCTACATCGACTAATAGGTTACGGGCCCAGTCCGCCAAGTGTCACAGCAAGAACCGCCATATTGAATAGAATAATGTCCACTTCGATTCATCTCTATATCAGATTTTCAGTAATCCGAAATGACCAACTTGGCAAACAGACCGTTTTCGCAAAACAAGAATTGCCTAATGGCACAAAATCGCGATGTTCATTTTTTTAAACTGATTTCCAGTAACACAAATCTTCACCAAAAAAGTTCGTAAAACTTGACACAATATTCTATTGTCTTTATTAGTTATGAACGATCGGTCACCAGTACAACTTTCTTGCAATAAATTACTATAACTTTGAAGTATATTTTGTTCCAAATATATAAGTCCGACCCTGTCCGAGCAAATCGTCCAAAGTTCCACAAATTATTAAATTATGAGATGGTTAACCAAAACGGGAAGAAATTCCAGAAATTCCTTATAAGTTTCACATTCCATCCAGGTGGCGTACTAGTACAGTGCCATAAATTATGCAATTTTTGGAAGGTTCTATTAAAAGAACCTAGATGTCACGCGGGATTGCATCAAACACTCTTTCTACAGTGACTGCCTAACTATCTTCTGTATTATCAAACAACGATTATAACCAAACTATTATTCACAAATTGTTTCTCATCGTTCTATCAACACTTCAAATCAAAAAATATAAAATCACTATCAAGTGCATAGTGTGTCTCAGCTGAAACTTGTCAACCCCCCTTATCTCCAAAGTCGTAGAAAAAATTGAAAATAGCTCGAAGCCGTTGATTTTTATTTCGAGAGGAACTCTTCCACCAAAAACGTCATCGTTGTGCTGTTAACCCTTCATCCTCAGCATCCCTAATTCAGAGTCTTCAATACGACTACTATACTTGTGATACATCATTTTAAAGGAAATTCAATCACAAATAGGTACATCGGTGTAATGCAATTAAGAAGCGATCAAGTGATGTGGAAGTTTTAATGCATAGTCAGCGACTCTCCAGAGGTGCGCCGTTCGCAATATAATTTGTCTAGCGAACGGAGGACCTCTGGAGAGTCGCGGGGCTGCCGAATGCATACGGCTGTGTTATCAAAATATTTTTATTTTTCGATACCTGAAATGTTATCATCATATGGAAGTTAGTGATTTTAGAATTATATTCGCACATTTCTGAAGTCACTGAAAGACACTCATTTAAAATTCTTCTGCGCGAATCATCAGGATAATGGGACTGTGAGATATAAACTTTGGATTTCAAATGTAATCATAAGAAGACGTCTAATGGTGATAGATCAGGAGATCTAGCAAGCCATTCTATTGATCCCCGCCTTTCAATCAATCTCTTTGTGAAGTTATCATCTAAAATTGACGTACAGGTGCAACAAAATGTGGAGCAGCTCCATCTTGTGGAAAAGTGATCTGACCCCAAGTAGATTATCATCGCCTTCAAGTAGTTGAGTGATTCTGGGGTTCACAGTTGTATCAGGAAGTTTAAGATACGTTTGTCTGTTGAGGTTATCATTTATAAAAATGGACCTACAATATGGTCTCCCAGAATCCTAGCCAATATTCAGTTTATGAGCAGGCCCGGACTGGGACCATTTGGGGCCCTCAGCTAAAACTTGTGAAGGGGCCCCATACCGGGGTCTGGGGGTTATGTTTGGAAATTAGGCGCTTGAAAACAATGATAACGATTTTTTACGCTATTTTGGTACTTATGAAGAAGTAATTCAGCTAGGTTTGTATACAAATATTATGATTTTTGACTTTTATTGACTTTATTATTCATTAAAATAAGAAAATCACGGTATTTTTAGAATACCACAATACTACAAAACACATGTTCAAAATAAAGTGCAGTATTTTATTATGTATTTTTTAGCACCAAAGGATTAATGAACAATGTCAAAATCATTCGTTTGATAAAAATAATGACAAACGGATTTTGGGGATTAGAAAAATAATACTTGATTTTTTTTTTAAATTCTTGTGTATTTAACAGTTTACAATGCTGTTATACTAAAATAGAAGGGGCTTAACTTAACTGAGATGATTCGACATTTTACTCCTCTTGCCCTAAAATAGCAACTTCTTTGTAAGCAACTCACTTGTTTAAGCTACTTCATATATTATTTTAGTGTAGTATTTTTAGGTATGGGGTGGATGTTATTATATGTGAGAGAAGAGGGAGGAGAAGGACGATATGCGCTCGAGCGGCTCTACTGACTGATCAGTTGATCTGATAGAGCATCGCTGGCACTTGTACAGTTGTCTGCTGGACATACGTCACCACGCAGACGATGCATTACACCACAACAACTTAACTCAACTCATAACACAGAAGCTCGTATAAATCTTTCGTATGAACAGCAAGATATAAACACTTGATATGTTCTACTTTTGGAAAATATAAACAAATCATTACCAAGGACACAAAATAACTTCTAACAAGACAAAAACATTTTTATGTACGTCATGTGGGGCCCTCTCGAGCCGGGGGCCCTCCGCCATCGCGGACCTGCGGACCTGGCCAGTCCGGGCCTGAGTTTATGGGGAGTTCGTGAACGAGTTTCCCTATACCAATGAGGATTTTCGTCAGATGGAGATCTTCCACATGTTGATGTATCTGTATGTTGTTTTCAGATAACAATTTCACAGGGACCAATAGAATGTCCTGCTAGATCTGCTGATCTATCACCATTAGAATTTTTTTGGGGGATATTTGAAGTATATATCACAAAGCCCAGAATGTCGTACAGTGACTCCAGAAATGTTGAGAAACGTGCGAAAACAATTCTAAAATCGTTTACTGAATGGTTCACATTCCGAACCTTCCATAGGATGATAATAATTCAGGTCATGAAAAATAAAAATATCTTGATTACAGTTAGTTTTCACTAAAACTTCCACAACACTTGGTCGTCGATTCTCAATTGCATACACCGATGTGTTTGTGATGGAATTTTCTTCAAACTAATGTATCACAAGTTTCAGTAGTCCTACTGAACATGCCGAAGCATAAAGGTGTTGACAGCACAATAATGAAGAATTTGGTGGAATAGTTCTTCCTGGAAATAAAAATCGAATAGTTTGAGAGATTTTCAACTTATTCTGCAAGTTCTGAGATGAGGGGGGTGACAAGTTTCAGCTGGAACACACTGCATATGAACAGCAGAAAGGAAATTACACACGTAGTTTTTCAAACTTTGGGATTACGAAGCGTTCAGAGAACTCGACGCCATATTCGTTCGACTATTCCGGTGTCGCAGGAATAGATCTTTTGAGGGCTTTCCTAGCAACATTGCAGGAGTCTAAGTGAAAAACCACCCCTAAAAATCGCCCCAAGCCAAAATGCCTATACCGGGTGTCCACGGAAGGTGGCTCGCCCTATAACTCTTTTGTTTTTGAATAGTTTTTGACAAGTGACTCAGTTTCATGCAACTTTCGGTATCACCGGAATTCATTTAAACTTTTGATTTTCAAATGAGACACCCGGTATATTTTCACTCATTTTGTCCCCATATGACATCCTTAATACAACCATGTTATCATTTGTGACTTTTTGAAAACCCGGTATATTTTCATTTTTTTTATCTCCATATGACATTCTTAATACAACCATTCTTAATACAACAATCATTTTTTATTTTTTTAAAATTCCGAGTTCTAACTTATTAAAATTCCAAGACATAACTAGGAATTTTGAAAAAAAAAAAATCCGAGATAAAACACGGAACTTCAATATTCCTAGATCTAACTCTAAATTTTTCTCTCAAAATTCCTAGTTATAAGTCTACGAAGCTCAGTAAGGGACACCCAAAATAAAAAAAATCTACCACATAGTTTTTTTTCAATTTTCCCGACTTCAAACACGGAATTTCCGACCTTGAAGTCGGAATTTTATTTTTCCCACTTTAAAGACAGAAATTCTGACTTTAAACTCGGAAATTCCGACTTTGAAGTCAGAATTTTAATTTTTCGACTTCAAAGTCGGAATTTCAGTTTATTTTTCTGACATGAAAGTCGGAATTTTGAAGTTTAACTCGATATTTCTGTTCTTTTGCTTCATAAAAGTCACACATTGTTAATCTTCTTCAGTGTGATGAAAGCTATTTTTGTGTACTGAGTATCAACAATCTGATTGAACGATAGTCGTTGCCGACCGATGTTTCACCCTTTTTACTCTAAAATACACACCGACGTAGGCTTATTATGGCAAATACCTGTCAAAAAATAACTACTCCCCTGACTAATACAACGACGGGTATTGCATTATATCTAACATATACTTATGCAATGTCCCTCACTGCAGAGGAAAAAAGTACAAGTACTCCCTGCAACAAACCAACAGAATTTTGCTTTGATTATCAATGCAAGGGTAGGTCAACATAGACAGCTCTGAAGCCATCTGTTCCCTGTTCGAATCAACTCATCATTCCGACTATGGCGATGAAACTGGCAAACATCTGACAGAAAACAACTACTTCCCTATTTAACACCACGACGGACATTGAACTACATCCAACAGATATTTGTGCAATGCTTAGTGTAATTAAACAGTAGATTATCCTTCATTTTGCGGGGAAAAACCACCTGCAGATGCGTTTCGAGGTTCTTACCTCTTATCAGTGACGTAGGTTGGACAACATTAGAGTCGTCCTGCCCCAGCCCAATGAATTATAATCCACTGTAAAGCTAATATTTCCTCATAAATGAAGCAGCGACTTATAGTAAAGTCAGTCGCAGTGCCACCCGCGGGGAAGATCCAAAAAGCACTCGCCGGTAGCAAAGAGTCCAGGAAGTGAACAGAGTTCAAGATTTTTTTGCCAGAGAGCATCAAATAAATGATATAGTAAAATCGACAATGTCGAAGTTCCCTTCTTTCCAAATATTTCCACCATGTGGAAAATATGAGGCAAACATCTGACAGAAAACAACAACTTATCTGGCTAATACCACGACAGACGTTGAACTACATCTGACAGATATTTGGGCAACGTTTTTCCAAGAAGACCCAATTGCAAATGCATATTCCAATCAAACTAGATTATCCTCTCGTAAGTGTCAGGGTAGGTCGGACAGCATTAGAGTCGTCCTGCCCCAGCCCAATGACTTATAATCCACTGTAAAGCTAATATTTCCTCATAAATGAAGCAGCGACTTACAGTAAAGTCAGTCACAGTACCACCCGCGGGGAAGATCCAAAAAGCACTCCCCGGTAGCAAAGAGTCCAGGAAGTGAACAGAGTTCAAGATTTTTTTGCCGGAGAGTATCAAATAAATGATATAGTAAAATCGACAATGTCGAAGTTCCCTTCTTTCCAAATATTTCCACCATGTGGAAAATATGAGGCAAACATCTGACAGAAAACAACAACTTATCTGGCTAATACCACGACAGACGTTGAACTACATCTGACAGATATTTGGGCAACGTTTTTCCAAGAAGACCCAATTGCAAATGCATATTCCAATCAAACGGTAGATTATCCTCTCGTCAGTGTCAGGGTAGGTCGGACAGCATTAGAGTCGTCCTGTCCTAGCCCAATGATTTATAATTTATATTCCTTTGTAAAACTAATATTTTCTCACAAATGGAGCAGCGACTCACAGTGAAGTCAGTCACAGCGCCACCCGCGGGAAAAAAAAACAAAAATTCACTTCTCTGTAGCAAAGACACTAGGAAGTGAGCGGAGTTCAAGAATTTTTGCCGGAGAGTAAGTATCAAATAAATGAAATAGGTATTTGCCATAATAAGCCTACGTCGTAGGTGTATATGGGAGTAAAAAGGGGAACCATCGGTCCGAAACGATTATCGTTCAATCAGATTGTTAATACTCAGTAAACAAAAATAGCTTTCGTCACACTGAAGAAGATTAACAATGTGTGACTTGCATGAAGCAAAAGAACTGAAATATCTGGTCAAAGCTCCAAAATTCCGACTTTGAAGTTGGAAAAATAAAATTCCGACTTCAAAGTAGGAATTTCCTAGTTTAAAGTCGGAATTTCCGACTTTGAAGTCGGAATTTTGTTTTTCCGAAGTCGGAAAAATTGAAAAAAAAAACTGTGGCCCTTAGACGCTTTCGTACTCATTAAAATTATAACTGAAATGAAATTCCGACTTATAACTCGAAATTTTTAAATTTTGAGTTACGACTTGAAATTTTACTCTCATAATTCCGTGTTAGATCTCGGAATATGTTTTATCTCGGAACTTTAAAATTAAAGAAATATTGTTCAATACCTCTGTTTCTATGCCATCTTAAGAGGGGGTTAACCCTATTAGTGGCTATGGGTGAAACAAGTAGCAGGAGAAATCAAAATACTCGGAGCTCGTTCAATTAATTCGAGATTTTTTCCCCATCTGAATTCAAAAGGTTGGATCTAGGCATCTCTCGGGGTACTTTTTCAATTTTTGATGTAAATGACCTTGAAAAAATTGCAGAAATTTGACAATATTCACTATTTTTTATCTCAATAGGTAATTTTTTTTTCAAAAAAGTACTCTGAGAGGTGCCTGTCTCATACATTTGTCTTTCTTGTTACAAAAATTTGCAAGAATTCATCCAAAATCGCACCGTCAAAGTGATTTTTGCTGAACCCCTGCATACTCAATATTGGATTTCTTTTCTTCACTGATTCGAGCGACCTCGCATAAATATGTACTTTTACATGGATACTATGGATGTTTGAATGGATTGTTGTTTCATTCATTAAATTTGGAAATAATACTGAAGCTAGGCGACCGAGGTAGCGCAGTGGCCAAAGCGCTCGGCTCATGATCCAAGGGTCGTGAGTTCGATTCTCCAATTAACCAGACTTTTTTTCGTTAGAAATTAATTCTGGGTTATTGAAGAATACCTTTCCCACGTTTCATGATTGACGGGACTACGAATAATCATGCTGCTTCTAAGGTGGCGTATGGAGTTAGTAACAAGGCCTATCCAGAACACGTGGCTAATGACCATAGTAGTCGATGCCAACACACCAAAGAAAAAAAAAATACTGAACCTATTCACGAAATTTTAGCACAGGAGATGAAACCAATAGATGTAAATGGGATTATTGAAGTTGAGAATATGTCGAATGAATAACTACTGAAATTGATGAATATTTAATTGGTTGTATTTACATACGACAATTTATTCGCCAATTCTGTTGTTATTTTATCAGATATACCAACATAATGACATGAAATGGTTCAACTCAAGACCTTTTATCCAACGAACAGGTATCATAACAGACCGAAAGCTACTAGAAATTGCCTTAAAATTCATGAATTATTGGTGAATGAAAATTGACGACAATTTTCAATTTTCACCTGTCAATAAAAGTTCACAAAATTGATGAATTTATTTGATCGTATCCATTGACACTAACGACGTATCAATGGTTTTCCAAATATTTTATTTTCGTTATTTCATTACGAAACATGCAAATGGCGGCGTAATTAAAATTGTACCCGAAACAAACAATTTTCGAACAAAAATTACGATTTATTTTTCATTCAATATGAAGAACCGAGGACTAAATAAAGTATAACACTTGAGAAAAAACTAAAATTATCCCTGGCGGAATTTTGACAAGCTGATGAATAAATAGGTAAGATATAAGGGGGATTTATATACAGCACGTAAATAAAATAAGAAATAAAATACTAGCGAAAATCATAAGAATATCATACAGACATGAAATAAAAGAAATAAAAGTTATAAAATATATAAATCCAAATTTTGATTGTCAGCTTCTCATTTATTATAATTCACTCAGCTCTATAAACACTCGTTTTATTCCATTTTATGGGCTGTATAAACCCAACTTTATATCCACCGCTCTCATTTCCTACCTATTTATTTATCAGCTTGTCAAAATTTCGCCTGGGATAATTTCAGTTTTTTTCTCAAGTGTGATATTGTAGTACTCCACATAATGACATGTTCTTTTGATAATTTAAATAATTTAATTTGATTTTTTTATCAATTGATATTATTCAGCATCATTTCCTTGTTACTGTACTATTTTGAGCAAGTTTAGTTGTTAAAAAAAATAAAACAACTTTGCACCAAAAATTTTGAAGTTTACTTTAGTTCAAAAGTAAAATTACCACAGGTAACCTAATATTTGGGCAGTTTGTAATATTAGACGATTTTTGATGAACCTTTGTATACATGACGTCGATTAAATGAACAAACAGTGCTTTATTTCGTGCCCAAATTTATTTTATTTTCCGTCAACTCATTATGATTGATAAGGCACAAATCCGACTAGTCTTGGGTTTCAATATATGGAGTGAAGCACCCAAACACATATCGAAACTCTCGTCGGTGATACTCAGTTCACAAGCTCGCTCACTTCTCTGGAACACCGCAGATAAGTTGCAGATCTGTCTCTTTTTCATACATATTTTCATGGACGATGCTTTTCCGAAATATCATCAATCGTTCCACCGTTAGGGGTCCCATCGCTACTTATTTTTTACACATGAGGAAATTCGAAAGTCTCTTTCGCTAAAACAATGCAATTGAACAAAATGCAACCGCGGACTTATTCATAGAAATTTTCCATAAATATCTATAATAAAGACCCCTAGGATTTTCTCGTAATTGAATGGTTTTTGCAGCGTTGCTATTTACATGTCAATAAACACGATTTTTTAATAATGATGTTTGCCTAAACCACACATATTTTCATAAGTTATATCAATAGCAGGGTATTCGACTGCCGGCCGTCGTAGAGGTCGGGAGTCATGATATGTTCGTCCGCCATTTTGTGCATTGAAATAGTATTTTGTGTGAAATATATGTTTGTTAGTGTTAACAATTAATAGTTTGTGCAATTGATTGCCCCCTCTTGATATCTACGGGGGTTAGAGGCCCTCAACGGATTTGCCGTATCAAGATTAAGGGGGCCCCTAGTTGAAATAGTTTTTTATCGCCGTTTTATGTGCATCGCAACGAATAACTTTTATTTTGTGGATATATACATTTATTTATTGTGGTAACAATTCGGGCATTCCTGGTATCACTTCGAATGAGACTCCAGTTTGCCCACGGGGAGTAAAGAAGTGAGGTTATGGTTCACGTGGCACGTGGATCTCATTACTTACTTGAAGACTCTCGTTAGCTGACGAACTAGTCTAGTAACTAAACGCCATACTGTGGAAATAATTAGAATAGAATATATCAATAGCAATCAATATACGAAATATCGATCCCAATGAACAAAACAAGAATTTTCATTTTACACATATTTGAGTTCTTCCTTTTAGAGAATACTGGACAATGTAATAAAATCAAGTCGGCCAGAGTGGTAAAAAGCGGTGAGCGTTTGAGTATCTATTTACACAGCCTCGAAGCGTTCAAGGTTAAACTTACTACTATGAGTAATTTTTATTTTACACCGAAATGAGTTGAAGTGAGACTCTATTATTTTGAGACTCCGCCCCTATCAATTGGAATATTTATCTCGTCCTTTTACCCGCAAATATACTTTGACCTTTTTCAGAAGGTAAACCCCTTCTTAATTTATTTTATCCTTTCTCTACAGATAGAAACATATTCTCACACTGTTGTCGCAAAAAAATTTAAAAAATCAGTTGTATTTGCAACGATTATTTTTTCCGCCATTTTGGATGGGGGTACATCAAGGACCAATCAGTTTTATCAGTATAATACCGAATGATTGGCCAGAAAAACACGTAGCTATTAGTTGAAATAAGAAACACGTCATAAAATTATTGTGGAGAAAGTATAGTCTCTTACTTGGTTAGAATGAAAATTTGCGATGCTCGTGTTTCCTCACGCTCGCCTTTGGCTCGCGTTTGGAACTTCCCACTTACATTGATTATCATTCTAACCTTTTCACAAAATAAACCATTCCAGTATTGTTTTTGATGTCATGATGCAGACATAATGAAAAATTTGCCTTTGCAGCATTTGCAATGTTTGCCATTACCTTGAAGACTAAAACATATTATATTACAGTTAATGACTGTAATGCCTAAGGCTACGGTTATAGTGGATGCGTATTCTGACGAACAAATGTTCGGACGAATGCGTCAGAACTAAGTTGGTCAGATATCGGTGGTTATAGTTGATGTGTATTTTGTTCTGGTTTCGCACATTTGTCAGAGTGTCGGTCGTATCTTAAGTACAGATGGATATCAATAATAATAATTTTCAACAATATCATCAGTATAGAAAGTCCGATAATAGTTTTACTAGTGACAGGAAAAGTGAATATGTCAACAAAGTTTTTGCATCGAGACAAATTAACAGAGAGTATCATTTGTTATTTCCAATTATAGGATCAACCAAATACGTTTGTAAAACATTTTAGAATGTCTCCAAAATCCTTCAATTATATCCTCAATAGAATTAAAGAAACCGTATCTACAAATTTTCGTGAATGTACCTATATCAGGAGAAGAATGACAAACTTGAGGTACGAAAGTATTTCAGTCCAATTTCAGTTTTTAAAGACATAATATATTGATCAGGATTACGAGAAGAAAAAAATGAAGATATATTTCCAATAAAGTTTTGATTTGTATCCTGAACGGACTCTCTACCACATGATGAAGATCTAATAGTGACTATTGGAATGGGTGATGTACTACCATAGTATCGTTATAACCTTATCTTTATATCCTTGTATATAAAAACAGAAGCGCAGACTGTGATCTTAATTTTGAAGAATGTTTTTGTTGAAATATTTGTTTTATAGCGTATGCTTAATCGAAAAATACTTTCCCCATTTTTGAAGGGAAATGTCCCTATTTTGGTTACATGTCCGACAAACACCTGTTTTCAAAAACTAATGATATTAATTTTTCAACATCCATGTTTCCTATTTGCACGAATTAGCATGAAAAATCAAATGCGTTTGAACCATTACGTTTTTCTGACGATTTCGTACGAAATCTGACGAAATATTCGCCAGCACTATGACCGCAGTGATAAATTATTATGTTTTTGATTCATTCGCATGAGTTCTGACGTGTTCGTCCGAACATTGATTCGTCAGAAAACGCATCCACTATAACCGTAGCCTAATAAATATTAATGTTTCATATATAAAGTGATATTTACCTCGTACCTATCAGAAACACTCGTGAAAATTCAATGGATGACAAAACATTCTTGAATTATTTTGGTGACTAGAAAGTGCTTGATAACTGATCATGTTATATTTCTATATAATCGCATGGTTCCACTATCACTGCGAAAACAAGAAACTATCTATATTTATAGTCTATAGGAAATCATGATTTTTATGTAACTTTACATACTGATTGACTTTTGATATGGTAACAAAATTTTGGATATTTAAATTATAGGACCCAAAAAATAAAAAATTGTTGAATTATGAATTTCAACCCCGTATGTTCTGCTTTATCACAATATACAAAGAGTTATACTGGGAGTCGATGAAAATTATCAATACCGCTATATAATAATACCAAAAGGAATTTTCATTCTAACTACCCTACTTTTTTTTTAATCGAAATTGATATTCAGTAATTTTCAGCATGTTGAAAATCCAATGGAATTTGTGGGATACTAAAACCGCCTCAAGATTCTTCCCATAACTGATGTGAAAGACAGAGTAATTCAGTATATTGTATAGCTATTTATAAACGATCTTGAGCTTGACCTTCACCTCTTCCTGAGTGAGAGCGATGTCCGATAAAATTGACGACCTGTCTCTAATTTGTGCATATCAAGGTTAATAGTTCTTCTAAAATATTTTCTGTTGTTCCATTGTTAGAAGTTTCATCGAAATTGACCTATCGTGTTCAATCTTCATACCACTTTGTAGTCACTTTGTAGACTTGCTGAACATGTCTGTCTTAGGGTTTGCTTTCCAACGAATGGCAAAGCATTCTGTCGTGTTCATGATTAGAAGAAGAGCAACATATATTCTACGCACCTCAGCTCACCAGATCTGGCAATGAATATAAATGCAATTGTTTATAATAGGTGACAACATGACCTTCGAAAGGGTTCTTGAGTTATTCGAAGATTTTTATATTAAGTTTTGGCTTAGACAGCAGTGGAGCAAACTGACTTATGGTCAGTTTTCCACCAGATTGTCAAAAGTAACCAGATCCACTTTGCTCCCCTTCCCGCCGAATGATAGAATTTGCGATCAGCGTTGTCTCTATCTTTGCAGAGATGATCAGTTAGCGTGCTCATATACTTACTTTATACAGTGGGGACGTAAATAGTCCCCCCCCCTAACTTTTGAACGGAACAAGCAACAAGCAATCGACGTCGGACAAAATTCAAGAAAAAAGTTCCACTTATACTACTTTCAGGCATAAAAAATATTGTGGTCACGTAGCATGATGTCAGGAGGGCACCATCAACTTTTTTTTCAAATGTAAAGGGGGGTCACGTGGAACCTCGTTTTGAAGGCCTTCCGATTCTTTATCCAATACCTCTTCGTTTGTGCAAATCGGCCAAGCCGTTTCAAAATGACAAGCGCTGGAAATTTGCTTCAAATATTTGATAAATGAATTATTTCAAGTATTAATAATTGCAGCATAATTTTAACCCCGTTACTGATATTAGTCGAAACGCAAATTTATTGTGTTGAAAAAGGTTCGCATATTATTTGTATTAAAAAATGTGTTTTTTGTTTAATTTTTTTATACCCTAGTTATTTTGCTGGAAACTTCAAATAGCATTTCATATCAATGTCAGTCTAATATTGACTTTAACCATATCGATACTTTTGACAGTTTTGATGGGCTTTAGCATTTCTTTATAATTTTCAAATGCTTCGTCCTCGTCCTTTTCAAGTCACGCTGAAGGTAGGCGTAATTACCATGAAGCAAAAAGAATATTTAATGAGCGCTTTCCAAATAATCCAATATAAATTAATATTTCTGCAACAACTTGACGACCTCGATAGAAGAGTGCATTTTTGTGAGGTTATGTCTGACCGCATAACTCAACATTCTGGTTACATTAACTCTATTTGTTTTAGTGATGAAAGTACGTTTTTTCTAAATGGAACACTAAATAGGTAGAATGTGCGTTATTGGTCGGACGTAAATCCGCACGTTTTTCGGGAGGGTAACACTCAAACTCTAGAAAAGATCTATGTATAGGCTGGTATTTTGGGCGATCATGTCATAGGACCAATATTTATGACAGAAAATTTAACTGTGCATCTGTATTTAAATTTGCTTCTAAATCAGATCTATCACAGTATTCCAGGAGTAGTTGGGGCAAACCCAAAAGAATTGACCATTGATGTTACTTTTTAAGGGGATGGTGCACCCCTCAATACTACAGGCCTGTCCAAGAATGGCCTTAGGAGAAATATCCGGGACGGTGGATAGGCCGACGTGGCCCCACTGAATAGCCGGCTAGGTCGCCTGACATGACACCTATGGACTTTTTTCTGTGGTATTACATACAATCTCAGCCACAGTCACTACAGGAACTTATGGACCGAATAACAGATGTTTGTGGCAGTATTACTCCGGAAACATTTAATAATGTTCGAAATGGATTCCAAAATTGCATCGAAATCTGTTCATAAATAAGAAAATCATAAGATAATGAAATAAAAAAAAAATATGTTGAATGAATTTCTGGAAATATGATAATTTTTTATTTTTTTATATATTAACAGATTTCTACGAAAGTGTCTAAGGGCCACATAGTTTTTTTTTCAATTATTCCGACTTCAAACACGGAATTTCCGACTTTGAAGTCAGAATTTAATTTTTCCGACTTCAAAGTCGGAAATTTCGACTTTATACTCGGAAATTCCGACTTTGAAGTCAGAATTTTATTTTGGAGTTTAACTCGATATTTCAGTTCTTTTGCTTTATAAAAGTCACACATTGTAAATCTGCTTCAGTGTGACGAAAGCTATTTTTTGTACTGAGTATCAAAAATCTAATAGAACGATGGTCGTTTCCGACCGTTGTTTCACCCTTTTTATTCTAAAACACATACCGACGTAGTCTTACTATGGCAAATACCTGTCCAAAAATAACTACTCCCCTGGCAAATACAACGACGGGCGTTATATCTAACATATACTTATGCAATGTCCCTCACTGAAGAGGAGAAAATTACAAGTGCTCCCTGCAACAAACTAACAGAATTTTGTTTTGATTCTTACAGGTACACCACCTGCAGATTAGTTTCTCTTATCAATGCAAGGGTAGGTCAACACAGACAGCTCTGAAGTCATCTGTTCCCTGTTCGAATCAACTCGATTATTTGGTTGCTCTGAAACATGACAGAAAACAACTACTTCTCTAGTTAATACCACGAAGGACATTGAACTACATCTGACAGATATTTGTGCAATGCTTAATGTAATTAAACAGTATAGTATCCTTCATTTGGCTGGGGAAACAACTACTTCTCTGGCTAATACCACGACGGACGTTGAACTACATCTGACAGATATTTGGGAAACGTTTTTCCAAGAAGACCCAATTGCAAATGCTTATTCTAATCAAACAGTAGATTATCTTTCATTTGGCTGAAGAAGACCACCTGCAGACGCGTTTCGAGGTTCTTGCCTCTCGTAGGTCGGACAGTATTAGAGTCGTCCTGCCCCAGCCCAATGAATTATAATCCTCTGTAAAACTAATAATTTCTCATAAATGAAGCAGCGATTTACAGTGAAGTCAGTCACAGCGCCACCCGCGAGAAGAAACCAAAAATTCACTTCTCTGTAGCAAGATTCCAGGAAGTGAGCGGACTTCAAGATTTTTTGCCGGAGGGTATCAAATAAATGAAATGGGTATTTTCCATATAATAAGCCTACCTTATAGGTGTATATGGGAATAAGAAGAGGGAACCATCGCGCATCGGTCCGAAACGATTATCGTTCAATTCAAAAAAACTATGTGGTCCTTAGAAGGTTTCGTAGATTTCGATGAAATTACAGTCAGTGGTATTTCGAGACTCCCTGAATTCAATGGTGTTAGATGTAAGATGTTACAAGGGAGCTGGCCTCTTGGCCTAATCCAATGCGACCTTTTCAGATCTATTGTGGAGGCTCCGATTGCTTATAGCATATCATCTAGATTGAAAAGGGGAACATTCTCCATGAAATGTGATTTATTTGTAATATCTAACCGAAAACAACTACTTCCCCGCGGCACCAGCCACGCTGGACATTGAACTACATCTGATAGATATTGCGAAAAGACTCTAACTGAACAGGAAAGCAAAAAATCTAGCTTCGTCCATTTCATCAGACTGAGCAGATTTGATAATGGCCTCTCGAGATAGCTTTCCGCTCTTGGTTTTTCATCTCCAAGTTGTAGAAACCGCTCCCTTGCTAGTCCTTCGCACTGGCACATTACATGTATTGCGGTTTCCTCTTCTTCCTGGCAGAACCAGCAAATTGCTTCTTCCGCCAGACCTATAATATTCATATGTCTGTTAAGCCTACAATGGCCTGTCAGCAGACCTACTACTTGTTTGACGATCCTCCTTTTATAGCTGAGGAGTTCCGTCGTGAATTTTGGCGAGCGTCTTTTGATGAACTCCTTGGCCTGTCTCAATCCTGGTCTCAATGGTGTAGTCTGATAACAGATTTGAAATTGAATTGGAGGGTTGATTAAACGGCATATTATTTATATTCCATTCACTTATAACCTTTTTATTGATTGACGCATTTCAACGTAATTTACATATGACAAATGTCGCCAATACAGAGGTGTAGTTAGAATTTTTCTAGAAAAATCGCTAGTGATTTAGATTTTTGACCCTGAAAAATCAGATTAGTAGGCCCTGGAAATGGAAATTTATTCATTAAATTTGGTGTCCTGGTAGACTTTTACTCTTAAGTGGGTCATACTGTATATGCGAATACTCGCCGTAGTTGATCCGGCGTATGAACAAATACATGAGCAGAGTAGGTCGCTGCTGCAACAAAATCTGCCCGTTGATAGAGGACTCTGTGCATTATAAGCGTGAACTTTCGATGGCTTGGATCGATTTGCGGCAAGAAATTTGATACAATTTCGCATGAGCTCGACGTGCGGTACTTGATCGGATAGTGGGGTGCATATTGTTAACTCAGAGAAGGTAATCTTCAGAATTTCAAGGATATTCCCTCAGCCCTCTTCTTTGCTGCATCTCACTGCTGCTATTGTATGCTGCACTCAGGTACAGCCGTGGTTACAACTGAAACACCCCAAGCAACCGGAGCAACACGGTCACTTATTTATTTTACATGGATAATCTGAAAATCCTGAGAAGGATCTACATCAGTCCTTGAGGGTGGTACAAGAGTACTCGCATGCTATCAGAATGATGTTTGGAATTGATAAATGTGCCAAGGTTCATCCCAACAGAAGACGATGCGTGGAATACGGAGACGGAAGCAATCTACATCATCTTAATGCCAGTAAGAAGTTTTCCTACTTACCTAGGCATGGAACAACGCCGCTCCCAAGAGTTAACTACTGTTACAAACTCTCTCCACGGCAAGTATCAGCATGCACTCTGAAAGAACAGTCGCGATAGAACAAAGTTGCTAAAACTAATTTGTTTGCCGTTCCGATGCTAGTCTACTCCATTGGGGTGATTGGAGTGATGAAATGGACTCAAGAGAAGCTGCAACAACTCAACGCGAAAACACTCAAAATGATGCATCTTTACAGGAGCTTGCATCCTAAATAGTCCGTTCCATGGTTGTACTTTCCCAGGCAGCAGAGAGTATGTGAAGTTTTGAGTTTGGAGTGTTTACTCTCGTACATGCGAATACTCACCACAGTCGACCACGAATAAATGAGCAAGGTGGGTCAAAGAAGGAGGTCGCTGGCTGCAAGAAAAATCTGCTCATAGATAGTTGTATTGTGCAGTACTCATTGCAGTATAAGCTTAACTTTTCGATGGTCTGGATCGATTACCGCAAGGCATTTAATACAACATCGTATATGAGCTCATTAGGCATTTTTTCAGATGCCTTGTGGTACCCGATCAAATAGTGGCATTCATTGAATAACTAATGCCTCTATGCTTGGAGGACTCACTTTACTATAACATTAGGTCAAGCAAGAGTCCAAACAAATCAGATTATTATTTAGAAGAGGGGGTTCCAAGGAGATCCTCTCAGACCTTTTCTCAGGAAAACGCGTGGATACTGCGGCACCCCCAGCAACCGGAGGTATAGGGTCACCCATCTTATTTACATGGATGACCTTACATTTTATGTCTCAGGTGAAAAACACCCCTATCGGTTCTTGAGGGTGGTGGAAGAGTACACGCGGGCTATCGGCATAAAGTTCGGGGCAGACAAATGTGCCACGGTTCATCTCAAAAGAGGACAATGCGAAGATTACGAGTAGGACTTCCAGCTCGTAAATGAAAGCATCATACAAAGACGTATATTCACCTAGGGGTTAAAAACTCTCTACGCGGCAAGTATCAACATAAATTCCGACATATTTGGTCATAAGTTGACTACAAGCCCCCAGACTATTCTCAAACTGAGTTCGTCAGTACACTGGAGAATGATCTATCACCTTCAATTCCCAAATATGATGATATATTTATTCTGGAGATCTCAATATTGATTTGTTGAAAAATGAGCCCAAGGCTGCTATCGGAATAAATAATAATATACAGTTGAGGAATTGGGACTCGTTCAACTAGTTGACAGAGTAAACTGTTTCATCACTTTCACTCATAGGTTTGATCATCACAAATAACAGTGATGATATTTATAAGAACATATAAGTTGTCTCGGTACCAGTTATTTCAGATTATGAGTTGATAGTATGAGTTATTAATCTTGCTGATAGCTCACGCTTACTGACAAATAATGTGATAGGAGACTACAGGAAATTTGATCATGATCGATTTTACTATAGTATCAATCCCATATTTTTGTTACCGATAATATCGACTTTCTTAATGAAAACATTATCGAAAAATTCAATGTGCATGATCCCGTTCGAACGATTTAAATAACCAAACCTCATACAACATAATATATCGCGGATAAAACTAAATTGATAATGTCATTGAGGAATGAATCCCGTTCTAGGTGGCGAGAAAAAAATCCTCAGATCACTATGACTATTAAAAAACACTCCAAAATTTCACAATGAACAAAATAACCAGAATTTTCAATATATTTTGACACAACAAGGGGTAAGCAAGATATGGAAAGATCTTCATCATTAAGGCATTAAAAAAACGACCAACATTTTCCGATCATTTGTTTATGTAGAGGAATGGAATCATTATTCCGTGGAAGTGGGAATATAATTGGATTCCACTACGATAGTATTTATGGGAAAGCCGGCCAATTTCAGTTCACAAGATGAAACCCAACAAGTCTTGTCTAACTTGAAATCTAACATAGGGATGTAAGCTTCCATTACTTCGACCACGCCACTGAAGATGACTGCCACAGTTGTAGTCGAAACGTTTGGAGATTTCAACCAAAGAAGACCATGGCAAAAACCCGGAAACCAACCAAAACATTGAAATCTGATGCCCAAGGGTGGGTTGGTATTAATTAGAAACTACTACTTATGTCTTGGCCTCATTCCTCATTCGCTACCATTTGTGAATCATATTATAAATTTTTGTTTCAACCAAAACGTTTACCTTCAAATTTGGAAAAAGTCAGCTGTACCTACAGCTATTACCTAAGAAGCATGCCGTTAATGAGTTCAAAGATCTTCGGCGGATCAATATACTGCGACATACTAGCAGAAAAGCAGTCCGGATTTCGAGGCTACAGCTGCTGTGAAACCGCATTGATGGGAATAATAATAATAATAACGTTTACACAAGAAAAATTTAAAAAAATTATATAAATGTAAATGTTTCAGTTTTATGATAATATACAATATAATATACAAGCTATATAAAATATAAGATGGTACGAAAAGTAAAATGACAATATATATGTACATATAATTTAAGTTAAAATATTAAATGTAATCTGAAATACAAAAGTATAAAAGTTTGGGATATAAATATTTTATTTTCAGTTATTTTTAGGGTCTACGATTTTTTCTATTGTTGTTTTATTTTCTGAAACCAATTTTTTTAGGAGTATTTTGAATTTTTTTGTGGAATGTATATTGATGATTTCGAACGGAAGCGAGTTTATAATTTTGGGGCCTAAGTAGTTTAAACTTCTTTGTCCAACAGTTTTATTCATATGTGGAACAGAAAAGAAGGTTTTTGATCTGGTGTCGTATCTGGAGTTGGAAGCGGTTTCTAAAGTGTGTTTATTTTTGTATAGGTGGTTGGCAGCATTATAGAAATATATTTGTCTTGGATTAAAGAGCTTGCTTTCCTGGAATAATTTTTCCGAAGGATATGCATGGGGTTTTCGTAGGATGATTTTGTAAAAACGCTTGAGTATATTTTTTAGCGGAAGTAGGTGAAATTTCACTATTCCACCCCATGCAATTATTCCATAGCTGAGGTGTGGTACTACTAAGGCATTATACAGCATAATTTGGTCATTTTGATGGAGAAATTTTCTGGATTTATAGAATAAATAGTTTAACGACCGTAGTTTTTTCATGATATATTCTATATGGGTATCCCACTTTAAGTGGCTGTCAATATGAATACCTAAGTATTTTACGCTCGTGGCTGAATTTATCTCGATAGTTTTGTGATCGTCCACGATTTGTAGTTTTTTAAAATGTGGTAAGTTTTTTTTATACGAGCTTAAAGGTATAAAAAACGTTTTTTCAAAATTTATGGTGAGTAATTGATTTTTGAACCATTTTCCAATTTGAAGAAAATCTTCCTCAACTTTAATTTTAATCTTGTCCCAAGCCACATCGTTATAATATATGACCGTATCGTCTGCGAAGGTGATAATTTCGCCAGCTGTATCCAGAAGAAATAGGTTATTCACGTATAGTATGAATAGCAAGGGACCCAGAACGGTTCCCTGAGGTACACCATATTTCAAAGTTCCTGGAGTGCTGAGGGTTCCATTTATGTTTACGGTTTGTATTCGGTTTTCTAGATAGTTCCGAAATAGATCTAGTTGTAAGCCTCGTACTCCAATATCCTCTAAGGATTTGATTAGAAGCGAAAAACTCACTGTATCGAAGGCCTTCGCTAGGTCTAGAAATACGGCTAGCGATGGTTTCTGGTCATCCAAGTCACAATAGATTTTTCCCATCAGTCGTGCTATTGGGTCTTGGGTTGAGATATCTTCTTGAAATCCATATTGCTTTTATATTTCTTTAGATAACACCAGACTCTTTGTTTCTCGAATATTTTGGCAAAACTGGATATTAAGGATATAGGTCGGTAGTTTGTTGTAGCTAATTTATCACCTTTTTTATGTATTGGTTTTACCACTGAGATTTTGAAGATTGACGGGACTTCTCCAGTATCGATTATAAGATTAATGAGAAATACCAGTGGTTCTGCAATGAAATGTAAAATTTGTTTTAGTGTTTCTGCCTTAATATTGTCATAACCGGTTGCTTTCTTATTTTTTAGATTTTTAATCACTTCTTTTATTTCTTTTTATTTGGTGTGTGAGAGATAGAGAGAGTGTGTTACGGGTTTCCTTGGAGTTTTATAATTTACATCTGGAATTATCTTTTTTGCCAGGTTCTCTCCCATGTTAATAAAGTTTTCATTGAATTCTTTTGATACATCCAGTGGTTTTGTTATAAGTTCGTTATTGTTGTTTTTTATCATAGTAATAGTCGTTTTGTTAAAAAACTTTCACTGCAATGTATTTATTGCTTTCCAAATACCAAGTTGATTATTTTTAGTATCGATTATTAGTTTCCTGTAGTATTCAGCTTTTCTTATTTGGATGAGTTTTCGAATTTCTTTCTTATATCTATTATATTCTAGCTTGAGTTCTAGATTATTTGGGTTCAATTTTGTCAATGAGAATAATTTATTTTTGTGGTTAATTGATTTTACGATTCCAGGTGTTATCCATTGTTTTTTTTTTATTTATCATTTGGTATTCGTTTCGTAACTGTACATTTTTGTACACTGATGACATTCTAGGAGGGATTGACAAGAAGAAAGTTACTTTATTAATACTTCAAGGCCTTTGACACTCTGGACTAGGCTTTATTTTTGAGTGAACTCAATCTATTGATGTTTCTGATCATACTATATATTTCTTCAAAGAATGCCCTTATGGTCGAAGCCAGAGAGTCAGAATAGGATATAACTTGTCATCCATCCAGGAACTATTCAGTGGTGTTCCACAGGGTTTCATCATAGGACCCCTGCTATTTGTACTGTATAAATATGTGCTGAAACTTCCGTTTTTACAAACAGAAAGAGATCTAGCCATAAAAAAAATTTTATGGGAATTTTCGACTCTTATAACATCTTTTAAAAACCATGCGCTCAAAAATAATGCATTCAAAATACCGGTAATGCTGTTCGGAACACGCCATCACAGAATTTTACTTGAAAACCAAATCCAGATAAATTTTGAAAACGAAGTAATCAAACCTGTCAAAAACGTGCAGAATATGGGCTTAACATTCGATGATGATCTGACGTTCAAATCACACATACGTAATATTCGCGGCTCGTCACTTATAAATCTAAAATTCATCTATAGCAACAAGAGGTATTTGAATCAGAAGATTAAGGTCGTACTATGTGACTCACTAGTACTCCTCCAGTCAGTTATTTACAAGTCTAACAAACATGAAAAAATCGAATATAAATTTTAGATCAGATAGCAGCGTGTTCATCATTCCACCAAGGACCCCTATGATCAGAACCAGAATTATTATTATATATTTCTTCAATCCGTATGCATTATAACAGTGGGGCCCTGCCTCCGGGGCTCCGACACATCCGGAGGGCGCGCAGGTACCATTTACCCAGATAGTCACTACCCACGGCCGTGGGGCGAGCAACTACTTGGTCAGAGAATCATGTGTCCTGAGCAGACGGAGTGGACCAATGATGATAGCCTTCGTCTGCATTCGTCCAGCTGAGATTTCTGCCGCGTCACGGCAAGCCGGTATGATTTTTAATTAAAGAGTAGCGTGTCCATCATTCCACCAAGAACCCCTATAATCAGAACCATCATTTTAACAGAATGGTTTGGGTACAGCCTGCGGAGTTCAAAGAGTAAATCTTGATATTTAGTTCGTTGTTCCTCCTCTTTTCGGACGATTTTCGTCTCACCAGGAGCCAAAAACTCTATGACGAAAATCGTCCTACTTTGATGGTCGAGAAGGACTACATCAGGCTCATTTGCTTGTATTTTCCTGAAGTTTGTGAATGAAGAGTTCCAATAAATTCGGCACTTCTCATTCTCCACAACTCAATATCCCCCTGATCATAAGGCAACACCGGTGTCTCGTCTATACCGTACAAGTATTGTAGTATATCTGTGGATATAGGCTGGAACCGCATAAGCTTGACAAGCAGACAATAGATGCATTATGATTGCAGGCGCCCTACGACACGCTCTGCAACTAGGGTCGGGGGCCTCTCTAACCATCACGCGACCAGGCTGTTGAAGACACTATTCTGGCAGGCCATCATGATTCTCTCGGTCTCCGACTTCAGCTCACTTGAGCTGAGCAATGCGTAGGTCAAATTTTTGGATAAGCCAAGGTCTTCAATGTTCTTAAAAAAGACCCCATACATTAACTAACAGCGAACCCCTTCTTTGCTCATATATCCGTTCATACATCGGGTTGATTGCGGAGAGTATTTGCATGTACAGGATGCGGGTATACATCTTTTTACATGCATTCAAGCATGTTATCGGTCTGTAGTTCTTTGGATCAGACAAATCTCCGTTTTTGGGGATGATCATGGTTCACCCCTCGACGAACCAGCCATGAGTTTAAAACCCGTGCAAGGTGGTGGTGGGTGCTTGGACATTTCCACCAACAGTCATTTATCCCATCAGGGCCAGGAGCAGCAAAGTTCTTCGAGACTTAAAGGGCCTGTCAAACTTCTTCAAGGGTCATCGCAATGTGCAGCTCGTTGTGCTCAGTCTGACGAAGCCTTCTGCAGAAAGCTTCGAAATGCGCTGGAGCTGGATAATCTACATGAGGTGGTTGCGGATACTCATAGATATACTTTAAGAAGATTTACACCCGATCAGCGCCCGGTGGGTTATCCACAACACATGGAGACTCTTGAATAAAGCGAGAAGGTTTATTATTATTAGTTTTTTTTCCTAAAAGGATGTTTCAGTCAGGCCCTGTCTACGAAGCCCCGATACATCCGGAGGGTGCGCTGGATCGTTTACCCAGATAACTACTTCCCACGTCCGTGGGGTAAGTGATTACTGGGTCCGAGAATCATGGGCCCTGATCGCAGTGATCCAAGGACGACGGCCTTCTGCATTCGTCCGGCTAAGATTTCTGACATATTACGGCAAGTCGGTATGATTTTCAAGTTCGAGAGCAGTGTGTCTATCATACCACGAAGCACCCCTATGATAAGAACCACCATTTTAACAGAATGGTTTGGGTAGAGCCTGTGGAGTTCAAAGAGTAAGTCTAGATATTTAGTCCGTTTCTCCTCATCTTTTAGGACGACGTTCGTATCGCCAGGAGCCGAAAACTCCATGACGAAAATCGTCCTACTTTGATGGTCGAGGAGGACTACATCAGGCTTATTGGCTTGTATTTGCCTGAGGGTGGGGAATGAGTACTTCCAATATATTCGGCACTTCTCATTCTCCACAACGGACTCGATATCCCCCGGAGCATGAGGCAACACCGGTGTCTCGTCTATACCGTACGAGTGTCGTAGATGATAGTACAACACTCGTAGTGCCGCGTTATGTCTGTGGATATAGGCTGAGATCCCATATGCTGGACATGTTGACAGCAAATGCATAAGGGTCTCTATACCCATCACTCGGCTACGGTAGACCAGGGTGTTGAAGACACCATCCTGTCAGGCCATTATGAATCCCTCGGTCTCCGACTTCAGCTAACTAGACCTGAGGAAAACAAAGGTCAGGTTTATGGATAAGCCAAGGTCTTCAATGTTCTTGAAGAAGACCCCATTTATTATTGCTTTATTATTATTATATGCTGGACATGCTGACAGTAAATGCATAAGGGTCTCTATACCCCTCACGCGGTTACGGTAGACCAGGGTATTGGAGACACAATCGGTCTCCGACTTCAGCTCACTTGACCTGAGGAAAACAAAGGTCAGGTTTTTGAATAAGCCATGGTCTTCAATGATTTGATACATAAATTACTATTTTTTCATAACGAACGTTGTTTTATGGTGTGAAAATAGTATTTCCTACCTTTATAATCTAAAATTTTCCTTTTTCTAATTGATCAAAATTCACAATAATTATACGATGTATGTGTACAAATATCTGAGACGCTGTTGAAAAATGAATAATAAATCATCGATATTTTTCTCCCACCATTCCAGAAATCTGAGTTAAGAGGCAACATCAGCGCGTCATCACGAAAGTCAAATTTTATCATTGCGCCGCACATGTTTGGTGTGTGTGGATATATTTTTCAAGAGCGATAGTGGAGATGCCGAAGCACTTGTCCATGAAAAAACTACGTAGCTGGGAGCGCCAATAAGGTAGATAGCTTCTAATCGTAGAATCGGTTTTGCGTTAAAACTAATGATTTTATAAAAAAAAGTGTCTCCTGATTCTATAATTCCCCTAAGAATTCGTGAATTTGCCTTTTTTTTCATTTGACAAGCCATAAAAAAAAAAAAATTCTTCAAAATCATCAAAACAAAAAATCAGTTAGATTCTCGAATTCTCACAAACGAATCGAATTATTTGTTCGAACAAAATTTTTGCAAAGAAAATAAAACTGAATGCTCAAAACCGATTCCCGTTTCATCAAGGGTATTGTTTGCTCTTAAAATCTTAACGATACTCGTAACGAAGCAACGATCATACGATATTCATCAACTGATGATATCGAAACGCATATTTCAAGTGGTCATTCAAATATACATTTTACCCTATATACGAAATAAATTTAGAAAACGTGTCCGGCGAATTTTATGCGAGTCTGACTGGCATTAAATCTCTCCTTTTCTTTTTGACCTCTGACATTTCAGTCATTCAACTTCGTTATCTTGAACGTACCAGATTCTTGCCCTTTTTGCCATTTAATAACATAAATTATCACGTTAACAGTCCACCTTGCTAAGAGATAGCTAAATAAGAATTGAACTCGGTAGGTTTGCTTCACTGCATTTCGAAACATCTTCATTTCAGATTATTTGATAATGCCGCTAATGAGTTAATACCATGTTTGGGTAGCAGTGATCGAATTCGGGTAAAGATTAATGAAGATGCCCTTTGTAGCCGTGCAAGAATATATATTTCTTCTACAACTGTAAAAAAAGTCCACTTTTTTTGTGTGGTTTGTGTGCGTAAAGTATAACAATATTTCACTATCAACATATCAACATACGATTTCATTATTAAACTGAAAAGCGTAAAAAATGCACTTTTTTTAACAGCTGTTGCTAATCAACCGAAAGTTTCATGCAACAACAGTGACAGATCCGAATAATAACGAAATCCTATCATAAAGCCAGTTCTCATTTTCTTTGGCAACTAATAACCTATAAATATCTGATATACAAATGTTTCACCAATAATATTCTTAACATTCTTACTATTAAATAAGTATTTTCAAAATTCCAAACTATCACGGCGAATATATTCAAAATAATAGCATATACCTACCTACCTCTAAGGAACTACACTGATAAAAAGGATATTTTGCATCAATGCATAATTGCATTGATTCAAGTCGATTGTATTCTTGAATGGGTCCAACCAAATATTAGTTTGATTTTTTGACAGAATCCTCATGACCACTTGAAAGGAAACTGTTTTGAGACATATGAACACTTTCTTCACTGAATAATGAGAGTTGTTTGGTGCATGAATACTTTCTTTGTTCGATGGTGTGAGTTGGTTGAGGCAAGAATATTTCAACTTCGATAACGAACAATATTCTTCTTCATAATGCAATACATTTTTGATTCAAGATTATCTATATTTGGAGGCTCAGTATAAATGTGAACTTGGTTATAAAAATATGCCATGGAAGCCATGTTCATATGGTACAGTTCAACAAACAGAGAACAACTGCGAACAATTGAGGTATAATGGTTATATATGAGAATAGTTTTGTAATATTTTAATTTCAGAAACTATATAATCAACGTAGGTACCTCTTCGGTGACGCATAGAAATGCGATCGAATATAGAAACGACAGCGTCATTCGCCATTATCACACACCTGTTGAAAACAATATCTTCAACCTACCTCCACAAATGGTCCATAACTTACATAAATGACACTTCTGTAGCAGCACATTTGCACATAACCACTGTGTCAAATACAAAACTAAGAACTTAAATTATGATTCAAACACAACCCCCAAACCAAACGCGGGCAAAAGCAAACAGGATAGAGGTCGGCAGTCGCAGTGCGCGTTTTCGCGTGGGTTCGCGTCGTTCCGGTAGCGGGGTTTCGCCAAGAAATCATGTTCTTGAGTCAAAAGGAGCATTTTTCACAAGTAGGAGTTCTCTACGGTAAAGAGTTGGAATGTATCAATGCAAACAAATTCATTTCAAGATAATTTATGTAAAGAAGCAAACAGTTCAATAAGTTTGAAATAAGAGTATATTCATCAATTAGAAATAATTATTCTTTTCAGAAGATGATTCTGTTCAAGAGAATATATATATTTGATTGAAGACATCCTTTTTATCAGTGTATTGGACCTAATCTACACTAGGTAATCCAAGGTAGCTATGGCTGTTTGGCTGTCAGAAACTAGTTGACAACAATAATTAATGAAATTTGTTAAATTGGGCATCTATCCAGATAACGAATTCTTGCTAATAAATTTAAATTAAGTAGAAATGAGAAGTGATGGAGATTGAACGGAGAAAATAGTGGATAGTGCAAATATGAGATTTCCTTGACATAGTTAAAAGAAAGAAAAAGTTATTCGTTGCTTCACGATGATTATTTATTTATTTTAAATACAAATCTAAGAAAATGAAAAGTTACTTCGATGGACTAGTTATGCGAAAGTCAAGTCAACATCAATAATAATAATATTGACCTCGATGCATATGTTATTTTAATATTCGCTTCAAATTATTCGTTTTATTTATTTGAAACTCAACTCTCCGGAATACTCTTCGAACTTTATTCGAATAATGAATCAATAAAAATATGCCAAATTCATTTCATATTTGCAAAAAACTATGAATTGGTTATTTTTTTTAGATAGTTGTAGAAAAAATACTGTATGAAACTCGTGAATAAAGTGTTTTTTTACTCGAAGGAATGCCGCACTCCGCCTACGGCGTCGTGCGTCAACATTTCCTACTCGTAAAAAAGAGTATCACTTTACTCACTTGATACATAAATACTATAACGGTTGTATTTCTACAAACGTTCAATTTTATCATTTTTACCGTGAATCATGGCAGTATGAACGAGGCACCAACTGAGTTTATAGGTTTCAGAATATGACTTACAATGTTTTTGTTGATTAATCCTTATTTTACAGCTCGAAGAACGCTGCTGAATACTCCACCAAGTCTGAATGATAAATTATTTAATAAAATCAGTAAAAAATGTTTGTTTATTTGAAAACAACTTTAGTTATGCACAACTGTCAAAGTCACGTTTGAATTATTTGAATTGAAGTCTTATTCTTCTCAACATTTTAAAGATAGTTAGTTCTTCTTCATCTCGTTTTTATTTGGATTCAAAATTATATCAATTAGCCAGTTCCGACAAAGTGTAAGTTCCGTGTTCCGTCCAAACCATGGATGTTATTTGTAATGATCATGCAGAGAGCGATAGTAAATTGAAGCTTTCATGCGTAGGCAAGATGTTGGTTTCATTCTATCTATGAGTTCTGTGATCTTAACATGAGCCAACAGTTAGTAAGCTGTTCTTTGATAGTGTGACAATTGGTAACACTGTTTGTAGAAATTGAGGAGGGGATTAAATTTTGAATTTCCGTTATCTTTCATTTCCTCCATTTCGTCCATTTCTGCGTTTGGTCTCACTTGAAGAACTCGCTGATGATTTAAATTTTTATTTTGAAAATCATCCAATCAGTGTATATTAATAACATTTATAAAGAGGTAACTATCTATTTAAAATTCAAAGTGGAATTCATTGGAATAAATATTTTTGTCGTTTTTAATGCTTTTAAAATAATTTTATTTCCAATGAATTTTCATGATTTTTCAAATGGCGTCAATGGACATGTTTTACAACAATTTCTCCTTTTTTTATGTGTGTAGTTCGACCAGATTAAATTTCAAGACCAGATTTAATTTCAAAATTTCATTTAATTTCAAAAATTGATTTAAATTTAAATATGATTTAAATTTAATTTCAAAAAGCTTAGTTAAAAGCTTATTTCTCGCCATTGAATGAGCGGCGATGTTAGTGGCCGATTGCCAAATTACCACAATATAGAATAACAACTATAGCTACCTATGATAGCTGACTGGCTGAATTACACACTCGATCAGGTGTCCAGAACCAGGTGGGGAATTCAGGAGTGTTCCAGAGCTGCTGTTACAGTATATTTGAATCAAGGAGCCCGAAGAGCTTGAAATATTAACAGGAGAGGAGTTTGGTTGATTCTTTCTTATAACTGATGATTGGTCAAGGAAATATGTAAGGTTTAAATGCATTTAACCCAATATTCCAAGTAAGTTGGTATGACCATTTGAATAACATACAATAGTCCAAAGAACCAAATTTCTTCCCTTCAGCCTGATTCGATCATTACTTCTAGACTTTTCTATCTCATCAAGCCCTGAACTCGGTTTAACAAACTTTCAATTCATTAAATACTATTTTTATGCAACCTGATTACTCTCATCATCGTTTATTGATTGTCGCAAGATCGTCAAGCCCTGAATTTGGCTTAACATTTATTTGATTAAATACTATTTTTTAATAATTGTTTTACTTGTATGTCTGGAGTGTTTTCTCTTTCAGTGTGATAAAGACTTTCTACAGAGACTGGCTTTGAGAATCAGAATTCCTGTAGATGGCGTCCAAATAACAATTTTCAATTAGCTATTTTATTCTCACTGCCATAAATTGGATTTCTAAGAATATCTTTGGGTTAATTCACCAACAAACGTACCACGACCTTTGCCTCCGCAATAAGAGTTAGCCCTCCGCATTGTTTCTATGAGGTTTAGGTGAAAAACCCCTTAAAAAGGGAACACAACCTTATAATACTATTATACCGTAAAAAAACGATTCTTCTATTACCCTCGATTCAACTTTCAATTAGAAGCACAACTGAAATAATTTCAATACCGATGTTTCAACCTCTTACCTTCATGAAACTGGCAATGTGAAGGCATATTATGGAATATATGGATACATGGAATTCAATGAAAGAAAACACAATTACTGCAAGTAGGTATACAGTAATAAATGAGTAGGACTGACATTCATATACATTTTTCATTATCTTATCTGCTGGCATCCTAATGACGTCGTTTGGAGTAGGTAATTATTTACTCATATATCTGTATCAGAAAATTATACAAATTCTCATATTGTTGTTTACTTTCTTTTTATGTTATTAATATTTTTAATGGTGTAGGCTTTCGAACGGGACCTTTGCTGTGTTAATTTTTTAATTTTTTTATTTGTATCAACTTATTAGGTGAAATAGTTGTATAGTATGGACTCTAATTTTGCATTTATATCACCTTTTTTTCACCCATCTTCATCAACAGCAAAATAAGTTAGTAAAAAGAAAAAATTGCGCTGGGATTTGAACTCGTGAAACCTGTCAATTGACACAACTGAGCTATTTGGTATTAATTTACAAAACGATAATTTCCATCTTAAAACCATTCCACTAGCCGTATTTAGTTTGTGAATCAAAATATTTCTGCCATAATGATAAATTTGAAGCCGTTTTTGTACAGAACAGAAAATGCTGGAGCGTCATATTAATGCGGTTGGAAATAGCTATTTGTGTATTTAGCGCGCAAAGTGATGGATTGCCGCTCGAACAAAGAGAGTTACCGCGCGACACGAAGCAGAGCGCGGTAATCTTTGGAGCGCGGCAATTACACTTTGTGCTCGAAATACACACAATATTCTTTCGACAAACGCAGATCTCAGATACAGACAATACACTCGATACTTTATTGATCATTGATTACCTTATAATAATATTCATTTTGACATACAATTCTGACAATTACAATCCATATCTCTAACACATAAAAAAAAATGGCTCGACCACGATTTGAACACGGGTCGCCGGCGAGGTGAAGGAGCCTTAGCCTCTAGACCAAACAGAAGTCGGTGTTTTTGAACATTTACTCAATATTTTATAGCGCTTTATCAAATCAGATTTTTATAAATGTTTACTTTTGACAAAACTGACTTATTTTCAACTTTAGGAAAAAAAGTCATAGGAGCTTTGTTATTGAGAATGTAGTTACGAGTCGAAATGCATGATAAAATATAGAGTGTTCCATTTAAAAAAATGGTCATTTTATGAAATATTTCGAAAACGCGACTGTCAATTTGTTTTCGGCGTCGAGAAGGCCATTAAAAATGCTACTAGTTTGCCCATTTAACCGAATTCGTAGCATCAATGATAACGGAGTTGGCAATGGTGCCGACTTAATTTGGAACACCCTGTATACAGATAATGAACTTGACTGAATATTTCCAAGGGAGGTTTCAGATTCATTTTCCAAAAATCGACACGTATAAACTGCCCCTTAGACAGCCTGCAAATCAAACATTTCTCGGTGCATCATTCCAGAGCTTTTGAGCATCCAAATTCAATTTTACACACGACGACACTGTCGGATTGGCTGCTAGATTAAAACGGCTGAAGGAATTCTGATCCTATTTTTTGGCCATAATATGATGAATTACCGTGGGTTGTTCCATCGCGAGTGGCGGGCAATGTATATATCTTACGCCAACACCAGTGACGCGGTACGTGCATTTTCAGCATACTCATCAGTCGTGAGAGTTTCATCATTTTTCCTCAATCATTACGGAAGTTACAGAGTGCTTCCATAAAAGTGGGACAATTTCAGATTTTTAAAGACAAGAATCACAAACAAAAAGTGTTTCTATAGTGAGTTGGGAGGTACTGATCACGAATCTGAAGGTATTTCGAAGTTTTCCCGTAATATTATGATATACCGTAAAAATAACTTGTTCCATTACGAGTGGCGAGCAGTGTATATCACTCAGGCAATTAGCATCAAGTCGACAGGTGCAAGTCGGAATTCCAAAATCTAAGTCGAAATTTCGAGATCCTAGCCGGAATTCCGAGATCTAAGTCGAAATTCGAAGATCTAAGTCGGAATTCCGAGATATAAGTCGGAATTCCTAGATCTAAGTCGGAATTCCGAAATATAAGTCGGAATTCCGAGATCTGAGTAGGAAAAATCTTTGAAATAAAAATGAAATTTTTTGTGGCCCTTCTACACTTTCGTATCGTCCACATATTGCTTGCATGAGTCTTGTTCATTCGTTAGCTCAGAAAAACAATGCATGTGAGTTAGAAAGTTTGATATATTTCACCCAGTAGTTGCTTCTATCATTAGTATTAATTTCACGTTAGTGTTTGAAAATTGTACAAGAATACAATACTATAAGTTTTCCTCTGTGTAATAATAATTTGAACAAACAATATCAGATATTTGCAGGAGGAGAATGATAAAAGAAAAAAAAAACTTTCCCACAAGCCTCGGGAGGTTTTCCGTCGTTTAAAGAATTGCCAATAGGGATTGGGTCCTTATTTTTTCCACTTAGCTCAAATGTCCCTTTCGACATTTCATTCTTCGTGCTGCATATCAGTTTTATAAACGAGACTCGCTTTTTTTTTATTGCATTACCATTGTGAAAAATTGCGATTTGACGAACAGAATAGGAGCCATGAAAACAATTTGCATACCGTACGTTTGCAATTATTATGTATGAGAATACAATACTTAATATTTAAATGTGGTTCTGTGAAGTGCGGTCAAGATCCAAATGAACTTATATATAGTATGTTTACACATAAACACGGAGGTCCTCCTGTAGCTTCATAAAGATAAGACAATGAATGCGTAGGGTCTTCTTCAAGAACATTGAAGACCTTGGCCAGGTCAACTGGGCTGAAGTCAACACCCTGGTCCACCGTAGTCGCGTGATGGGTATAGAGGTCTCCGACACTAGATGCAGAGCGTGTCGTGAGGTGCCTGAGACCATAATGCATTTGCTGTCTGCTTGTCAAGCTTATTCGGTCTCAGCCCATATCCACAGACATAACGCGACGCTACGAGTGTTGTACTACCATCTACGACACTCATACGGTATAGACGAGACGCCGGTGTTGCCTTATGCTCCGGGAGATATTGAGACCGTTGTGGAGAATGACAAGTAAGGAATTTATTGGAACTACTGATTTTCCACCCTCAGGCAAATACAAGCAAATCTGATGCAGTAGTCCTTCTCGACCATCGAAGTGGGACGATTTTCGTCATAAAGTTTTCGGCTCCTGGCGATACGAACATCGTCCGAGAAGATGAGAAAAAACGGACTAAATATCGATATTTACTCTTTGATGTTTACACGCATCTGATACATGCGATTACTCTCCGCAGTTGATCCGGTGTATGAACGGATATATGAGCAGAGAGGGTAAAAGAAGGGGGTCGCTGGCTGCAAGGAGAACCTGTTCGTCGACAGATATATCACGCATTATAAGCGTAAGTAACCTTTCGATGGCCTGGATTGATTACCGCAAAGCATTTAATACAACTTTGCACGAGCTCATCATGCATTTGCTAAAATTCCTTGGGGTACCCGATTGGATAGTGAGATGCATTATAAAACTGATGCCGCTCTGGAGGACTCGTGTCACCATAAGCCCGGTTCAAGCCAGACTACAAACAGAGCAGGTGATCTTCAGAAGGGGCGTATTTCGGAGAGATTCTCTCAGCCCGCTACTTTCCTTCATCTCACTACTACTGCCATTGATCGTTGCACACCCGTGGTTACAACTGCGGCACCCCCAGCAATCGGAGGCACAAAGTCATCCATTTATTTTATATGAATGACCTAAAACTATATCATCTCAAAAGAGGACGATGCGAGGATTACGGTTAGTAGACTTTAGCATTCTAGGGGTGGAACAGCGCCGCTCTCAAGGGGTAACCACTGTCGAAAACTCTCAACATAAACTCCGACAGATCTGGTGATCAGAAATATCGGGGAAAAACAAAGTTGCTGCAACTAATATGCTTGCCTCACCGATCCTACTCTATTTCTTTGGAGTGGTGAAATGGACATCTTTATAGTAGTTTGAATCCTAAATCATCCGTTCCGCGGCTGTACTTCCCCAGGCAACAGGGAGTTTGAAGTGTCTACATAACAGAATGGTACTGGATGGAACCTGTAAATGTATCAAGAGTTCAGGTCTCCTCTGCTTGGTCTGTATCCATGAGAAAGCAAAAATCGAAGCATTTCTTCTTACCCATACCATACCATACCATACCATACCATTTTGAATCGAATCTGACCATAATCACAATCCTCGTCCATCATCTTGGGCCGCCATCTTGAATTCATAATTTTTTACGAAAAATTCATAATCTCTGACCCCGAAAACCCTCACACACTAATTTTGAATCGAATCAGACTATAATGACATCTTGGAGCCGCCATGTTTAATTTATGAATTTTGACAGAAAATTCGAAATATACGACCTAAAAAAACCTCACATACCAATTTTGAATCGAATCTGACCATAATCACAAATTCTTGGAGCCGCCATTTTGAACTCATGAATTTTGATAAAAAAATCATAATCTCTGAGTCCGAAAACTCTTATATACCAATTTTGAATGGAATCGGACCATTATCACAATTCTCGTCCGCCATCTTGGAGCCGCCATTTTGTTTTTTTATAACAAAAAAATTTCATATTGCATTGTCACCGGAACTATGAACACCTGCCAAATTTCAAATCATTCGGACGTCTGGAGTTAGTTACAAACATACAAACAAACATACAAGCAAACAAACAAACATACAAGTGAAGCTAATATAAAGCATTTTCTAGGAATATCAAATGTTGCCCTGTTGAGTGTAGCAGTGCAACAATTTATCGATATCTTATGTATCGACAAAATATTTAAATTTTTTTCATCACTCTGACGGTCATCCAGGGAATAATGATGCCGGTTTAGTAGGTTTCTCAACTTTTCCTTCCATTTGGATTTTTATAGACCTTTTCACAAAACATTTTCGATATCTTTTGGTTTTCGAGTTTTTGGCGATTTTAGAAAGAAAGTAAACATTTTATATATTTTTTTTTCGAAATACGAAGAAATTTCATACGAAAATTTTTGTAGTACCAATCGAGTTAAATGAAATTGTTCCTACACACTTTTTGGTATTTCGTTCAGTTTTTGAGATTTTGGTGCTTATATAAAAAAATTGTCAGTCTCTACTTTTTTTTATTTATTTTTATTTTTTCGCCGCTCTGTTAATGAATTCGAAAAAACTCGATTTTAAAACAGGACGTTTTATAATTCATCAAACTACCCTTTCTCCACTATAGCTACGTGTAGATGCAAATACCGGCTCGACAATAATTTGATCTTTGGTCAAGTTCAATGTGTCTAGCACATCTTGAGAGTACACTTGTTAGGCTTGAGCACGTTTCGTTATTTTCCGAATACATGTGACTAACCGGTATAGATCAGATGAATTGAACGCGGCATAAATATTAAAATTAAAAATAATTCGATAAAGAAAAACTAATATTAAGAATTCTCACCGAAATTATTATTGGGAACAAGGAACAACTACGAACAGAAGTTTAGGAATCTAACTTTTCGTAATATTAGCACTCATTTCAAAGTTCTTGGAAGATCTGACAACAAAAGTTTGGAAGTTACGCAAACCTCATATCTGATGTGAAGTTTCTGATCCAGACAACTGATCTCTCTTTGAAATTAAATTAATGAGATAATTAACGGAAGTATGGACCAACACGTTATAATTTCTGGTTTTCGTTAACGATCGCCATGAATAGTGTAGGGCAAAAATGTTCGCTACTATTAATAATAATAATAATCTTTATTCAGTAGAAAATAAAATAGTATACTGAAATGGCGAAGTTCATCTCTTACTGAGCGCAAGGTGATGGTCTTCCACTAAACCAAACTTAATCCTAATCTAACAAATCTAACAATGGTATCATCAAACACTCAACTGATTTTTGAGGTACATACACACACCATAACATATATACAACATAAAAATAATTATGTAACATCTAGGAACATCTGTGAATAGGTGGAGTTATAATACCCTTCGTTCGGATGTTCAGATTGTGGACATTCGTACGAAAAACAATTTTGCGGTATAAATAGGAAGGCTGTTGTTGTGTGGATAATTTTGTGGTACAAGGTAAGGTGGCACAGTGAAGTTTTCGGAGAGTTTTCATATCAAGTCAACCAGCTTCCATGAGCTTATGTCTAATAAGTTGTCGCTTTCTCACGCTATAGATGAATCGCAAACGATGATTTTGAATTTTTTGTATTCTACTTGTATCCGATGCTGTTAAACAGGGTTCCAGATTGATTTCTTTATACACCCTGAAACATGTTTTTGAAATCTCAGGGAGGAATCTGTGCACAATCCAAGATTTTTAGCCAGATCAGCAAAATTTATTGGAACATTATTAATGGAAATGTGCATATTTGCAATCACTGTCGATCGGACTTTGTTATTACCAAAGAGCAAAGCTCTTGTTTTGTTAGGATTTAGAGCCAGACAATGATCACGAGAGATTTTGTGAATTACGTTCAATTCCCTATTGATAATTTGACAACTATTTAGCAAATCTGAATGGTGGAATGAATATAAGACCTGAGTGTCATCGGCATACATTTGCAGGTGACAATTTTTAAAAAAAATTATGGAAATGAGCAGTATAAATGGTATATAGAATGGGACCAAGTAGAGAACCCTGTGGAACACTACAGGTCAATGCCCTTAGGCTCGAAATACCACCTTTTAAAATAACGCGTTGTTGTCTGCCACTAAGGTAATTGGACAAGAAGGTTACCGAATCTTCTGAGAGTCCTATATACTTCAAGATACATATTAAAACATTGTGATCAAGCGTGTCGAATGCGTTTGAAAAATATAACTGTATCAATATTGCAAGTAGTCCAGAATCTGTTGCTTTGAAAATTTTATCTGTTACATTATGTAAGGCAGTGGCACAGCTATGACCTTTCCTGAAACCAGATTGTGTATCCGGGAGTACATCGTTTTTCTCCAAGTACTCAACCAACTGAGTTTTAATTATTCTCTCCAAGATTTTTGAGATGATGGGAAGGATACTTATTGGTCTTAAATCTTTGAATTCATTAATTACGTCCACTTTTGGTAAAGGTATTACATGTGCCACCTTCCATTTTGAAGGAAACACTGAGTATTCTATACAGAAATTCACAATATGTAATATATAATATGTTATAAAAGGACAACACATTAAAATTAAATCAATACTGAGATCATCTGCTCCAGTTGCTCTTGTTTTGATAAATTCTAGTTGTCTATATAGTTTCCAACAGACTTCTGATTGCTGTTTAATATAATTGAATCCAACTTTGTTGTGTTTTTTAAAAAGTATATACAATCATGATAAAACTTTTTCAAGCGACTTAGCGACTTCGTCGAAACCGCAAATATGTATCAGACCATTAGTAGTTGAAATAACGTGTTGAGCATCGTAAAAACGTTGTATACTTAGCTGCAGTTAAACTACATTGGTATACCGGGTGAGTGAAATTCGAGTAAACGCATGGGGATCTCGGAAACGGTAAGAGCTACAGAGAGAGTTAAATGGAGGCAAAGTTGCGTATTATGGAGCTCATTGCTACGATGTTGAAAAATCTGAGCTAGCCCCCTCACTTTCAGAGATATACAGGAAAAAACGAAAAATTTGATTTTTGTTTTTCACTTATATCTGCTTTAATACAATAGATTTCCAGAAACCGTTTGCACTTTGTTATTACAACTTTCAATCGGCTGTAATAATATGTAAACGAAAGTGTTCTACAAGGTGTTGTTTTCCTTGGGCCACCCCTAACTATGAAACTTTAAATACAGACCTGGATTTTTTATCACTTTTTTTAGGCTTCAATAGTCATATTTTATCATGATTGTGAAAACCACTTGAAATTTTCAGTCGTTAAAAGACGTTAATTGAAATAAACAGTAGGAGATTTGAGCCGGTTCTGGGCCTCCCCCCACCACTATGACGTCATCAGTGACCTTGACCTATGACCTATGACCTCGACCTATGACCTTGACCCATGACCTTGACCTATGACCTATGACCTTGACCTATGACCTCGACCTATGACCTCGACCTAGGACTTGACCTAGGACTTGGGCTTGCCCTTAGCCTTGACCATGATGTATATTGTTGGGAGGTGTTCAGGGTTTGTGTTTGTCCTAGAGATTGTGATGACTTGATTTTTTTTCATACACGGACAAGTACCTTTTGCCAAGTACTTAATATATTTTTCTTACCTCAATGTCTTTCATGTATACTTACTCTGCCATTGTGTATGATCTAATGTGTGGAGTACGCATAAAAATCTAAACCGAAGTATAGAGACGTCTGCACGCCACGGATATCCAGTCAGATATGTGAACTGGCGTCACACACCCATACACTGCGGTGACTCATCGACTACTCTCCGTCCTCTCTTCATTGATATGGTGGGGATGGTTCTGCTGTGACGTTGTATGAATAGTCGAAGCGGATAGAATTTGTTCACCCTCTCTCCCACTCATCGATATTACATATAAAGGAGGTGGGAATGATTGTGAAATCAGTATTTTGTTGAGTTTTGTGCTGAGAAGACGACATAGATAAAATGTATTCCTGTGGTTGTGGTAAATCGTTCACTCGTAGTGATAATCTCCGTCGGCATCAACTTCAAAGTTGCCAAGGTGGCCCTTCTGTGAAAAGGATTAAGTTAGATGTGGCTGCATCGACACCAATGTACACATGCAATTGTTGTAATGTGACAATTCCCACATCCCAAGTTAATTCTCACAAAAGAACTCTCCAACACAGGAACAATGCATGTGTGCAAGTGAGTGATGGCATACAGATTATAAGGAATGCTTTCAAGTGTAGAATTGTGAGTTATAGAGTGGAAAGTACCAATGTTTACACTGAATATATGCCATTCTTCAATGAGATCATGGAGAAGGTTATTGGATTACTTGAAGAGGCAATAAAGGTTCACAAGATCTTTAAAGTGAATATGGAAGTATTTGGCAGCTACATTGTTCAAACACGGGATTTGAGTGACACGAAGTCATTCAATTCACAGAATAAAATTGTGGATCAGTCTACGGATTTGGGTGCATTATTCGATGGATTCCGTGATGTCATTATTGCTCAGACTACGGAATTTGAAGAACGTGATTCAGGTATTTATTTAAAGTTTCATTTCTATTTATATGAATAATAAATTATTGTTATGTTTCAGGATGGAGTTGTGAAAAAATTAAGTTCCTCGAAGTGAACATCAACAAGTATAGTCCACTCAGCGGATGTTCGTATGTGAAGCTGCCCGAGTTCATTGAGACAAGAAAAGGCGTTGTGAATATTCGTAATGAAGATCAACATTGTTTTGCATGGGCCATCACATCTGCATTGTTTCCTGCGAATGGTAGAGTGTCAGAAGTTTCCTCATACCCCCACTACGCCAATGTCTTGAATGTAACAGGTATGGATTTTCCAGTTAAACTTCAAGCTATAAAAAAGTTTGAGGACATGAATGATATTTCAATTAATGTGTATGGGTTAGAGTCAAAACTTGATAAGGGTAAAATGAAATATGAAGTGGTTGGTCCGTTGCGTTACTCACAGAGAAGACTTAGAAGACATGTTAATTTGTTACTTATAACAGATGATTCTGGCAATAGTCATTATTGTTGGATTAAAGACCTTTCTAGGTTAGTTTCAAGTCAACTATCTGCGCATGAGCATAAAAAATATTTTTGTGATGGATGTTTATTGTATTTCTCTCACGAGCGATTACTGTTACGTCATCAGTTGCATGACTGTAATCACTTGAGTACTACAACACCATCAGTCAATTTCAGAATCAACAAATATGGTAAAATGTTACCGGGTAATGCACTTATGTTTGAAAATTTTGAGAAACAAATGAAGGTGCCATTTGTAGTTTATGCTGATTTTGAATCAGTTCTCAAACCCATTCAAACTAGTCAACCCAACCCTAAACACTCATTCTCGAATAAAACATACAAACACGAACCTTATTCATTTGCTTATTCGATAAAATGTTCATACAATGATAAATTATCGAAATTTGTTACATATAGGGGTGAGGATGCAGCCGAGAAATTTGTTACAAAACTTGAAGATGATTTGAGAAATATTTATCACAATTATTTGAGGTATCCAATTCCTATGGCTGCACAAACCCCCGCGGAAGAAGCAGAGTTTTCTTCTACACAATTTTGTGGAATATGTGATAAACCATTCACGGGTGGTGATGTGAAAGTGAGAGACCATTGCCACCTCACTGGAAAAAAAAGATCACCTGCCGCACATTCCGTATGTAACTTAAATTTCAAATTGCCAAATTTTGTTCCAATCATTTTCCATAATCTGAGTGGGTATGATTGTCATTTGTTCATAAAAGAACTGTATAGAAACAAAGACAAAGTGGATGTTATTCCACAAACTAAGGAAAAATACATTTCTTTCACTAAGCATCTATTCACTCACACATACACTGACAAAGACGGAAAAGAAAAAAAGAATTTTTTGAAAATGAGATTTATAGATAGTTTCAAATTCATGTCGAATTCTTTGCAGAACTTAGGTGCTAACTTAACATCCGATCAGTGTATTGAGATGCATAAACATTTTCCACAAATTGACAAATTCAATTTGATGAGACAGAAAGGTGTTTTTCCATATAACTTTGTTGATCATATTGACAAGTTGAATTATCCAACTCTACCCACTAAAAATCAGTTTTATGACAATCTTAACGGAGAGCATATATCAGATAAGGATTATATGAGAGCGAAACTTGTTTGGCATTTATTCGAGTGTAAGAGTTTAGGGGAATACTCGGATTTATATTTGAAGTCCGATGTTCTTCTATTATGCGACATATTTGAGAATTTTCGAAATATATGCTTAGATAAATATAAATTAGATCCAGCACAGTATTATACAGCGCCCGGATTATCGTGGGATGCAATGCTGAAGTATACGAATATTGAATTGGAATTATTGACAGACATTGACATGATTAATTTTTTCAAAAAAGGAATACGGGGCGGAATAAGTCAGTGTAGTGAAAGGAAGCATATAGCTAATAATAAATTTTTACCCGATTATAACCCAGATGAACCTTCATCATACATATCATATTTAGATGCAACTAACCTATATGGTCACAGTATGTCACAACCATTACCCACCAACGATTTTGCATGGCTAACACCCGATGAAATAATCAATTTGGATGTAATGGGAGTGGCATCTGATAGTCCATACGGTTATGTTCTTGAAGTAGATGTTCATTATCCCCAAGAGTTACATGACAAACATGCTGATCTTCCCTTTCTCGTTGAAAGTTTAATACCACCACACTCGAAATCAAAAATTCCTAAATTAATTCCAAATTTAAATGACAAAAGAAAATATATTGTACATTATAAAAACTTACAGCAGGCTGTGGCCAATGGTCTTATTATTATGAACACACATAGAGTGTTGAGATTCAAGCAGTCATGTTGGATGAAACCTTATATTGATTTGAACACTGAAATGCGAAATCGATCTAACAACAAAGCTGAAAAAGATTTCTATAAACTCATGAATAATGCAGTTTATGGGAAAACAATGGAAAACGTTGATAACAGAATTGATGTTAGACTGGTTACGCATTGGGAAAGTATCAAGAGGAAAATTGGTGCTAGCGCCCTAATATCACGTCCAAATTTCAAAAGCTGTTCAATTTTTTCAGAAAATTTTGTTGCTATTCAATTGGGCAAAGTTAATGTATTGTACGATAAACCGCTATATTTGGGATTTTGTATTCTAGAATTATCCAAAACAGTCATGTACAACTTTTTCTATGGATGTATTAAACGTCATTATGCAGAAAATGCCACCTTACTCTACACTGACACGGATTCTTTAATTTTGAAAGTAAATACCGATAATTTTTATGATTTCATGACCAACAATATATGCGAGTTTGATACTTCCAATTACAACGTAGGAAACCAATTCAATATTCCTATTACAAAGTCAATTCTGGGTAATTTCAAAGATGAATTTCCGAATGATCCCATAATTAGCTTTTATGGTACCGGTGCCAAAGCATATTATGTTCAGTCTGTAGGTAGTGAATTCAAAAAAGCAAAAGGTGTCAAAAGATCCGTCATAAAGAATGAATTGACATGTGAAGATTATAAGAAAATTGTCGAACAGGGTGGTCTAATATTCAGGAAGATGAACTCGTTCAGAAGCATATTGCATGACATGTATACTGAATTGAAGAACAAAGTTGCATTGTCATACCATGATGATAAACGGTTCATCATTCCCAATACGACACACACTCTTCCTTGGGGTCATAGCGATATAGAATTCTACCAGAATGATCCAGTAGAGAATATTCGTTGGGTTTCCAATATTATTCAATCTTTTTCCCAAGAGAGTCCTTTGGATCAATTACTTCATTTATTAACAGCTGAATTGAACAAATGAAATATCATTTCAAATGGAAAATTCACCACCATACTTATTTATTTGTATTTGAGATGTAATTACGCTTATTATATAAAAGTCAAATTATACTAGTCAATTTTAGTTAATGTCTTGTCCAGTTACCAAATATATAAAAATATATAAATATACACGTTATTCTGATTTCCTATTGTTTCATTTAAGAGAATAAATATCTACACAGAGATATATAGATTTTAATTGTCTTGAAATCATCAGTATGAAAGATATCAAGGTGGAAGAAAGATGTCCAAAGCTATTGATAAATTCGGCCGTAGACGAAAATGGGGTACTGTCAAAGTTCGAGTTCTTCAAGGTTCCCAAGGTCCTCAAGGTATGGGATTCAAGCTTTCGCCTGACGACCAATATGATATGCAAGGTAAAAGACTGAAAAATGCTGGTGAACCGATAGACGAGAGTGATTGTGTAACTCAATTATATCTCAATGAACAAATTACGGAGACGAAGGCACTTGTCCTTAAAGCCTTGCAGGCTGCCATACATGCCACAATGGCTAAGATTGTACCTGAAGCCCGTCAAGCATTCAATGAAAAAGTAGAGGAGGTGACTGATGATCTAGATCGCAAATACAAAAATCTAAAAAGTGATGTGGATATCAAAGTATGGGATGCTACAGCCACAATGACACGAAAAATATCAGAGTTGACAACTGAACTCGATTACAACAGCAAAAATCTGAAAAATGATTTGGATGCCAATGCATTGAATGTCACATCTGCAGTGATGCTGAAATATAATGATTTGGAAAGAAGGTTAGCTGAATTGGAGAATAAACATCCTGATGTTTGGCTCACACATAGACCAAAACTGTGGGCTCCAGGTAGTGATCCAGAACCCGCTGTTTGAAAAATAAATTTGTATTATGAAAATATTACAAATAAAATGTTCTAAATCAATGTTGAAATTTTTCATTTCTTACTCACCAAATATATTATAGAATTTGGTAGTGGGTGAGTTCTTTTTGAAAAGTATCAATTCAAGTTATGGAAACTTTGTACATTTTTGCCATTGAGTGGCGCAGATGCGTGTGCTTATGTTCTTTGTGTGGCCCTGAAAAGGGCCTATTGGGTGCTCCGAAGAGCTGGGTGCCATCCCGCATATTTATGCGGGACGACCACGGGGGGGGGGGGGGGTGAGGACTCAGATGACATCGTCATCCTCGTCATCCGATGACACCAAGATGATGGTGTCATCATCGGAGTCGTCCTCTACGGGGAACTCGTCCGGGTCGAGGTCCATATTTATGTCCTCGACACGGATATGGACCACTTGGCCATCATCCTCGAACTCATCCTCCGAGGAGCTATCGAAGTCGTCGACGCGTTGATCCATATCTTCGTCGTCCGAAGTCGACGGAGATGGATAGTTCCACACATCTGTGGAGTCCGACACCTCATTCACCTGAATCGGACCCCGTGGATCTCGATGGTAAAATGGATCCTGCCTCTCACCCTGGTATACCTGCTGGACCTGTACGGCAGAGACGATCTGATATCTTGCTATCATCGCTTCCCGTTCCAAATCATCTTCGAATTCGGCACAATGTCTCGGAGACGAGGTGGAGTCTGGAAGAGGCATCTTGGAAGACTGATACTATAATCTGAGCTGGCATTGAATTTATACTAGTTCGGGGGTGGCAGTGTAGGGTGGGAGAAAAGAGTGGGGGTTTGAAGGCTGAGAGAAATCAGGTGATGGGAGAAATACACATCATATTATTTTATAAAATATGTAAATAAAATATAAATAAAATATGTATATAAATAAAATATAAATAAAATATGTAAAAACATAATTCAGATGAATTGAAGAAAAATGCCCCATCCTCCGCATTGTTCAATGTGCACCAGACCATTAAATGTGCACTCCTATTTCACTTCATCTTTTTTTCTATTTTTATTCTAAATCTACATATACAAAACTTATATCTACTTACAAATAACTTAACCTTAACCTTAACATATCTAAAAATTAAAATTAGCAAATTGCTCCAGGTTGCTTCGGAGCCGTGCCACCAAAGCCACCCCCTGCGCCTTGGCGTCTTCCAGCCTGGTGACTAGCTGGACCTCCCGGAGACTTTGCTGCCGATCGCGGGCCATCAGCTCTGCCTGCTGGCGCTCAAGCTCTTCCAGCTGGCGGTTGAGTTCTGCCCGCGCCAGCTGACTGTCATCATAGTCCCGCTGGGCCTCCTCTATCTCACGCTTTGCCCGTTGCACACTCATCTCCAGCTCAGGTACGATAGGTGCTGGAGGGTGGACTTCTTCAGCAGTGGGTTGTGGAGGGGCAACTTCAACGACAGGTGGTAAAGGTGCGTCTATAACCGGTGTCACAACAGTTGAGGATGTCTTCTTGGACACCCTTCTTCTGCTGTTGTGTGCGTGCTTCCTCGATGATGATTTCTTCGGTGGTTTTGGAGGCAGGAAATCATCATCGCTGTCAGCAATTTGGATTATAGGCAAACCTTCCATCGACGAATTTGCTCCTGCGTCACGGGATCTCTTGGAAGCAACTCCGTTAATGAACCCACCTTGCCGTCTGCGTTGGTCCATCGTCAGCGACTGCATTTCGGGGACCTCTCTCCTGATGACGTCCATAACGTCATTGAAGTGCTCTTCGTCTGGCATTTGAGGTGCGGCGCCATCCACCCTGATGTTACTCAGGATCGTTATTGCTGCAAGACCAGTTAATGCGGGAGAATCCATAGCTAAACATACAAAAAAAAATTAAACGGGTTCATGATTACAAGATTGTTAACTTACTCTCAAATTATTACAGCTTGCTATAGTCTGCTAATTCAGTTGGCTGGTGGTTGATCTGGCGGGTGATCTTGTGGATGATGTGGTAGCTGATGTCAGTTCAGAAGAGTGACTGAAGATTATTCGGAGGAAGTTCTTGTTTTAAACACTCAGACCTCCACCCCACTCCTCTTCTTCTTCTCCGACCTCCTACTCCAATCCCCACTCCGACCACCCACTCCTCTTCTTCTTCTCCGACCTCCTACTCCAATCCCCACTCCGACCACCCACTCCTCTTCTTCTTCTCCGACCTCCTACTCCAGTCCCCACTTCGACCACCTACTCCGACCTTCCACTTCAATCCCCACTATGTCTTAAGCCACACCTCTTTCTTTAGCCAGTATCCCTCAGACCAGAAAACCCCACCCCATCATAACCCCACCCCTATTTCAGCTCTGTTATTTGTTACAATGTACACATCCACCTACGGGACAGAGCAGATATAGGGGTGAGTGACAAGAATAACAATTATGAGTGGGAACATTTGCATACTCGAGTGTATCATGTGAATTAACATGCTGATACCACTCACCATTATTATTCATGCCGCAATACCGTACAAAACAAATATCACATAGGAAGCGTTTTTCATTATCACAAGTTTTGATAGTAACAAATGAAAAGCTGCAACAGTACAAATTTGTTGCAACGTCTTCTAACACCTCTGTCATATTTATCTGATGGGCATTGCTCACGATCGTTTCGGGGACATCCTCACAGTCTGGTACAATTCCATCGTCTACTTCTGGTTCTTCTCCGTCATCTTCTAGGAACTCTTCTTCGACGAAGTCATCCCCAGCGGGTATGTCTTGGCGGCCATCTTCAAAATCTACCAGGTCATGGAATTCGCCATTGTCACCATTCTCACCCACTACAACTTCATCTTCTTGTTCCCAAACAAACTCGTCACCTGCCAACACATCAACTTGATTGTTGGCATCTAATTGGGAGAGGGCTTCCAATGCAAAACCAACTTGATCAACCATAATTGCTATACAAACACAGTTTCTAACAGAAAATACAAAAGTCGAATGAAATGTTAGGATTTTGGACCGATTTTATATGTTACAATCGTGAGTGGGGGTTACCACCTCCACTAAACCCACACTTCATCTCCTGAGAATAGCAATTCCTCCATTAACCTAGATTTCCTCGTCATCTAATTAGTGACGCAAATGCAAACAACGAGGATACAAAAATACTGAAGATATTTAGGAAAAAATATTTGATTTTCGAATTAAACCACAGAAACATGACAAAAATATATCTTCAATTTTTTTTCTAGTAGAATCCACCCATTCAAATCTTTTATCAAGTATGACATATTTCGATAAAATCCATTATAACGTGGATAAAAAAATCTTAGAGATTATTAGGAAAAAATATTTGATTTTCGAATGAAACCGCAGAATCATGACATAAATATATTTTCAAATTTTTTTCTATTAGAATTCATCCTTTCAAATCTTTTATCAAGTATGACATTTTTCGATAAAATCAATTATAACGTGGATACAAAAATATTAGAGATTCTAAAAAGAAATGTTTGATTTTCGAATTAAAGTGCAGAAACATGACAAAAAAAATATTTTCAAATATTTTTTCTAGTTGAATTTACTCTTTCAAATCTTTTATCAAGTATGACAAATTTCGATAAAATCCATTATATCGCGGATACAATACATTACAGCAATTCCAATATGCACTGATTCAACCCCGCATGGAAACGCCAATGATACCTGCCGTCTACAATAGCTTTAATATTTCAGTAACTGACCGGTGAGGGTGAATTTTACCTGAGATGACCGTAAATTCATTTCATTTGGGTAAATTTTTATTTCATAGCGTCTCTTTGCGATAGTTCAGTTGTGTTTTATCTGTAATGGCGTTAGTAACAAAATCTCAATCAGAAAGTGAAGCGGCGGTTAAGGCACTGTTGGACATGGAAAATATAGTGCCGACTATCATATCACCCATTAGAGAAAACGAAATTGTGGAACAATCGCCTGTGAAAAGTGCAAGGAAGCGTAGTAGGCCGATATCGAAAATAGACAAATTCAAAGAAATCGTCAAAAAAGCTAGCCCATATGCCCGGAATGCATGGAGAAAACCGAACTTTTCATTACAACCGAGTGTTAGGGAAGAATATAGAGTGGAGGACTTTAGCGACGACGACGAACCAACAGAACAACAGACAGACAAACCAAAAGACACAAAAAACACTACAGACTCAGGGAGTTCTTCTACAGACACAGATACTTCATCTACAGATACAGACACAAAACAGACAGACAACAAACAACAAAGGTCTACAGAAACGGAGAATTTTGTCAAGGAAAGCAAGCGTATGTTTGCTTTACTGGAGAAACTTGATTTATCGACTGATACAGACAATGAAAATTTGAAAAAACTGAACAGTACATGTGATAGGTATGAAAAGAAATTTCGGGAAGCTCAGATACAACGTGACCAACTGAAAAATAAGATAGGAAAGCGTGAAGAAGCAATAGAATTCAGGAAGCAGATGATGGAAAACTATGCAATTTTTTTTTCAGGAAATGATTAATATGCAATTTTTTTTCAGGAAATGATTAGTTGATGAAAGTTCTGAAAGGAGTGCATATATATTAATTGGTCGATGTACACAGTGAAGGGCGATGTAGAGGGGCCCTTCACGGACTTTCATTGATTAATTATTTGAAATAAAAAATCTATTTTAAGCTGGGATCGGAACAAAATTCTAGAAATGAAAAATAAAAATGGAAATATTCATTGATTAATTATTTAAAATAAAAAATCTAATTTAAGCTGGGATCCGAAATGCAAAAAAAAATTATAATCGAATAGAAAAGAGAGGTTCATTGATTAAAAAACGATAAATAAAAAAAACTATTTTAGGCTGGGATTCGAACCTGTACAGCGCAAAATTCTAGATATGAAAAATAAAAATGGAATTATGCAAAAAAAATATAATCGAACAGAAAAGATAGGTTTTTTTTTTGATGGGCGAGTTCAAGGTCACAAAACCAAAAAAAGCCCGAGAAATAAATCTCTTAATATCACCCTCCACCCACCTCCTAGGTGATATAGAGAGATTTCTTTCTCGGGGCACACTGCAAACTCACCACTGAGCTACGCAGCCTCCGAAAGAATTAGTCAAATTTCTTCTATATGAATGTTTTAAATCAAACCCCTGAAATGTATGCGACTAAATATACATGCTCCTACAATTCCGTAAAACTGAAGAGTTGGTCCATCTAGTGCCAAATAGCACAACACATATAAACTATACCAACTGAGCTAATGCGATCTCCGAAGGAATTCGTTATAGCTACCTCTAAAGACCTTTATTTAACCCCTCATGATAAATTCCCCCAAAGAAAATACGACTTTTTGTGATAGAAGTGCAAGTAAAAGGAACGTATGTGAAATATCTTGCAGTTTACAGGCTTGTAAATTGTACATGCTTCAAAAACTCTGCATGGGCAATTTACAAGCATATATTTTTGACCCTTGCTTGTGTTTATAAACTGCTAACAGTTCACATACGTTCCTATTCAAAAGAGATATTTTCTTTAGTTCAGAAGTATTAACTTTGTTAATACTGGAGGAATTTAACATGAAGGGTCAAAAACCCTGGGTGGGCACCCATGTATCTGAATCTTGGCGTATCCACCAGCCATTGAAGTGCAGAATGTTTTGATTAGGGGCAATGCATTGAACCGCTTTTCAGATATTTTGCTGCGATTTTTTTTATATATTTTTTTGGAAATATATGATCATTGCGAAAGTTTTTCATCATAGAACTTTTTTGAAATTCCCACTTATGAGTGAGATATGATTTTTTTAAATATTGATATCGAGATTTTGTTGTAAAATTTATTTCAAGTATAACCTACAATTTTATATTTTTTCTTGGAAGATATGATCATTTTTAATGTTTTTGACCAACAAACTTTTTCTTTATTATCATTCATTAGTGAGATATAATTTTTAAAAATAAGTAGGAGTAGGAGATCTGAGCCGGTTCTGGACCTACCCCCACCATCATAACTTTCAACCAGCAAATTATTTCGCGGTTCGATTCGCGGCCGCGAATTTAATCGCAGTTCGATTCGCGGCCGCGAATTTAATCGCGTTTTGATTCGCGCTCGCGAATCAAAACAGCGGTCAAGGTCTCGAATCCGCGGATTCGTCCGTAGGTCTATTATTTTGAATTTTTCACTTTCTTGATGTCCAACACTTCTTTTTCCTATGAAGTTTGTGAAGGTAACTCCTGGGAGGGAGGGATATCTACTCCCTCTCCTTCTATGGTGGTTTGTTGTCATGTTCATTGTGCGCATGTACCAGTCGACTTGTTTGAATAAAACTTAGAGTCGCATTAACATCAGCACCATTTCTGTCCACATCCCATTGATATCACACATTCCTACGAGCTAAATATGAACTCATTACCAAATTTGTCTGCTGAAGAAGAAGCAATGCCATGTATTGCAACAAATGATGACTTTGGTTTTGAAGATATTCCGGTATATCACTTGTCATCCCAAGAAGGTTTCATCGATGAATATAACATTGATGATTATCTGAAGATGGGAGATATACCGGAACCTTCAGAAAGTGTTGATCCAACCCTTTCACAATTGTCACTACCAAAATGCCCGTCACTTCTCTCTCCTCTTAGTGTCGATACGAAAGCGAAACCATCTAGGAGAAAGTGTGCATCTACTGCTTCAAATCCCAAGAAAACAAGTAAGGGTGTACGGAAACCCCGTAAGAAGAAAGTAGATGACACCTTCAAGAATGTGATAGGTGATTTGGAAGATGTATCGCTTCATTCTTTTGGTCCACTGCAGCGTTGTGGAGACATGCTTAAGAAAGCGAAATGCAGCATCGTAAAATCGAGAGCTATCATCGTCAAATGCGATGACGATGTTCGAAGAGGTAGCATGGACGACGAGGTGGTTCTTCAGAAGCTCGATGCAAAGATTGTATCATCGAAGGCTGAACTGATCAAAATGTGTGAAGATGCAGATAAACTCCGTTTCAAAATCACACAGAAGAATCAGTCCGCCCTTTGTTTGAAAATGCAAGCTGAGATTGAGCTTCAGGAGACCACTAAACTTTTTGATATGGTAGCATCTGTACGTGATAAGTGGCGAAAAGAGTTTGATCACGCATTCCAATCTGATAGTGATTAGCTCTGAGGATTATGAAATGTTATCAATGTTGTGAGTTGAAATGAAAAACTTTTTCAAAAATCTATGAAGTGGGGAGGAGTATGCAGATTATTTCGGTTTTGGCATACACTGGGCGTTGCGTTTGGTTGGGGCAACGTTCACCACTTCATGATTTATTCATTTTGAAAAAAAACTCAAAAATAGTTCTATATTTTCTATAGTTTATTAATAATCTTACAGCTTAGTGAGAATAATAAGTAATACAATTTCATTCAAATATTAAACCATAGCACTTTTGTGTAACCATGAATTCTTTCCGCTTGGAAGGCCTAACCACTTAATGTATAGTTTATTTCCTTTCCTCCTCAACACTTTTTCAACTAGGTATACGTCAGGATTTTGCGTTTTCAATAATTCTTCTCCATAAAAACATCCTCTAATCGGGCTCCCATCCATGTCTTCAAGAATATAAGTTATGGGGTATGTTTGGTTAATTTTAACAATTTTGAATAGTTCTGTTGTGTAATTGGCAGTGTAACCCTTTTCGAAAATATTCTTGTACTTGCTTATACGTACAATATCATTCATTCGAAATTTGGAAATACTTTGTTTTCTTCGAGGGATTACTTTGGAACTTTTGAATTTCAGTTTTGTTGCTGGCATAACATCGATTGGTTTCATACCAATTGTACGATGCACCTTATTGTTATATTTGCTTGTTATGATTGGAAGAATATTCAACCATTTGTTGTGTCCCATCGCTGAAAATTCTCTATAAAGCCACGTCTTTATTGTTCGAATTACTCTTTCAGCTATGGCCGCCTTCATGGTGCTGAATGTTGAATAATGGTTGATCTTATATTTTCGCATCAAAAATGAAAAAGAACTATTGAAAAATTCTGATCCTTGATCGCTTTGTAGATGTTTCGGGGAATAGTTGGCTTCTTTCAGCACATCTTCCATTGCATTGGTTACAGCACTACCTGTTTTATTTTTAATCGGCTTCGTCCATAGATATTTCGAGTAGCAATCAATGACCACAAGAACATATCGATATCCTTTGTTATGTTTAGCATAAGGTTGTAATTCGGCAAGATCTATTTGCCACAGATCTGCAAAACCTTTGACGGTGGTGGTTCTTCTGATGAAATTACGTCTTGCCGGCTTATGTAACTCATTGACAACTTGTCGTTTGACATCACTTATTTCATTATCCATCTCCTCGCAATCACTTATTTGTTTTCATTCAGACAAACAATTTGACAATGTTACGGCATCATATAATGAGAACAAACTGATCATTTTTGCTGATGTATTAGATTATTATACCTTCCTCACGTAATTCTTCAATTATGGAAATTATTTCATTATCATGTCCAGTGTGTCCAGCTGACTTTGAAGATATCAATAGCCGCAAACGAGCGACTAACTCCTTGGGTGAATTCCAGTAAACATAATTCGCAGGTTTGGGATCATACATTTTCTGCATTTTCATTCGATGGAACCCTTCACCTTTTTTTGTCCTACTTCTGGTCGTCTGATAATGTGATAAGTTTAGTATAGGTTTAATAACTTCACGGAATTTTTTAGATTTCGGGTGTTTGAAACCATTTCGCAGTAGATGTTGTTTGTAAGGTGCATTTGTTAGCCTCAATATTTTAGCATATGTATGACGAACTTCATCATCATCATCAACTTCAGGTGGGTTTTTCAAAAAAATCATGTTGTATAACTCCAGACTACTTGGGAATTCATGTGTTCGTGTTTTATTTTTGTTCCAAAATAATATATTTCCATCACTGAAACGTACATTGTGACTCCCCATTTTCAGTTTTTGTGTAGTAGGATCTAACCGTATGCCAAATATTCTGTCATAAGCTGCATTCTTAGTTTTGACATTTTCCAAATGTCTTTTCAAAACATCTCCAGTATTGTCTTCAAAATTATCAAATACGGACTTTTCATCTTTTCCGAATTCTTTGATGGTATCTGTCTCACTGTCAACAGATGATAATTCACTACTATATGATGAATTATTTCCCACTGAAGTACTCCTAACTTTTATTGGAGTAGACTGAGAATTCACTTGCTTCATCGAAAACGTCGGCTGTGGTGGCTGTGGTTTCGTGGTAGCAGCAGCTGAAGAAAGAACATTTAATGGCTTCATTATGGGATCATAGAGTTTTTCAAGCGCCATTCGATTTTCAATAAGTCCACTCTTGATAGAGTTAAATTTCTGCCGTACAGCTTCTGTTGTCTCAACAAGTTGGCGTTTCAAATTCAATTCATTGTTTTTATCTTCAACTACTTTATCATTTTTTGTCTTCATTTTGCTTCACAAGAGAGAGAATACACTGAAGTAACCTCTATGCAATTCAGCGATCGATTGAATGCGTATTGTATTATCATGGATATATAAAACTATCGAACCCCATGCGATATCTACCTTCATGCATTTTTCTATCCTTATCAATGACCAAAAATCCATATTGATCCTCCCAACATTTAACACACATCAATTGGAATTGCTTAAATGTTACATCGGGTGACACGTGATCCGAATAAATATGGTGTAGATTCGTTTCATCTTGCTTGAACATTACGATAAAGTTGGTATTATCTCGCACTAACTGTTTGGGCACTCGTGAATATGTTTGAGCAAGATAAAAACAGTCAACATCTTTATGACGTCCCATACAGAAATATGATCTTATAATATCCTGTTTTTCACATATTACATCATCGAAAATGAAAACAGAATTTGGTTTGGCATCGGATGGTTCCACTATTTCTGCATTATTACTGAATGTATAAAATCCCAACCCCTTGATGGGTTCCAATACATTTCGTAGGAATTGATATTTGGGTTGATTGAGTGATTTCGAATAGAGATAAACATTTGTGAATCGCAGTCCTTGTGGATGTGTTAAAAGAGAGATCATGGCATTCGTCTTTCCACAATTCGATGGTCCGATAATGAGTCCTCGAACAGATGATGGAAGTAGTGGACCATGCCGCAACACTTTCTGTCCATTCAATCCACAACCGAATTTTTCATCTAGATTATCTACAGCAAACTTTTCTTTCTGCTTCACAATGCGCATCGTACCGTGGTTGGAGACTATGTAAGCGATGATATGCTGTGAACATTTCATTTAAATGAGTACCATCAAACGATACGGATGTGTTCGTAGTGGATGCAGAAAAAGCGGTCGTGGATTCGTTAATAATTTAATAAACAAATTGCCGTTCGAATTACATTTACCCGGAGGATATCAGTATTGTGGACCCGGTACAAAATTGGAAAAACGTTTAGCCCGCAAAGATCCTGGAATCAATAAATTGGATATTGCATGCAAACAACACGATATTCAATATTTGAATCATCTAACTGATCTCACAGCGAGACATAGAGCAGACAAAGAACTCGAATACGCAGCTTGGAACAGGGTTAAATCGAAGGACGCTGGTATTAAGGAAAGAATAGCTGCCCTACTCGTTACCAACATTATGAAATCAAAGAGACGTTTCGGTATGGGTTGTAGTAGTACTACTGTGAAGACAAAGAAGAGGAATCAACCGAAGAAAAAGAAGAGAAATCAACCGAAGAAGAAGAAAAATAATCTCATAAAAATCGCCTTTGGTTCTGGGGTGGTTCATAAAGTGCGGAATGTACTGAAAAAAGCTGGGGGTGAGCAATTTGTGACGAATAATTTGAAAAAAGCCACCGTAGTGGCATTGCATGCAGCACGTAAATACCTCAAAGCTGCCGGTGGAAAGAAAACGATCCGCACGCCTCGCATAATTCCAATACCTAAAGTCGGAGGGATTCTACCATTGATACCAATTTTTGCTGGATTGTCTGCGCTCGGAAGTTTAGCTGGTGCTGTTGCAGGCATCACCAGAGCTGTGAATTCAGCAAAAGCAAGCAGAACCGCCCTGATCGAAGCGAATCGTCATAATAGGAAAATGGAAAGTGTGGCATTGGGTAAAAGTGGTAGTGGTATATACCTTAAACCTTACCGTAAAGGACTCGGACTCTATTTGAAACCATACAATCCAAAAAACTAGTTGATTCCCTACCTCGAAAACCTCTCACCGACATCGATCTCACTTATTATGCCAAGAAAATGAAAATTGCATACTTTCGCGGTATTTTCATGCGTGATACATTACCCACTAGAGGTCCACGACACCGCGAGACCGCCATTGTCAATTTAGATGGAATAAGAGGATCGGGAACACATTGGGTGGCATACAGCAAATGTGGGAAAGACATTACATACTTTGATAGTTTTGGAAATCTACCCCCACCAATAGAGTTGATTCAATACTTCCAGAAATGTTCGAAAGTGAAAATTCTATATAACTATGATCGCCAGCAGAAGTTCAACACAGTTTTCTGCGGTCACTTGTGCCTGAAGTTTCTCTCTGAATTATTATAGAATGGATAAAACTCCAGCAATGACTCGAGAGGCTATTAGGACGATGGGATTATCACTCAAAATGTATTCAAAATATCGGACCTTGACAAGAATGGATCGAGTGATGCTTGCAAATATGCCGAAGGAAGTGATACTCGCATGCGCTGCACATGAGATTGCTTCTGTTTGGGAAAAGTTACCTAAAAGTCTACAAGATGATGTTGATATAATGAAATATAGATATTGCAATGACCACCACAATCTTGACGGCGAAAGCGTTTCAGATTCTGATGTGAATGATGGTCCTATACCTCGAAAAATATTCTGCTGTTATTGCAATATAAAGGATATGAATATTGGTGCTAATAAAAATGAAATGGATATTGATGAACCATCTCCGAAAAAGCGTAGGTTGTCCCGAGTGTGTTGTAGACAACAATAAATTGAAGTGAAATCCATAAAATGTATCAGTCATGTCACGGAAGTTCGAACTACAAGCTGTCGGGACGAGTGTCTTGAGTGCAGACTTTTTCCCACCCGTTGAATTGGATAGAAACAGTCGTTATGGATTGGGACTTTTAGGATTCTATGGATGCAACACAGTAAATAATATAACTGAAAAAAACAATGTGATCAGTTTTAGAATCAGTGATATAAGTTCACCAATACTTCAGAAGTACACAATTGAAATTCCATGTGGTGCCTATGAAATAGATGAGATCAATGCAGTTATTCAGAAACATATCATGTTTCGATTGTTTCATGGGAAAAATCAAAACGATACCAATGCAGATGATATATTCTACCTACATGCCAATAATAATACTTTCAAATGTGAGATGCGATCAAAATATGAAATTGATCTAACTCATCCGAATTCCATAGCAAAGATGATGGGTTTTAATTTTGATAGATTTCAACCGAATCAGATACACGAATCCTCACATCCGATAAATATAACAACTGTGAGACTAATCCGCTTAGATTGCAACATTATATCTGGTTCATACATAAACAATGAAGAATCCCACATTCTTTTTTCATTCGATATCGATGTGGAGCCTGGATTCAATCTCACAAAAGAACCACACAAGATTATATATATGCCCATCAGTCCAGAAGGTCGTCAGTTGATTCACAACATCACAGTGCGTATTTTGGATCATAATAATAATCTCATTGATTTTGGAAGTGCAGAAGAGATTGTTATAATTTTGGAATTGAAAAAAATCTAATAACTATTATGGGTTTTTGTTATAATAGACAGAATCGACAAGGATTTGAAAACATTCCACAAATAGCTAAAAAGGAAGGTTCGAATAGAAAAAGGCTCATTCCAAAAGTGTACGCTAAACAGTTAGCACACCACACTGCTCTCTCGCTGAGAGATCTCAAATTTTTGAAATCAATTGGACTGAAAGTAAGGAACAATGGTGCTCGAAACAAATAGTGAAAAGTTGAATATATTTGACGAGCCGATGCTCGATCATTCCCTCACAAGTTTACATGAGCATACATATAAACCATATGGATCACCATTGTTTAGGAATTCAGATGAAATTCGAATTGCAATCAATAATCAAGACGTTATACTTGACATTGCTGAGAGTTTCATTTATATAGAGGGTAAATTCACACCTAAAGATGAAACAAAATTATGTTATCTCTCGAATAATGCAATCGCCTTCCTTTTTGATGAAATTCGCTACGAAATGGGTGGTGAACAAGTTGCTGTGGTCAGGAAGCCGGGGATAACATCTACAATGAAGAATATGATATCATTTGGACAATCGCATGCTAACACTTTATTGACAACTGGATGGGGACTTTCGGAAACTAAACAGGATATCTTGGATACAACTAGTCACGTATTCAGTGGTAAATTACCACTGAAATATTTGATGGGTTTCGCTGAAGATTACAACAAAAGTATCTTGAATGCCAAACAAGAAATGATTTTAATAATCGCTCGATCCTTCAAGAACTCATATATTGGTGAGGTTGATGCTGATTTGGAAATCAATAAAATTGAGTGGAAAATAAGACACATAGTGCCAGAAGATAAGCACAAGCTCAAACTTTTAAATAGAATCAACAAAAGCGGTCTGAATGCTAAAATCAAGTTGGCTTATCGCATGTGGGATCTCTATGAACTTCCATCACTACGTGGCACGTCTTCAGACATATGGGCTATCAAGACAACCAACGCCCTTGAAACACCTCGTTACATCATCATTGGATTCCAAAGCACTACCACTTCTGAAGACAGGACAAAGGACATCACTAAATTCACAACTGCTGATATCAATAACATTCGTGTGTACTTGAACTCTGAAGTATACCCATATGAACGTTGGAATTTGGATTTCGATAAAAAACTCGATACTTCGGCTTATTATGCCTATGAGAACTTTCAACGAAGTTATTATGATAAAGATATGAGTGAACCTCTCATGGACATTGGTCAATTTCGACAAAATCCACTATTCATCATTGATTGTTCACATCAGCCGAATGCCACAAAATCATCAACTATTGATATTAAGCTCGAGTTTGAAACTAGGAAAGTCAACTTCCCAGCCAACACCAAAGTATATGCACTCATTCTGCATGATACATTTTTGACATACAATGCATTGGATGGTTCAGTTCACTGCAGATATTGATGAAGACACACACACACACATTTTTTTCATTTTTCTTTCTTTATTCATGTAAAAGAGAAATAGGTAAATAAAACATGTGTAAAAAATTTTTATGTTTTTTTATTCAAATATCATTAGCTTAGAATTCAAATAGTCTTAGGTATGTACAAACAATCTAATATAACTTCTTCTTCATCTTCATCATAATTTTCTCCTTCTTCGATTTCACTATCATCATCATCCAGTTGGTACTTTTTGATGATGTCTTCAGGTAGGTATGGTAGGAGGCGGTGGAGAAATCTTTTCAGCTCACATTCAATCATTGCGTCGCAGAGGTGATGTAGATCGAAAGAACCATCTGTATATTTCTCGCAGAGATCCACACCCTTTTTGTAGTTCTCGTAATCACGCATACAGTGTTGGATCCTTTCTTCATCATAGCATACGCTCAGGTCATAAATGGTGGCGTGGTGAGCATCCTCGCTCAAAGCACGCAACTCAGAAGTTAACCTTTCAACGGCGGAAGAGATGTCTATGGCTTCGGTCCAGTGTTGACTTGCATACATCATCCACATTTTTCAAAAATGAAGCTATGATCAAAGAGAAATTATTGAAATAAGAATGCTACAAAAATAATCAGTACTACTCACATTAGACTTTTGATGATGTCTCCACCGAAGAGTGTGTTTAACAATGTATGAAAAGTTTTTATATTTTCCTTACAATTATCACCTATAATATAAAAGAATCAGAATTAGAAGATATGACAAGTGGAAATTATATATTACAATTATTCAGTGAGATCAAATTTGACCAACGATCTCGTTTTCATGCCGGCAAAGCTTTGTGGACTCTGACCCAAATATGCTACTGTATATTTACCACCTGATGAATTGATGCATGCTACATCATCATCGGTAAATTGTTCTGAAACGCGTTTTGGCAGCCATGTTTTGAATAATGTATCATTGCTTACATCAAGTAGTATCAATAAAATGGATTTACCAAACCGGGTAGAACAAACTGACATCGTCTTAATTGGGTAAGCTTCATTCAGTGGCAAAGATGATATTACTTTTTGCTCTAACACTTCCATCTCTTGTTTAATTATAGAATTGATTTTTTGTAAATCTACTTTTGGAACTGACATGATGATAATATATATGGAAAATATAAATAATTTTCAATAGAAAAACACACTCACTGATCTCTCTCACTGTGTAGGCACTGAATAACTTCACTACTCTTGCTGACTGCTCGACTGCTAGGTATACAACTTCTGATTTCATATCACCATACCAACTTCTTTTATAATAGATAGTGAACCACCCCCCACCACAGACTTATGAAACATGTATGATACAAAGCCCCCACCATGCGCGAGTTTGCATCGCATCGATAGAGGGCGGAGAGTAAATAGTAGTCGATGAGTCACCGCAGCGTATGGGTGTGTGACGTCAGCGCGGATCCAACCCACCCTATCGAGAGCGAGGGTGGATGCGCATAGCGTCACGCGACCCCTCCTCCCACCACCATCGCAAGGTATACATCACTGGAGAGTAATCAGAGTTCACATATCTGACTGGATCTCCGTGGTGTGCAGACGTGTTGTACCCTCTCTATACTTCGGTATAGATTTGTATGTGTACTCCACACATAAGGGTCATACACAATGGCAGAGTAAGTATACATGAAGGACATGGAAGACATTGAGGTAAGAAAAATAAATTAAGTACTTGGAAAAAGTACTTGTCCGTGTATGAAAAAAAATCCAAGTCATTATAATCTCAATGTCAAACACAAACCCTGAACACCTCCCAACAATATACATCATGGTCAAGGCTAAGGGCAAGCCCAAGTCCTAGGTCAAGTCCTAGGTCGAGGTCATAGGTCGAGGTCATAGGTCAAGGTCATAGGTCAAGGTCAAGGTCATGGGTCAAGGTCATAGGTCGAGGTCATAGGTCATAGGTCAAGGTCACTGATGACGTCATAGTGGTGGGGGGAGGCCCAGAACCGGCTCAAATCTCCTACTATAAACATTATTTTCAACAAAACTGAAAAAATTCTAACGAAGATAAAAAATAATTTTTTAAAAAACTAATAAAAACTTCACAGCAGTGCAAGTTTCGTGGAACCAAATCCATATTTTACAAACATTCAGTCCTTTGCAACGATTGCAATTCATTAATGGGCGATTTAGGAAATCTCAAAAGCCTTCTTGAATCTGTCATAGATGTCTTCAACAATAAATTTTCAAGTCTTGAAGGGAAAATAGCAAGTAATAATCAGGCTGAAATAAATAAAATCAACAACAATTTTCAGAAAAATATTAATAATTTACAAAAAATTATCTCTTTTCACAGTTTTCACTCTGACTCCATAATTTTTGAAGAAGTTATGCAAAAATGAGCGAGAAAAATAATCGGGGAAAAAATGCCTGAACCGCAGCATGATAACCCCGAGGATCGATTAGTTGCTAACAGGGAGCAAGCTGTGAATCTGTTGGGAAAAACTAATTGCCCATTTTCTACCTCTGCTATAAAGGTTATACGTCTTGGAAAATTCAATACAGACAAGAGCAGACCTATAAAATTAATTATGGAGTCCGATGAACAGGTACAGTGACCGCCAAAAAGTATGTACCATATGGGAAAAAAGTTTATTATTGGAGTATTGGAAAAAAGATTCTTGGAAAAAGTTTGTGCATGTCTGATAACCTAAAAATCGATTTTGACACATGTCACGTGATCGCTGGTATTGCGGCAAATTGAAAAAAATTACTATGAATAGGCAAAATAAAGAAGAACACATAGTTGGAATTTTCAATGATTTATTTCCGTATATCGACATTGCAGGATGCAAAATATTGTTAAAAGATTGTTTACTATTGGTGTATTTCATTTACATTCCGCCAACTGTAACTTTAGTTGATTTCGAGTCTATTCTTGATGTTTTTGAAACATTCAATGGTATGTTTGAGAAATATACAAAAATCAATCTTGTTCATAATCTCAGTATTGCATAAGTAATTTACTTACCATTTAATTTTAAGGATAAATTCAATAATTGAGGCCATTATTTACAAAACTCGCCATTCGACAAAATCTCCAAAACTGTTTTTTTCATTGAGTTTCTTTCAAATTTCACAGAGGAATCGAATGATAAAATCGGAATTCACCAAAGCCCTTTCTTTAGCATGCAAATACTGTCGAGAAAATTATACACCGAAAAAAATCGGCCAACTAAAATTTGTTGCTGACTTTTCTTCATTTCGGATGGGTGAAATTTTTATTGTGGAAAATGTTTCCGCCACTTCGGCCAGCAAAAACCATGTTTCTGAAGTGAGAGTTTTGTCCCAGCAATAATAGCTGCTAGCGATTATAACTCGGTTCAATAAATCGATAATACTGAGACACAGATAACTGATTGGGACAGAAAAAATAACTGTTACTATTGAACCGATATATCTGAAATTAACACCTGCCATAGCAGCTCATTTTGCCTCCATAATCGACGGGAACAATTACTGCAGGATACAAAATATTGACATCTAATGATCTACTAAATACTTTCCATGCTTTCGGTTGCTTCCGTTCGAATTCGGACACTCTCGAGACAAAATCTCAACATCCACAACCCCTCACAACGCCATTTGCAATTCTAACATAGGCCAGTATACATGTTTAAGGTGCATAATCAGTTGAATAATGAGTTTTTGTTTTGTGACTGAAAGTGTGGCACTTTGTGCATCGTGTGTGGTAATGGAGTACAAAAACCAGTGAGTTTTAGTGAATTTTTGTTTCTATTTCAAATATATTCAAGTATATTTTTAGAGTAGACTGATTTATGTATGAGAAATTGTTAGTGTTTCGTTTTCAAAATGTTTTAATCAAGAGCTTTCAATAAAAGTTATTTTATTTCATTGATTTTAATTGGAGCCCTCTGTCTGTCCTTTTTTTTTCGTTTTGAACTCCTCATGTGAATTTGGTATTTAGGAAATGTCTGACGAATTGGAAGTTGCTCTATTATAATATAGTATTTATTATCAAAAGTTTCAAATAATTGATTATCATCTCTCTGGTGGTTTGACGGTGAACTAACTGAACATAAAACCAGGTAGGTTGAAAACTTATAGTCAAACGCCACCAAATATAATTAATTTATTAATTAATTACGAATGTAGATGTAGTTGGAAGATTTACCTCAGCAGCAGGACATGTCTCAAAGGATTAATCCACTAATTACGGATAATGTAGTGATGATTATTGTTTAAAACCACCATATATTGATCTTGCTCTTGTTAGAGCAGGCAACAAGCGTTTGGTTCAGTAACTGGAAGACATTTGATACTTACCGTAAACTATCTAAACATTTCAGATCATTGCTCTCAACTAGACATTCATTGCTCAGAAATATCTTCTTTGATTGCTGCAAGATAACTAATACTTTTCCATAAATAATCTCCTCAATTCTGATCACTAACATGGAGCTATTAGGTAACCTACTGGGAGCTTACTGTTGACTAACAGGAATGTAGTTGTCCTGTGATTACTCGTAATCTGTATACTCATGAGACGATAATTACTTGATCACTAGAACTTATCAACTAACTTATAGGAAAGAGGTTACTAACTCACCATAAGCTAATTATAAATTCAGGTCAAGCTTGTAACTAATTTACTGGGAGAATCAATTTACTGATTATATCAAGATATTAAGTATTTCAATGATAAATAATTAGTGAATAATTATAAGAAAATATTTATTCATAGCAAAAAAACAAGCTAATTATGGTTGGTTTACCACTCAACTAGTGGCTAGTGATTACAGTTGCTAAAACTAACTCAATAATAGCAAGTGATTCATTTTAGCAACCTCGTTTTACTTGTGGCTAGTCGTTAGTTGTAGAGCTGTCCCATATAGTATATAAGTTTTTACTTGTCGTAATTAAATATTCGCTTGTGAATAATGATTATTTTTCTCCGTGTAGTTATGTGCAAAACTTGCTCTTTGCTTTTTCTATTTTGGTTTCCACGAGAAAGAAAATTCTGTTTTGTTTAGAGACCATCGCGAGAGCCGAGGAAAAGACGTTTTACTTGCAAAACTGGCTGGAAGAACAATTTATCCTAGAGTGATTGTTTTATAAGAAACGGATTTCAGTAGTTTGTATTCAAACGAGACAAGGCAGGTAGTTCTCGTTGAATTTGAAATAGTGGTTTATAATAATTATAGAGTTTGTAGATGAAAATATTCTGTTTGTTGAACCTCGTCCATGCGGAAAAAGACGCAAAAAGTTTTTTTTTTTTGCTTTTTTTTACTATACAATTATTTGCAAAACTGGCTATTTGCAATTTTATTAATTTTTTCAAACAAAGCTGTGAATATTCTAGGCTGCAAAGTTCTTAATTTCACTCCTAAAAGCTTTAAGCAACATTTATAAATCACTTTATTTTCAGAAAACAACACCACTAAGCTGTTGAAGGTTTTTTTCCCAAAAAAATCTCGCGAGCAAATAGCAAGTTTTGCAAATAATGGCCTCATTTCACTTATCACTATTTCTATTTCAATGAAAAGGATTTATGAACTAAATCTTACTGATATGTTTGAAGAACTAGGTAATGTGAAATGACACTTTTCCTTCAAAACCAAGTGGAATGTAATGATTATTTTTTTGTGCGAGTTCCGATAAAAAACAGCTACTTATATCCTTTGTTTTTGATTCTTACCGCTCACCGCTACCGCTCACGGCTTACCGCTAATATGCATTTTACTGAAGCCAAGTCCCCGAAAATAATTCTTTTCCTCTATCGCAATCTGTTTTGCCGCCCTTTGATTTGACCACCTGTGTTCTTTTCACATATTCGCACTTCACAGAAGAATATTTTGTTTTCCAGATGATGATGTATGACTCCACTCCTATTATACTATGAAATTCAAAAACGTTTTGATTTGGGATGTTTGATTGTTTGAGGAAATATTCAATAAGAAAAATACGAATAATTTTGGTTTGTATAACATATGTTTTCTTCTTGTTGAAAATCAATCAAGGTTTAGTTGCATATCCAGACTGGTTGTTGAACCAATATCAACTACTTATTCAGTGACCAATGACTTAACGATCATTTCGTATAGTTTCAACACTCGGATGGCAACTAACCGTGTCCCCAAATTTGCAAAAAGTTGCCATTGAATAGAAGGGGCCTTTTTCCCCAATACTACCTTACTATATTCAGGTTTTGAAGGCAACAGACGCCCTAAGCGGAAAACAGGTAACTATGGAATAAATGTTTCGATTTCGTTCCCAATGCTTTTCCCTAGGATCTGCTGGCGCCTCAAATAATTGCGACACCTCAATTTTAATCAGCCTCACGGATAAGATAAGGGGCTCGGGTATATCGTGTTAGAAGATTCAACCGACGCGTTCTTGCCTGAAAAATTAAATTAAAACTGAGGTACGATGTTTCTGTCATCAGACGATGATATTCAGTGAAGGAGATGAGTAACTTGTGATTCGCCATGCACGGGAATAACATTTGCAGTCAAAGAGTTCCACTTGCAATGTTTTAGATCAGAAAAAAAATATTTTTCTACAAAAGGAATTGTGCATTCCGAATAAATGCTAGAAAGCCGGATAGAATAGTATTTTACAAGTTGCTCGACCCACGTATATTAAAATTAAATTTTGAATGTCAGGTAAACCTTCAAATTGAATAACAGAATATCAATTTAGTTGAAACAGCGATCAAAATTAATTACCGTTTTTCTCATAACCCCAAACTGAAGGTCCCAAAAGAGAAGAATAGGTATACAGGGACAGATTAATTTTTTCAGAAACTCGAAAATTTCAATATTTTGTCACTGACAGCTTCCTTTCCAGTAGACTCCTCAGTGAAGTTCAATGTTTTATTTGCAGTATAACTCAGAGATTCACTACTTGACTTGATTTTCTAACTACTTGACTTGACTCGACTTGAAATCAAGACAAGCTTAAAGTCAAGTATCTAATTTTGAAATTCAAGTCGAGTCAAGTAGTAACACATCAAGTACTTGTAATCAAGATACCTACTTGACTTTTCTTGAAAAACTACCAAAACGCAATAACAATAAAATTATATGGATGCAAAATAAACAAAACTGGAGTTAGTCAAATACAATACAATAACATTCACGTAATAATGTCCCACTTTCAAATGGCAAAGTAGGTTATATTTTGGAAATACCCTGTACAAGAATGTATAGCATGTGCCACAATTTTCACTACATTGCTTGAATTCTATAGATTTTTGTAGATATTCAAAATAAAAAAAAACTGCAATAAATAATAAATCATTAAAGAAAATAAGATGTGGAAATTTGTTTGACCCACCATGTAAATTGTTCAATTGTATTACAAACTACTACATAGTTATAGCTGAAATCTAATTATTGTTTGACCTTCTCAAGCCAACTCGAAAATGATATTGTGGTACACGCCTATTCGAACCTACGGAAACATTTTTTCCGTAGATTTTAGTGTGTTAGGTTTGCAAATGTCGCCTTAGTGAAGATGTTCCGCAGCTTTTCATTATCAAAACTGCTGTACATTTACCTTGTTTGGCACTATTTTTATTACTCTCAGGATCTTGTTCGACTATGAAACAATCCGTAATTTTTTTCATTTCATTAGATACTCTTTCATCAACTTCAACTCGCTGGACCTTTGATGGCGCCGACCCTGCGCTTTCTACTTCTAATTCGATGGCATCAAATTCTGACACTTTTTCATCTACGATATATTCCGAGCCGCTGCTTTGAAAAGTTTCCGATTACGGACAAATCACTTAAATCAGACAAAAACAATTATTTGATTTTACTTGATATCAAGTCAAGTAGTTTGATTTTACTTGATATCAAGTCAAGTACTTCACACCGTGAATCGAGTCAAGTCAAATATCAAATTTTCAAAAGCTTGAGTTTTGAAGTCAAGTATTGCAGAAGAAATTCAAGCTACTTGGCTTGATGAATCCCTGGATAACTTGGCCTGTACGAAATTTAGTCACCAGTTCGTGTATTCTTCCATATGTAAAATATATTTTTCTTCAATTTCTAAACATGGTAGGTGAATGAAGCTATTTTTTACGGCAAAACTAGAAAAATTGTGATACAAAATATAATTAGTCTTATAGATTATTCCTGTCCGAAACGTATCAGGAATGATTTATTCACAAGTATTTTACTGTTTATTTTATTATACCAATATCATTTGGACGTTAAGTGTTCTTCTAGGTAACATCATAAAAAAAAAATTATCTTACTTTTCATTTCATTGGTGGTGAACGAAAGGTGGATTTTTTGGTCGTGAATATTGCTTTATAGTTCTTGTTCCTAGTTATCGCTGAAATTTCAAAATTTTCCGTGGAGCTGTGTGGAAGGAAGCTGTATGAAAGACTAGTATCGCAAAATGAAAAACAGAGACAGTGCTATCTCCCACCACAAGTGCTGTCACCTAACCTTCGGCATTTTTCCTTCAACCTGGAGTGTTATGCTTACCTATTATTCCTTGAATTTTTTATGTTTATTTGGCTGAAGAAAATAAAGACCTTTATTATTATTATCATTATTGAATCGATTCCAATGAACGTTTACCTATCAGTGCTTCCGGTTTCGAGATAGCAAAACTCATTGAAATAAAGGAAACATACACAGTGATATCTATGAAGTTCATATCATAACAAAACTTTATTATTATTCATTTTTGAGAAGGTATCACTAGCAACAACAAAAATTACAATCAACATTGCATCTAAATATGTCATACAATAAATCAGCTGAAAATCTTTGGGATTTCAGATACAACGATTCTTACTAATGTATTAGGAAAACCAAATGTATTTACTTATGACCCCCAATCGTAGTGACTTGACATGATGCCACTGATGCATACACAATACTAATTAAATTTAAATATATACAGTGCTAGTCTAAAGTCCGTCTCCTCCCTACTAATTTTTGAACCACCTGGTATATCGGAACGAAATTTGGAAGGCTCAAATAGGAGATAAAAACCTACTTTTTCATGAGAAAATTCCAGCTAAAAGTTTCAAAATGGCAGCTGAGCGCTATCTTCAATCATTTTTTTAAATAGAATTGCATGATCGGTTAGGAACGATCATAAGGAATCCAACAACACCAAGTTTGATGCTATTATCTCCAAAGACTATGGAGATATCACCTATTACTTTCTCCATAAGCCGATGAATGAGTGGGAGAGAGAAACTTTTTCTGGCGGGTCAATAAATTCTCTCTCACACTCATTCCGCTTATGGAGAAAATAATAGGCGATATCTCCATAGTCTTTGGAGATAATAGCATCAAACTTGGTGTTGTTGGATTCCGTATGATCGTCCCTAACCGATCATGTAATGATATACCGGGTGTTCTACTTAAAAAAATTACTGAAGATGGCGCTCAGCAGCCATTTTGAAACTTCTAGATGGAATTTTCGCATGAAAAAGGATGTTTTCATCTCCTATTTGAGCCTTTCAAATTTCGTTGCGATATACCAGGTGGTTCAAAAATTAGTAGGGGGGGAACGGACTTTAGACTAGCCCTGAATATTTTATCCACAATCACATTATAGTGGTATAGGTCTCGGGCCCGATACCGGGGAAAAATGATTACCTTACCGTTGATCGTATACGTGTTCCCAAACAATTTGTCCGACAATATTACCACTGAATTTTCCACATTTTTATTAAACGATTCTGAAAAAATGAGATGAGAGGTAAAAAAAATTATGACGTTTAACATGGCCGATCGACCACGTTATAACGTCATAAAATTTATTACCTCACATTTCATTTTTTCAGAATCGGTTAAAAAAAACTGGAAAATTTAGTGGTAATATAGTCGGAAAAATTGTTTGGGACATTCTAGTTGTGTGACAGTCCCAAAAATTGTGGGGGCCCAAAAAAACGTCCCGCTACCGAGAATTACCGCAAATTGCATGTTGTTCCACTGGATATGAAGAACACATATAGTATCGGAAACTATTCATCTGGGGTATTGACAGAAATCTACGCGAGCAACACGGAACGCAATGATATGATAATACCACGAAAATAAGAGAGACGCACTACTGTGCGCCTCTCCTGTTGCCTCGCTCGACGAATTAACAGATCAGTCGATATCCCTTCTTCGAGCGAGTAGAGGAGAAATTGTAATGCTCTCTCAACATATAGCAAGCTATTCTTCACGCTGTCATGAAACTACCATACCCCAGATGAAAACTTTTCGATACCGTATGGTAAAGAATTTTTTTCTCAATATCGGGCTAGTGATTTAATCCACACTTATGAAGCATATGAGGTGAACAGTTATTCACTAGTGGAATAATGACAAAATATAAAGCACACACTTTCTTGAACATTTGAAAATTTTCGAAAAATTTTAATGCAAAACAATATACAAAGCACGATAACAACTCGTAAATAGGACCTAGCCTGCCACGTTACGTTGATACGAATATTTTTTGAATGGATTTTAAATAATTCCTTTCCATCAATGTGATGATTGTGGATAAAACGTATTAAGCGAGTTTTAGATGCATTTTATCCCCCTAAGAAACTGTAATTTTCTCGGATAAAAAGTTATCTAAAACACTTATAAAATAAATAACTATTATTGACCATATGTGGTATGTAGGCACATAATCTCAAAAATTACCTTAAAAAATATTGTTCGCTCCTAAAGATCACATTTCATATGAGCATAGTTCGTTTTAAATGAACTCCAAAAACAAAAAAGTTTTCTTTTTATTTTATATATGTTCTTTGATCATAATACGACCCAGAATGAATAAATGTATATCATAATAATTGTTGATTCCGATCGGAACTAATAATCCAGTATGATTAGGTTTTGAAACAAGAATCGATTGTAGCACCACCAAACTTGGTATGCAAATAGATTTTTGCTGTAATCTTGGAAAGTATATAATTTCTGGGAAAAACAACTCGAAAGGGTTAAAAAAAGTCAATTTTCCACAAAAATTATTCCTAGTAATTTCTTATGAAATGCGCTCGTTTTCTCAGAAAACGCGATTAAACGCCGATATCAATTTTTCGGTTCACCCTTAGCCGCCGCTGAAAGTTCTGGCTGAGCCGAATATTTGATTGGTCATAACTCTGCTAAAAATGATCTGAGAAGGAAAAGGAAAAGTTCATATCGTTTCTGAATACTCCTAGCTTCTCATGCAAATATAATGTTCGAGTATTTGAGTACCTAAAATGTGTTTTGTCGCAATTATATATATATATATATATATATATATATATATATATATATATATACTATTGTGAAGTGCAAACCTCAAGCTTGAAATCACATACTTCATTTTTTATGTAGGATGTGTATGAGCGATTATTTTCAACATTTACTGAAGAAACTGCCGGGATTATGGGTGAGTTGGAAACTGAGGCAGGAGTAAAACCCAGTTTTTTCTTTGGCATGTATAAGTGAGACTTGTCTCAGTAGACTTAGATCGTTGCATATGGTCCAAAGAAGGTACTGATTCCTGCTCCAGTATAATCAATTCATATCAACTAATCCATGACTTTCGGATCCTTCGTAAATATCGTAGAAGGGTTATGTGAAGTGGAACAAAACACATTTTAGGTACTCAGATACTCACATGTTATATTGGCATGAGGAAGTAGAAGTCTTCAGGAACAATATGAACTTTTTCTTTTTCTTCTACTTTAATTTTTAGCAAAGTTATGACAAATCAAATTTTCGGCCCTGCCTGACCTTGCAGTGGCGGGTTAGCGCGAGCATGAAATGTGACGTCGTCGGCGCGTTAAACCTCGTTTTCTGAGAAAACGAGCGTATTTTATGGGGTATTACTGAAAATCATCCTTGTGGAGAATTGAATTATCTCTCAACCTATCGAAATCGTTTTTTGATAAATCTTAAATTTTCTGAAATAACAAAAAAAAATTATATTTTTTTTAAATGAAAAATTTTTCAGGTTCCAGTCCTGATTTTTTGGTAATCAATTTTTTTTCTAATAAAACGTGATGTCAAGATGTCATGTGCCGAGTTTCAGAGTGCTACAATTCATTCTTCACTTTTTGCTCGAGTTTGTCTGTCGTTACTGGATTATAAATCACTGAAAATATTCAAATCACCTACCCATGAAAGTAAATTAAAATTTATTGACTATTATAGTTTATTGGTATTGTTGGAAAACACAAGAGAAATGTTCAAGTTTCCACTAGATTCTTTACCTGTAAGATTGTTTCCAAAATAATAAAGAATTCTTGTATTGAAACTATGTATGAGATTACAGTCCTCAATTCTTAGTCTACCTATTCTGTTATCGTAAAATATAATATAATTTTTGGTATTTACTGGCTCCTTATTAACTAACAAATATAATCACATTTATGAGAATAAAACTCAAAAATTTAAATTTTTACATTGGCATGGTATCTATAGCTTCACGGAAAAAAATTTGTGTAGTTTTTTCCACAATTGTTTGCAATTTTTAAACAAATTGTGTCTGGAATGGTTACAGACTCAATTTTGGGTAGAAATTACGCAGACTATTGTCTATCCTAATTTGTTATAATAATATATCCACATTGTGTATATTTCTTTGAATCAATTTTTCACACAATATTGTTTAAATTGGTTAACAATACCGTTGTGTATAAATGTTAGACATTTTTTTTTGTACAATTCTGTTGACTATATAATTGAAAAATACACAATATTGTGTTATTATTTTACACAACATTTTGTTTTTATTACAGTTCTGTGGACAAAATTTAAATTCAGAATGCAAAATACTGTATGAAAATTTTACACAAAGCTCAAAATAGCTGTTAGGGAATATAAATTTCAAATACTCCCTATTGTGTGAGACATTCACACGAAGGAGTTTTTTAAATATCCCATCACTGCTTTCTCGTTCTCTAGCTATCCCTTCCTTCTTAACCGGTCGGGGGCTGAATGGAACTGGTTTTGAAGATTGCTTTGGTCTTGCTAGTGAGCCTCGAACTTAGTAAACTCTAGTATAGCGCGGGTTGTGCCCTCTATCGGCGGGCAGTTTTGTTTGTGATTTATTACACATTTGAATAGAAAAAAAAAGAATAGAAAATTTATACACAATTATGTATTACACATATTGTGTATAAAAGTCACAAAGCTGGAAAAATTTCACCACAAACCGAAATAAACTATCATTGGTTAAAATATATTACAACCAGGTGTACTAATTTTCGACAATTTTATACATTATTTAACATTTTTTTTACACTGTTAAAGGAAAAAATCTACACAGGGATTTCTTTCCGTGTTGTCTCCAGAAAATGTATGCTACAAATGGAATATTTTTTGTTCCAATATTTTTATAATCAATTAAAAAAATGAAAATCAGCATAAGTAGTACCCCTTTTTATCAAAATATAGAAATAGTGTATTGTGTATCTAGTAGTGATAGCATTACATTCCTAGACGACAATGTAAATTGCCAACAAGCATTGAAGTCTGGGAATGTGTCTTTAGTACGAGGTACACATACTATTTTTTTCTGAAATCGCAATACCTTATCATAAATTAGGAAATTTTTATAAATGCATAACAATTTTTGATTTATGTCATTATTGTTGAGACGCCGGCAAAAATTTTCCCAGGCTGTTTTCGATACGGGAAAGTTCGTTGCTTAGCAACGGACTAAAATACTAGATTAGCGTATTTTGGGGTCTGAAGTTACTCCGAGAACGTACGTATTCTCGAGCGATTTCAGAAAATAATAATAAACTCATGATTTATTCATATTTTGAATAATTTCATTTCTTTCATCCACATTCTACTGACTATACCCGAGTTCGTAAATTATAGATAGTGACTTATAGGCTATACGGTTAATAATTCATATGAAGCAGGTCAAGAAATAGAACAAAAATCAGCTAGTTACTTAGGTTTCAAATCAAGTTTTACTTTATTACTTTCTTGCATCCTCTCCGCACTTTCAAATCCCGTAAAAACCCGAAAATGTACGATGAGTCACTATCTGCAATTTACGAACTAGAGTATGGTCAAGATAGGTAGTTTTACATTCATGATTTCATCAATATGCTTCAGTGCCAAATTGTTATGAATGAATCAATGACATTACACCTATATTTCGATTGCTAGAACCCTATGAAAAATAATGTTTTTCTACAAACGTCAAAAAATGACAAAGTTCGCACATTGACAACAGTATGCGAAGTGGCACTTTTTTTCATTTTCCTTCGTTACCATGACACCGTGCGCGAAGTAATGTGCGAAATATATTTCGCACACTGCATGTAAACTATATGGGATTTTCAAATTCTAACCTATATATATGGTCCTCAATCAAGCAAAAAACAAGAAATCGTTTATTTATTAATGTAGAACAATAATTAAGGTTTTCAAATTGTGAGAAAATTTTACACTACCTAATTTTATTTGTTATTTACAATGTTAACATTAATGGTGCAGCCAGTGCACGAACCAATATTTATTCCTAAACCAGATAACTCAGATTCAGCTCGTGATATCGTAGTTTCGGGGGTTGGAAGACTATCCATTTTTGACTTGCAAGCAACTGCCGTAGAGGTGACAGCACTTGATCTTGAAATTTCACAGTCTAAAATTTTATTTGATATTTGAATTTTGTTATTGATAGAATCCTCCACGTATCCTTCGGCCACAGTCGAAGATTTCCATCCTCCATGTCGCTTCAAAACACATATATCGGCCCCCGTATTAGCAAGGAGTGTGGCTGATGTTCTCCGAAAACAATGACCAGTGTAGGCATCAGGATTTGGTAATTTTAGGTGTTTTGCTATTAAGCTAGGCATCTTTCCAATACTATTTATTCCAACAACTTGGTTAAAACATCTCTTATTTTGATACTTCAAAAACAATCGGCGACTGGTAGCATAACTTGGACGAAGAGCCGCATATTTTCGGTAAAAGTCAGTATAATATAAATTTGAAACTGTAAAAATTCGTTGTATATTCGTTTTTGTATCGGGTACTTTAACAATCAAAATGGAATTTTTATCTTCTATGTCATCGACCGTCATTTTAGTGAGTTCGTCACGGCGGCAAGCACCCGAAATACCCAGTATTAAAACGACCTAAAAGGAAATCAGTAATTCAAAAAACATATAAAACAATCATCAAAAATCTACCTTAACCAACAAATAGGTTTCATCATCTGCCTCTCTTATGAATTGATCAACTTCCTCTCTAGTCAATACCTTAGATTTCTTAGGATGGTTTGCAACTGACAATTTTTTCAAATATGGAACCAACTTGGTAAATTTCTTAAAATCCACGTTTTCTTTAACATTGAGTGTTGCCTTCAACATAGAATACATTGCCCATAACGTGGAAGACTTCAGCTTCTTAGACTTCTGTGCAAAATATGCCAACAGCACATTTTCGGATATTTTTCTGGCTTTATTTGCTTCACACCACTCTTTAAATTGCTGATATGCATTTTCATACTGGCGCCTCGATTTCTCCGGTAAAAGGTTGGAAATAACGGAATTGGCCGCATCGATCAAGTTAGGTGGGGTACTGCTTAGTTCATCGTCGCTCGAAATTTCCATTCTTTTACAATAATAAATATCACGCACGAAATTGACGCGAATAAAAAGTCAAAAAATAATTATCGAGAACTGTCACTTTGAAATAATTGTCAACAAATGCCATTTTATTTCCATAGTTACAGTCAAGATGCATAGAAACCCTACAGTAATTACTTGATTTGGAAAAATTATTTAAGCCAGTTCAATACTATTTTTAATAGTTATTATTTATTTTAGAACAATATTTTTGACGTTTGTAGAAAAAATTTTGTTTGCATCTCATGCGCGAAATACTTTGGTAATCTCGACTATTTTTTTTAACTCGGCTGCGCCTCGTTAAAAAAAATCAGTTCTCGATCACCAAAGTAGCATTTCGCGCACTAGATACAAAAATAACTAATACGACGAGACAGTGACGTACCCGTCATATGGGTACGCTTTTGATGACTTTTCTAAAGATTAGATTTTTTTAAATTCATTGCATGGTGAAATCAATACTAAAAAGTTTTTCTCCACAACCTTCACAGAATTTGCCAATTCTGAAATAATATTTTATAACAGAACGGTAACATTCACGCTCTTGATATTGAATAAATATTCTACAACACTTGCTGTCTTATGCATTTTGCGTGTATTTCATTCAATCACTTATATGAAGATGAATATTCTGACATTGTTGTAGCAATAATTACGTTTTTCGGCAACCGTCCGGGAAGTAGATACTTTTCTTTGAGAAAGTATTACTTCCCGGACTAGTCCGGGAAATCCTCAAATTTTAATGTAAATATTAATATAAATAAGAATTAGAATGTTTCTGTTAGTGCCTATGTTTTGTTCCAATTTCAATATTTAATACAAATAAGAATTAAAATGTTCGAAATTTTCTTCTACCAAGATATATAAAGAATAAATGTGTTTCAATTTGTTATTCTACACGGTTGCCGAAAAAAATGTGTACGTAACACGTCCGAAAACAGTTTTTTTGGACTCGCAGATTTCCAGGATTCGCTACGCTCGTCCTAGAATCTTGTCCACTCGTCCAAAAAATAGTGTTTTACGGACTTGTTACGTAAATTACTATAGTCTTGACTGGCATCATAGTGACAAGATGTGAAATGAAATGTCAAAATAATTTTTCGTTGCTAAACAACGAATCAAGGAAACGATTTCATAGTCAATAAGATAACATCAATCAAAAATTGTTATGCATTTTTGAAAAATTCTCAATTTATGGTAAGGTTGATTGCGATTTCAGAAAAAATAGTCCTCGGTCAACAATTTACATTCTCTTCCGGGAATGTTATGCTTTTACTACTAGATACACAATGTATTATTGTCATTTGTTGCATACTTTTTAGGATACGCTATCTTAAATGAAACATTTTCTGCTGAATGTAATAAAATTACAAAATCATGTACTTACAATAAATAATTATGAATATATTTCAGCTAAAAAGATTGCAAATCTTTTCTTGAACTGTCAATTATCAGAAAGCTACGACTCAGGATAACTGTATAACTCCAGAGCATGGACAATGTCACTTGTAACGTATACAGAATTTAAAAACAATTTGAATGTGGTTTCACTCGACCTTTGCAATAAAAAAAATCCAAATGGCGGCCCGGCGCCATTTCCTTTTGGTCATTGTGTTCTGGCATTACTATTAGCTGACAGATGTTTCATCATAAAATATTATCATCAGTACAGAATATTTAGTAGAGGTTATATGCCTCGTTATTGTGTGAATCGGATTGTTTGCCGTATTTATTGTTATGTCATCGGATCATCTCAATATCGTTTATTTTACTGGCATTCTCAATGTAACTCTTCTACACTTCGTGTAGTATCTGGAAGAGTTGGGTTTAAAAAAAAAAGGTACCTACAGTGAAGGTCGAGTAAGGGCTCAGTCTGATGACAATCGAAAAAACACAAATCTGCAATCTTTCGTCTGTTGGCTACATTTTTACAAATTTACCTGAATTTAGATATTTTCTCTTATAACTCCCAATAAATACAAATAATTTGTTCGAGCACTCTATACCCAAAAGAAAATTGCATAAAAAATGTATAGGTTCATAATATGTACATTCTCTGGTATACATATATTTATAAATATATATAAAGCGAAATCATCTCGACTGGAGTTAAATGGACTGGAGTTCGAATGATATATTATTGGAGATAAAGTCGGAAAATGGGTTCTAATAATTGATACACTTTGGTACTGCCTGAGCTTTAGAAATTCTTCATTCCATTGCCAAACACATCTTAAATGATATCTGTTGAAAATTGGAAATGTTTGAATATTTCAATCTTCTACTTACAACGTGAAGTTCGATATTGAAGCAGTACAAGTATAGACACATTAAAAACGTTCGTAACAAAAAGGAAAACAGAGAAATAAAATTATGTCAAAAATGTATATCAAAAAATTATGTTTGAAATTGATATAAACAATCTGTTTTATGTATATAAAGGGTGAATTTATACTTACTTTTCGTTAGGTATAAAGTATTTTTTACGTTTTATATATGAATTCAGTATTGTGAATGGTATTGTATTCATGGATTTATTACATTTCATTCAGTTTATGTATTATTTTATTTCAATACATAGTTGTCAATCTATTTTATAAACAAGATTCTGGGGACTTTCTTGATATTTCTTTCAGTAAACATATTTTCATTCTTGACAATATCAATTAATTTGGGTGTTAATTCGTGGATATTGCGGTAATAAGTTATAAAAAAACGGCTTAAATTTTTCGACATTTGATCTTCAGGACGTGAATTAGCTACAAGTTTATTTTGACTTTCACTTCTGAATAATATTTCGTTTATCAATTGAAAATTATAGTAAGTATTGATTTACTGGCAGAAATGTGCAGAATAATTGAAATAATCAACTTCAGTGAAAATTAACTGCAGCGTGAAAAGTATTTTTATTTTCAACTATTAACAAAAATATCCATAGCTACATAAATATATGAATATCACGAAACCCTATGATTTTCTTTATGAAATTCAATAATCCAGCAGTAAGATATCGAAACTCTTAACGAACATACTATCTAATGCGTATTCTTTTGATATGTATCACATAGAAGATTCTTTCAACTTTTCAGTTTTCATAAACGGTTCCTAATGATCAACAAACTACACTCTAGTTAGTTAAGACGTACTTTATTTTTTCTCAAAACTGTCCTAAAAATTATCATTATACCAAAAAATGGCAGAGTATACAAAAATTCTCCAATAAAAAAAACTTTTCCAGAACTAAACATTTGTCTTTGGTACGACATACTTGATTTTTAATAATAGGTTTTACTCTCAAATATTTAGCACAATAATGGAATCAAGTATAAATTCCATACTGCCCATTTATGTAATAGTTTTATTGATAACAACAATTCTTACAAATATCGATTTTGATATTCTATTTAGAAAAAACACTATGTTGATGACATAATATGAAGTGTACCATAAACCCAAATAGAAAAAATTATTGAAATTTTCAACCAATTTGATTTCAATTAAAATTCACTGTAGAAGAAGAAATTGAAAACATCATACATTTTTTCAGATTTATACAAGATAAGTTCTCCAACAGTTCAAGTGAAACGAGTTCACTTGCTAGGGATCCCAAGTAGCACACCCATATTGGGACCATATTGTGAAAATATTGGCAAAATATTCAAATAATAATATTGGCGAGAAAAAAAATGTGAACATTCGGAAATATTGGTCCAATATTTAAAAAATAATATTGGTCTATTATTGTCGAAGCAATATTGGCCTCGAAATGTTGGGTGATATTAGTACAATATCGCTGTAGCACACTTACATTGGAATAATATTGGTAAAATATTGGCCAAATATTGAAACGTAATATTGGCGAGATAAAATTATAATTATTTCGGGATATTGGCACAATACTACTGGGACATTATACAAATAATATTAGTGAAATATTGAGGAAGCAATATTGGCCCCTAAATATTTAGGGATATTGGTACAATATCATTTGCATATATTGGTAAAATATTCAAAGTGAATATGTTGCCTTGGAAACAATGATGAACTATTTCCAGAAAATATCGAATAATTTAAAAACTCTAAAATTTCTTGTCTACTTCAATTTACCACTGAGTAGATTGATTTGTAAACGCATTGTGAGAAGCCTTATTTTATATATGTTACTATGATTCAGCTGTTGTTTCATATGTGGGGCCACCTAGCGGTTTCTTACCCAAGTTTAATCATGATTCATTTCAATATTGTTTATTGAATATTGGGCCAATATTCAAATTTCAATCCTAGTGATAAATGTATTTTGTAAAATTGTATCAATATTGTCTTTCAAATATTGGCGTAAGGTTTTCGTAACAATCTCAATCAATATAGGGTCAATATAATTTTTAGAATATGGATTAAATAATATTCCACCAATGTGCTATCGAAATTGGTTATACAATATTGTTTATTATCTCTAAAATCGATATGAGAGTAATATAAAAATCGCAATATTGGGGCTAGATGCTGGAAATAATATGTAGGCAATATCGCTCTATCGATATTGGTGAAAATTATTGAACCAATATTGACCCAATATTTCATGAAACAATATACATTCAGAACAGGTTGAGCCAATATTCCACCAATATTATTAATGAAATATTGTTTTTCCAATATGAACCCATATTGGTTCAATATTATTTCTACATTTACAATATATCCATATTGGCCCAATATGAAAACAAGATTCAGCCAACATGAGGTGCCACCTGGGTATTAGCCAATACAACAATTGATATACCTTTTGTCAGATTTATACAAGACAAGTTCACCAACAGTTCAAATGAAACGAGTTCACTTGCTAGGGATTAGCCAATAAAATTTCTAGTTCCTTAGCAACTGAACTCTGTTCACTTTAGCCTGTGTTGAACTTCTCTTCTACAATTCGCCCTTGAAAGATACATCAATTATTATTACTGTTATCACTTAACAAATATTAAAATGAACTTGAAACCTATTTTAATAAATACAGTTATCAAATCAACACATGATGAATAAAAGTGAATAAACTGTAAAATAGTTTAAAATTCTTACACAGTTCGATTGATCAACAAGATGATTCAGTGGTGAGAGTCAAAATAGCCAGTTCACATCCTGATGATCAAATGAACTCAACTACTAATGAAACACATACACGAAATCAAGTTGCCGAACAAATTCAATCATATAACTCATTCACCTATCCTTGAAAAAAAACCCGCATTGATTAAAATTTTCAGGAATGAAAATGTCAAATTTGCTAAAAGAAATATCAAGACAGCCTCCAGAATCTTTTTTACACTTAAAGCACTATTGGAGAACAGATGAAAATTGAATATCATTCATGAAATACCGTTCACTTTATGTGAACAAACGTATACAGGACAAACTTCAAGAAATGTAATAGGTCGAATAACATCACATAAAAGTGATTGTATGAGAGTTGTAAAATCTTATGCAATGTCAGATCATGTGATTGACGAAAATCATTTCATGGACTTGAATAACAATAACATTTCAAAAGCAGAAAAAACTTCCATAAACGAATATTTTCAGAGGTTAGAGTTTAGACGTTTAGAGTAAAAATGAAAAGACAATGAATAAAAGAACTGATATTGAAGGACTCAGTTAGATGTTCACCTACTTATTGAAATTGAACAATACAGTATCGGAAAGTTTTCATCTTGGGTATGATGGTTTTATGAGAGCGTAAATAATAGCTTGCTTACTATATGTTGAGAGAGCATTACAATTTCTCCTCTACTCGCTCGAGGAAGGGATATCGACGTGCGCTGTGTGCGCTGTGTCGCATTGCCTAGTGGTCCGTTAATTCGTCGAGCGGGGTAACATAAGAGACGCATAGTAGTGCCCCTCTTTTGTTTATGTGGTATTATCATATTAATGCGTTCCTTGTTGCTCGCGTAGATTTCTGTCTATACCCCAAATGAAAAGTTTCCGATACTGTATATGAACTGAATTAAATCATTCAGGATAATAAATCAAGATGTAAAACGTTAAAAATATTTTATACATAACAACAATAAGAATTATATCATGTTAGTATGTGTTATTTAATTATGTTCTGAGACTCATTCAGATTCGATTCATCCACTTATCGATGGTTTAGCGCACAGATGTGTCAAGTACAAAACTGTGTTGTATCTTTGTTGTGCCCAAATTTGGTAAATGTCTACAAGGTCAAAGTCATCGTAGTCGAGTTGAATAAATGTGGTAAAAGTACCGATGAAGAGACTTCACAATCGTGAAAAGTGCTAACATCTGTGATTTTTTGATGTAACTTAACACATATGTGAGCTAAACCATCGTTATATTAGTAGGTAATTATTAACGATTTTCAATTAAATATCATGTCACATGAATAATTTTCACTTATAATCTCCTAGTGCTTGAATTATTGCCGGATATTTTTCGAGCAATTAATTCAAGCACGCGAGGGATTCGGTAAGAAAATTTCACACCAAAATATATTAAATTAATGGTTATTCAACTGACTTGTAGATTATTCTGAGAGAAAACAAGTTGTAACATCAGTGGGCCATGAATGGTTTTTGTTGATATAATGACAGTTACGCGTTGGTATTAGTGGCGGTGTTTGTATGTGAGAAAGGAAAATTCATTTTGCGACATTTTCAACCTAAAATTACATTGCACATCACGCAGAACTAAAATAGTTTTGACTGGTCCATGCGGATTGTCTATTGGGAAGTGATGTGGAAAGGAATTCTTGCAAATTTCAGCCGAGTATTCACGAAAAGATAAGTTGAATAAAATTGTTTCAAATATTAATGTCAAGCATAGATAGATTTGATTGATATACATTTTTTACCGATGGACCTATTCATCGTTGAAATGCAAGTTCTCAAAATATTTTCAGACACATTCGAAATATTTAGTGAATATATAATTATGAAATATCATCTCCTTTCATATGAAAAATAACATTCCATTTGTGCATAAAAGCAAAATGTTAACTATCACATGTCAAATATTTGACAGAAAAATTTCCACTTATTAATTTCACCCAGGGTACCCAGGAGGATAAAAATTTCCGGAATTTTTTTGGGTTGCCATGGCAACTAAATAAAAACCAATTTTTTGATTGGCTGAAAAAGTGAGGTGTGAAATTTTCGGGGGTAATACCACGAGTGGTCGCAATACTATCGATAATTCTGTCAGAAATCAACGAGATCAAATTGCTTGGTAACACAACTCGTCCCTACGGGACTCGTGGTGGTCAAAGCAATTTGATCGAGTTAAAGATTTCTGACAGAATAATCGATTGTATTGTGAGCACGAGTCGTATTTATTGAGATAATTTCACGAACCAACCAAGTTATTATTCGAAATTTGATCGAGTAAACAAAGTGAATTCTTTAATAGTTGCAACTATAATGAATAATAAACATGAAGTCTGACGTTTATGTCATATTAGATAACAAGATGTATCATTGCTGTTTATATTTGTGGTTGACTTGACGACGTGGTCTTTCCGGATCGGAAAGAAAGGAAGCGAAAGGAAGCGTGTACTTTCGCGAAATCCCATTCTGATTGGTCCTCATATCGCAGGAGACTTTCATATAGTGAGTGAAATTGTCGATTTAATATTACTCTTTTTAGAAGGTTTGTATATCTAGACTTCAGCTGCATGAGTTAACACGGGTTTTGGCAAGAGAATAGCGTCTGATATCCAGCAAAGATTCGAGTTTTTTATACGAGTGTTATTTGATTCTAGCGCCTACGTCACGCGAATGGTGGAGGTGCCTGAACTAATTTTTGAGTAACTTTTTCTGAAGTTAATATTTCTATCGATACTCGCAAAATTCAAAAACTAAATAAAAACATTGAAGTAAAAATTTCCATTACATAATAGAGAACAAAACTACTCATTTACCAAATGAAAAATTAATAAAATTGTGTGTTTCACATAGCTGCCCCTTCTCCTACTTCAATAATAACAAATTTTCACGATATAAGTCAGTGAAGAAATAATAGGCCTCTTCGAAAACCCTCACACTCCATAGAATTTTACACTGGAAATACTAGAATATGGCACATTCTAGTGTGTGTGGGTTAACTAGCAGGCCTACTGAGTAACAATTCAGTTCCCAACAACTATCGAAAAGTTGATATCTCTATAATAAAAACCAATTCAATAATTTAAATTCCAAAGATGAATATTCTCAATGCTCCTTTCTTATCACTCATTCCTTTTCAGAATGAAGAATGTGTGATTATTCTCATCAATGACGTAATCATTGAAGAAAAAACTAAATTTGTTCATCGGTTCAAGTCTAATATCAAGTTAGTAATAATTTGGTTCGCAATCTTCAATAAATTGTGGCTCTGATTTTGAGCCATAGTTACTATCAAAAATTAGTTTTTTTTCGTACTTTTATCTCTTCCAGATGGCATTTAACAAAAATTTGAAAAATACAATTTTTCAATTTCTACAAGGAGGAAGGATTCATCAATAACCCTCCAGTTATAGTCTTTCCGAAGGCAGCAGAATTAATTGAAAAAACTGAATGGAATATTATAGAATTTGCCGCCTTTTAAACCGATAATATATAGGTGGAAAAATCTGTATTTAGTTTTTTGTTTGCCTTCATTATTCAACTATGTTTTGCCAATTCGTAAGAAACCTATGCAGTCAAAAGTAACTATATATTCAACTGACTTCGGAAAACTATGCTACTGTTGTTCATATTTTTGAACCAGATTTTGGCACCAGGTTGAGTTAACCTCGAGAAATAGTATTATGGGACTGTACATTATTTTACAAATATTACAAATAATTAGGTACATTTCAGCCTATAAGTCAATTACTATTACGTGTTATCGGTGTTACTCCCATTATCATCTGAAACGGGTGTTTCACCTTTTTGAAGACAGTCTCGCAGGCCTCGTAGGATTATCTCAACCCTTCGATCAAGTGCCGCCAAATGAGGATACCAAAGAATTGGTGCAACGGGATCTTTGCTCATGCTTTGTTGCATAGCTTCACTCAATTTTGTAGGTCCGTTGTGAAATCTGAAAAAGATGAGAAATACATCAGAAACGCCTTATTGATTTTCTTTATCATCGAATCACTTTCAATATAATACAGGCCTTACTACGATAAACCAGATAAAGAATATACAGTGAGCGGTTAAAATGAGGATATTTCGCGATGTACTTTTGACAAAAATCCTGAAACAGGTAAATTAATGTTTTCGTTTTTTTATCTTATTGCTTGTGAAATATCGGATTTGTTCCATAATTTAGCCGCTCACTATGTTGGATTCACCTAAACTTGGGAAAGTTTGTGTTGTCTTTCCATAACATAAACTACGTAACATGGAGAAAGGGGAACCGTTCAAGATCGAGTTGAAATTTTAATCACGTCAATAACAAAAAAACATTATTTCGAAAATCGAATTTTTTCGCAATCGGAAATTCCGGGAAAATTTTACGAGGATTTCCTGTTTTCACGCGGCTCGCCTTAGCAGTCCAGGAACTCGAGAACAAACAATATATCAGAAAATTTTATATGAACAGTTCAATTGTCCTCAATAGGCTCTACAAAAACTTTGAATACATTTTTTCCATTACTTCAAAAACAAACGAAACAACAGTTGCTTAACTTGAGAGTACCCTCTATCAGACACGCATTGATCCTAGTATTCAAATTATTGGTGACCAATACCAATTATCGTTTTCAATCATTTTGACAATGAAATAGTGTCATTTGAAATAAGAACTCCACATTGAGATCGTAGTATTCAAATTATTGGTGACCAATTACTTCTAGGCCCCACTTCAATTTCTAGGGAAGGATATATACACGGGAAGGATTTATACACGGGAAGGATATATACACGGAAAGGATTTACGTGTACACGAAGGGTTAGGTTAGGTTAGGATTGAAAGGATTTACGTGAACACGGGGGGTTAGGTTAGGTTAGGTTAGGTTAGGTCATTTCACTGGAAACCTATTGAATGATTGAGGATCTGTCTCAAATTGTTAGCTATTTTCAAACCGAACCAAATGAAATGGATTGAATTAAAAAAAATTAAGTAACCTCCCAGTTTCTAGGAGAAAATCCCTCAAAAGCAGAGCTTGTGCAAGGAAGAAAAATGCAGGACCTACAGCTTACGTACCACTTTAGCTCGACATGCGGTGGGATCGTACCCGAACTATCTGGGTGAAAGGCAAGCGCTCTAATACCACGACCACTTCAACGAAGTTCCACTAGCCATTCCAATACAGATTTTGTTAGCATTCTTATTTTGGAAAAATGTCTATCGTTTAAAAATTGTTACGTAAAATCTAACAAATAGAAAAGCTGGCTCTAAGATACGTAATAAATGATATATTCAATTGTCTCTCTGAAGAGAGGGTTTAACAAACGTTACACTTTTTATTGATCACAGAAAGCTCTGTCTATTTGTCTATTTTATCATCTCACGCCCACTAATTAAAAATTATGAGGATACCGCGACTCGCCATTATTTAACTAGTAAAATCTGAGTATCTTGGATAAAACTTTCCAAAGAGTATCGAGAGGAAAGCGTCGAAACCAATTTCTAGAAGTGGGGTGTAATGAAAGAACATTTGCCGTTTATATGAACTCTTAAAATCGTAGCTTGAAGGGATCTCCTGAGAATTCGCCCAACAGGCCTTTTAATAGAAAACCGTCGTATAGGAATCGCGTGTAACTATACCCATTTAAACTAATTACATTTGGATGGAAGAACTTTGCTGAGGGCTAAGCAGATGAAGAAACACCAGTCCAATTCTATTTTCCACGCACTTTCGTTTGTTGGAGTTACTCTTCGAGTCGTTTCTTAACCAATCGTTTCTAGTGTCGTTACACTGATTATTATGTTTTCAGGAACAACGTATCCACTTTATTCAATGCCAATTAAAAAATGGGTCTGGGTATATTCATCCCCAATAATTCTTCACCGACAAGTTTTCACCAACAATTCATACCTAAATCATTTATTCGCAAGGATATTTCTTCGTCTGGATTATTGAAATATTCTTGTTTCGTACAATTAATTAATTAATAAGTTTTCGAGTTCTCGGGTTAGTCTAATCTAACCAGAACAAACTAACCTTACGTAGAAATTTCACTGCGTGTTGGCGATGATTGAAGTTTCAGATGCTCTCATAAACGTCGAAAACATCGTCTCAAAATAAACGTCGGTCTTAAAACCCAGGAAAACATTATCCATATTATACCTATTTTTGTCAAATAATCAGTTCATCAACTGAGGGCTACTTAGTGACCGCCAATAACCAAACTTTAAAAATAAAAAATTGCTACTTAATCGCAACCAAAGCACCCATTCGGAAACCAAACTCAAACCAACCTGTCAAAATTTTTTATTTTTGTGGTCGCTTGGGACATTTAATAACCTAATGTCGCATTAGACAAAATTCAAGCCAAACTTCAACATTCCAGAAAGCCCCATCTCAGAACGTAAATAATTAAAGACCATTCCAACAACATTGTAAAGGTCAAAGACCACCAAAATCACAAAATCAGTTTCAACAAATACGATATAAGTGTCATATTACGATATGAGATGGAACGTTAACCCATCGATTATCTTAATATGAATTTACGATACAAATATTGTACAATATTCTACCTACCATTAATAATTCTAAACATCCACTCAAAGATAGTTAACAATTTTCAAAATTCTAATCTTATAGAGGGAGAGCCACCAACGCATTTCAAGTTGTCATTTAAAAAGCCCAAATTTGACATTACGTCAATTTCAATAAATTCATCATAAACTGTTTACATTCCAGTGTTGTAATAGAGTAACAGTGTCGTAATGAAGTTCCAGTGTCGTAATGAAGTTCCAGTGTCGAAATGAACCTTCATGTTTATGTTCGTAATGGAGTAACTCATATCATCATAAACTGTTTACATTCCAGTGTTGTAATAGAGTAACAGTGTCGTAATGAAGTTCCAGTGTCGTAATGAAGTTCCAGTGTCGAAATGAACCTTCATATTTATGTTCGTAATGGAGTAACTCATATCAGTATCGTTATGATTGGCATTACATATTGATGGTAGATAAATACTGTAATGATTATAATTAGAACCAAGAAAACTACTATACTGCTAGTAGCTCCGAACCAACCTTCGACAAAGAAATTTGGACAATTTCGATCCAACACTGAACTTCGTAAACAACAGTTCATTTGAAACCACTTCTATCTTCTATCTCAAAATTCTGATAGATACGAGTCCAGGAATTTCTATTTTCAAACTTGCGAAAATTATCCAATACGTTTCCTTGATGATTATGCAATTCAAGGCATCACCGACCACAAAATAATAATCAGGAAATCAACACTGACATACCCGACGATCCCCATAAGATATACATTCATAATGTCGATATTAAATTCGATGGACTTTCAGACTTTGATTTCTTAGAATATTATAAATTTATAGTAGATATTAAGAACAATCAGCCAATCACACCTTTACAACTGTTCCTCTTTTTCCAAAGTGACAGACGACAGCAAATAACCAGAAACAGTCGAACCAAAACAAATTTTCGAAAATTAAAACAAATTTCAATAGAGCATCACTCTGAACGAGTCTACAAATTGAAATGTAACTTGAAAAACACTGGTGCTATTATGGAAATTTGTTGTGCTATCAGTATAGTATAATACTACTGATAGTACAAGAAATTGAAAAGGACGCCCTACCGAATTCAGTTGTCAAAATAAATGCCAAGGGTGAACTTTCAATAGGTAATCAAATTGAACGCGATCCCAAAAATTGTATATTTTTTTTTGAAACACACTCAAGAATTTTCAATCAATAACCTCAATGAAGAACATGAAAATCTATGCTTAAAGACAAACCCACAACAGATCATACAAAAACAATAACGTCTCGAACACTTTAAAGAAGAAGAAAACGAAATGATTTTGAATCTGTGTTCAAAATAGTCAAATATCTTCTATTTGAAAGGTGACATTTACCGATGAAATCAATCGATCGTCAAAAATGACAGTAAACCAATTTTCATAAATTAATACAGTTACCGTCAAATCCACAAGGAGGAGGAGTCTAAAATCAAATATCCAAAGAAAAATGGTGTGTAGTCATTTACTGGTCAAAGGTACAGGCCGTTTCAAACTCCAGCATAGCGATAGTTGGTTAGAGCCCAATGTAGGTACGAGATATTTTTTTCTCATATACTCAATATCGAATCGATAGGCAATCACATGCTTCATTAAAAAGTAATTGTATTGTTAGTTGTCCAGATGCCAATCGCGTCTGGTACTAGCTTGGAGTGCAACCGACCACTTGAGCTGGGGGTTTTCCCACAGCTGAAAAGTAAATACGCCACGAAAATCGTCGTTCCGGAGCGCCACAGAAAATAACAATAATAATATCAGTCCTCTACTCGCACAGGCTATGTCTTTGGGTACACTCTACGAGTATTTATGAGGGAGTATTATTATTATTACTTCAGCAAAGTGAACTCAAAATAGGCGATCTTCTCTGATCTTCTGGATCTATTAGGAAACTGCGATTATTTCACCAAATTCAACTTGGTTTCCACCAAATCGGGATAAGCCCAAAATACATTCACAAAGCAGCTTTTTCTGTCAAAAATGGCCACTAAGAATTCGTTCTTATACCATTGGGTTCGAAAACGCCCCGTCCACCATTCAAAGCATCATGGACAATATTCTGTTGGGCATTCAGAACGAAAGATGTCTCGTCTATATGCAAGACATCATCGTCTATTGCCCCACAATTCATGAAAATATTTCAAATTTATCTGAAGTTTTTAAACGTCTTCGCAAAGCCAATCTCAAAATCGTTGATGTCGATGATGTACCAAATCCTCTATTGGAATCAAATGCAACAAAAACTTTCAAGAACTCAAGAATCCCAAAGACATAACATTTTTTATAGGACTTTCAGGCTATTCCAGAAGGTTCATCCTGAACTTTCCCAAAACCCCTAATACTTTCGATTTCAAACAAGAACGCAGAAATGCCTTCGAATCTCAAACATGCACTCACCACCTTTTCAATTTCGATATACCCGAATGTCGACGAATGCACTGATGCAAGCGCATTCTTCATTGGCTCCGTTCTTTCACAGGGACCAATTGGAAAAGAACTTTCCATTCCTAACGCTTCTCGAACCTTGTGCACCACTGAAACCCGTTACTCGATATTACGGCTAGACTGTTATTTACAGTTCGAGCTGCGGACACATTCTAAGCACAATTTTTATTGCTGCTTGTTTTGCGGAACATAGTTTCCAGTCAATCCAAACGCCGGCAAAGCTGGATTTCTGCTCAATTATCTGCTGATATACAATTTATATATACAGTATCGGAAAGTTTTCATCTTGCAAGCAATACAATTTCTCCCCTACTCGCTCCAGGAAGGGATATCCACGTGAGTTAGCGTGCGGTGTGTCGGATTGCCACGTGGTCCGTTAATGCCTCGGGTGTGGTAACAGGAGAGGCGCATAGTAGTGCGTCTCTCTTATTTATGTGGTATTATCATATCATTGCGTTCCTTGTTGCTCGCCTAGATTTCTGTCTATACCCCAGATGCAAAGTTTCCGATACTGTATAAGCCACTGATCTATAATAAAGCTGAATAAGCAGTGGCCGTTTAGTCCTATGAAAAAAATACGCCATTGCTCCAAATTGCCAATGTAATTACGTCAGGACGCCATTGTTATCAGTGTTGTGTGTTCTTATTGTTTGTCACTAAGGTAAAACACGATTAAAATTTCCACAAAATGTATTGTGTTTGCGACATGTTTCGATACAATCGCTTGAAAAAGATACTGTGTAGCGAAACATGTCGCAAAGACAAATTTTGTGGAAATTTTAATTGTGTTTTACCTTAGTGTCATAACAACTATGGATTTCCATCAAGTAACGGCCACGTCAATCAAAAAAAACTTATTGTTCGTGTTTATAAAATTTTTGGCCAATTATATTTGTGATGTTGGAGTCGAAGACGGTTTATTAGTATAATTGCAAGTCCATGTTTCATTAAATTTTTTTTTAGAGTTAATAACTTTCATTGAGATTAAAATTGTTCCTTAACTTGATCTTTAGGAGACGCCTGTGTTTGACATATCCTCAACGCGCATGAGTGATGCTCCAAAATGTCATATTCTAGTTGGCGCAATTTTTTTAAACAAGAGTGCTCATCCAGTTTTCTTATACCAATTCATCAACTTACAAAATCTGTTTTTTTGCTACAAAAAAATTACAGCTTACTTAAAACATAATAGGTTATATTTCCACCAAATTTCGTGAAAAAAAAAAAAAATTTGAATGAAAAAATAAATTTTGAATGAGGAAAATTTGAGCTTATATGGCAAAAATATTGAATACAAAAGTTGTAGATCTTTTTATTATCAACAACTATGCCATATAACTTTTTTCGATAGAAGGTCAACGTTCGTTGCAAATCGCGAAAACCGTGAAATACCACTTTCTACCCCTAAAAGTTCACCCTGTTCCACCCTTCTCCATTTTGTCGAATCCAATTTATTTTTCCGGTCATATCAAAGATATTTTGCTCCTCTTCCAGTAGGTCTCCTGCTGTCAATAATTTTTTTATATCTCAAAAATGCATCAGCATTGGTCTAGTTGGTCTTTCCACCCAATTGCCTGAATCTAGTACGATTGGGTTTTGAGACGAAGATCGATTGTAGCACCACCAAACTTGGTATTATGTTAGTAGTTAGAACCATGATAAACACGAAAAAAAATGATTTACCAAAATTCCAGGGGTGGAACATTTTTTTTTGTTTAAAAATAAATAAATAGATTTTTGCTGCAATCTTGGAAAGTATATGATTTATCGGAAAAACAACTCAACAGGGTGAAAAACAATTCAATTCTCCACAAAAATTATCCTTAGTAATTTCTTATGAAATGCGCTCGTTTTCTCAGAAAACGTGATTGAACGCCGACATCAACTTTCAGGTTCACCCTTACCGCCGTTGAATATTCTGGCGGAGCCGAATATTTGATTGGTCATAACTCTGCTAAAAATTATCGAAGAAGAAAGAGGAAAAGTTTTTTTTCGTTTCTGAAGACTCCTTCCTTCTCATGTAAACATAATATGTGAGTAATTGTGTGCCAAAAATGTGTTTTGTCGCACTTCACGGAAATGTTTGCGGATGATCCGAAAATCATGAATAATTTAGTGAATATGGAATTATTATACTGAAGCAGCAACTTCTTTGGTCTATATGCAACAATTTTAAAGTAGTGTGACAGGTCCTACTTGTACATGCCAAAATAAAAACTTTGTTTTACTCCTGTCTGATTTTCAACTTACCCATAAAACCAGCAGACTTCATGTTCAAGTGAGACGTGTCTCACTGTCTAAAATCGTTGCATATGGTCCAAAGAGGGTACTGATTCCTGCTTCAGTATAACTATTTTATATCAACTTTTATCTTTTTTATCTTTTCATTTTACTATAATTTTTAGCAAAGTTATGACAAATCTAATTTTTGGCGCTGCCGGAAATTGCAGTGGCGGTTAAGACGAGCCTGAAATTTTATATCGGAATTCAATCAGGTTTTCTGAGAAAATGAGTGCATTTTTGAGAAATTACTGAGTATATTTCTTGTGGAGGATTGAATTATCTTTTGCCTTGTTGAAATTGTTTCTTGATAAATCTTAAACTTTCCGAAACAACAGCAGAATTTTTTTTAAATTTTTTTAAATAATTTTTCAAAAAATATTATTTTTTTAAATAATTTTTCTTCTAACAATATATGCTGTCAAGACGTCATGTGCCGAGTTTCAAAGTGCCACGATTCATTTTTCAGTTGTGGCTTACATTTGTCTGTGGTTACTGTACTACCTAGGATTTTTTGTATTCACAAATATACCTATCTGATAATCGACTAGTCCTTTAACACTATATTTATTGGTTTGATGAAGTTGTTCAGAGAAGTTGATTTGGAATATAACGGAGACAAGTCATTCTACGAGTTGAACTTTGGGTGAAACAATAATTTTTTATGGCAAATTGCATGTGATTTTTGCCCATAAAAAATCAATAAACTGAAAAAAGGAGACAATAAATATTCTTTTACTTACGCTCAATAACAATAACAAACAACTATTTAAATTACAAAAACTCATTACTGATAATAATGCGTCATTTACAGACTAGCAGACAGATCAGATGTCAGATATTATAATTTTTACGGAACTGATTATTAAGAATGTCGTAACCAACCAGTTGACAATGTTACAATAACGTAACATCTAACATGCCTAATAAAGTTGTTTTCAGCAAGCTTGTTTGACACTAAAACAGATTTCTGTAACAGTTTTTTTTTATCGAATCATTTTATTTTTATTCAGCATACCAGCTTTTTCAGGGAAGGACCAAAGTTAACAGACGGCGGAATTTTTATATGTTATATACTTATTCACGTAGTTCGTGAAATTTTTACGGGAAAAATAAAAATAATTACATTTTAAACAATTCGGCATGAAATGAACAATTCAGAAGATAAACGTCAATTAAGAAGTAGAAAAATTCTGGCTTCATTGTCAACATCAAAGGAGGGCGAAGTATCAGAAGAAAAGACAGAAACGACACGAGGAGAGCAAAGCGGAATTCATGACGAGAAACCGCAGCACAAGCATTTTTGCTGCTAATAATTCAGAAATGATTAAAACTGAGAAATACAAATTTCTATGTTTTACACCACTTTATATTTGTAACACTATCAATTTATATTCAGAAAAAACTCTATCAGGAAGCGTCAACTCGAAAGGACCAAAGAAGCAGGCGACGAACGTACGCAGAAACACTCTCCAGCAATGACAATTCGTCAGAGGAAGATACTTTTTCCTCTTACCCCTATAGAAAGTACACACTTTCCTCCCTCACACCAGGGAGGAAACTCACACTTTTTCTCCCTAAGGAGGAAAGTTCTTTTCCTCCCCCTCAGTAAGTTGTAAACGATGAAACTTGTGAATCTATTATAATCAATTTTCCGTCATTTCTAGAACATCTTATATATCCTGTATTCTGGTAAAAATCAAACATGAATGTTACTTCTACTTTAGTTCTTTAATAGCTATTTGTGTATTTTTAGGTTGCAAAGTGTTGATTGTCGCTCGACAAAAAGATTATTATTTTTTCTACAAGCGCAGCTCCTAGAAAAAAAAAAATTATCGACACTTCATTCAAATAGGCACATAACATTAAATTTATGAGAAAATCACTCAATAGTAATCCGAAATGTATAAGCTATCTAAAAGTCGAATAATTCAAATCCCTAACAAGAAAAAAGTAAAATAACGTTCTTGAAAAAAAAAAAAAAAGTTGCAATTGCCAGGAGCTGAACCCCTTCGGATTACAAGTCCAAGATAGATAGATAGGGTTTTTATTGAATATTATGTGTTACATCTACATTTCATGTGCAAGACTTCTTGCCATTAGATACCCGGGTTCTTCTCCCTTTCAAGAGCAGGCTTTCCCCGGTCGCCGATCTGGTTTATAGCTCAGTCTTTCACCCTCCACGTGTAGTGATTCGTTTCAGGCCAACCTCCTGCATAGCTTATGTTGGCATTTGTAGTATAATGTGTGATGATAATGCTTTATGGTGGTTTGTTCAGTTGATGTGTTTAAAGTGTTTGGCAGGAAAATCGGGAAAAAAACTGCTTTTTGATATTGATGTTGTGCTGGGGGGGATAATCCTCCCCTGCACTAGGCGCACTGCACCCCCGGCCCGGTGAACCGAGACCGGGGGTTCGCAATACACCCTCTTTTGTTTGTAAGTATATAATAATAATAATAATAATAATAATTTATTCAGAAATAAATATGAGTACATAAGTGTTGGTAACAGTTGAATGATCTGAACAAATTCAGCTAACCCACAAAGGAAAACCTGTGCGTGGGTATTACTGACGTATTCACAATATTCACATTAAATATCAAAGGGATAAAATTTAATGATTTTGAAAATTAAAGTATATAAATATGTAGCACTGTTATAAGTGTATAAAATTTTAAGATTTAAAAAACATCAAATGTTAAAAAAACATGTATAAAACATGTATAAAATGTAAAAATGTAAAAAGTCTAAAGTAGATGGAATATATATGAATATGAATAAAAGAAAAACTCATCCCATATCCTTATTAGGTTCATGCAACTCTAATAATTATTTTTCAAATCAATCATGCTCTGTATCTCTATCCGAGGTTTTTGTATAAGCCATCTCTTAAGTTTTGACTTGAACAGGGTTGAGGAATTGAGTGTTTTCAAATCATTTAAGGCATTTTCTTTATGTCTTGTAGAGTAATTGTGATCGACATGTTTAACTCTGGCTAAGTTCCTTTTTTGATGTGTCACAAGAGCCAAAACAAATATTTGATGAATGTCCATATAATGTGTGTGTTATGATGTTTTGAGGTTTTTGAGATCCCCGCCGAGAGCCCCGAGAGGAGACGAGGAGGGTTATTCAGTGCCATAGTGAGCAGGAGATTGTCCTGCCACGCCCCACCTCCACAGTGAAGGAACCTCAGTCAAGACGCTAGCCATTACACCACCGCAGATTCTCAGATGACTGTATTGTCTATACTTTTCATCATGCAAGTATAGATCCGTTTTAGACAAAAACAGTTGAGATGCGTTTTAAATTTACAAAAAAAGGTTCATTAAGTGGGTAGGAGGAAAAATCATATGTATTACATGGGAGTAAAGTGCCTTTTCCTCCATAGTAATACAAATAGCTATTACCTGCGACGATTCTCAACCTGCCGTAGTAGGTACAGAAAATATACACATCATCTCAGGAAAAACCAACAAGGCGCAGTTCACAACCCCAACGAAGAAAATACTAGTGGTCAGGAAAATCGATAAGAACCGATCTTAACCTTTCCTTTTATGTCGAACGTATAATATAAGAGATACAAAAGCAGAAGGAAAAATACCAGCTGTACCACCATTAATTAATCCTGACGTTCTGAAGATATCGTACTCGAGACGGAGAACGAAATAAACGCAAAAATTTGGGAGAATGTTGATGTCTACGACTATTCTCTGAATTTCAAAAACTTTAGAATTTTTTTCGAAAAGTGATCTCAGAAGACCCCTATTACAGCTATTACTGACTTACAAATACCTCGAATATATCACCTCTTCCTTCGAATAACCGAATAAACTTGTCGTAACGGTAGATACAGCAAAAGGAAAATCTAATGATCAAGCAATTGAAGCAGGAGCTCCAGTAACGAGTATCATACTCAACAAGAACCCACGACATCCTAACAATACCTGTGAATATTACGGAAATAACTAGACGAATTATAATAGGCCCTTCAAGCCACAGTACGCAATATAGTTACGAAACGAACACTATGAGGCAGTTTCTTCAGCAATACCACCAACAGCAACCAAAACAGCAGCCTCTATTCTTCAACAACTAAAGAAAGATCTGAAACTTCACGTAGACAACAGTATAATTGAAGAAATTGCGATAGAACCACTTTGAACTTTTTTTAATATATTTTCCTGTTTATTATATGACTAAAATGGTTAATAAATCATCATAGCAACGCGAAGATAATTCAGAGCCGAAAGACTTTGACGTGCTGTGGTTCAAGCCGGCTGATAACAAATAAACCAAATTCATCTGCAGCTTTCACTTATCTCCTGATGAACCATCCTACAGCGACCTTCTATGTTTTCATTACTCATATTAGACTTTATCCAACAAAACCATCCAACAGCTGGAGTTATTATAATGGAAAATATTTCAATGTACACAACTCTTCCTGGCTCAAACTTTCCAACAAAACAGAAGAGGCATCAAGTTGAAGTATTCGCTATCATTTATGGTCTAAAGCAACTAGTCGAGCTTACTTTCACGCATTCCTGATATCAACAACCAATGCCAATACACTCGATCTCTTTCCCACCACCAATCCTGATCCATACAGAGTAGTTTGTTCTCCACTTCGACCACAACCTCATCTCCACTCTTTGTCCTTTTTCTACACCATCGAGCAGCATAAGGTTGCCCCGTCTCATACGTCACTACAATTCAGCCGACTGGGATCGTCCTCGCATAATTTTCTCAGCATTTCTATAGGAAAGAGTATTTTCTCTTTTAGAAATCCAACAAATCGAGACACTTTCAAAGATCATAATACTGGGGATGCAATCATATATATCTGACACGTCAAGAAGAACATCATCTGATAAACATAAACTGCTCCAGAGCTGTATGCCTTCAAGCAGGTAGCATATCGTCGATGGTTAAAAAATCCGGTCCCTGGGACCAGATCAGAATATGTTGAAGCAAAAAACATCTGCAAGGAGACAATCGAATCATTGGATGTATTTCTGTCCAACTCGAAAACTGCAAGAGTACAGCCAGTTCCCAAAAGAGTGAAAAAGAGCCCACCCATCAATAACAGACCTATAGCACCGATATCTGTTATTTTGAAGGTCATGAGAAAAGCCGTCACCATCGGGCTCATGGAATATCTAGAATGTTCAGGAATTATCAATGATCGACAATATGGTTTCCGACATCAGATATCAACTAGTGAACTGCTTGCTTATGTCTCACACATTTGGCAGCAACCTGTCAAGAAATATAATGAAACTCTGGCCGTTGCATTAAATATCTCCAAGGCGTTTGATCGCCTTTGGCTCCAGAGAATAATTGCCAAACTCACATCTTATGGCTTGCCTCCCCAGGTGTTTTCCTTGCTTTCCAGCTTCTTCTACGACAGATTATACGATACTCTACCAATAAATGATTTGTTGGAAGCTACCTCATGTCCAGCATACAGGTTTGCGGATGATAATATTCCTTCATACCGCTTTCTCTTCTGAAGCTCCGATATCTGCCAGCGAAAGTAGAAATGAACGGGAAAAAATCGTGAATGAACTTTATACGTACTTGGAAAAATTCTAGAATGGAGATACAACTTGGTAGAATTCAACGTGGATAAAACCCAAGCAAGACTTTTTTTTTTGAAAGACTGATCTCACAGCCATGACGATCCATACCAATGAAATCTTCCAATCTCACGATGTTCTTTGAACAATACAAGATTTTTCTTATCGTAGGAACCAGAACAAAAAAAATATTGTTATCATTATATTTTACGGAAGCGTAGAAGGGCCATTATTTTTTTATTTTTTTTTTCTCCCTAATTCCGAGTTACAACTCGGAATTTAGTAATTTTCCGAGTTGCAACTAGGAATTTAATAATTTTCCGAGTTGCAACTAGGAATTTAATAATTTTCCGAGTTGCAACTCTGAATTTAATAATTTTCCGAGTTGCAACTCGGAATTTAGTGATTTTCTGAGTTGCAACTCGGAATTTAGTGATTTTCCGAGTTGCAACTCGGAATTAAGGAAAAAATTAAAATACAAAAATAATGGCCCTTCTACGCTTCCGTAATATTTGAAATATGGCTCTATTAAACCTTTAGTGTATATTATTAGTGGAAATTATGAACTTCTTCCATACTTTCTAACATTTTAACTATTCAAGCCAGATGATGTTTTCGACTTTGAACATAATAAAAACATACCATCACAATTGTTTCGGAATGTGTTACAGATATAAAAGAACAAACTATCTGTTTTTTTTAATCGAATAATCCCAAGTTGAATACAGACATCCGTTGATGTGGGAATTTGATGATAAACCATCACGAACTTGTGACAGAGTTTGAAAGCGTGCCTCACGCGAATATAATCTTCCATTCCATTCAGCCGACCGATTTCGTGTTATGGCATCCAAAATGAGCAGCAGTTTCTGAGATTACTTTTACTGCTACCTTGGCCTCACCACGGCTCTAAGATCTGTGCAATAATAGGCGTCAGACACGGACACCATAAAAAAAAAATTTAATTTATTTTTCCCGCTGCCGACACTGTAAATAGTCCATACATGCTTAGCAACAATACAGGTAAATGGCCTTTTCCTACGATTTTTCGTTTTGAAAATAGGCGAGGACATGAAATTTTCAAAATATTTTTAATGGATTTTACAGCTTATGTACACTCTAGTGACAATGTTCTTTTTTTGCTAAGTTGTTTGAAACATGAAAAAAAAAAATTTAAAGTTCATAAATTCAAATGACTTCTTTTCAGCGCCATTGTGACGTACTACCCCGAGCAACCAATCCCACTGTTGATAGCGTCAATTAATTTAGCAACGTTGCAATACTTATGTTATGCCCACAAAACACAAATGCTGAAACCTCAAAGTAATAAAAGGCCATAGAGATGCCTTTTCCATCCTTTTCTTGAAGTCAACATAACTTTGTTTATTTACAAGCCTTATATATATGTTAAGTCCGTATTCAATCGGGTAGTTTCGTGTATGCCTGCTCATTTCATTCGGATCCAGTTGTCATTCTTCGTTGCTATTATGGTCTTTCTTACTCCAAATGTCAATAAACTGTCCATAACATTTCGACGACACCCGTCACGCCCCACGCCCCACGCCCACAAAATGTATAGAAAAGGATAGTTCAGCTATTTGTTTAACAAAAATAAATGACTAGCTTTCTCTCTCGAACATCATTTTTATGGACCACAATAATTCACAATATTAAAACTATTGAGTTCTTTGTTTATATTCAAACGTATTGTTTTATGACAGATCCAATGTTTTCACGGTGGTTTTCATACCTTTCAAATTCGCCATCGTCGTTTGACATTGGGAATAGTTTCTTCTGTCACTTCTCAATGGTTTTATGTTCTATGGTTCATAGTTGTAGAAGCTTGGCAACGTTGCTATTAAACGTTAGAATCAACCCGATTACGCCTATTGGCTGCTTGGGCACGTACGTCACCAAGAGCGCCAATATTAGTAGCCTCAAAATTTGCTATTTTTCAGAACGAAATTAGACCAGCTGTAATTGAAATTTGACTCAAACAATATTTTCTGGGTGCATTTATATATGCATTATGTATTTTACAACACATTTGGAGCACAAATATTTTTTCGTGTCCTCGCCTATTGTACTTTTCCGCACGACTTGTACTGTTCCGTACGATTTTTTCTTTTCCGCACGATTTTTGTATTGTTGAAATAGGACTAACTGAATGATCTATGTAACTATTCTGTCTTATTAGTTTTTGTAGCATTATTATAAAAACTTGTTTATTAAAAACCTTGTTTTTTCATAAATAAGATGGACAAAAACACTCTTAGGAAAAATATTGTATCTAACTCTTACGGAAAATGTCTTTTCCACTCGCAACGGCTTGCCCGAACTCCGCTCCGCGTCGTTCGTGCAACTGCCGTCGCGTGCGGAAAAGTACTACTTTCCGCACTAGGTAAATAACTATTACCTACTATCAATATGTAATGTCAGTCATTACGATACTGATATGAATTTCGTAATGAGATACTTTGCCGCACAAATTCATTTGTTTCTATTTTTAAATGTCAGTCTATTTAATGAAAAAGTATAACAAGAACTAATTTATTATAAATTAGAGTATCTATCCCGGGATTTATCAGGTAATAAGGTTTGAATTTTTTAATTCGTAGCGGATTCTATATCTGAATCTATTATCAAATGGTCTGAACTAATGTCGATGAAATTTTACTGAATTGGAATGAACGTGTCAAAGTTGTCAGTTCGCAAAATAAATCAACAATGGCAACGCGTGCTTGTTGCATGATTCTAATATCATTAATTTAAGGAATATTGATTAATTTTGAGTAAATAATTAACATTATTGATAGTAGGTGAAATATTGTACAATATTTGTGTCGTAAATTCATATTACGATAATCGATGAGTTATCAACCTCGACATAAAGGCCTCGTTTGACAAATGTTCCATCTCATATCGTAATATGAATCTTTACGACACTTATATCGTAAATATCTAATATCAGTCGTTTACTAATTCATACTGACAACGGAATGTGAATAATGTCATTTACATGCCTAGGGTAATAATGACTTTGACTTTGACAAGTAATACCTTCAGCTTCAATTATATCAATTTTTAGGTTATGAGACTTTCTGCGTATTATTGTTTTTTCGGTAACTTAGTTACGCGCACAAGCAACTTAGAATGAAATAGCGGAACGAATAATCATGAAGGAAGTTTCAGCAGTTTAGCAGATGGCGGTGGATTGACAGATCCCGTACAATAATAAAAATGAAGTAAATGGACCAAAAAAAAAGCCTTAGAGAACACAATACTTCTGCAAATGCACAAGGGCATCCAAAATTAGCAGCAGTTTCTGAGATTACTTTTACTGCTACCTTGGCCTCACCACGGCTCTAAGATCTGTGCAGTAATAGGCGTTAGACACGGATACCCTCAAAAAAATTCATATAATATACAATTTCTAGTTTCTTTTAGTGAAATGTTGATAGTGTCAGCATTTTAGCACAATATCCAAAATTTGCTGCTCGATCTTCAAAACGCGTTGTGGCCACTCCACGTCTGGGGCGCAAATATCCAGTAGCACGTGCCCGCAAAACAACTGCAGTGAATGTTTCATGATGTGGTAAGTGTTTATTGGGAAATCGTTGGGCATAGAAACGAGAAGCCGACTCGCGAGTTCTGCCTTGCTTCCCTGTACACTAAAACAATGTCCACTAACTCCTCATCACTGTATAAGTATACATATGTGCCATTTTTATTGAAGTACTCGCAAGACACTTTCTCATTATTTAAATTCGCGAAATCGGCCGATCTCCGTTCAGATCACCCACAATACAAAATAAAACTACTGGCTCGTTCTTATAAGGATGTAAAATTAACAAAAACGCGGTATTTCGTTTTGCTTCATTTATCTTTCGATTTTATTTTGTTGTTTTCCCTGAAAAAAGGGAGTCGGAAACGATATTTTTTTCTCATTAATGAAGGTATGTACGGGTGTATATAGATAAAAATAACAAAAAAATATTTCGAAAGTATTAAAGGAATGAAAAGGATATTTCCCCCCATTTTTGTGCATTTTTGATCATTGCCACCATCAAAATGAACGAATATTTTTGTGATCTTTCATTGTATTATTGAAGTCTATCATTTAATTAATTCAACGCCATTCTCATTTTCATCTGTGTTGTTTTCGCGAAATGGATTTTCTTGCAATATTCTATTCGAATTAGTCGGGGCATGTTTTGCGAAAAGCCAAATCCTAGAAGCATTTCATGTAACAATTGGATAATGACGTTAACCCTCTATTTCGACCCCGCTGAATCAGAAAATATCCAAATGGAAGTGGGATATTCAAGATACCCCTAAAATCATATTATTTTCTACTTTTGGTCACTTACGACTGAGGTGTCTATGTTTTCGGGGATGTAGAACACGATGAGACACTCAAAAAAATTATTTGCTACCAAAATTTAAAAAAAAACTTGTGCAAACGTGTTCCATATGTTTATATGTTTTGGAGGGCGCTGAATGCGTATTCGCCCTCTAAAAATAATTTGGTACATTTAACGTTAATAAAATACGAATACGCATTCAGCGCCCTCCAAAACATATGAAAACATATGGAAACCGTTTGCACAGGTTTTTTTTAAATGTTGGCCCATTTTGTCAAAATATCATCATTTGATGAACTTTTGATGCTCCAAAATAATTTTTTTGAGTGTCTCATCGTGTTCTACACCCCCGAAAACATAGACATCGACACCTCAGTAGTAAGGCTGAACTAGAGTAGAAAATAATTTGATTTTAGAGGTATTTTGGACGCCATCTTGAATATCCCACTTCCGGTTGGAATTTCGACTTGATGAATGGTATTTTCGGATTCAGCGGGGTCGAAATAGGGGGTTAATGTCATTCATCCAATAGTTACATGAAATGCTTCTAGGATTGTAACGGAGGGCTTTTTTTGGAATTTAGCTCCGACTAAATTGGGAAATATACAATTTTACTAACGGCGACTAATAAAGGCATGTTTCAGCCGTCGACTAGTGAAAATTAATGATTTCTTACAATTCTCGATTCCTAAACAGAAATGAATTTCTTTACGCACCTCATGTTGCTCCTCCCATACGGCTGATAACGTGAAACGTGAAGAGAGGGATCATACAGGTTCTGGCACAGGATCGGATTTCGGATTACTTGAAATATTCTCTTCGCCTAAACATTTTTGTTGTGCTATATGCCACAACTACCGGTTATGATATTAAATGAAAGTACATTCCATTCAACTTGGTCGAAATTGTTTTCTCAAACTTATTTGGATATAAACTCTACAGAAGATGCTACTAATTTGTGGATGTACGCCGGGATTGGGAAAAGATAAATTCACTGGTCGAATGGAACTTCGAAATTGGTATTATAATTTTCAAAATAACTAGCTTTCATTCAACTTGCTTTCTGTGTGTCCGTGTTTATGTGTGCATGTGTTCACGTTTTTGTCAAATTTGAAAGTGGTTTATATTAATTAAATCAAATAGTTTTCAAGAAAATTGCGGTGAGATTTTATTGATCACTGTTTTCAATAGTGTTTCGTTTAATTTCAAAAATAATTCTGCCAGTATCAATTAATATTGAGAAAAAATCTCATCGTCCCGAAAAGTTCAAGATGGAATTCTTTAGAGAATCAGACTATAAATCACAAAATCTATTCGTCGTTTTGAATTCATGCTGAAAATGTATATTGTGAAGGGAATGAGCTAAATAGTAATTTCAAGTAAGATACAACCACAGATCACAAAACACATATAGCCTGCTTGAATTCCCCTTGATACCAATATTGTAGTTATAGAATCGAATCATTAATCACAGAACTCGTCCGCCATCTTGAATTTTTCAAATTTGACAGGAATCAAAAAATGAATACTTCATTTGAAGCCGCCATTCTAAATTCTCAGTCAAAAAAAAACATGATATTCGATCCCAAAAACTCCTAAATACCAATGTTGAATGAAATCGGACCATAATCACAAAACTTGTCCGCCTTCGAGCCGTCATCTTGAATTCTTTAATTTTAACAAAATATTAAAAATCACCGAGCCCGAAACCCCCCACATACAAAATTTGAATGAAATCAGACCTTAATCACAAATATTCTCCGATATATTGATTGAAGTAAGTAATGCATCCTTACTCAAATTGGAGTTTCAGTCAGTATGATGAAGTTAAGTAAAACTCAAAGTCATCTCCTCAATATATATATATATATTTCATCCCAGAGTAGGGAGGGGATGTTGTCAACGCTTTGGCAATCACTTGCCAAAAAGTTGCAGCAAACATAAATCAAAAACATGTTTTCGAAACACTTATTACATTATAATTATGAAGAATGTGAAAAACCAATAAATTAGCATATAAAATCGAATCGGACCATAATCAAAAAACTCGTCCGCCATTTTGAAAACAATAATTTAAAAATAAGATTCACAATCTCCTAGACCGAAAACTCACAAATACGAATTTTGAATCGAATTTGACCATAATCACAAATCTCGTCCGTCATCTTGAATTTATTAATTTTGACAAACGATTCCTAATCTCCACCACCAAACTTGGTATGCTAGTCGTTGGAACCATGATGAACGAAACAAAATTGTTTATCAAAATTCCAGAGGTGGAACACATTTTTTTTTTTCGTTTAAAAATGTATAAAGAAATTTTTGCTGTAATCTTGAAAAGTATATGATTTATCGGAAAATCAACTCAACAGGGTGAAAAACAATTCAATTGAACGCCGACATCAAATTTCAGGTTCACCCTTACTCGCCGCTGAAAGTTCTGGCGGAGCCGAATATTTGATTGGTCATATCTGTGCTGAAAATGATCGGAGAAGGAAAAGGAAAAGTTCATATATTTTCCGAAGACTCCTACCTTCTCATGCAAATATAATATGCGAGTATTTGAGTACCTAAAATGTGTTTTGTAGCACTTCACAGATATGTTTGCGGATGATCCGAAAATCATGAATAATTTAGTAAATATGGAATTATTACACTGAAGCAGCAACCTAAGATGCCTAAAAACCCTGGTTTCGCCAAATTGATTACGAGAAAACAAATGAAACCATGGGTTGTTTTTCAAATATCCTGCGACACTTGAGTGCACCGCCACCGTCGGTTTTCTTATTAGGGTTAATTTTCATGAACAGAAGTTTGAAAGTTTTGCCCACGATTCACGAACATGAAATTAATAAAACAATATAATTATTGGAATATACGGAATCACTGTCCCCAAGCAGTTCTATTTGTTACATTTTCGACATGATTCATTAATTTTTTTTGCTGAAATACAATTAACTCACATTTCACATAACAGTATTGCAGTTCAGCTGTATCGCATGGAAATTTATCGCATGGAAATTCACCATTAGCACCTGGTCAATCTTATGCGCAGCGCATGCTCTCGCGCTGATATCTGTGCCCGAGTTTTCACTATAAAGTTTTTTAAAGAAATAAAGAATAATTTTGTCGCTTTGAATTTAATTGCATTTGAGATTTGATATTTGTGATGAGTTAAAGTGTTACATTGTTCTTCCACTTTTAAAAAACCGTTCAATCTGACATGTAATAGTGAAAATATTTCTGTAGGAGAGTAAATCGACCGATGGTGTCACTACTATCGCTAGTAAAATGGCGACTTAGGCAGTCTTTGTTTATATTTGTTTATGTGAAAATATGAAATCATCGTCATTTGTAGATTCGTTCAATTTTATCGTGTTTGACTAATTATTGTAATCCCCCCGAGTAGTTTTTCATATCTCTCAAGTGTTAGATTGAAGCGTTATTAAAATATCGAAGTAAATAATAACTGTAATATTTGCAGGTTAAGTTGTACAAAAACAAAAAACAGCTGATTAGTACGTGCTAGCACTGGCTCGACAGATTCAAATATTTCCCGACAGGGGTCATGACCTAGAATGCATGGTAAAATAACCAAAACTTTAACAAGCTTAGTGAAGGCAAAACATTGATAAATTTCAGTAGGAATGGAGAAAAATTAATATTTTTTACTCTATCGCGGACTTTCGCTACTATTGAAGTTTTCAAGAAACGGTAGGACATAAAAACGCATCAGGTGTTGATTGAATTGATTAGAAAACATTTTTTTGGTAAGTACTCAATTTCTGTACTGATATAAATTAGTTACCTACTTTGTTCATCTTTCTGAATTGTCGGCACAAAAACGGAAAATGATCAAATTATTAAAATATAAGGAAAATGAAGAAACAAATCAATATTATAAGAAAATTGCACAACACATTTTTTATTTCACCACAACTATTGACTTTCAAATGATTTTGAGATTTTTTTTGTAAAAAATTACACAATTTCAGTAGTGTTATTTTTTCAATGAAACTTGATCTCCACTTCGAGTATGGACTATTACTTTCCTAATAATAAAATAAAATTTTATAAAATTCCTTGAAATTCAATTAGCAATCACAATCACCATGTCCTTGGAATGTTAATAGTGTTGACACGAGAAAGAGGACGCTATCTCTGGAGTCGATTACAAAACTAGACCACTAATTTATTTGTTTTGTCTTAAAAAAATTCGAAACAAAATCTAATCAATCGGTACACCAGGGTTTTTAGACATCCCACCCATACCCTCTATGGACTATATGCAACAATTTTAAAGTAGTGTGACAGGTCCCACTTATACATGCCAAAAAAGACTTTGTTTTACTCCTGCCTCAGTTTCAACTTACCCATAAAATCGGCATTCTCTTCAATAAATGTTGAAAATAATCGCTCATTCATATCCTGTATATAAATATTTAATAACACTATTGTGAAGTGCAAACCAAAAGCTTGAAATCACATACTTCATTTTTTTATGTAGGATGTGTATGAGCGATTATTTTCAACATTTACTGAAGAAATTGCCGAGATTATGGCTACTACGAATCCGAAGACATTTTGGATTTACATATTTCACCTATAATTTTTGAAAAATATCGGTGGTTCCATCGCTGCTGGCGTACAGTGTCTATCACTTGGAGTTACCCCTTTCATGCAATTTTGCGCATTTCTTCATGTATTTTTCGATTCTGAACACACTGTATATTTATGGTCGATGCAATCATAAAAGATCATACATTCTTCAACAGTTAGTTCCATAAAATGAAGCCTTGCTAAAGGTTTTTTTTATGAATGGATAATTGTGGGGGAAATTTCTACACCGACTGTACTAATAGGTAAATATTTGACACTGATGTTTTTCCACCCTCTTTCATTTGTTTTCTACTATTTCCTCCGAAGATTTCAAAATTTTCCTTCAATATGAACTTGTTAATGAAAATGGCACCTGGACATATACAGTGAGAGTAAAAAGTAGGAAATAAATTATATGAGGATGTAAATATATGTTTCTTTGCTCTTACGCACTGTTGACAGTACGTGAAGTGATACTTTTTCGCACAAGTCTGTAAAAAAAAAACATGTGCGTAAAATCATCAACTGTGCGTAATAGTTCAAAAATGAATACTTGTTCTCGTATCGATGCAGATGCTGTAACGAATCTTTCAATATGTAATAATTATGTTCAAGAGAATATCCCATTTTCAACATCAATAACTAAACTAACAGCATTTTCGAAATTCAGGCTTATGACTTAATTACATGTTGAAAAAATGCCGATTATGAAAAAATATTAGGAAAAGTATTTCTCTTTTGAACTGAAATAATTCTAATTCGTGTTAGGTCTTTCATAAAATGATGTGTAAAGATAGACAATTTCAGAATTTTGCCTACTTTAGGGCCCGCGAGCGGTAAAGTATCACTTTATGGTCGCTGAGGCGGTAAAGTACACTTTACCGCCCGCTAGTGCATAAAGTAGAATTTCACATAATGTTCATACATTTATGCATTTTCGAAAAATACAGTATTTCACGTACAATATAACTCGGAAGTCATAGAACATTCAAATTAATGATGTAACGATACAATTTGGCAATATAATAATTGTCGAAGAAAAAACTTTGTATGATATACTTTCGTGAAGGGCTCTTTTGTACTCGCGTGTTCACACTCATACAAAAAGTCCTAATTAACGTTTGCCAACGTGTATCCAGAAACAGATCAACTTTTTCAATTGTATTCAATTCGTTGCATCATGTTGTATATATATACAGGATGATTCTGTTAATTGAGATGACATCATAGGTATTTTTACAATACCACAAAATTACCTTGGAATTTCAATACCAAACCTTTTTAAAACATGAAACCAAATAAAAATGCATCGGATATCATTGGGAATGTACCACTCTGATCATTCCTAACATTTAAGAAAAAGTGCAATTTTTCACCCTGTATGAGAATTCAATTATTTCCAGCTATTATTTCACAAAGTCGCTCAAAAAATTACCGGAAACCAAGAACTACAGAGTTACTGAGGAAACTGATCTTTTTTGTATCATTTACTGCGACCCTGTGAATAATACAAAACTGCTGTAATTCGATAATGTATCAGAATATACTTTCAAAATTGATCTAAAAACCAAGAATGAAGGAACCAATTAAAATTCACGGGAAAATCATTTCATTGCATATATGTCTGGTGCCATAATTGAAATATTACTGTGTGTAATTTCACAACATGAATTTAGTGTTTCTCTAATAGGAACTCGTAATTTGGTAAAAAACATATAAATTATCTGTTTAAGAAAACAAATTTAACATATTCAAAACATCTTTTAGAATAAAATCACACGTTTGATGAAGAATTTGAGATTTTACACATAGAAAATAAAGGATTAAAGCTAAATCATTTGAAATCATTAGAAATAAATGGACTTAAAAATTCAAACCCACTACTCAACGACCAACTTGATTTGAATAATTCACCATTGTTGAATTTGTTTTCTTAGAAAGAACTAATGTTCATGTTTTCTTAATCAATCTGCTACGTTATTTTTAAAGTAGAACTTTATAATTACCATTTAATCTTAATCCTTCATATTATAGTTATTTTAGGACTAGCATGTTTACCTATGTTTATTGATGTTTATTAATGCAGGTAGGTTGGGTATACTCTTGTTAATTGTAATTATTAACAGTCTGGTTAGGGGTGTTTTTAGTTATAATTAATGCTACGGGTGTATATAAATGGATGTATGTAGCTTATTATACCCTAGGTTGTGTTGTAGGTTTTTCGGGTTTTCCTGCAGCTGAAAAGTGAATACGGCAACAAAAATCAGTAAGTCGCCCCGGAGCGCCACGGCAAATAATAATAGCAGTTCTCTACCCGCACAGGCTATACTTTTGAAGCTACTGTGATAGCGAAACATGTGGTTAAATAAAAGTTTGTGAAAATCGAATCGTCTCTTGTCTACACAGTTACCATGGATCTTCATCAAGTAACGGCCGAATCAATCAGAAAAATTACTATGAAGTTTCGAATGATCATTGTAGTGAATTCACCTTGTAATCCAAAGAACTTTTTCATTGTAGTTTATACAATTACAAATAATTTTTTATCGATGTGTTCGATGACATCAGCAGTTATTCCTACGTATTTGCTAGAGATATTTGTGACCATATTTTTGCTTTTCATAATTTTTTCAAAAATATGTTGTTTACTCATTAGTGGTTTTGTTAGAAACTAAATGTCCTGCCATACCAGGATGCTCACAGCAATTTTCCTATACAATATAGGAATATAATATATTGTTAGGTATGATATATAATAGTAAAACTGTAATGAGATGATGAGTTGTGAAATGAAGTTGTAAATAGAAATATATTTCTTTTATTTTGTATATACAGTGTGACCCATTTAAGATGGAAGCACCCTTATAAAATTTACATTTTTCAACCGATTGGAATGATTTTTTTTCGTTAGGTAGACATTCGAAAAGTCTACTAAGACACCAAATTTCTTGATTAAATCTCCATTTCCAGGGCCAACTAATCTTAGTTTTTATTCATTGACGCATTTCAACGTAATTTACATATGAACCATTTGAAAATGGAAAAAGGAATGTCAGGGATGATTTAAAATAATGCAACGTAATTTATCTTGGAAATAAACATGTAAATTCAACTCAAATATTGTTTCCTTTATTATTATTATTTAACATGAAATGTGAACAACTCTCATAGTAATTCAATAGTTTTTTCAAGTTTCTTACTCTACCTGATTCTATGAAATCTAACTTAGATGCTATAATGGTCAGTGATATGCAAAATCATAAATATTACAAATATTTGGGGTTCGGTGCCGTCATCGCGCTCAGAGACACTGCCCTTTTTGAAATTTACTCTAACCTTGCAACAGTAAACGGTTGTTGTGACTTGAATAATAATTACTTGATAAATAATGAGATTTATCAAAGTTCTGAATTTTACACACAAAATTTTATTAGATAAATTAAGGTCATATCTATTAAGGAAAAGTATCTGTCTGGGCTCTTTATTCCTATATCCTATATTGTATAGGAAAATTGCATCCTGGTATGGCAGGACATCTAGTTTCTAACTTGATAAGCTCATTGTTAAATAATAGATTCCTTTCGGTAAAGTATTTGTTTGCAAGAAAGCTATGTATTCCGTGTAGATGATAAATATAATGTTTTTTTGAAAATCATACATTCAAGACATACAGTATCGGAAAGTTTTCATCTTGGGTATGGTGGTTTCATAAGAGCGTAAAGAATAACTTGTTGAGAGAGCATTACAATATCTCCTCAACTCAATCGGGAAAGGGATATCGACTTGCACTGTGTGCGGTATGTGTCGCATTGCAACGTGGTCCGTTACGGGTGGGGTAACAGGAGAGGTACACAGTAGTGCATCATATCATTGCGTTCCTTGTTGCTCGCGTAGATTTCTGTTTATACCCCAGATAAATTGTGTCCGATACTGTATAAAATTAAGCACACACTAATCATATCAGCTCCTGTGGGTTTGAAACAAATTGATAGAAGAGGATATCCCATTTGAAATTACAAGCTTTTAGCAACTTTTGATTCAATCAGAGATGCAGATTCAATAAAAATATGTTAGATAAGTCTGGAATTTCATGAAAAATAACAAATTTCATCTCAAAATTCCAGGTATTGAAAGAAAAATGTATCAGTGAAGCTCGTCCCGAATTGCCTTGTATTTTCAACACATTTTAGATCACTCCAAAAATATATCAAACAACGTTTTCTCTCCACCTAAAAAACGGTTGTGTTTAGATTGCAAATGGAACATTGAAGCTTAAAAAATTCAGAGGGTTCAATCAGGGTTTTGTATTTTTCAGTCACGAACCTATTAAATAAGTAAAAGGTTGTCTATCGCCGAGAGAAGAGGCTGATTTCTTAAATGACAAATTGAAGAAGTGAAAACTGTGTTTTCCATTTGTGAATGTTTGTTAATATCAAATGCCCTGACTGAAATTGCCCTGAGATTTTAATAGATTGGTTGCTTGAAGTTCTTCCAGAACTATATTAGTACATTCGCTGGGGTGAAAAAGTCATGGAAATATTCCTTACGAAAAAATTAAATGCTGGAAAACCACACAAGTTAGGAAGTAAACTCAATGGTTCCCAAATTAATGAAAAATACCTACAGTGGGGCGGGGATTGACGCAGTGGTTAGCGTCCGAGGGCCTTGTGACCGAGAAGTCCTGAATCTGTTCCCGGGGCAAGGTTTTTTTCATTTTAAGATGTAAAAGGCTGAATGATTGGATCTTGTTGCCGGCTGGGAACAATCCTTCACGATTCACTCTTCCGTTAATAATTAACAGTGCTGCTCCTAAGGTGGCGTATGGAGTTAGTAACAAGGCCTATCCATAAAACGTGGCTAATGACTGCTATCGATACCAACTCACAAAAAAAAATACTTGCAGTACTTGCCATTTCCAACGGTAACAGATATGTACAAGTACGTAATAACACATAATAGATGTAATTATCCAATGATATCATGTGTTCATAAGTGCATACAGCACTACGAAAAATAAAGGTTTTCAATATAGTTTATAAATATATGTGTTTAATCATAGGTGAATGGTATTAGTTCAATGCACGAAATGAAAAAATTACCGGCAATTTGAAACTTGCCAAATGTTCGTTGATTTTTTTTCAATAAATGTTGAAAAACCACAAAAATTTAAAAAAATTATAAAACAATTTTACAAACTATTACAATTCAGCTATGATTGAACACATTTATGGATTATAGGACCACCTTGTTTTAGGTTGGGCAGTTATGGACACAAGAATCAGTGTACCATTACACTTATCATGTTGAGTTATATACCCATACATACCTATGACCATTAAAAAAATATCGTTTAAAAAATAATTATTGTTATTTTTATTCCATTTTTATATATTGAGTATTATTATGTAATTTTATTGTATTGTATTGTTAACTGCAATTTTAATTTCGATTTTGAAGTTTCAAATATTCAATAACGTCAAAATGTCAGTGATGTCATGATTTGGTTGTAATACTGACGAGAAGATTAATGAAATTTTCTTATCAAATATATCAAAATATACTGTTTACATCAACAAATTTGTATGGAAAGCATGTATAGACTATTGCAATGTTGAAATGTATCGGTTAGCAAAAAATTTTCTATCCGAATAACCCTCGAACATTGATAAATATAACAACTTCCTCAAGCTTGTTGCTTATAGGAAACAGTTACCAAGCAACAAGCTTTCGGAATCTGCTATAATTATCAATGTCCTTCGGTTATTACTACTGAAAATAATTTTTTTCTTTTTGGTTCACGTTGGAAGTAGAGCGTGTTCTTTAGTTTTGTTTAAACTATTCATTTACGTTACGTTACGTTTGAATTATTTCGAGATGATCGGAAGTGTCCGGAAAAAAAGAGAATCCGACTCGTTCTTGAAGGCTATTCGATGATCATTCTTAATTTTTGCAAATGTGAAAAATCAAGTTGAAAAATCGTGATTTCTGACGAGAATGATATGTGGCTATAACCGCAAAACTTGTCCGCAAACTTGGAACAGTCATTATGATTTTATGAATCTTGACTGAAAAATCAAAATCTCCGACCCCCACATATCAATTTTGAATCGAATCTCACCATCATCATAAAACTCAGCCATTATCTTGGGCCACAATCCAAAATTTATAAATTTTGACAACAAATTCTTAATATCTGACCCCAAAAACCCGCACATACCAATTTTCAATCATTTCGGATTATAATCACAAATCTCATTCGCCATCTTGGAGCCTCCATCTTCAAATTATGAACTTCGACAGGGAATTCAAAATATCTCATTGAGCTTTTTTCAACTCAACAAGCTCTCTTTTTGATAATAATTACTTTTACCTACGGCCACTATAGAAAATAGGCGAAAACACACGACGCGCCGCCGCAGAAAATAGCTCCCTACATACGGTAAACAAATCGCACAGTTTTCGTAATCAAAACGCACAGTTTGAAATAATTCTGGAAGTAGGTCATGATCGCACAATCGCTCATCAACACCGTACTTATAGCAACTGTCAAAATGAAAATGATATAAACAAACATTTTGAAAGACAAATAAGTTTTTTGGTTTTAATAATTATAGGATACTTACTTTTCAAAAAAGAATATGTCAAGTGATAGTGAAAACGAAAATTTGACTCCTCCCAACGTCATGGCAATGACAGAAATGGCAACTAATGATTTACTGCCAAGTAAATCGCGCGAACGCTATGAAAATTGTTATAGTAGATTCATGGACTGGAGACTGAAACATAAGGTGAATTCTTTTTCCGAAAATGTTTTGATAGCATATTTTCAACACCTATCAGAAAAAATGAAACCTTGCTCTCTATGGGCCTTTTACTCAATGCTTAGATCGACTCTAAACATAAAAAACAATATAAATATAGAAGCGTATTCCAAGTTGATAGCGCTATTAAAAAGGAAATCGGATGGCTTTAGCAAAAAATCTAAAATTTTGACGGCCAAAAATATTCAAGATTTCCTCGAAACGGCTCCTGACAATCAGTACTTGTTTATGAAGGTAAAATATGTCCACTAATACTATTTCCCACACTTACAGTAATTTTTATTTTTAGACTGTTCTTATAATTGGCGTAAGTGGTGCATGCCGTAAACAGGAACTGAGAAATATGAAAATTGAAGATGTTGAGGACACAGAAAAATCCTTCATTATTAAAATTCCAAATACAAAAACCAAAATTCAACGTTCTTTCGTGATCTCTGAACATTTTTATTCTATAATAAAAAAATATTACACTATACGCAAGACAATACTGGAAGAAAATTTACTTTTTTTTTAAATATATGAATGGAAAATGCACCAAACAACCCGTTGGGATAAACAAATTAGGTAGTATACCAAAAGATATTGCAGAATTTCTTAAACTAGAAAATCCTAATGGCTACACAGGACACTGTTTTCGCAGATCTTCGGCAACTATTTTAGTCGATGCTGGCGGGGATCTATTGGATTTGAAGAGGCATGGTGGCTGGCAATCGTCTTCAGTTGCAGAAGGTTATGTTGACAATTCCTTGAAAAACAAAGAACTAACCTCATCGAGAATATCCTCCGCTATTTTACCTAATAGTAAGGCAAGTGGCAGTAACATAACCTCAACAAATGGAAATATTACAATGTCATATGATTGGACACATCGAAATACATCCAATATCTTCAATAATTGTACAGTAACCATAAATCATTATAATGTTCCCAATGTAGATTAAAAAAAAATTGTGGTACATTTGTGAAACATAATAAGTATTTAATTTTGTAAAATTTTTCGGAATAAAATTATTAAAAAAATCTAAAGATGCAATAAAATACAGAGTGTCCCCTTTGAAAAAATGAAACACTCTGTCATATGTCCAGACTTTTTTGGCACACTGTATATGGCCGTAGGTAAAGTATAGTACGTAATGCGTGTTGTAAAGCAATTACGCACTCATGGAATTTTCCCTTCGTGCGTAATATGCTGTTTACAACACTTGTTACGTAATAGAGCCAATAACTCAAAAACGATTCATCGTATCGATTTCAAACAAGGATAGGCTTCTAGAGGACGTTTTATTTTATGTAACTATGTCTGCGGGAGCACCTCAAGATTCTTTTCATGGATAGCCAAAGTAGCTGCAGTGGTATTTCTCTTCCATCAAAATTTGAAGCAATCTTTCTCCGATCGAAATGAATTTGGTATGAAAAGAAAGGTAAAACGTTGATCTATGTACGTGCTGTAATGTTTTTTTGAAATTATTTGTATATCTACCCAAAAAATTGCTTCAAAATAACTGCATATTTGGGAAATTTTTGAGATTTTTTTTGTAAAAAGTGGATTGAAAATTCAATTTCCATTACAGCACGTACGTAGAATAAACTTCCTCTAGAAGCCTGTCCTTGTTTGACATCGATAAGACGAACCGCTTTTGAGTTATCAATTGAGTCTTTCACCCTTAAAAGCAACCCAAACGTGATGGCGCTCATGGCCTCTTCAACGGTTGAGGGGTTATAGATGGGAACAGGCTTTTCACCAAAGGGGTGGTTTTTTAGGGGTGAAGCCATGTCCACCCAAAACGGATTATTGTGGTTTTATGATGCATGGGATCTCTTTTTGAAAGAACATTTCCATACCGGATCAGCAATTCTGTAGGAAATTTCTACACCGACTATACTATATTTCAAGTGGAATTTCAATAATTTGAAGAGTAGGTGCATTTTACATATTCATAACCTTAGCGACTTCAGATTTTTATCCCGAGAAAGTGCTAGAAATCGCACGCTAAAAGGTAAGACCTCGTTAATCCTTGGCTCGCACAAGTTTCGACTTTTGAGGGCTGCCGTTCGTAAGGGGACGACAGCTGGTTGACGGAAAAAACAACAATAATGGTCTCGGTGGCGCGTAAGTAGTGTGCCAGCTTGCCGGGTTTGACTTACCGTGCCGTCACCGGCCCCGTGCATGGCATCACACGTTGAAAGATGAGGGCAGCGTCTGCCCTAGCTCGCACAAGTCTCCCGAGGACTTCTGAGGGTTTTCACGTTATTTTAGTTCAATCATTCATTCATAGATATATGTTTATATTTTATTATTGTTATGCTTGTTCAGCACTCTTTGGTTTGTGACATCATTATATCTTGATATCATATGTATAGGAATGAAAAAAATGTTCTGAATTTAACAACTGAACAGTGATTCCGTGAATAACGAAATCAAATGCTGCAAATTGTGAATATAACTTTACCAGTTGAGGCATAATCTTACATGACGAAATAATTTCACTCGGTATACACACTCCTGAAATAGTTGAAATATCCAATCAATCCATCAACTACTTCCGGAGTCAACCGCGAAAAACTTTATTGAAACAACTTTTCCACTTCAGTGAGCTTTCATGTCTTATAAAAAACCAATCTAATTTTAATCTATTTTCCTACATTTTTCGTCCATGTAGATATCTCGCTTTTGCGGCAAACCTCCCAATGCGGTAGAGCCATTTCGAGTACTCGTTTGGTTCGGATAGCTAAACCAGAAATGGAACATTGTAAAGACCATCTTACCTTTGATAAAGTATTAATATTGATGGCCTGTGCATATTACAGCAGCCAATCTGCGCTCTTCAGTAATGCATGCGGTGAGAAACATTGAACTCTGTACATTATGGCACTCATATACCGTGAACTCATAAAGTTGCTACTCCCAATATTTCGTCTCTTTGAATGGGGGTGTGAAAACCGGTTGTTACTCAAAATATTTCAGTTTATATTTATGGCACTCAAAAATTTTGAGATTTAGAGATGGAAGAAAAGATGAAGAGGAGAGAGAGAAAGTTAACAAAAACGACTCTTTTTGGCCTTTGCTAGTTTGATTTTCATATCAGCTAGTGAGAGGATTGTTGTGATTCATACAGATGTACACCGAGATAAAAAAAAGGTTAAATATATTCAAAGAGTTTCATTTTGTGTATCATTTAGGACCATGTTCGAAATTGTAGTCTGCTGGAAATTTTGGTCAGTGTCACACTATCCTGACGTAATGTCATTTTGACACACATTTATGATGAACTTTTGACTTCAACAAAACTCATGTAAATAGGTATATTTCCTACCGGAAAAATAAAATGTCTGTTAAAAACAGACAATTCACATAACCTTTTGAATGTCAAATTAATGTCAGATTTACAAAATTATTTTAGTGGTCGGTCGCTCCTGGTCGATCAGTGTGACTTTGAAAGTTTTCATTGATCTACTTCTACTTTTGGTCGTAGGTGGACGGTCGCGGACGGTCGCTCCTGGTCGATCAGTGTGATTCCTCACATATTGCATTCAGGAAAACATTAACTGAAAATGTTTTGCTCTAAATGTTTGGGACTATATGTAACAATTTTAAAGTAGTCTGACAGGTCCCACTTATACATGCCAAAAAAAAACTTTGTTTTACTCCTGCCTCATTTTCAACTTACCCATAAAATCGGCATTCTCTTCACTAAATGTTGAAAATGTGTATGAGCGATTATTTTCGACATTTACTGAAGAAATTGCCGGGATTATGGGTGAGTTGAAAACTGGGGCAGGAGTAAAACCCTGTTTTTTCTTTGGCATGTATAAGTGAGACTTGTCTCACTAGCCTTAAATCGTTGCATATGGTCCAAAGAAGGTACTGATTCCTGCTACAGTATAATTATTTCATATCAACTAAAATATCCATGACTTTCGGATCATTTGTAAATATCGTAAAAGGGTCCCACAATCTTTAAAACAGCCGTGATAACACCATTGTTCAAAAAGGGAGACAGAAAAGAAATAAATAATTACCGTCGTATTTCCGTTATCAAATATCGCCAATGTTTCCGAAAAATTCTCAAGAAAAGAATTGTAATATATCTACAGAAATTTGAGTTTGGGTTCAGAGAGGGTAGATCCACGCAGGATGCCATAAACGAACTCGTAACAAAATTAAACAAACATATCGACAAAAAGTCTGCTGCCATATATATATATATATTTCCATAGACTTCGCGAAGGTATTTGACACTGTCAGTCACATACAATTACTTGATATTTTGGAGGGTATAGGTTTCAGAGGAACTTCGTTTAATCTGATGAAGGATTACTTGCCTAGTATGAAACATTTATGAGAATATGCGATATCATCAGTGAAAGTGGAACAGTTAAATTTGATGTTTCTCAAAATACGGTGATGGGGCCAGTTCTATTAAATATTTACTTGAATGATCTCTAGAAACTGTGCCTAAAAGGGGATATAATCAGTTTTGCTGATGATACAGCTGGAATATATGGAGATAATGGGATCTGTTGATAACTAAAATAGATAATGACTATTCGTACCATTTTCATTCTATGAAAAATGTCTTCCAAGATTCAATGAACTGAACATGAATAGTAAAAAAGGTATGGTTAAAATCAAGTCTGCTGACAGTGTCAAATACCTTGGTATAATTGTCGATAATCACCATAAATGGAATAAACATATTCATTACTTGACAAAAAAACTACGTTTTCTGCTAGATAAATTCAAGTATTTACGTGGAATACTCGAAATCCCATATCTTAGGATCCTATATCTGATGCAAAGTCATCTAAATTATGGTATAATTTCTTGGGGACCTGCCAATAAAAATCACCTCAAACCGTGGGAAACAATCCAGAAAATGATAATTAAATGTATGCATACTAAACCTTTCACCTACAATACAAATGACTTATTCACAGAAACGGACTCACTTGACATCAGACAAATCTGTTATTACCAGATTGTATTGAGGCAACACCTTCATCGTAGCGAACTTATTGAAATAGATCACAAATATAGCACAAGATACAATACTGGCTCTACAAGTATCCTTGAAAGGGTCTGCATCCCTGAAAAGAAGGGGGACGGAAACGATTTCTTTCTTCTGATTGATGAAGCAATGTATGAGTGTATACAGATAAAAATAACAAAAAAAATATTTTGAAAGTATTAACTGAATGAAAAGGATATATCTTCCCATTTTTGTGCATTTTTTATCAGTGCCACCATCAAAATGAACGAATATTTTTATGATGTTTCCTTGTATTATTGAAGTTTATCAATTACTTGATGGAATGACGGTCTCGTTTTCCTCTTACACAATTCGGTTTATTTGTGAATAATTTTACAAAAAAGTGTTGTTTTTGCGAAATGAATTTCCTTGCATTATTCCATTCGAATTGGGAAATAGCCAATTTTATAACCGTCAAGCTATAAAGGAATGTTTCAGCCGTCGACTAGTGAAAATTAATTATTAATTACAATTCTTGAATCCAAAATAGAACTGAATTTCTTTACGCACCTCACGTTGCTCCTCCCATACGGCTGATAACGTGAAACGTGGAGAGAGGGATCATACAAGTTCGGATCACTTAAAATATTCGCTGCGCCTAGACATTTTTGTTGTGATATTAACTATCGGTTATGATATTAAATGAAAGTACATTCCATTTAACTTACTCGAAATTGTTTTCTCTAACTTATTTGGATATGAACTCTACCGATGATGCAACTATTTGTGGATATATTCCAAAATTCGGGAAAATATAAAATTCACTGGTCGGGTGGAAATTCAAAAAAATATAATTTAAAAAATTACTAGTTTTTATACAACTTGTTTTCTGTGTGTGGGGGTGGGTGCGTGTAGGTGTGTTTGTGTGTGCATGTATATATGTTTATTTCAAATTTGAAAGTGGTTTATATTATTCATCGGAAGTTTGATTTTGTGGAGGAAATTGAATTCTTGACATGATTTGTTTGGGTTTTTAACCTTCCACAATCTGTCAATTCAGTCATCCAGTCGACTTGTTTGGCAGGAATTCATCAGTTGGAAGACAATAAATACATCATGACATTTTCAGATTGAGAAAAATTTAAGATGGTGGCTCCTGTTGGACGAGTATCGTGATTACTGATTCGATATCATTCTGAAAATAGCAGAAGAAATTTTCGATTATATATTTGGTGTGAAGCAAAGTTTCTACATACATACTAAGTATTACTTCTAAAAGAAATGATTACTTGTTGACATTACAATGTTGTGGTCTTGATGCTGTTCACTTTTGAGTCAAAATTAGAGCCATAAGTTCTTTTTCTCAATGCTTGCCTGGAACTGACAATATGGAAGTGTTTCCTAAACTAACTAACATAATTTCAGGTGTGTGATTATGAACACTCGATTCGTAGCGAAACTGACATTTCTATATGACAAACCCAATATAAAACTTTCACTATTATGGATCAAGTGTTCATAATTGCAACCCAGTTCTGATGCACGGTTCAATACTAAAGATTAAATGAAAGCCTCATTTTTCAACTTCAGCTCAATATTCAAATCTTATCTTACTATTAAGGGCTTTTTGGGATTTCCCAGTGGTGTTACCACTATAGCCCAATAATAAATATCTTGAATTTATCAATTTTAACATAATATTAAAAATCACCGAGCCCGAAAACCCCCACAGACAAATTTTGAATGAAATCAGACTTCAGTCACAAATATCGTCTGATATCTTGAATTTTTTATTTGACGAAAGTAATGCATACTCAAAGTGGAGTTTCAGTATGATGAAGTTAAGTAAAATTCAAAGTTGTCTCCTCAATATTTATTTCAACCCAGAGTAGGGAGGGGAAGTTGTCAATGCCACTTTGGCAATCACTTGTCAAAAAGTTGCAGCAAACATAAATCAAAAACATGTTTTCGAGCATATTAATGTTCATCTTCAGTTGACATGAACAGGAGGTGAAAATGAAATCAGTAAAAACACTAATTACAACTACGAAAAATGTGAAAAACCAATAAATTAGCGTACAAAATCGAACCGGACCATAATCACAAAACTTGTCCGCCATCTTGGAGCCGTCATCTCAAACACAATTATTTAAAAAAAAAGATTCACTATCTCCCACACCGAAAACCCACACATACGAATTCTGAATCGAATCCGACTATAATCGCAAATCTCGTCGGCCATCTTGAATTTATTAATTTCAACAAACGATTCCTAATCTCCACCCCCGAAAACCCTCTCATACCAATTTTGAATCGAAAAATCTGAAAAAATATTACAATGCATCAAAACCTTCAAAAAATAATATACGATAAAGACTTCATACACCAGCACTGTATGTTTATGCTGCATGCATGTCATTAGCTTTTATCCAGTATTCTCGATGAGACCATCGGTATAACTTTTTGTTGTACACTTTTCTTCCCAAAATTCTCATACAAAACATCATCGAAATAGTTTCCGCCCGTTAATCAATTATACCCACTATTTTTAACGCTTCATATTCTACAGATTTTCAGTTTTTTTTATTTTACTTTCAATTTTCGATTCATTCTGTGATTGGACCGCAATATTTAATCTCAAATGCTCGTACAAATTTTCAGATTACCACGAAAGCGAATAGGAAAAACAATCACCGAAATACTTAATTCGGTCCTGTACCGCGCGAAAGATGACAAGCTGGAAATGGCAGTTCGAACATGAACTGCCATCTAGCGATATAAGTTTCTTATACGAAGGGCTAAAGACCGTTAAACCAGAAAAATACGTGTTACAGAAGTCGTTCCACTTTCTAGGTCCGAAGATCCCAAAGTCACTTAAGGAAATAAATTCCATTTCATTATTAAAAAAAAACTTAAATCGTGGATAAAGAAACAACCAATAATGGTTATGGTAGTTTCATGAGAGCGTAAAGAATAGCTTACTGTATGTTGAGAGAGCATTACAATTTCTCCTCTACTCGCTCGAGGAAGGGATATCGACGTGAACTGTGTGCGGTGTGTCGCATTGCCACGTGGCCCTTTAATGTGTCGGTTGGGGTAACAAGAGAGGTGCACAGTAGTGCGTTTCTCTTATTTATGTGATATTCTCATATCATTGCGTTCCTTGTTGCTCGCGTAGGTTTCTGTCTATACCCCAGATGAAAAGTTTTCAATACTGTATATACAGGGTGTTTCAAAATTCAGTATCAAGAATTAGGGGGCGTATATTTCAGGTCAATATAAGACTTTATTTCCTATAAACATATGCCCGCAACTGCTTAATTTCTAAGATACAGGGTGTTATAATTTAACAAAAATGATAATGATACGCTACTGTTTTTTTTTAAATGAATATTATATTTTTTATGAGTGTCCTCTATCTATGCATAAAAATGGTCCCTTGACTTTTTTCCCCACGAAGAACAGTTTTCGATTTAAAAAGCAAAATGAGACATACAAAAAATCGCATAGTACAAGCGAATGACGACCTTTTATTTTTTAAATCGAAAACCGTCTGTCGGACGGAAAATAGTCAAGAGACCGTGATTGTGGAAAAATAGAAGACAATTATGAAAATGATACTAATTTTCCAAAAAAAAAACAGTAGCGTATCATTATTTTGATCAAAAATGACAGAGCATGTTTACAGAGACGCCACTGATGAAAATTAAAAAACGTTCGCCATGGAAAAAATGTATTTTTATGTGTACTTTGCATGTACCAAAATTAAAAAGAAAAACCAAAGTGGTTTAGAGATATTGAAAAAGAACTGATTTTTTTGTTAAATTTCAACATCCTGTATCTCAGAAATGAAGCGGTTGCGGACACATGTTTATAAGAAAGAAAGTCTTTTTTTGACCTAAGAAACACGCCCCTGAAATCTTGATACTGAATTCTGAAACACCCTGTATGTACTTATGTTATATATGTATTATTTATCATTAATCATCACGAATATACTGGATTTTTATCCCAACACCAAACCGCTATTTTTAACACCTTGACACGTGTTTTAATCACCAAGTGATCATCTTCAAAAGGAAGATTAATCTGTTTAAGTATAGTAAAATAAAAAATTAGAAAAAATTGGGAATATTAAAGTTTTATTTTAAAAGATAACATGGATTTTCATCAAGTATCGGCTACATTGATTGAAAATATACTCATTTTGTTCTCTCAGGTGTTACATACGATACTGGTGGAGCCGATGTCAAAATTAGCGGACATATGGTGGGTATGATGAGGTCATCACCACAAGATCTGGCGCCAGGGTCCGAGTGGTCAATGCGGATGCTGAGGGGCGAATGATAATGGCTGATGTTCTCTGCAAGGTTATGTGAAGTGGGACAAAACACATTTTAGGTGCTCATATACTCACATGTTATATTTGCTTGAGGAAGTAGAAGTCTTCAGGAACGATATGCACGTTTTCGTTTCCTTCTACTATAATGTTTAGCAAAGTTATGACAAATCTAATTGTCGGCCCTGCCTGAACTTGCAGTGGAAAGGTTTCCGCGAGCATAAAATGTGACGTCGGCGTTAAACCACGTTTTCTGAGAAAACGAGCGTATTTCATAAGGTATTACTGAATATCATTCTTGAGGAGAATTGAATTATCTCTCAACCTACCGAAATCGTTTTTTGATAAACAATTTTTTCTCTAATAATACATGATGTCGAGATGTTATGTGCCGAGTTTCAGAGTGCTACAATTCATTCTTCACTTTTTGCTCGAGTTTGTCTGTCGTTACTGGATTAATAGGAAATAGTTCAATCTGATATCAGATTCATCATAAAGTGTTTGTTCAAAAGCAAACAATCTGTGTATTCTAAAATTGATTGTTGGATACCCGCATTTCGCTACAAATAGTGCACTTTTGGAGGTGAGTGAATTAGAATCTATGATATACAGATATATAGTACAGTCAATCTGATTAAAATATGATGTCCAGAACCAGAGATAAAACTGATGAAATCAAGCTTCAGATGTAGAGGAACCGATAAGCAGAGTGTGTGCAGAGTGTTATGCAAAAATTGAAAAGTCTTTGATAGTAAGTTCAGTAAAATGGAAAAACAACTCGCCTCCATTGAAATTTGCTTAGTGATACGTCAAAATGCGCACTTCAGAACAAGATCGAAATAGCTCATCTGACAACAGAAATGAGTGATCTTGAACAACACCAGAGAATGAACACTCAGGAAAGAAGCAGATAATGAATATCTCCTTGAAAATACGTTATAATTTCTTGAAAAATTCTTAAACATCACCTGCACCTAACAAGAAATAGATTCCATCTTCAGAATCAATGGCCATGAGGAAAACGATGTGGCGAAACCCCGTCCGATAAATGTGAATTTCGTTACTAATATCAAGAAAAAGGAAATAATAGGTGCCAGAAAGTTGCTCAAGAATGAAAACATATCTGTGTTTGAGGACTTGTGTAAAAAGAAGTTTCAACTACTGAGGAAAGCAAAAGAAAAGGTTGGATAATAATAATAATAATAATACTTCCTCATAAACACTCGTAGAATGTACCCAAAGGCATAGCCTGTGCGGGTAGAGGACGGCTATTATTATTAGGTATTTGCCGTGACGCTCCGGGGCGACTTACTGATTTTTGGTGGCGTATTCAAATTTCAGCTGCAGGAAAACCTGAAAAACCTACAGCACCACCTCGGGTGGCCGGCGTGCACTCCAAGCTAGCACTAGACGAGATTGGCATCTAGACAACACACAATACACTTGCTTTCAACAAGGACGTCTATCGATTCCGATATTGAATAGTTGAGAAAAAATCCTTCGTACCTACATCGGGCTCAAACCGACTACCGCTATACTGAAGTTCTGAACGGCCTGCGCCTCTGGTGGCACACACGACGGTAATGGCACGGTTTGCCGCCCGCGGTATATCTCGCCGCATCTGCTGTTTGCTCGCCCACGTCGCGGTAAATCGAAACTTATTTAAAATGAATACTACTTTTCGCCAGATTGATTTTAGCAGTTGTTGCTGTGAGCTTCGAAGTGATGGATCGAAGAAGAGTAAATTTGTTAGCGATTTCGTAGGCGCCGAAGAAGGCAAGCTATCAAGAGTCAAAGGCAATATTGGGTCCATCCCATTTTGAGGGTCAGATATGTGGAAGCACTTCTTACTTTCTACCAATTCAAATAAATCAACAATTTCGAAGGTAAATTTTCTCTTCGGTGACATTTTTTATGCAAACACTCAACCTGCACTTTTTTCATGTACAATGACAACACAGCACTGAATAAAAATATCGTTGATTCCGTCGTGTGGGCTAGGAATCATTTAATCCTATTGGCGTTCAGAAGTCAGGCGGCACGAATTCGCCGGCTTCTTGACCGCCAAACCGCGAGTGTTAGCGGTAACGTTTTGCCGCGACGGTATTAAATATCGACGCGGCATTTTTCAACCAGTGGGCGAGCACTGCATTTGGTTGTATAGAAAGTGTGTGTACGCGATATCACGTACGATTTACCGCGGGCGGCAAACCGTGGCGTTACCGTCGTGTGGGCCACCAGCCTTTAGACCGCAAGACCACCGATCAAAAAAGACTTGGTCTCTTGGATGGATGATTTCCATATGGAATGAAAAATACAACAAGAAAATCATCATCAATAACCAACAAGATATTCTGGACATCGATGCCTGAACTAATGCTATCTTAGATTGAAATTTTCATTATTATTGGATTTATTGATAAAAACTATTCAAAAGTTTTTTTGTCTCATTAGTTCTTGTCTGCTATATATCTCGAAAGAAACTCATCTGAATGAATAGCCCTTCTTTCCTAGAATAATAATTTTATTTTATTGTTATACTTAACGGAAGTCTTACTTTTCCCATTTCAATGTAAGGTCACTACTTCCCGATTTGATATGTTTTCTGACTTTATGCATAAGGAATGCTTAGATATATGCAGTCTCTCGGAAACCTAACTCAGCCAATCATTTTCAAGCCGAGCAGTCAGCATATTATTTAATACGCAAAGATCGTCAGGAGAAAAATGGTGGAGGTTTAGTTCTTTTCATAAATAAATCTATCAAATATAAAATAGTTGATAACCATAACAATAGCTCCTTAGAGACTCTTTGGATAAGTGTAAGCACTATCAATTTAACAAGCTGCCTGATTGATCTAGAAAATATTATACTCGATATTAAACCTTCAATTATACCAAAATTTTACTTCATTATATTAGGTGGGGATTTCAATGTCGATATTTTGAATGAGATAAATAACAACACGAAAACTCTATTGACTTTTTTCGCAAAATATAATTTTTTTCAAAAATGTAATGAGCCTACAATAACAGCAACTAGCAGTGCGTGTATTGACCTTTTAGTCTCAACAGATTCTAATGTTTTTAATGATGAATGGTATTTCATATCACTACTGTTTAGTCAAATGTAAAATCAAATTTAAAAAAGAAAAATATCAGTCAAAGTTCTTCAGCTTCCGCAACTTTTCCCACTTCAAATATCATAATTTTCTCAGAGACTTGAACAGTATTGATTGGAACTGTATATTTGATATGGACGAAGTTGATGGGATGATCTCTTTTTGTAATAGTTATGTAAATCATCTTTTTAATATACACGCACCTTTCATAATTAAACATGTCACTATATACCTCCCGCTCCTTGGCTCACTCTGAATTTGAAACTTATAATAAAATTGAAGAAATAATCTTTTAATAGATATAAACATTCAAACATATATAGATCCGAGCATCTTCATTGATCATTTTTTAAACTCTGTCCCAGATTTGCATCCAACAGATAACAATATTTTGAGTGAATATGATAGTATATGTTCAGAGCTGAAAGATGAAACAACTTTTTCTCTAAACTCAGTTACAAACGAAGAGATGGAATAAACTCTTCGTGGAATCAAAACGCAGGATAATGAATAGGACGAGATCAATCTAAGACTACTAGAAATTTTGTTACCGACATTAACCCTGTTCTTAGTTCATATAATCAATACTTGCATTTCAAATGTCAATTTTCCGAAAGCATGAAAATATGCTGAAGTCATACCCATACCCATTCCAAAAATCCAGATGACATTTCACAACTTCGACCGATTAGTATTTTACCCACTATTTCAAAAATCACTTCACCCACTTATTCAACTTCAAATATCTCGAAAACCGTTGATATTTGTGAAACGAAACGTATTCTTTTTTTGTATAGGAATTATTGGGGAAGAAATCGATATTAATCCATTGGCGTGAAAGTTGGGGAGGGGCGAATAGGGGTACCCACATGCCGTACGCTCCTGTTTAGAGTTACACAAACATGATTCGTCTTGAAATATGAAACTGAATACTGTTAAGTGACATACCAAATTTCATTAAGAAAAGTTGAGGATTCTGCCCTCGGAGTTTGTCCCTTTTATTCTGGGACACCTGCCCTCGGAGTTTGTCCCTTTTATTCTGGGACACCCTGTATAGATCTAACATGGATTTGGGGCATATCGTTATTTTCAAAGTGAGGGTACCCAGTATCCTGATAAACTATAAATGCAACTAGTGGTTGTGGAACGTTTCAGAAAATTAACTCAACAGTTGCTTGTTCCAAACAGAAACCAATTGAAGAGTATACAGTATCGGAAAGTTTTCATCTGGGCTATGGTGGTTTTATGAGAGCGTGAAGAATAGCTTGCTATATGTTGAGAGGGCATTATAATTTCTCCTCTACTCGCCCGAGGAAGGGATTGCGCGCCTCTCCTATTTATGTGGTATTATCATATCATTGCGTTCCTTGTTGCTCGCGTAGATTTCTGTCTTTACCCCAGATGAAAAGTTTCCGATACTGTATAGGTTTCTCCCTTGGCACGAAAGCATGAAATGAGCTATTTCGTTTGCAGTGCTTCCGGAGTCTTGATAATAAGCAAACAACAAGGGAAATACTAACTCATTATACTTTTTGTATGCATTTATATGCTAACGCGTCTTTTTTAAGATTTGATTGAGACTAATTGTACATTTTGGTGAAATGAAAAGTTCTTTATAAAAGTAGACGAAGTAACATCCATGGATGTGTATGTGTGTGTATATGTGTAATTGCACACATGATCCTCAACCGATATTATAAACTACGGTTATTTCATAATCAGCGACGCTGTGGTGTATTCATTTTTTGTTCGGGTACACCAGACGATATTGTGTCAAACCTTACAAAAAAGTAATAAGTTTGTGAAAGTTTACGAAATATTATTCAAGTCTCTTTCATATTATGCGCGAAAATAGAACAGAACAGTTTACGGTAAGTATTTCAGCAAATCTTTTACATAAGCCTTCCATAAAACCAGAGCAGAGTATACTGGAGTGCGGTTTTATTCATCTAATCCCTTTTTATAGAGCCATTTTACTTGATAACATAGGAAATGACTGATTAGAGGCGAAAGAAGGCACGATTTCTCCCTAGTAGCGACGGTGTCAGATTATAGTGATCGATTACCGAGACATCTACTTCATGAGCGACTTGGAATAACTATTGATAACACGGACGAAACTTTGTTTCCTCCAAAAGCCAAGCAAATGATAATAATAATGAATTTTATTCACCAATGAAGTTTAGTAACATTTAATACATACTATACAGAGTGAGAACCATGTAACGGATAATTATATTTTTTCCGTTATTAGCCATTTTCAGGAAAAACTCTAACTCTGAATCACGTCGATTTATGCTTTTGAAAAGACACCCTGTGACAAAAAATAATCCCCTTCCTTCACTCTCCTCAGCGTGACAGCCACCACCCTATTTTTTTTTCAATTAAATAGGCTGTCAAGTGATACCTAATTCCGAAGGGTATTCAATTGGCTATAAAGCCATGTCTGTATTTTTTTATTTTGTTTATGCGTCAAAAAATAGATATATTTGTATTTTTAGAATGCGAAATGATACTTTTGCGTTCGAGAATGGAAGGTAACCATTCAAGAACACAAAAGTATTTCGCATGCGAGATATAACCAATATTTTTTCGAAAACTGCATTAAAATCAATATGAGAGTTCATATATGAAAATTCTAAAATGATGTCCATCTAAAATTCATTTTTGTTTACCTTTGTAGACAGTCGAAATATCTGAAAAAAATAATATATTTTCATATTACCTTTGAATTGATTTTATTTAGGAATTTTTAAGGGTGGTTAATGAGGACAAAGACGTGATAATGGCTTACATTTCTATGACAAAATTAAAGATAAACCGAACTTGGGGTATTATGATGATTTCTCATTTTTACTTCACTTTCAGAGATATCACTGGTGGATCTTTTTCAAAAATGACCAGGTGTAATTTCTGTTTGAACAACACCCATGAATTTTGGCAACTGATATTTTTATAGAAAATTTTTCATATCAAACACTAAAGTATTGCAAAAGTTAAAGGAAATGAGGAAATGAACCTTTTCTATTAGATTTATTGAAACAAAACATCAACTAAACATGAAATCAGTAGGTATAGCTACCAAAATACTTTGTCACAAAATAAAAACAAAAATATTGTACGTCAATAAAATTAAAGCTGATTTTATTTTCATATCTTTCTTGGTTCTTCACCAACCACTGTTTTGCAGATCCTTCCACTGCTGCATTGGATGTTGAATAGTCATTACGGTCATTACAGCATCTACAAAATGTATGTCCTTTTTGTCAACTTTCATAATGGAACAAAAAGAGAACAGACGATTTTTCTCACAGTTGTGAATCAAGTATATACTGTCAAGTATACTGTCAAGAATATACTGTTGGCAATAATAGTTGTCTAGTTCATAGTTCATTATCATTGCAAGAATAGCTACTTTGAAAATGTTAGGTTAGGTATCACGCTAGCTATTGTATAAACCTTTAGATTTTTAATGAAAAATAAATACTTACAATTATATATACTTTAAACAGATAACTCACTTCACCACACACTTTTTCAATTTTCTAGCTCACAAACCATACAAAAAAAGGAAATGAAACGAACGACGGCAACAAAGTGACGAACGGAACAGCAAATGGCGACAGATAGTTAGTACTTAGTACCCTACTTTGTCTATTTCACTTTGCTTAGACTATGCGTACCTTTTTATTAATTTGATTGAGCGATTTCGGTTACATATTAGAGTCTAAGCTACTCGATAATTGATAATGCGTGAAATAGAATTGCTCCCAGTCTATATTTGTATAAATGAATCACTTCGACAAATGACAGTCGACCATTTACAATACTAACCTAAATATGAATTTATTATATATCTTTTTATTTCAGTGACAAGGACCATCGTTTGATAAACTGTTTGACAGAATAGTTATTTATGATACAAGTGTTAAAAGTGGCATTTTATTTTGTGAGTGGGGAATATTGCGAAACGAGCGTTAGCGAGTGGAGCAACCCCACGAGCAAAATAAAATCACTTTTAACAAATGTATCATACAAAATTTTTTGTTCAACAGTTACTGCTAGTAAGAAAAAAACAAAAAAAAAATAAGATCCATAAGGATTCGAACACACGATCTTTGGATTACAAGGCTGACTGACAGATACTTCAAATATAATAAACCCCAACGCACTTTATTTATGAATGTCATTATTTGTCAGTGATGAAGGACATTCTACAGTTGGACTAAATACTACTTCGTTTGTAACTTCAAAAGGAATTAGTATTATCAATTGCGCAAACGACCAAATACATGTGTGAACTTTTATAAACGATTCCTCTTGAGTAGGTGTTCTGATTATAATATCTGATTGAAGTGTTTCTATAAGAGAGATCTATATTACTGAGTATCCATCATCTCATCTGTCATTTTACTTTTAACACTAGTGTTAAAAGTACTTTTAACACTAGTGTTAAAAGTGATTTTGTGAAAACGTCAGTTTTTAGTTCATGTGTCAATGAATTAAAAACGTCATTTTTAATGTCAGTTGTACAAAAAATGTATTTAAAGTAAAGGAAAAAGGTTTAGAATGATCCTAACCTAACTTTCGGATCGTAAATGAAAAGTGCTTACAAATAGAAAGAAACTTTACGGGCACAAGCTAATATGAAGACAAAGAGTTTGGAAATCTTAAGTTTAATTTCTTTAGGAACAGGTGCCAACCTGAATAGAGAGATATTAAGGAAAGCAACTACTTTTACAGAGGAACAACTGTTTATAGCCAGGAGAAACAACTTGATTTTGACCATGTACAACAGTTTAATGATTTGGAAGAACTGAGGGAAAAACGCGGGAGAGGCGGGTTACAAAATGCGGAGCGGAATGTATTCGTTAGTTGGAATTGGTTTAGTTTTTGGTCCGATAAGAAACTCCAGTCGCGCTTCGGGTATAAAGTTAGTTGTCTGGCAGACTAACGTTAAAAATTTGTATATTTTTAGTTATCTGACAACCAAGGTCGCGTTGACGACTTGTATACTCTTAAGCCATATTGGAAGTGTAATTCTATTTGGAAACATGGTCGGCCATTAAAACTTGGGATGTAAAACAAACATTTAGGTGCAAAGGATTTCAAAGCCTCATTTTAGTTTTATTTAGTTCACGCTTGAATCGATATAAACATTAAAAATTGTTCATAAAAGTACATATTTTTTATTCTTGACATTTGAAATCTTCGCAACAGATTGAAAGCCCGCGTGTTATTTAGCATGAAACAATGGTATATTTGACAGTAAAATGTAATGCGTTGGCAATTTCTGTTTCGTAATCGTTATTTTTCGGTAATATTGAACATGAAATATTTCGATATTAACTTTCGGTAGTAGTTGTGAGAAAGTTTTTTCTTAGTGTCCATTTTGGCCATCAGTAATTATTTGGTTGATAAATCAACTATGTTCTGAACACCATAGAAAATAAACTGTAATTGCCGCTTGATAGGGCGCTGGTGTGCAGTTGTTCTTAAGTAAATTCAGCAACGTTTAGGAATCGACCAACTACTACCTACAGTTGCAGCAGAAACGTTGTAAAAACCCAAAAATGATTGACCAAATTGGTGTAAAACAGGGTTGTGACAACGTTGTGTTGACGTCGGCAACGCAACTTATGTTTGGTTGCACAACTTTTTCGAACACGTTACCGCAACGTTGAATTGCTACTTGGGCCTCTTTCGAAAATTTGATTGTCTCCTTGCAGATGTCTCTTGCTTCAACAAATTCCGATCTAGTCTCAGCGCCCTGATTTTTCTACCATCGACGGTATGCTGCCTGCTTGATGTTCCTCTTGACGTGTTAGGTATATATGATTTCATTCCCAGCATTATAATCTCAGAAATTGTCTCGGCGCATTGTTTTGGATCTCACATGGAAATACTGAGAAAATCATGCGAAAACCATCCCAGTCGGCTGAATTAAGTGCCATATAAGACGACATAGCCTTGAGCTGCTCGATGGTGTAGAAAAAGAGCAAATAGTGGAAATGAGGTTATGGTCGGAGTTCCCAAGTGGAGCAAAAACTTCTATGCTGTATGGATCAGGGATAGGCCTCTGCTTGACGAAATCTCTCATTATAACGACTTTAGCTGCTGGATGGTTTTGCTGGATAAAGTCTAATTTGAGTGATAAAAACTCAACTAAGTCACTATCATAGGATGGTTCATTAGGACATAAGTAAAGGCAGTGGAGGAATCAGGTCTGTTTGGTATCAGCTAGCTTGAACCACATCACGTCAAAGTCTTTCGGCTTCAAAGTCTCTTCTTGGTATAATAACTGCAGAGTATGCAGATTCGAAAACAATCCAAGCCAACTGTGGGGTATGAGCTCGACCCTCTACGCAGGATAAAATACTTTTTGAAACTGTCACCTGGTATCAGATGTGGTGATTAGGTACACAACGGTTCTAGTAGTAGAGTGCTTATTTTGAAATATTTTAGCGAAGTTTCGAAAAACGAACTGTCCGAAGTGATAACTTTGCATAATATTTTTTTGTGACGAATTTTTTAGGTTTCCGAAGAAACTCCTCAGGACCTTCTGAGAGCTTGTGCAAGCAAGAAAATATCCATGCTGGAATTTTAGCTCACGCCCTTAAGGTGGAGGAGCAAAAGCTCTACCATCACTGCCACCACGGCCTCCGACATGACTCTTCCAGTCACTGTCGAGAGTATATTTGCGCATGTGTAGTCGGCACACACACTCTAGTCAAAACAAGCTTCTGAAGGCTTATTCACGACGAAAGAAAGGGTTACATGCGGCGGTAAGACGAATAAAACTAGTTGAGGAACGTCAAAATAAATTAACGTTGTATTTTATAATTTGGAAGAAGTAGGGGACCATAGAACCGGAACAGATGGCGGTCAACGATATTGTAAGAAGAACTAAACTGGTATATCCAATGACATATTACGGCTGGACTCCGTTATAAACATTTCGATTTGCGGTCACATTCTAAGCACAATTTTTACTGCCGCTTGTTTCACGGAACAAGTTACCAGTCAACCCAAAAAGCGGCAAAGCTGAGTTTGTTTCTGCTCAATTATCTGCTTATATGCAATGTAGTAGATAATTGCTGCGAAGAATGTGACCCTGCAAGACCGCAGCTAACAGTTTAAATAACGCACTCTAGCCGTAATATGTCCTTGGGTATATCTATCGGAACCATTACAGTCAAAGCCAACTTAAAACAATTTATGCTGAGATATTATAATTTTGATGTTTTAAATATTATTGAACATTTCTTATTTCTTATTTCTTATTTCTTATTACGATACTATATTATTTTGATCAATTTCAGGTATCAACAAAAAATAAAAAAATTTCGAATTTTGTTACACATAAAAAATGGATTATGGTTAACATAATTGTTGGGCAATGTTTCGTCATACGCTTTTTTTATAAAGTGTTGAATATAGTGTGTCGTTTAATCAAAATTAATAAAACTTCCCTTAGATGGCGATGACTTCAAATCTAGATGTAGTTTCTACTGCTAAAAAACGTTTTCACATAACATTTTTTGATATTTTCCGAAATAACGCAATTAATTACTCTATGAACTTTTTCAATGCGCCTCGTTTATTACATATGTTTTGTTTTATTTTTTTGTTTCATGTTTAGGTTTTAAACTGGCACAAAGATTTATCAGGTATAATTTTTTGTCAAAAACACAATTTAGAAGTTTTCAGTATAGTGAATACATTGGAGAAAACCCTCTGTACAAAAGTAGTTGCTAGAACAAAATATATGAAATAATTTAAATATGATTTAAAAGGTATAACTACGGAAGCGTAGAAGGGCCATTATTTTTTTTTTCTCCCTAATTCCGAGTTGCAACTCGGAATTTAGTAATTTTCCGAGTTGCAACTCGGAATTTAGTAATTTTCCGAGTTGCAACTCGGAATTAGGGAGAAAAAAAAAAAATAATGGCCCTTCTACGCTTCCGTATATAACTCAATTCGATAGAAAAAAAATTCAATCTTATTTAAGAGAAATAAACATGGACTGTATTGCCAACGTTCATGTTTAGTACCTCATCACTGGATATATTACGGACTATAGTCCGTTGTACGCCGAATGCACATGATGGGCGTGCATATTTGCAAGGTTTCAGAATTTTAGTACAACAGAGTATTGTAGTTATACAGGGTGTAACATGAGTACGTTAAAATATTCAAGTGACGTATTCCTGAGACAATTTTAAGAAAAAAAGTGTATATAAACTTGTGTCCGGAAATGCTTCGTTTCGGACATACAGGGTGTTGAAATTAATTTTTTTTTTTCGCTTTTTGAAAATAACTTCTGCAAGAAATAATTATTTGCACGAAATTTGGTACCCGGGGTTTTTTTGGCGTGGGAAATCATAATTACGTATCAATTTTCATGGGCTATCATTATTCATTTCAAATTGCCCTAACATTTTTGACAGTAAACTTTTGGTACTTTTCATGAAAAAACCTCATTCCCACACCTTTTTCAAGTGAAAAAGGTACACTTCCTCAACAATGCTGGAGGTGATCGTTTTCGAAATATTTATAATTTTCTATATTGATGCATGTTACTTAGCTCCTAGGGCGCTAAGTGAAGTTGCTGAGAACATTACAAAAACTAAGTATGTGGTAGATCTCGTCAAAATAAACAAATTGTTGAAATTTTTCTCAGCAACTTAGCGCCCTAGGAGTAAATAACATGCATAGATATAAAAATTGCAAATATCCTGAAAAAGATCACCTCCAGCGTTGGTTAGTTAGGAAGTACACCTTTTTTAATTGGAAAAGGTGTGGGGATAAGATTTTTTCAAGAAAAGTACCAAAAGTTTACTGTGAAAAATGTTAGGGCAATTTGAAATAAATAGTGACAGCGTACGCAGCGCCCTCTAGATGTCACATGAAAAATAATACGAAATTATGATTTCCCACGTAAAAAAACCCCGGGTCCCAAATTTCGTGCAAATAACTTATTTTTTGCAAAAGTTATTTTTGAAAAGCGTAAAAAAAATCAATTTCAAGACCCTGTATCTGTATCCTGTATTTTAGTAGATAGAGGAAAGGTTGGTCACTAGATATATCGTCTTCCACAGCTGTAACAACCTTTTTGAATTTCCTAGAAGTTAGACGGAACAGTGACGTCATACAATTCAAAGACATATATACATCAACAGAAATCCAAATACTAAAGTTGAAAGCTATCTGTATGAGGGTCATAACAAATAAGGAACAAACGGGATGAGACCAGATATAGGTAATATAATTCTACCCAAAAAAGGCAAATGGCAGTAGGTGACCATTTAACAAAAAATACATTTTTACTGAGTACAAAAAGTCAGTAAGTCCTTGTCCTTGATATCCTTACGGAAATTGAGGCCCGGTTTCACTTCATTAGGCTGTTATTAAATGCATGAAGGCCCAGAAAATTTCATAAATTTCATAAATTTCGATTTTTGTTGGTTCAACGTTTCATCACTTACTGCCATTAGCCTTTTTTGGACAAAATCATACCGGTTGGCCAAGGCCGATAATAATAACATGCGTCCTCTTCCAGCACAGGCAATGCCTTTGGGTTTACTCCATGAGTGTTTATAATAATAATAATAATAATAATAATAATAATAATAAATGCTTTTATTGGTAGTAAAAAAAATATATACATACATAAATAATGAATCTTAAATAATAATAACTACCAAAAGGCAGAGTTAGCTCTTAGTTATTGCCCGTAGGCAACAAATAAGTGCTCTCTTCCACTCAACCTTATAAAGAAGTGTTATTATTATCTTTTTCCTGTTATGAATATCTCAGTCGGGCTTTGTATTCAGAGCTCCGATACTCCCGGATGGGGGGGGAGTGGTATCATAAACCCAAATAGTCCCTTCCCAAGCCCGTGAGCTGAGTAATTACTGGGTCGGAGAATCATGTACCTTGAGTAGATGCAATAAGCCAAGGATGACGGCCTTCTGCATTCACCCGGCTAAGATTTCTGCTATTTTATTATAATATTGTGATATTATTATAATTTTTTTTTTCGTCAAGAATATTCCAGTCAGGCCCTGTCTCCGGAGCACCAACACATCCGAAGGGCGCCCTGGTGTCATTTACCTAGATAGCCACTTCCAACGTCCGTTGGGTAAGCGATTACTGGGTCCGAGAATCATGTGCCCTGAGAAGACGGAGTGAACTAAGGATGATAGCCTTCTGCATTCGTCCGGCTAAGATTTCTGCCGCATCACGGCAAACCGGTATGATTTTTAGATTAGAGAGCGGCGTGTCCATCATTCCGATTCCACCAAGGACCCCTATGATCAGAAGCACCATTTCAACAGAATGGTTTGGGTGGAGCCTGCGGAGTTCAAAGAGTAAATCTCGATATTTAGTCCGTTTTTCCTCTACTTTTCAAACAATGTTCATTTTACCATAGGAGCAGAAGACTCTATGACGAATATCGGCCTATTATGATGATCGAGGACTACATCAGGCTTATTGGCTTGTATTTTCCTGAGGGTGGAAAATGAGTGATTTCAATAGATTCGGTACTTCTCATTCTCTACATAAGGCACCACCCTTGTCTCGTCTCTAGCGAAGGAGTGTCGTAGATGGTAGTACAACACTCGTAGTACCGCGTTATGCCTGTTGATATAGGCAGAGACCGCATAAGCTTGACACGTAGACAGCAAATGCAATATGGTCTCAGGCGCCCCACGACTCGCTCTGCATCTAGTGTCGAGGACCCCTATACCCATCACGCGACTACGGTAGATCAGGGTGTTGAAGACACCATCCTGGCAGGCCATTATAAATCCCTCGGTCTCCTACTTCAGCCCACTTGACCTGAGGAATGCGTAGATCTTCAATGTTCTTAAAGAAGATTCCATGCATTGGCTTATCTGTATGAAGCTGCAGGAGGACATCACTATCCGCAGCTTTATTCTGAGCTTTTAACTGAACGGGCTCCAACTCGGTGACAGAGTTTGGGTCAACCCGTTCAGTATCGGAAACGAGACCAAGTTCATCGGTTGACCATGCTGCTGCCTTGAAAATGAATTCACGGACCGTGCATCGAAGGGGATCTGAACTCCTGATAACTTAACAGGCTCCATCTAGTACCATTCTATTATGTAGACACTCCAAACTCAAAAGTCCATGGCCTCCCTGTTGTCTAGGAAAGTACAATGTTACGGACGATTTTGCTACGATGCAAGCTCCTATGAAGATGCATTATTACTATTATTATCATAACTATACTATCTCTGAGATTTATTCAGAACTGAACTACAACCTGCAATAGATAACCATTTAATAATAAATTATTGACAATCACTGATAAAAAAGGAGAGAAAAATTGAACCAGATAAGAAAAATAACCCAAAACAGAAAGAAGTGTCACCTCCACTTCAGAGAGTATAAAACCTTCCTATTATTAAAAATTTTTCAGTAGATCGTTCAATTTTGAAAGTTCTTGGTGTGGTCTACATAATCACTTGTTAATGCGATAAGTGGTCAGTTGTTAGTTTTTAAAATTCAGTAATTCAAGACGGGGGAAAATTCTTTCAGAGAACAAAATTCTATATGGCCACCCCTTATGATAATATACAATATATATTGAATCTATAGGTACCAGAATTGTTATGACCGTACTGTAGTATTTTGAACTCATCACTTTGAGAAAGAGAAAATAATTAGCTTTAAGATCGTGCGTTACGTTTAAAATTTAAGCAGTTCCCGATTGCATAATTCAAAAGCTAATGGAAAATGAATGTGGACGTTCAAGATCTTGAAATACGAACGGATTTTTTAAGTGTCACTCGAAAAACACTCACAGCTTTATTAGCTTTCCAGGCGTCCATAAAAAACACTGTCACAATGTTTTTCTCCGAGAAAATGAAAATCGAGGAACAAGCTCCAACAAAGAATTGAATTCCATTTTATTCACGCAGTTAAAAATATTCTTTTGAGAAAAAAAAAAAGAGGGAACATTTTTACTGTTACACTCTCATACCATTGCTAAAAAAATGTTTGGTATTAAGATTTATCAAGCACTAACCCTGCGTGTATACAACCGTGATAACCTAAGATGCACTGATGTGGAACATGCATTCCAAAACCGGTTTGTAGTTGGTTGTTAGTTTGAATCAGGCGAACTCAATTTGGGAATTGTCTGGTTTGCCATATGTATACCAATATAACTAGTTTGTTCTAGATCTCAATAATTCGCTAACTTTGTCAAGAAAAGTCTTTTTTCTACCTCAGTGCATAAACGAAGTGTTCACGCACTAATAACAGCGTGTAAAGTAACACTTTTGCACACAAGTGCGTGAAAAAGTCACCTATGCGTAAAATTGTCAACAATGCGTAAAGAAAATTTTTACACGCTGTTCATACATTTATGCATTTATGAAAAATACAGTATTTTAAGTCGGAAGTCATCATTGGGTAATATGACGACAATTCATAACATAAAACATTTAAATTAATGATACAACTGCTACAATAAATGTCGAAGAAAAAACTTTGTATGGTACACTTTCGTAACGGGGTTTTTTGGACTCGCGTGTTTCTTGAACTCGGCTGCGTCTCATTCAACAAACTTGTGTTTCTTGAACTCGGCCGCGCCCCATTCAACAAACTTCACGCTCATACAAAAAAGTTCTACTTTACGAACTTGTATCATAAATAGCCATTATTCTGTTGGGTTGGTGAAAATAAGACTGTGAATATTATGACTTTTCCAATTACCTATATTTAATTATTTACTGCCACATATGTTTGTTCACAGTCAACAACGGAAATACATACAGTGAGGACCATAAATCCGTCGTCCCCTCCGTAACTTCTTTTTCCTACGAGCGTGCGGAAAAGTAACTTTTCCGCACGATTTTTCATTTTGAAAGTTGTACTTTTCCGTACGATTTAAAATCGTGCTGAAAAGTTACTTTTCCGCACGATTTTTACTTTTCCGTACGATTTTTACTTTTCCGCACGATTTTTGTATTGTTAAAAATGAGGATATTTAGGACTAACTAAATAATCTATGAAACTATTCTGTCATATTAGTCATTTTGTAGCATTATTTTAAAAACTTGTTTTATAAAAACCTTGTTTTTTCATAAATAAGATGAACAAAAACACTCGTAGGAAAAATATTGTACCTAACTCTTACGGAAAATGTCTTTTCCGCCCTTAACGGCTTGCCCGAACTCCGCTCCGCGTCGTTCGTGCAACTGCCGTCGCGTGCGGAAAAGTACTACTTTCCGCACTTGTTAGGTAAATAACTATTTACATACTACAAAAGAAATGTTGAAAACATAAGTTGTAGGGTTTTATTCAATCTCTTTAATGGTTTAAGTTTCATTTATACATATTATCTCAAAAAAGCGCAGTGACTTAAAAGTTAATTTCTCTACGACTATTGTATTCTGCATTGATTACATGTGTATGATTCGTTGAAGAATGAAGATGACACCGTGGATCCTAACTCATTATTCAACGAAAAGAGACCAATCACAGATTCAGAATTTTGAGGATCCACGGTAACTGAGAGGTTTAGACCAATGACAAAACAGCAAATATACCTAACAAATGTCTCATTGCTTCATTGGACTTGTCACGGCTTGGCATCCGCAAATGTCAGATTGACTGTTTTATTTCTTAGTGTCAACTTTAGTTCCTGATGAAATCTGCTTGCAACAAAGGTAAGTCAAATAATATTTACTTGAACATTCAACACTATCTCAGTTTTTGGTCCGACAGAGTTACTTTAGTCATATGTCATGCTCAAATTTTGTAAGTACCTGTGTGGTCCAGTGGTACGGACCCGCGGTAGAAAGAAGGGTAGCTATGAAAGTGTGAGTTGGAATTCCACTGCTGGAAGTCGGAAGTTTTTTTTTTTTATTTTTCCCCTCAATCATTTAGGTATTCTTCCTTACATTGCTTTGTAATTTATACTACTTTTTGGTATTTTGGTAATATGGTAATATAAGTACCACAAACTGAGATTTCATCATAAATTTATAAATTTTCGAATAGTCGTAGAGAAAGTATAGTCTTCTATTCGCGTATAATGAATCTTGAATGCTCAAGAATAATAGCTATCATTATACGTTCGTTGGAGAATATAGAAGTTTGATGCTGTTATCCAAAAACTACGAGGATATCGCCTATTATTTCATTCATGAGCTCAATGAGTGTGAGAGAGAATGTATTGGCCCGCCAGAAAATATTCATCTCCTCTTTCCCACTCATTGGGCTTATGGATAAAATAATAGGGGATATCTCCGTCGTCTTTTGAGATAACAGCATCAAACTTGGTATTGTTGGATTTCTTCCTAACCGATCATGTAATGATATACAGGGTGTGCTATTTGAAAAAATAAACTTCTAAGTCACTGAGCTTTTTTAAAACATTCTGTATAACTGAAACTTACACCATTAAATAGATTGAATGAAACCCTACAACTTACGTATTAAAAATTTTTTTGAAGGAGTGGGGGGACTTTTGGTCCTCACTAAATAGTAGCCAATGTTTTCTTTTTCGAATATAGAATTATTGGTCCATAAGTTCATTCATTGAAATTAATGATATAAAAAATTAACTCGGTCATAGAGAAAATGCCTCGAAAGCGGTGAAAACGGACTCATGAAAAACAAAACATACTTACCTATTGACGTGCAGATATGCACGACTTCCCGCAGGGCCCAACTAAATAATGGAAACAATCTTGAGATGTCAAGATAGCAAGGGACAATGTTGCTATGGAAAACAATGAATATTTCATAGACATAAATCATTTGAGGGTGTTCGCAAAGTTTTTAATTCCAATAAATTCTATGTTACATTTTGTGAATTCACCAATTGTAATGAATTTATTTTGAATGTTGAGTGGATTTCTGGAAGTATTATCTGAGGAAGTTTCAATTAATCGTTCATTGAATGAGTTAATGCGAAGTATTAAAGCATTTCATTCCTAAATATAATAGATATTTATGTTATAAGGATCAAAATGACGATCATTATGGTGGTAGCGAGGCGATAGCCGAGCTCGTTAACATGGTGTGTACCATAGCATCATGCTAGACATTCAAAAACTTCACATTTGAATTTCATTATGGTACTTACTAGGACTTGTTGAACATTATGATCCTTGGCCCATAATGAACTTTATAATGTCACTCAAATATTTTGGCATAACGGTGTCATTATGACATGCCAGCAGATAAACACATGAATTTAATTACAATACAATGTTGACATTTTTTATTAGTTACACTCCTAAATACATATCAAACAAAAAAGTTTTTTTCTGAAAAAACATCTCAGAAGCACAGCAATACAGCAGACGGTTTCCGGACCAGTCACAAACTGACTGGACCTTGACCTGGAGAAATTCGAAAAAGCTATTTGTATTGCTAGGGAGGAAAGTGCCACTCCCGCAGGATGTAGTTTACTGCCCGACGGAAAAGGCACTTTACTCCGTTACAATACATATGATTTTTCCTCCTACCCACTTAATGAACCTTTTTTTGTAAATTTAAGTACAACTATTTTTTTTTTCAAGAGCGTTATTTTACTGTTTTCCTATTAGTGTTGAATTATTGGACATTTACATACCTAATACATTTCGGATTGCTATTGAGTGATTTTCTCTTAAGTAATGTTATGTGCCTATTTGTATGAAGTGTCGATAATTTTTTTTCTAAGAGCAGCGCTTGTAGAACAAATAATGTGTGTATTTCGAACACAAAGTGTTATTCTCGTTCTCCAAAGATTAATCTATTTGTCGAGCGACAATCAATCACTTTGCGCCCTAAATACACAAACAGCTATTAAAGAACTAAAGTAGAAATATTCATGTTTGATTTTAACCAGAATACAGGATACATAAGATGTTCTAGAAATTACGGAAACAATTTTATTATAACAGATTCACAAGTTTCATCGTTTACAACTTACTTGAAATGAGAGGAAGAAAAAGTACTTTCCTGCCTAGGAAGGAAAAGTATGAGTTTCCTTCCTGGTTTGAGGGAGGAAAGTGTGTACTTTGTATAGGGGTAGGAGGAAAAAGTTGTTTTGTATCAGATATTCACCTCATACTTTTCACTTCGTAGGAATATGTGAAGAGAAAGGTATTTCGACGCTTCATTTAGTTGATATTTCACGGCATGTTTTTTTGAAATTTTTTTTTTGCGAAATTTGCATTAATGTATTCTTCCTGGAGTCTGTGCTACCAAGAAATGCTTGCTGCTCTTCATTTGTTAGGAAATATTAAACAGGGGATTGTCATTCATTCAGAAGTGACAGAACGACTTTGGTGATGTCAAACTTATCCTAGTACTGATAACAGACAAAAGGTGAATTCATGAAACTTATAATTACATTATCACTACATTTACACTATTTTAACATTATAAAAGATGAGTACTTGAGAATCAATGCATCTATTATATAAGTAAATTAGTACATTTACATTATATTACAACCAGTAGAAGTTGGCCAACCTTTAACTTTTCATTATAAATTCTTAGTGGAAATTCATTTGCGCAAGACCGTTCAACTGTCAACTGTGTCAACGTCGAACGTCAAAGTTATGAATATTTTTGGGTTTTATTTTTGATTAGACTAGTGTACATCTTTGTTTGATCGGTGGAAAAGGAGAAATACAATGGATCAGGGTGCCTTTATAGAATTGGTTCGGTAATATAGTCATCTATATGATAAAATTCACCCCGATTTTTAAAATAAAATTTGCAGGGAGAATGCTTGGAAAATGATAGGTGAACTAACCCAGATAACACATGGACATCCAGTGGATATCCAGTGGACATCTGTTATGGACATACGGGATGTACTATGGACGACCAGTTTATATCCAAAATATATTCCATGGACGTCCTATGGATGTTCGTTGGGTACCAACCTGTACATCCACAAGATATCCTTCGAGGATATCCATAAGATATCCCAAGAGTATATCTATGAGATATCCCAAGAGAATATCCATAAGATATCCTTCGTGGATATCCATACGATATGCTTCAAGGATATCCATAAGATATTCCAAGAGTATATCCATGAGATATTCTTCGTAGATATCCATATGAGATATCCATAAAATATATCAATAACGTATCCCATATGATACATGGCAGTCCAATGGATATCCAGTTTATATCCAAAGGATATACTATAGACGTCCAATGTATGTTTAGGAGGTACCAACGTGTACTTACATAAGATATCCTTCCATGATATCCATAAAATATTTTTGGGGTATATCCATGAGATATCCTTCATGGATATCCATACGATATGCTCCAAGGATATCCATAAGATATCCCTTAAATATATAGATGATGTATCTCAGATGATACCAGAATAACATAGTTTTGAATGACCAGGTGGACCTGTACAATTCTCCAATAATTACCTATCTCATTGGTAGCAACCCAACGACTCCCAGATGATTACAATTCATAGAATTAATTGTTATCATTTAGTATTGTAATCGATAGTTTGTGCCTTGTTCTCTTCAATATTCAAATTCCATCTAATACCTGTTTATATTTTGTAAGGAATAAACAAAACAAATTTCCTCATAGACAAGTTCTTCGGAACTTTTTTGAGTATCTCCTTTGTTTATTGTACATTGACCCGTTGATCTGAACTGCATTGTAATTCTAAATTGGTGAATAAACATTATTATTATTATTGTTATATAGTATTTAAGATGATGTTCCGGAGAAAAGCTAGGTTATAACTTGGTCCGAGGATAACACTGTGTGTGTTGTATTTGTTACATTTTTTTTCTTATAAATTGGAAGTTTTTATTTCACTTCTTCTCATAAATTATTATCAGTATTATTTTGAAACCTTAAGATATCTTCCAAGGATATCCATAATGTATCCAAACTTAGATTCGGTATCTATTATATAATAGTTTAAAACATAATTATATACCATTTTTTCTTTAGTTCAGTAAAATAGAAAGGAGCTATTTATGATTTTTTTTAATGAAATAACAAAATCAATATATTCATCGAATTAGAAAAACTACATAAAACAATAAACAAACACATGTTTGGAATAAATTAAGACAACGACACAGAGTATTCTATGAAAACAAAACATGAAGTGAACACATCAGAAAATACAAAAAGAAAAACATCGTTCGGAAAAAATGGAATCATATGATAAAAAATTAGATAATGAATTCAAGGTCAGAGTAAAAAACTATTTATATCTTCGATTTCATTCTCATGCTGCAGCATATCATTTTTCTTTAAGTTTGACAAATGCCTTTCTTTGGCTCATCTCATTCAAGTTTTAATGGCTTCCTCAGCAGTTTTCCTATTATCCTCTAATTTACTGAGGACGGCTGCTTCTAAAAAAATTCATGAACAACTCATTCTAGGGTATTTTTGCAATCACAGTACATACAATCACATTCTTTCAATAATAGTATAACTATAATTAGTATGCTTATTATTGGTATTTCTCACATGATTATGGAAAATGTTTTTTGTGAACTGACTGGAGAAATTATACGTAGAGACAAAGTTGAGATGACCGCATAGATAAATGCTGCACCAAACCCTTCACAATTTTATGGAAAAATGAGAGGCCTGTCGCCTGAAATGACATATACAGTATCGGTTTTCATCTGGGGTATGGTGGTTTTATAAGAGCGTAAAGAATAGCTTATTGCTATAATGTTGGGAGAGCATTACAATTTCTCCTATACTAGCTCAAGGAAGGGATATCGACTGAGCTGTTAGTTCAACGAGCGAGGTGACAGGAGAGGCGCGCAGTAGTACGTCTCTCTTATTTATATGGTATTATCATTGCGTTCCTTGTTGCTCGCGTAGATTTCTGTCTATACCCCAGATGAAAAGTTTCCGACATTGTATGCATTTATATTACTCCGCGCTAATTTGCAACTAAGATTAGAAGAAAAGTTGAGCAACTATCGTATATTCGTACTTCAACTGCCCGCGATCAATCCAAAGGTAATTAATTCCTCATGAAAAGGTTTCAAAATATGTAATGAAGATGTGAGAGATATATGAGTGATATTATGTTCTAAAGCCCATTCTCCCAACTGCAACCCCAAATGTTTATAATTATTACTAGAATCTTTTGTTTCAACAAAATCTCTAGTATTTTTTGAATCGAAATTAAAATCAGATTCATTGTCTGACGAGTCAAACTCGTTAGAATTTCGCTCGGATTCTGTAGCGGAAGCTGAATTATCACAATTATTTCCGAGGTACATTTCAGTATCAAGGATGAATGGTGTTGAGGGTAAGATGGGACAGACGTCATCAGAGCTATCAAAACCTTTTTCAGCTAATCGCCCCAATTCCATCCTGGTTTTTTTGTAAATTCATATCTCTACATGAGCATGATTGTTTTGAATGCAAATGATTGAAATACACAGTAACTTACCTCTTTCTTCAAGGTTTATCTTCAAAAATGATGAACTGGCAATGAATTTGACACAAATAATAAAAATGCAAAACACAATAACATCAACACGCAACTACGCAACACCAGAAATAAAACCGGATCTATTCCATTTCTTTTTCAAAAAACATTGACGTTTCGGAGACTATATTATATGGTATTCGTTATCAAAACTTGTAGAAAAGTCTGTTTTAATTTGGTTTGAAAATAATAAGATCTCTTTGACAAAGTCAAATGAAATCTGCCAAGAGAGTTTTTCGCGATGACATTTGCTATGTTGATACATAGGGTGTCCGGTATCAATTGCCATACTGTTATTCTTGCTTCTTCCCTGATGAATGCTCAACAAGTTGTGAGTTCATCTTGTTCGTGCAGTGGAAGTTCTATATAGGTTGAACATCAAGAACATTGACCGGCGTGCGCCAGGAAAAACATAAAAATTACTGGTTCAAGAATATGGAACACATTCTCCCATCTGATATACGGTGTGTCTCACTTTTCAAGGAAACGCCTCTGTAACTTCCGTAATTAAACGTAGAATTCTTAATTTTGTATATATACCTCAAACATGCATAAAAGCTTCGGATATCTTATGGCCTTCCATAGGACATCTGCTGAAGGATCTCCATTTCAAATACATCGACGGATATCAGATTTTTTTCAAAAATTCGATCTATATGTACGAGCATGAAAGTAACGCAGAAATTGGCAATTTACCTATCATTCTATCAATTTGAACTTTTCAATATATGCTTCGGATATATTATGGCCATCCATAGGACATCCACTGAAGGATATCCATTTCAAATCCATCGATGGATATCCATTTTAAATCCAGCAGAATAAATCAGATTTTTTCAAAAAATCCAATCTATGGGTACTAGCGTGAAGAAACTCAATTTATCAAACAATCTTTCAATTTCAACTCTTCTATACGTGCTTTGGATACCTTATGGCCGTCCACAGAACATCTTCAGAAGGATATCCATTTCAAATCCATCGATGAATATCTTATGGATATCAATTTTAAATCCATCATAACAAATAAAGTTTTTTCAAAAAATTCAATCTATATGCACGAGCGTGAAATTAACTCAGAAATTGACAATTTATCAATCAATCATTCAAATTGAACTTTTCTATATATACCTTGAATATCTTATGGCTGTCCATAGGACATCTGAAGGATATCTATTCGAAATCCATCGATGGATATCTTATGGATATCCATTTCAAATCCAGCAGAACAAATTAGATTTTTTTTTCAACACATTTAATATATATGTATATACACGAGCTTGAGAGTAATGCAGTAATATCGACCAATAACCAATAAAACATTTTATTTGAACTTTTTTATATATGCTTCGGATATCTTATGGCCATCCATAGGACATCTGCTGAAGAACATCCATTTCAAATCCATTGACGGATATCTTATGGATATCCATTTCAAATCCCGCTGAACAAATCAGATTTTTTCAAAAATTCAATCTATATGTGAGAGCATGAAAGTAATGCAGAAATTGATAGTTTACTTATCATTCTTTCAGTTCGAAATTTTCAAAATATGCTTCGGATATCTGATGGCCATCCATAAGACATCTGCTGAAGCATATCCATTTCAAATCCATCGACGGATATCTTATGGATATCCATTTTAAATCCAGCAGATCAAATCAGAATTTTTCAAAAAATTATAAATATACACGAACATGAGAGTAACGCAGGAATTGACAATTAACCAATAACATATTTAATTTGAACTTTTTGATGTATGCTTTGGATATCTTATTCATCCATAGGACATCTACTGAAGGATATCCATGGACGGATATCTTATGAATATCCATTTCAAATCCAAAACGAATTATATTTTCTAAAAAGTTAATTCCAAATTTACAAGCATGAAAAAAACTCAAACTGACACTTTCAAATCCGGCGTCGGATATCGGATATCAATGTGAATTTTTTTAAAATGCAACCTGAATATACGAACATGAAAAAATTTCAGGAATTGATAGTATGAACATCGATCTTTCAATTCAAACATTACTCTATATGCTTCGGGTATCTCATCAATTTCAAAGCCATCGACGGATATTTCAAATCCAGTAGGAAAACGAAAAACGATATTTTCAAAAAACTCAATCCATTTGTACGAGAATGAGAGAAAATCGAGAATCGAAACTATTAAAATCAATCTTGCAATTCAAACTTTCCAATATTTGCTTTGGACATCTTATGGTCATCTATAGGACATCTTCTGAAGGATATCCATTCTAAATCAGTCAACGGATATCTTATGGATATCCATTTCAAGTCCAGTCGGAAAACGAAAATTAAGAGTAGTCATCAAGTGCTTCAATTCGTGCAAGAGTATAGAAGAAACTCCGAAATTGATAATATCAAAATCTGCCTTGCAATTTAATCACATTCATTATTACTGCGGATATCTTAAGTATATCCATAGGATATCTGCTGAAGGATATCCATTTCGAATACTTTGTTGGATATCCCATATATATCCATTTCAGATCCAAGGATATCCCGACCTGAATTGGACATAAAATGGATATCCATAGGATATCCTGTGTTATCTGGGAATGGAATATTCAAATAAGAAACAGTGTTTATTTCTCTTTATCTGTTTCTGGGCTGCCAAGAGATTCCAATTGCACATGCTCAATTATTAAAATTGAGATTTCTTCCATGATCAAATTATAATTATAATGTAATGATAATGTAGTGTTAATATAATTATAATTTATAATTTATGTATCCACCTTAAAACTTCCAAACCTCGAAACATATATCTGCAGGTGGCTATAATCGGCCAAATGTTAAATTAAAAAAGCACTCACAATTGGTTCTTCCTGGGGGGAAGTTGCAGAAATATCTATCACATGCATTCCACTGTTCGTTGTGGTATAAGCCAGGGTCATAGTGTTTTGTCAGATATTTGCACTGGGTAGGAATGTGCGAGAGAATTGTATTCCTACTCCGTCGAAATTATTTTATCAGATGATGAGTTTGAAATGTTTTCCATTTAGCAAAGAAATTAGTGCATCGGTTTATTAGTTGCCTATAAATCTCAAGACCGGAAGTTCGATTTCTAACTCAGTATCACTTCTTTTTTATGCCACTCTAATGTGGTAGCTATGAAAACGCTCGTGGGAAATATTTAACTTTTACTCATGTTGCAACTTATCTCAATCTTGTATCATTAGCAAAATGTTTGCAAGATAAAGACGATTTATTATTAGTTCAATTTTTATCAATAACGTTAAATATTTCAAATAAGATATATTCATATTTCAGCTCCTCGACAAATTGGATTCCAAATAAATTGTGTAATTTGATACGATTTCACATTGCTGGGTCGTTCTGAAACAAATTATTTCAGCAAATATTAACATTACATCGTTCGTTACGGAAAGAACTCAAAATTGAATATGGAGTTTCACGATTATTTTCTCGGCGATGCGACCTTTTATTAAATAAACGGGCAGACACGACGGAAGCATATATTTTTGTGAATCGTAAAATGAGATGAGACAAAAATTGTAGAACAGAAAGAATACAAGAAAGTATGCATATCACAAAAATGAAAGTAATTCGTGAACGATAAAAGAAAGAACGTTTCCATACAAAATTGTACTTAAACTATAGTGATGGTTCAATCAAATAATTTTATTCATTTGTCTAATGGATTTTAGTTTGACACACTGATGTAATTGCTGAATTCAGGACGGTACCCTCTAATGATTTCCTGGAATGGAAAACCTCTGTCCATCGATAAGCATAAATCTTCATTGTAGTCTTCCTAGCAGTGACACTTACTCGTCTTTCTCCTCCAAATAACAGTATATACAATTCCATTCATTCATGTTTTGTGAATATTCAATTTTTGTGGAAAGAACTGAATCAGAAAAAGCTTTCGTAGTATTGCCATTCAAAATAGGAACTTTTTCTGTATTTGTAGTGATAAGATAAGTTTGCTATGATTCATGTCATGTAACAGATCGATATGATTGAAAGTTTGATTTTGTGGAGGAAATCCAGTTCTTGACATGATTTTTTGGGTTTATGACCTCCCACAATCTGAAAATGAAAAAAATGTTTTAATCCAAAGAAATCTGTACAAGTGTAGAAGGGCAAATTAATTAATTTGCCCGATAAGTTACTGCGTTCACAAGACTGCTGTCTTGAAAGAAATTAATTTTTGTCAGTAACGTACCCTACACTGAATTTGCCTATCTGAAAAAATGAGCTCGAATTAACAAAGAATACTTTGTTTTTTTAAAAACTGTTGACGTTTCGGAGGCTATATCTGCCTCCGTTATCAAAACTTCTTGGAAAGCCGCTGAAGAAACTGAATTTGAATTGCGATTTTGGTAATAAGACCTTTCTTTGACAGAGTCAAATGAAATCTGTCATACATTCTTTTGATTGACATTTGGTATCTTGATACATAGGGTGTTCGGTATCAATCAATCACCATTCTATTAGTTCTTATTTCATCTCTGAGGAGGGGTAACCAGGTGCGGTCCATTTCGATGGAATTGGTTGAGAAGCAGTTGTTCGATAAAAGAATGCACGCAGTTTCCTTCAACTTTCTTTTTTCTTGATTTGATTCTCTCAATAAAATTTTGGTATTATTCCATTCCATCATATGATCGCCATCAGATGTTAGAATATGTTCGGATATTTTCGAACCAGTTATTTTTCGATTTCTGATGTAACTTTTATGTTCTTCTTGGCGCACAATCAATGGTCTTGATGTTTCGCCTATATAACTCTTACCACACGAACAAGGTATGTTGTAAACACAATTTTTTGAACATTCACCAGCGTTTTTTGGTTTTGTATGTGTGGGTATTGATCTCAATGTATTGGTTGTTTTAAATGTTGTTCTTACATCATACCTATGGCCAATCCGTTTTATCTTTTCAGACAGTCCAGGGACATAAGGTATAATATTGTTTGTTGGATGTGTATGGAGATGTCGCATGTCTGTGTGTTGTGTTGTTCGATTGTAAAGTGTAGTACTATTTTCAATTTCATTAATGGTTTTTTCCACGAATTCATTTGGATAAGCATTTTCCCTGAGAACGGACTTTATAAAATTCAATTCTTCTTTCAGATTTTGTGTTGAATTGCAAACCACTTGTGCCCTGTTGTAAAGACAGTTGACAATTCCCTTTTTCACGCTGGTGTGGTGATTTGAGTTATAATGGAGATATCTATTGGTATGTGTTTTCTTTCTATAAACAGTTGTGTTAACTCGAGATGTTGATTTTTTTATCAAAACATCTAAGAAAGGAAGTTCATCATCATTTTCTGTTTCTAATGTGAATGTTATTGTTGGTTCTTGTTTATTAATGTAATCTAAGAACACTTTCAGGTCATCTCTACTCTGATTCCAAACAGCAAACACATCATCAACATGTCTCCACCATACTCTGGTTCCATTCTGGTACGTTTCAACGAAAAATTCTTCAAAATATTCCATGAATATATTACTCAAAATGGGTGATAATGGAGAACCCATTGCCATACCAAATTCTTATTGATAAAATTCATCTTTAAATTGGAAATACGTTTTTTCAGTACAGAGTTTAATGAGTTCAATAATAGAATCGACATTCAATTTTGTTCTATTATTCAATGATATGTCTCTTCCAAGAAGTTTTGATAACGGAGGCAGATATAGCCTCCGAAACGTCAACAGTTTTCAAAAAAAGAGAAGTATTCTTTGTTAATTCGATCTCATTTTTTCAGATAGGCAAATTCAGTGTAGGGTACGTTACTGACGAAAATTAATTTCTTTCAAGACAGCAGTCTTGTGAACGCAGTAACTTATCGGGCAAATTAATTAATTTTCCCTTCTACACTTGTACAGATTTCTTTGGATTAAACATTTTTTTTCATTTTCAGATTGTGGAAGGTCATAAACCCAAAAAATCATGTCAAGATCGATATGGTAAGTTGGTCAATATGGTCAATATGGTTGGTCAGTTAACATACGATAGCCGAGCTTCAAACTTCGAAGAACCTGTTTTATTCTGTACAAGAGTCAAGAAGTGATAGTGGAATAATCAGTGAGTACTTTTTGTACAACAACTGAATTACAGCTTGGCGAATCTAGCAAGGCATGTAGATAAACGTATAAGATGAGCGAATTAAAACGAGAAAGTGTTTGGATTATAAAGAGGGTAGTATACATTGTATATTCAGTTAGAATGTACACTGATAAAAAGGATTTTCTGCATCAATGCATAATTGCATTGATTCAAGTCGATTGTATTCTTGAACAGGTCCAACCAAATATTAGTTTGATTTTTTGACTGAATCCTCTTGACCACTTGAAAGGAAACTGTTTTGAGACATATTAACACTTTATTCACTGAATAATGGGAGTTGTTTGGTGCAAGAATATTTCAACTTCAATAACGAACAATATCCTTCTTCATAATGCAATACATTTTTGATTCAAGATTATCCGCATTTGAAGGTTCAGTACAAATGTGCACTTGATTATAAAAATATGCCATGGAAGCCATGTTCATACGGTACAGTTCAACAAACAACAATAATTGAGGTACGATGGTTATATATGAGAATAGTTTTGTAATATTTTAATTTCAGAAACTATATAATAAACGTAGGTACCTATTCGGTGACGCATAGAAATGCGATCGAATATAGAAACGACAAAGTCATTCGCCATTATCACACACCTGTTGAAAACCAAAATATCTTCAACCAACTTTCACATCTGGTCCATAAATGACCTAAATTCAAATCGTGCAGAAATAATTGCACCTCCGTATTACACTTCTGTATTTGCACATAACCACTGTGACAAATACAAAACTAACAACTTAAATTATGATTCAAACACAACCCCAAAACCAAACGTGGGTAACAGCAAACAGGATAGAGGTTTCGCGTGCACCCGCTAGAGTGAAGCTCATTGGTTGACTGTGCCACGTGCTGCTAACTCCTGACCTTCGCCAAGAAATTATGTTCTTGAGCCAAAGCATTTTTCATAAGTAGGTATTCTCTAGGGTAAAGAGTTGGAATGTATTAATTCAAACAAATTCATTTCAAGAGAATTTATGTGAAGAAGCAAACAGTTCAATAAGTTCGAAATAAGGGTACTTATATTCATCAATTAGAAATAATTATTCTTTTCAAGATTATTCTGCTCAAGAGGATATTTATATTTGATTGAAGACGTCCTTTTTATCAGTGTATACTGAGCTCTTCTGCTACCGCGCATCGATAGGCGTGCCGATTTCAGATGCCTTGCTAGATTTGCCAAGCTGTGTAATGTGGTGAATATCGTAGTAGATATAAATATATTGCGACCAAGTTTCAAGTTCTGTTTTTGAATTGAAACATGACGGATGAATGAACGAAAATATTCGGCTATGAGGTACAAACTCTACTCGAAACTGGTCTTAGGATTACCGAGTGTCAACGCGTGGAAAAAAATGAATATATTGCATTTTCGCCAGCCGATTGAAAATGTTATAAAAATACATACATTTTCATGCGAAACTGTTCTCAGTTGTGGCTGAAGTACGGTGAAATGCTCTGAAAACACAAGGAAATCCTATGTATCTATGTGCATGAGCAATTAGGTTCAGAATTATAGCATTATCGAGTTCCAGACGAGTGGGACGGCCGCAGCACAGCGTAGTCGTATATACTATCGCTGTTGTCTGTGCGCTATTCTGACCCATATTGGCAAATGTACCTTACGGTGAAGCGATCTCATACCGTAGGGAAATGCTTTGTATCCCTTTACATGCGCAATAAAGCCAGGCTAGCGCACCGACAACAGCTATAATACAGTATCGGAAAGTTTTCATCGGGGGTATACTGGTTTCATACGAGCGTAAAGAATAGCTTGCTATTATGTTGAGAGAGCATTACAATTTCTCCTCGACTCGCTCGAGGAAGGGATATCGAAGTGGCTGTTAATTCGTCGGACGAGGTAGTAGGGGAAGCGTACAGTAGTGCGTCTCTCTTATTTATGTGGTATTATCATATCATTGCGTTCCTTGTTGCTCGCATAGATTTGTCTATACCCCTGATGAAAACCTTCCGATACTGTATACTACTGTACGGGGATCTCAGAAGTGCAATTTTCAAAGTGATTGCTCACGTACATAGATACATAGAACTTCACCGTATGGTATATAAATAAGTAGTTTTTTCTGTTAAATATTGCAACAGTATAAAAAAAAAATTCCTTTTTGTCGTGAGATTTTTCAATTTTTGAAAAAATCATATTTTTCAATTTTCCTTTTTCAACATGAAAACCTTTCAAGAGGACAAATCGAATGATGGAAAATAACGCCAGCCGCAGATATTACACATATGCGATTTCATGATTTTTCATATTAAAAAAAAAATCAAAATATTTTTCTAAGTAGGTATCTACCGTGCCTAGCTGTCCTTGAATAGATCCCAAGAGTTCTTGGGTAATGTTAACGCAGTTATATTAATAACAATATCGTTTTTATTAGTGCATCAGGTTCTATTGAAATAAGAAGAATCAAAACACTGACCACTATTACAGATACCTGTAGGTATAATATTCCTAGAATAGCAGCATTTTATGTCAAGTCGGTAATGTAATGTGCATTTTCGGTACTTAATTCCTTCAACACCGACAAAAGGAGGAATATTCGAATAAATCTTTCATGTATTCATGTATTTTCAATGAAACCAAAATTCTTGTTATTTTGCTTTGCAGTTCATAATATTCGGCATCACTAAACAGCAATGTATTTGCCGCCAAACCAGCGATCACGTGAAATCGATTTTCAGGTTTTCGGAGATGCACAAACTTTTCCCAAGAATATTTTTTCCAATACTCTAATAATAAACTGTTTTCCCATATGGTACATACTTTTTGGCGGTCACTGTATAAACTAACATTACACGTACTGTCAATTTTTGCTTACCAGAAAGAGTTATTTCAATGGCGTGGAGAAAAGACATTATAAAAAGGGAACAAATTAATACTCCGCTAAATAATTTCTACGCTCTATACGATTATTTGATTAAAATACGCAATTATAAGATATTTTATTATATTTATGGTAAAAGGAATAAAAGCTCGATAAAAGGAATAAACACTCGATAAAAGGAATAGACGCACGATAAAAAAAAGGAACTCATCATAAAAACCGCGAGCGAAAAACTAATATACGCTATTACGAATTTTATTCCTATCATTTTGGATCGCACGGTATTATATTCCATTATTCCATTTCCATATTCTTCTAGAAATTGAATTAGAGGGATTCGATTTTCTTTGATTAGGCTAAGTCAAAACCACCCTGTATTATGTTATTATTGTTATAGTCTTATATTATTATTGGTCTCATGAAAAGTTTTCCGGAGTGTTAAATATTCACAACGGCGACTATGGCTAAGTTTTTAACACAGCCGGAGTTTTTGTTCAGATAGAAAAAAGGCATTGGTAGGTTCCTGATTCGATACGGCCACGGCGCCGGCGCGGCGGTGAGAAGGGTAGTCGAATTGAAAAATATTGTGTACACCGAAACTTCCAAGGAAATTCGTTTTAAACGGCTTTTTCCTTGTATCACACTGCGAGATGATGTGTTTGGGGTATTCGTTTGATTGGGCCATCATCTTTAGGCATAGTTGTGGATTTACTATTTGAAGACATTTCGTGAAAACGCTTTTAGATTGCATTGGGTTTTCGCACTAAAGGTGAGTTTTCTCAGGTGTTCAATGGTTCTCACTGGTACGTGGTTGACATGAATTATGATATTTCAGGCGTTTTATGGCTGGATTGTAATAGAGATAGGAGGTCGATTGGTGGAAAGTTATAAAAAAATATTGAATGGAATGCGCCCCTGGAATGAGCTGGTACAAATAAATTCTGAAAAATAACAAAAATCCCAAAGATAATAATAATAATTCCAAAAAAATAACGAGGAATCAAAAAACGACAACTGAGACACCTTTGTTATATACTTACTCTGTTTCTGTATTTATGGCCACAATCTTGTGAAAACTTTGCCGAGACTGATAAGTAAATTGTTTAGTGATTTCAGATGTTTTCTTTCTTAGAGGGGTAGGTATAATTAGTGAAATTACTTGCCCCCCCTTTTTTTTAAATATTCTGTATAAAAATAGTGATAAAGTACATTATAAACCCACCCCCGACTCCACTGAATTATTTAGTCGGTGCCTACCCTTATTTTTAGGGCAAAAGGGATTTTAAACGTAACAACGCATTTTCAACTCGCAAGCTAGGCTAGCTTGCTTAGGTTAGGTTTGTGTGTCAAGTGCGAGCGAAAAACTAATTCACGCATGTTTGACTCGCAATCTAGGTTAGGTTAGTTAGGTTAGTTTGTGTGTCAAGTGCAAGCGAAAAATTAATATACTCATTTTCCACAGTTTTTTCTTCTTTCTCTTCTATCTCATTTTAACGTCGTAAACGTATAAAGGACACCGCACACTTTTATAGGGAAATTGGCCCCCTGTCGAATCGGCTGAATTTTTGATATGTTGTAGTCCAAGTCAGTCCAAACAAAAAGTCCAATTGGCAAAACTTTTTCTATAGGCTAGTTTTGATGGTAGAGGGCGTTGAAAATTCTCATTTTTTCTCTATTGTTAAACAACAAAAAACGTTACCCTGAATAATTTTCTCTATTCTGAGTAATCAAGATATAAACATTCATCAATATAAGATAATATTAAAAGTATTGTTCATCGGTGACATTACACATGGTCAATTATACAGTGTGTTCCATCTAGTATGGTCAAACTAATGCCTCAAGTTGATGATAAAACTCTTGTTATTAACACGCTTATATTAGCTTCAGTATTTTGTACGTGTCTATGTAATTAATTCCGGTGACAACGCAATATGACATTTTTGTAATAGAAAAAAAGATAATGGCGGCTCCATGATGGCGGACGAGATTTGTGATAATGGTCCGATTCAATTCAAAATTGGTATAATGAAAGGATTTTTGGGGTCAGAGATTATGATGTATTTTTCAATATTCATAAATTTAAAAGATGCTAGATGAGATTTGTGATTGTGGTCAGATTCGATTCAAAATTGGTATGTGGGGGTTTTTTAGGTCATATGTTTCAAATTTTTTGTCAAAAATTTATAAATTAAAGATGGCGGCTCCAAGATGGCGGACGATTTTTGTCATTATGATCTGATTCGATTCAAAATTAGTGTGTGAGGGTTTTCGGGGTCAGAGAATATGAATTTTTTGTCAAAATTCATGAATTCAAGATGGCAATCCAAAATGGTGGACGAGTTTCGTGATTATGGTCAGATTCGATTCAAAATTGGTGTGAGGGGGTTTTCGGGGTCGGAGATTTAGATTTTTCAGTCATAAAAAAATATTATGTAGTTTAAAAATACTAAAGAACACGCTTTACTTCCAAAATGGACTAAAAAGTAAAAAATAATTGACAATTCAATGTAAAAAAAAGCATAGGGTGCTTGACGAAGTTCTCTTGAGCTCTTAGACGCTCAGTATTGTTATATTAAAATAAAAAATATAAGAATGTAGATTGGAAGCACCCAGGCTTTTTTCACATTTGAGTAATTCAATTGTCAAATATTTTTTACTGTTTGGTCCAAGTTGGAAGTAAAGCGCATTCTTTAGTATTTTTAAACTACACAATTTTTTCTGCAGTTGGGATGCAATGTTTTCATATTATCCAGTAGCCCATTCTCGAACAGTTTTCAAAACGAATCTGGACTATAATATTTTCATAATGCGTTAAAGTTCAATTTCAAAGTCAATACAGGGCGATACGAAAAAAATTGAGTTGGATGGTGGAACGCATTATTTTAAAATGAAATTTTATTTATAATTATATTTTTCAAACATCTGCGAAACCTTCATTCACCTCTCTACTACTATTGATTGTCTCTGAATCAGTTGGATGTTACGAATTTTTGGTCGAAATAAGTCCATTTGCAGATGTATACCGTAAAAATCCCTGACGTTACAATGATAGATTTAGAAAAAAAAAATTTCTAAGACCATCTTATTGACATATTTTCAATATTTCTTATTCTTTCCCATTCCTTCAAATTATACAGGATGGTCAAAGGTATTTTTCAGTATGGAACTTTTAGAATTTAACTTTCGCTTTCTTTTAAAACGAACCCTCGGTATAATTTTCGACTAAGTGATGTAGCATGTGCTGTAGAATGGGACTCATAAACATTTTTTCATTGAAGTTCCCTAAAGCGATTTGTAACCATTTTCGAATTAATGAACTTTAAAAATTGTGAGTAGCTGGAACATACTTTATAATTGATCAAATGTAACAACTCCAAAGAACAATAGCTAAATAGTATATTAATGAATGTTACATCTTGATTACTCGGAATACTGATCATTATCCAGGATAACGTTTTGTGTTGTTCAACAATGGAGAACAAATGAAGGTTTTCATGGGCCTCTAGCGCCAAAACTAGCCTAAAGAAAATGTTGTGCCCATTGGACTTTTTGTTTGGAATGACCTCGACTACAACATATCAAAAATTCAGCCGATTCGACAGGGGGCCAATTTCCCTATTAAAGTGTGCGGTATCCTTTATCGAGCATTTATCGTTTTCATCATGCAAATGTGATTTTAATATCGAGTAATGGTATTGTGCGTTTGCATTATTTTATATAACATTTTCAAGTTTCCATTGAACAAATGTGCATTGAATATCAAACGCTTTAGTCCAATCTTTATAAAAATTGTACAAAAAAATCAAATAAGGACTTGAACGAAATCGGTAAAGTTTCCGCTCTAAAATTTGGGGTTTCACATGGATATACACTGGATTCTTCATTATTCACAATGTACACTGCACTGTACATTTGTATGTATAGATGATACCCAAGTTTCTTATAGTTTATTTTCATCTATACAGGGGCTGATGTTTGTATACATATCAATGAGGTATTACAGGCATCGATTAATAAAGAGGCTGGAACTGATCGCCTCTTTATCAATCGAAATGAATCAATAAGACTAGAGATATTCGAATTGAAAAAATTCCGGGATTCGAACCCGGGATCTCATGGTTTTTGGCCATGTTCTTTAGACCGCTACGCTATTGACCCTATTTCAAAAACGTGAGATTCACATTTCAACATCGGAATCAACAATGAAACAATCACAATTGTAATGAAATTAAAAAACCTCAGAATTTTTTTCGACTTCAATATGAGTCTCTGGAAATCATGTATGGAAACAGACAAACCTTGCTTACCACCTCTATGAAAAAATATAAAAATAAAACTTATGTACTCTCTTCATTTGATTATTCAGATATTCTCGATGATCCCAGTCTGACCAATATGTAGTTACATGAACAAAATTCAAGGAGTAATACATGCGATTGATAGGAATTAAGATTTAGGATTGGATATTATTAGCATTATTGAATAGAAAATATTATATATTTCTCCTAAACTAATATATCTGCGAGGAAAACAGTTTTTTTTTCTCCTACATTTTACCACCAAAGAACAAAATGCAGTGCCATTATAAATGATGTACTCAACTGAGATGTTCCTTATTCTCGATCTCCTTTCTTGTTTATGCTAACAAGATATGAAAGACAAGGGAAGGGCACTCTTTAATTTCAGTTTTACGTTTATATAGATTATCACGTGCCAGTAATTCATGAATACTTATTTTGATTTTTTATAAAATCTTAACTGTACTCACCTCAGCAACGTGTTTAAAGTAGATCGCCGCAGCAAACAACATTGAAGAACAGGAGCTAATATCGATAATTCATCATGAAAAGGTTTACCAAATCCACGACCATGGTCCAAGTGTAAAGTGAACGTATGATTCCCAAACAACCTGAAAATTTTAAAAGAGAAGCAGATCAGGAATTTTGTTGTGCTTTAATATATAGCTTTTTCACAAAAACCTCCACCAAACAACAGAGGGACGAGATTTTTATAATCATTATTGAGTATATGCATATCGGTTCTGTTAGTCAGCCGCTATACCCTGATAAAAAGGATGTCTTCAATCAAATATATATATTCTCTTGAACATAATCATCTTCTGAAAAGAATAATTATTTCTAATTGATGAATATACTCTTATTTCAAACTTATTGAACTGTTTGCTTCTTTACATAAATTCTCTTGAAATGAATTTGTTTGCATTAATACATTCCAACTTTTTACCCTAGAAAACACCTACTTGGGAAAAATGCTCCTTTTGACTCAAGAACATAATTTCTTGGCGTAGGTCAGGAGGAAGCAGCACGTGGCACAGTCAACCAATGAGCTATACTCTAGCGGGTGCACACGAAACCCCGCTGACGGAACGGCACGAACCCACGCGAAAGCGCGCACTGCGACTGCCGACTGGGACCTCTATCCTGTTTGCTGTTCCTCGCGTTTGGTTTGGGGGTTGTGTTTGAATCATAATGTAAGTTGTTTGTTTTATATTTGTTACAGTGGTTATGTGCAAATGTGCTGCTACAGAAGAGCAATTTGGAGGTCCAATTATTTTGCACGATTTGAATTTAAGTCATTTATAGACGAGTTGTGAAGGTAAGTTGAAGATATTTTTGTTTTCAACAGGTCTGTGATAATGGCGAATGACGCTGTTGTTTCTATATTCAATCGCATTTCTATGCGTCATCGAATAGGTACCAGGTACCTACGTTGATTATATAGTTTCTGAAATTAAAAGATTACAAAACTATTCTCATATATAACCATTATACCTCAATAATTGTTCGCAGTTGTTTTCTGTTTGTTGAACTGTACCACATGAACATGGCTTCCATGGTATATTTCTATAACCAAGTGCACATTTGTACTGAACCCTTCAAATGCAGATAATCTTCAATCAAAAATGTATTGCATTATGAAGAAGAATATTGGTCGTTATTGAAGTTGAAATATTCTAGCCTCAACCAACTCACACCATCGAACAAAGAAAGTATTCACAATAGTGTTCATTATCAAAGATGAAATATTCTTGCACCAAACAACTCCCATTATTCAGTGAAGAAAGTGTTCGTATGTCTCGAAACAGTTTCCTTTCAAGTGGTCAAGAGGATTCCGTCAAAAAATCAAACTAATATTTGGTTGGACCTATTCAAGAATACAATCGACTTGAATCAATGCAATTACGCATTGATGCAATAAATCCTTTTTATCAGTGTATGTGCAAATGTGCTGCTACAGAAGTGCAATATGGAGGTTCAATTATTTTTGCACTATTTGAATTTAGGTCATTCATGGACCAGTTGTGTAGACCCTGTTGTCTTGTTCACTTCAGTTTTCGAATAATTTTTCCTTTATCATAGAACTCGAGCAATTGGACTCAGACTCAATATTATCCCACCTTGTATATTATTCAGTGTGCCCATAAAGTAACTCCCCCCTGCCTGTTAACTTTTGAACGGAGTGGAATTTTCTTTAGATTTTTTTGTGAAATGGTAGTTTATAAGCTACTTTTTGACAGTAATAAAAAATGTCTACCCTTCAAAATAGCGGCCAGGCGCCATTTTGAAAGATTTTTACAAATGGCATACGACTGCAAAATTTCAGACAAAAATATTCATCCAAAACAAAATGGCGGTACATTATGTTAGAACTTTTATACCCGATTTCTTTGAATAAATGGCTTCAAACGAGCTCAATTGAAATTAATAATTTCTGAGATTTGCTTATATTCAATAAAATGAGGTATTACACTACTCATCTACTTATTTGAATTTTTTTCTAATATGGCACCCATCTGCCATTTTAAGTGACAAGAAGCTCTTGCAAAAACGAAAAAATATTTTATCATTGCACTAAAGCTCTTTAATAGCCATTTATTCGAAAGGATCTTCTTGTGAGAGTTCTGAAATAAAGTGTGGCCATTTTGTTTTAGATCAAAATTTTTGTTTGAAATTTTGCTGTTGTATAGAGAACTGAAAGACGATTTGAATGAGGTATCACTCGACCCCCATGCTATTCAAAAAAATCAAAATGGAGGCCAGGCGCCATTTTGATAGAATTTCTTTATCATTGTTAAAAAGTAGCTTATGAACTACCCATTCAACCAAAAAAATTTCAAAGAAAAATTCCACTCCGTTCAAAAGTTAACAGGTTACTTTATGGACAGACTGTATAATATAAGATTATACATTTGGGGCATCTCACCTAAAAGTTTCATAGTGATGTCTGTCCATGTTTCCAGTCAAAAAATCAAAAACAGACATATCCATCAGATCGTGTAGTCTTCGACCTTTGTCATATGGCGGTATTTCTCTCACTAGCTGGCAATAGTTGGGATCTGTCTCCCACTGAGCTTTTCGGCGTTTGTGATACGATCTTCTCCATGGGTGCCTCCATACCTGTAAACATTCAAGTGTACTCGCATATTTGTACAGGGTTCTTTGATATTCAGGGTGTTGAAGAATTCAATAGGTACAAATATTTCAACAAATATTTTTATGTACTTTTAAAGTACACTTTACCGCCTGGTTTGCTGGGCGTAAAGAGGCACTTTATCGCCCGCGGGCGCATTATGGCCCGCGGGCGGTAAAGTGAACAATATACTAAAATTTTCCATATATACGCACATCATTTCACGGAAGACCTACCACGAAACAATCAATTCAGTTCATTAAAGAAATACTCATTTAACAACATTTATTCATAATCTACATATTTTGGACCATTATAACACTGAAAATTAAAATTTTATATTAACTATGCAATTGTTACAATCATGAATATTGAGGGTGGGATATTGCCTATTCTCTTGAAAATAATTATTCCCAATTGAAACATCCTCATCACTCGTTTTAGATGTGGATGGTAGGTCCAAATAATTATTTGGTATCGGTCCATCACCATCCCCGGCAATTTTTTTGGCAATATTCAATTTATTTGAAATCGATTGTTCAATGTAGCTCTCAGCTACTGTAGTTGATTTCCAACCAGCGTGTCTTTTGATATTGGTGATACTTTCCCCAGCATCAGCCAATAAGGTGGCTGAAGAACGCCTGAAACAATGACCCGTATACTCTTCTGGGCCCGGTAGCTTCAAAAATGTTGCAATTTTTGTTGGAATTTGACCGAAGATATTCTTCCCAACAACTTGTTTTGTGCATTTGTTGTTCTTATAGAATATAAAAAAACGCCCATGTTCAGTATTTGCGGGACGTAGACTAGCATATCTTCTATAAATATCCAAATAATTAACTGATTGGTTTTTATTACTGCAGATGGTGAATGTTCGTTGTATTTTCGTTTTTGACTCTCGAATTGTAATCAATAAAGCATATGTTAGGTCTTGAATGTCATCAAGCTTCAGATTTGATAATTCTTCTCTACGACAAGCACCATGTATCCCAAATATTAATGCAACCTATAAAAGAATCAATAAGTTTTTTAACTACTTGAAAAATATAGGTATGACATACCTTCATCATCAGATATACATTATCTGGAGCTTCTTTTAGAAAAAGTCCTATTTCATCTCTATTCAATATTTTAGATTTCTTTGGCTTATATCCTTCATTCTTCCGTTTCAAAAATGCTATCAATTTTGGGAATTTGCTTATGTTTATATTATTATACAAATTCAAAGTAGACTTCAACATCGAATAGTATGACCACAAAGAAGATGGTTTTCGATTCTTGGACTTCTCAAAAAAATATCCCAGCAATATATCTTCTGTAATCACCATCACATTATTTCCATTGCGCCATTTGATGAATTCATTATACGTCTTTTCGTAAAGTTTCTTCGACTTTGTTGGTAGCAGTTCGAGTTTTGCACTCTCAGCCGATTCCATAATTTCCATCGGTATGTATATATTATGTTCTTCATCTGATGATTCCATATTCGTGTTGAGTTAACTCACGTACTTTTTTGGATAAACATGAAGATGAGCGTTTACCTTGTTTATTGAATTTGTTGCTAGACAACAGCCACCAGCTTGCTTAACAACTGGGTATTCTGTGTACAGTTCGAATAAATGAATCTATTTCAGTATACAGAGATACTTATTGACACGATAATTGCGATATACATATTACAGTGTCCGCCAAAATCTTGGAACCATATGGGAAACTTTTATTAATAGTTTCTCAGAAAATGTCACTCTTCATAAAAGTTGGTTTTTCATGCTGTTCCAAGATTTTGGTGGACACTGTATAAACCGCTAGTGCATAAAATTTTGTATGTATCACGTGCGTAAAATGCGTTTATGGCCTTCGGCGTGTAATGGCCCTCGGCTAACGCCATCGGGCCATTATCCACGCCGCAGGCCATAAACGCCTACTTTACGCCCTTGATACATAAATAACTATTTTCTACAAACGTCAAAAAATGACAAGGTTCGCACATTGACAACAGTATGCGAAGTGGCACTTTTTTTCATTTTCCTTCGTTACCATGACACCGTGCGCGAAGTAATGTGCGAAATATATTTCGCACACTGCATGTAAACTATATGGGATTTTCAAATTCTAACCTATATATATGGTCCTCAATCAAGCAAAAAACAAGAAATCGTTTATTTATTAATGTAGAACAATAATTAAGGTTTTCAAATTGTGAGAAAATTTTACACTACCTAATTTTATTTGTTATTTACAATGTTAACATTAATGGTGCAGCCAGTGCACGAACCAATATTTATTCAGATTCAGCTCGTGATATCGTAGTTTCGGGGGTTGGAAGACTATCCATTTTTGACTTGCAAGCAACTGCCGTAGAGGTGACAGCACTTGATCTTGAAATTTCACAGTCTAAAATTTTATTTGATATTTGAATTTTGTTATTGATAGAATCCTCCACGTATCCTTCGGCCACAGTCGAAGATTTCCATCCTCCATGTCGCTTCAAAACACATATATCGGCCCCCGTATTAGCAAGGAGTGTGGCTGATGTTCTCCGAAAACAATGACCAGTGTAGGCATCAGGATTTGGTAATTTTAGGTGTTTTGCTATTAAGCTAGGCATCTTTCCAATACTATTTATTCCAACAACTTGGTTAAAACATCTCTTATTTTGATACTTCAAAAACAATCGGCGACTGGTAGCATAACTTGGACGAAGAGCCGCATATTTTCGGTAAAAGTCAGTATAATATAAATTTGAAACTGTAAAAATTCGTTGTATATTCGTTTTTGTATCGGGTACTTTAACAATCAAAATGGAATTTTTATCTTCTATGTCATCGACCGTCATTTTAGTGAGTTCGTCACGGCGGCAAGCACCCGAAATACCCAGTATTAAAACGACCTAAAAGGAAATCAGTAATTCAAAAAACATATAAAACAATCATCAAAAATCTACCTTAACCAACAAATAGGTTTCATCATCTGCCTCTCTTATGAATTGATCAACTTCCTCTCTAGTCAATACCTTAGATTTCTTAGGATGGTTTGCAACTGACAATTTTTTCAAATATGGAACCAACTTGGTAAATTTCTTAAAATCCACGTTTTCTTTAACATTGAGTGTTGCCTTCAACATAGAATACATTGCCCATAACGTGGAAGACTTCAGCTTCTTAGACTTCTGTGCAAAATATGCCAACAGCACATTTTCGGATATTTTTCTGGCTTTATTTGCTTCACACCACTCTTTAAATTGCTGATATGCAATTTCATACTGGCGCCTCGATTTCTCCGGTAAAAGGTTGGAAATAACGGAATTGGCCGCATCGATCAAGTTAGGTGGGGTACTGCTTAGTTCATCGTCGCTCGAAATTTCCATTCTTTTACAATAATAAATATCACGCACGAAATTGACGCGAATAAAAAGTCAAAAAATAATTATCGAGAACTGTCACTTTGAAATAATTGTCAACAAATGCCATTTTATTTCCATAGTTACAGTCAAGATGCATAGAAACCCTACAGTCATTACTTGATTTGGAAAAATTATTTAAGCCAGTTCAATACTATTTTTCATAGTTATTATTTATTTTAGAACAATATTTTTGACGTTTGTAGAAAAAATTTTGTTTGCATCTCATGCGCGAAATACTTTGGTAATCTCGACTATTTTTTTTAACTCGGCTGCGCCTCGTTAAAAAAAATCAGTTCTCGATCACCAAAGTAGCATTTCGCGCACTAGATACAAAAATAACTATTATTGCCTACTACTCCTAAAAATTCAAGCCCCCCATGCTACAGACAAAACACAAATTCACACTTAACACAAAACACAAAACCGTTTTAGAAACGTCAAACTTACTAGTAAATCAAAGTGCGTCTTAGCCCACTTAATATTTTAGTTTGTCATTTCAATATTCTCTATTTATTTACCGGCTTTTATTCTAAAACGGTTAGCTAATTCAAAAAAATGGTGGAGGCCAATTTTTTTTCATGGCCAACTCAATGGTGACGTTTACATTATTTTTTTTTAGGAAATGAAATCTTGTGACTTGAGGTATGTAACCCCCATGCACCCTCATGAATTAAAATTACCTAATTTTTTAAGTAAGTAATGAATGGAGAGAGTCCAAAAAAACTCAGGGCATGTAAATTTTGCGAACATTATTTGATGCGTAACTGTAGCCACATAGCTTGGAGGGAGTGAATTTCAGGTCACATGTTTAATAAAAAAAAAGTCTCATTCTGACCCCAGGAATACGACCTTGAAATATTTGTATATAGAATTTTGAAACACACTGTAATGATTAAATTTTTAAAAAATTCGTAAAATGTCATAGTTTTTCAATGAAGACAAAAAATGCAGACGCATAATATACAGGGCAATTTTGATTTTTGTTCGAAATTATGAATAGAATATTCGTAAAATCTGTTGTGGAATCATCTGCGGCTGAAAGACAAACTTTAGTCGCTATTTTCCACCGTTAAATAATTAATAATAAATCACATTTCTCATTTTTCAATTTTCATGGAGAATGTTCCCCTTTTCAGTACAGGGCAATTTCCAACGGAGCTGATTCGATCGGTATCCTCTTCAATTCCTGGTTATCCACAATAAAATTTGGTATCTGAGGTTTTCATGATATTCCGGATTCAGTAAATACGTACGTATATGGTGCTTCAAATGGCATATCAATACAGTGCACCGCTTCATTATGAAATAAATTCATTATTTCTGAATATAAAGATATTTCTGAAAAATCCTTAGGCAGGTCGATTTTTTTTCCAGATGGGCCAATTTTTGAAACCCACCCAAAATATATAGGGTTATTTGAGTGAAAATGACTTTGGTGATATCTTCAAATGGGACATCCAGTATATTTTTCCGTATTTGGTTAGGCATCGTTATTACGAATGCAGTCATACCAGGTTTGATGGGATGATGTCAAACGGCTGCGAATATTTGATGGGATGATGTTAAAAGCTTGCCGAGATATGGGCAAAAAACTTCTCCATATGCCCAATGAGTGGAGCAGATACTTTCAACCTTCTGAATCGTGTGGAGTCTCGTACAACACATGCTTTTATTTCAAATCATGTTCGGGATATACTAATGAAGATTTTCTCCATGCATAACCATTACAGAATTTGCCAATTCCGAAATCAAATTTGATAACAGAATGGTAATATTCTTGCTTTTGATATTGAACAAATATTCTACAACACTTGCTGTCTTATTAATTCAGTAAATTTGTATTCGACATGGCCCCTGGCTGAAAAGTGTTGGGGTAGTTCTGACTTCTTTCATTTCACACCTTTTCTGTAGTGCTGAATCCGAATCTGAAGTTTGCTAACAAAATTTCTTCACGGAACATTAAAAAAAGTACAAAAAATGGTAGAAAATCAATTTTTTTGTGTAATTCGCTTATAACTCGAAAATCAGTTTTTCGTGAAAAACTTTTTCATTCAGAATGAAAGTATATAAAATTTCCTACAAATTCCACTATTCGGGTTTTTTTTTTCGACAAATAGTTCGGGCTCAAACGCCAAATAAAAATTAGCGTATTTCTGCTGAGTCAGCATCAAACATCCACTTTTTCACTTCAAAACTCTTATTGACTATTTAATGACATTTTTGGTGAATTTCTCAAGGAATTATATTGTAGTTTAACTGAAAGTACTCTTGTTCGTCATTGGAGCACTTTCAATCGAAGGACTCATCTGAGGTTATGTCGGTGACTGCTAGTGACAGTGCGATAGGAAAGGAGAGTTTGAGAGTCTCAAACAACTCAAAACGGTTCTGGGCCATTTAGGGCATTACATGCTTCTTCTCGGCTAGTGAATCGGCCTCTTCTTTGCCTCTATAGGGTTTCTATGCAGCCCCAAACAAGTATTGAGGTAACTTGCATTGAGTTGACTGCTTTTATTGCAGCTTGGCTATCTGAGTATATGCAATGTTTTTTCTGAACACTCATGCCTTGTTAGCTCTTGTGCACAATGGTGTATTGCAATGATTTCCGTTTGGAATATCGTCGCTTGTTTGCCCTGGCTCAATGAGATTTTCATCTTCCGCTTGGTTCCGTAAATGCTGGCTCCTGAACCTTCATCATTTTTTAAGAGGTCCCTCCTTCCACGCCACCCCTCTCCGTTATACTTGTCTTGAAAGTTTTGTCAGAGATATATCTGGGAAGTATGCCATTTAGATGGCATTCCTGTAACCGGGTCGTTTTTTAACTATTCGTATAGGTTGTTGTAATCTCTCCCGTGCATATTGTTTAGGGGAGGCTGGTTGAGCAAGACCTCTAAGGCGGCTGTTGGGGTGGTTCTCATGTCCCCGGTGGCACTCAGACATGCTGGTCTTCCGAGCCATCAAACCATTCCTACCTGCTTGGTCTTTGGCCACCATACCACCGAATTATTAGTTATCACGGATCATCATTGAGGGTTCAATGTCAGCTGTACAGGTGGTGTACAGCTGACATATCTAGGGCTGACTGTGTAAGCTCCGAGGCTGTCCTTGCGAATTTGCCATTTGCAATAATCGCGAGGTCGTCGGCATATCCTAGGCAATGAAAGCATCTCTGGAATATAGCCCAAAGTAGGGGCGAGGGCACCCCTCCCTTCGGACATCCCCTGTTTGCTCTAGGTGTAAATGTTATTCCGCCGATTGCTAATGTATTGACCATGTTTTTAAAGTTAGCGTTTATCCACTGGCACAGTAGGAGAGGAACCCCTTTTTTACTAGAGCGTTTGATATAGACTCGGTGTACTGATAGCCCACCTGATACTATTTTGTCTCGATATTTCCGTGGCAAGCCTCCATTCCAAAATTGTTCACCTGTTTGGATAGAAAGTGTGCTTCTGTGAGCATCCGTATACTTTTCTCGAATGTTGTAGTATTCAAGGAACCTACTTACTTGTTTTACAGTACCTTCTTTGACCTGGTTGAACTTTATGGATTCTTGAGCATGTGATTGTCTTCTGGCCCTACTAATTTGTATATTGTACTTCGTGAGTTAAGCCTTGTATGTAAATTTTACTCTGTTCAAAAGCTTCCGCACCCTACCTCTGAGGGTTTTTAGATGCTCCAGATGCACCAGACCGTTTTATTTTGAGCCTTTTTTCCTCAAGACCGCTTTCCTTGTAGGCTTCGACTACTGCCTTGTCCACTTCGTCTACTGCCCTCTCAAATCTCTTCCTGACGCTGAGTATCTTTTCAGTTTCTATATTTGACTGAAGTACGCGGTGGTTTAACTAGATCGTATAATATATGATTTGAACTATTCTTTCAAGACTTTTGTTTGAATTTCAAGTTTTGTATGATTTTGGACCTCATTAAATAACTTGTATGTAATTTTTGAAAAAGTGACCTGTACCTTTATTGTATGACCTAAATAAGGTATGTGCAGAGAACTGGGGAAAATCCACTAAATAACTCAAATAATAAATTAGAGTTTTGTAGTGAAAAAGTGGGATTTTTCCGTCATGAAATATGGCAATTTAAAAGTAGTCTTTGAGCCCGAATAGTTCGTCGTACAAAAATACACACAGGAAAGTTATCAACGAAAAATTTGTAGTTTTCAACTTATAAGCAATAAACCGCAGAAGAAAGAGATTTTTTAGATTTTTTGCATTTTTTTCAATGTTTCGTCACGAAAATTTGTTAGCAAACCTCAGATTCGGATTCAGCATCCCAAAAAACATACATAATGGAAGTAATCAAAACTTTCTTGGCAGAAATACAATTTCATTAGATTAAAATTGAAATGTCAAAATAATTTTTCGTTGGCTTTCCATTTGATTGTTTGTTACTCGGTTAGAATGAAAATTCGCCATGCTCGTGGTTCCTCACGCTCGTTTTCAGCTCGCGCTCGGAACTTTCAAGTCGCATCGAATTTTCATTCTAACCTTGTTACAGAATATACTATTCTCAGTCATGTCATACCCTATCAATTGAAAAACTCAGCTCCATGGGTGTTTATCTTGGTTTAGTGGCTTACAAGTTTCTTAGTTGTTCGACAACAATGTATACGTATTAGGAATTTTGTATCTGATACAATACCAATATTGTCAGGAGTAAATATATTATATCCGATTCTAATTTTCTGTTATATGCGGATGATCTGTAAATATGTGAGGAACTTCTGCATCATGTCGATATTGATCAGCTTCAGTCCGATTTGAATAGCTTAAATGTCTGGTCTCTCTAGTTCGTAAATTGTAGATAGTGGCTCATCGTACATTTTCAGGTTTTTTCGGGATTTGAAAGTGCAGAGAGAATGTAAGAAAGTGGCTTGACTTGCTTTTAGATGAATTATGAACCTATGATAGTTTTGGCTAGGAAAAAAATATAGCAGGTAGTTTTTTCCTCACTCGTTCTATATGTTTTTTGAGGTACTGAATCCGAATTTCAACTTTGCTACTTCTCACGGATATGGCTTCACAAAAAAAAATCGCAAATAACCTCAAAATTTTCGACATTTTTTCAGTTTTTTACAAGAAAGTCAGAAAACTATCCACTTTTCGGGGTGGATCACTCCATACATAAATGAAGAACATCAAATTTCCTACAAAAAATATACCTCAAATGTATTTTTGGGTTGAATAGTTTGGCCGCTATACTATTGTATGGAAAACACATTTTTCTCGTTTTCGCTTGTAACTCAAAAACTATGCATTGAAGCTTAAAATCTGTTCAAACTACATTTAGTTACTATAGTAGAATTAGGTTTGAGTCATTGAATCGAGTTGTTTATATTCTAATAAAATCACACAATATTATATATAATACTAGAAGATAGAGAAAAAATGTAAGTCTTTGTCTGTGTTATATCGTGGTTATATACGATTACTTTTAATTTTTTTTTCATTTCCTTGTACTCTAGTAGAATACGGTTTGAATCTGAATCAAGTTCATTATATTCTATCAATAGCACACAATATTATAGTATAGGAATCAGAGTCTTATAATATAATAATTTTATCCAATTCAGTTTCGGAAAGTCAGGTTTTACATGACGTTTGTGAATTATGAAACGTCAGTTTTTTCAAAACTGTCACTTGAAACAAGTGAAAATGAGTTGTGTAATTATCATTAACCAACTAGTTTTGTAATGAAATAGAATAAGAAACTAATAATGTTATCTTTGAAAATATTCACTTATAATCTCCCTAGTGCTTGAATTATTTCCAGCAATTAATTCAAGCACGCGGGGGATTCGGTAAGAAAATTTCACAACAAAATATATTAAATTAATGGTTAATTCAACTGACTTGTAGATTATTCTGAGAGAAAACAAGTTGTAACATCAGTGGGCCATGAATGGTTTTTGTTGATATAATGACAGTTACGCGTTAGTATTAGTGGCGGTGTTTGTATGTGAGAAAGGAAAATTCACTTTGCGACATTCTCAACCTAAAATTACATTGCACATCACGCAGAACTAAAATAGTTTTGACTGGTCCATGCGGATTATCTATTGGGAAGTGCTGTGGAAAGGAATTCTTGCAAATTTCAGCCGAGTATTCACGAAAAGATAAGTTGAATAAAATTGTTTCAAATATTAAGTTCATCAAGTCAAGCATAGATAGATTTGATTGATATACATTTTTTATTCATCGTTGAAATGCAAGTTCTCAAAATATTTTCAGACACATTCGAAATATTTAGTGAATATATAATTATGAAATATTATCTCCTTTCATATGAAAAATAACATTACATTTGTACACAAAAGCAAAATGTTAACTATCACATGTCAAATGTTTGACAGAAAAATTTCCACTTATTAATTTCACCTAGGGTATCCAGGAGGATAAAAATTTCCGGAAATTTTTTGGGTTGCCATGGCAACTAAATAAAAACCAATTTTTTGATTGGCTGAAAAAGTGAGGTGTGAAATTTTCAAAACAGGATTTTCTGCGTCATATCTAACTTTAGATTTTTGTGGTATTAATAATTCATTTTATGCTTTATTTGCCGTTTCTTCTGTATCAGACGCTATTTCGTCGGAACAACTACTCATTTTTGACATAAGTCTGACACGTTTGATATTGCTTATTAAATATTCATTCTGACAAGTGCCAATGCCACTGTCCCATATCAGGACAAAACCATTGTATTATATTCATGAAATGATATCATTAGATAAAATGTTGTACGAAATACGTTATGAAAAGACTTATTTGTTCGACTCGCGTAATTTGCAAAACTCACTCACTCCGTTCGCTCGTTTTGGCAAATATTACACTCATCGAACAATATCGGTCTTTCCATAACTGATGACGTAAATAACTATTGTACTACTACTAGAGAAAATTAATGAAATTAACAATGACCCATGCAAAATCAATGACAATTTTACGCGATAACATCTAATCTGTGACTGCAGCGCTTTGGTGGAAACGCATTTCATATTAATCGCCATATTAGAATTAGAGTCGCAAAGAAAAAATCATAAAATGAATGGAAAATCGTACAATTTTTGTGGTTTGTACGGAATCTGAGCATATTCAAATTTATCGTAAAAATATAAAATATTAAACGTATTTGGTGACCAATTCAGGCTTAAATCCCGAAAGAGAACATCTATTCAAAGGTATGAGTACCATTCATCGTGAAATGTTACCATATTTAACCCATAACTCCAGTGTCGAGAAGAACACAATCATATCGAAGGATTACTTTTATTTCATGAAAAATAGATATTTAGTGAAAAAAAAAACCCACAGCTCATTACTTTATTCGCCATTGAGAGAAAAATAAATGGAGTAGTTATTTACCTAACAAGTGCGGAAAGTAGTACTTTTCCGCACGCGACGGCAGTTGCACGATCGACGCGGAGGGTGGAAAAGACATTTTCCGCAAGAGTTGGGTACAATGTTTTTCCTACGAGTGTTTTTGTCCATCTTATTTATGAAAAAAAAAGGTTTTCAATAAACAGGATTTTATAATAATGCTACAAAACAACACCTGAAACAAAATAGTTACATAGATCATTTAGTTAGTCCTAAATATCCTCATTTTCACCAATATAAAAATCGTGCAGAAATAGTATATTGTGCAACAAGTGAGAAAAGTAACTTTTCCCACATATTGGACACTATATATTTTTTCTACAACTGCACAAATTCAAAGAATACAAGTATTGTTAGCAAAACTAAAATAGCAATAAAGTAACCTACATCTTAACAGTTGAATAATTTATTTAAAATTGACTTAATGAAAAAATAAAGATGTAAATTAAAATTAAAAAAAATAGCGGGCACGGTTGTCGAAACCGGACCGCCTGCTGATTTACAATCCATTACACCATGAAGCCCTTGGTACTTCTCATTTGTTCAATAGTACATAAACGTATCTAACAGAATTTGGAATATAATGTTTGAAGAGACTACAAAAAGCTATGTTAATTCGAGGAAAACTACGAAAGAAATTCTGGAAATATTTTACTTCTTCATCAAAACACGACTAAAAACTACCATAAGAATTTAAAAAACATCTATAGGTAATCTGACAGTTCTTCACAGTTGTGACAACTGTTCAAAGCTGAACAGCAGACAACTAGGTTTTGTCTATATTTGTTGATTCTCCATTTAAATGTATGTGGTGTGGGCTAAGTACCGTGAGAAATAATATTTCTCACAGTATGAGCAAAACATGTAAGCATGTGAGCAAAACTAAGTAAGCTATGAGAAATACGCTACTTTTCATAGCAGTTGTACACTTTAGTGCAGAAAAGTACAACTTTCAAAACGCAAAACGCTCGAAGGAGAAATGAATTTCAAAAACACAATTATCATTTAATGATTTTACAGCTAGGACACCTGACCGAAAAAAAAATGGATAATTCAGGTTGTCGTCATAGCAACCTGTCAAAATCAAGGCATATGATTGGCTTAAAACAGCAGGTATGAAATTTCCAGTGTAACTTCATGCTCCTTACCACAAGGAGAAGACAAAAATTTCCGTAAATTTTATTAGTTGCTAAGTACGGTAACGATAAAAAATACAGGTCTTCAATTGGTCTAAAAGATTAAGTGTGAAATTTTCAGTAAAAATATCCCGATGAAATGAGGAATTTTCAAAAAATATTTTCCCCTTGCCGGCACGAAAAATGCATTGCTTAGAGACACTAGGAGAGCTTGTGGTTCCTCACGCTCGCCTCTATAGCTCGCGTTTGGAACTTCCCACTCGCATTCTAACCTTGTTACAGAATATGGTACTTTATGTTAAAAATTATGGATAAACTCTTCTCTGAAATCTTGCTCAAATAGGAACAACGCCTTGTTTTTCATCTACGTACATACGTATTGAAAACTAGACCAAATAATATTATTATTTATTCCCTTTTTATTGTTGTACGATTGGGTTTCGAGACGAGAATCGATTGTAGCACCAACAAACTTGATGTGCTAGTGTTCAGCACCATGATAAACTCGAAAAAAAATTGTTTACCGAAATTCCAGTGGTGAAACTTTTTTTTTTTCGTTTAAAAATAAATAAATAGATTTTTGCAGTAATCTTGGAAAGTATATGATTTATCGGAAAAACAACTCAACAAGGTGAAACACAATTCAATTCTCCACAAAAACGATTCCTAGTAATTTTTTATGAAATGCTCTCGTTTTCCCAGAAAACGTGATTGAACGCTGACATCAAATTTCAGGTTTACGCTTCCGCCGCTGAAAGTTCTGGCGGAGCCGAATATTTGATTGGTCATAACTCTAAAAATGTTTAGAGAAGGAAAACTAAAAGTTCATATCGTTTCTGAAGACTCCTTCTCATGCAAATATAATATGCGCGTATTTGAGTACCTGAAATGTGTTTTGTCGCACTTCATGGTTTGTGGATGATCCGAAAATCATGAATAATTTAGTAAATATGAAATTATTATACTAAAGCGCAACCCATACCCTCTTTGGACTATATGCAACAATTTTTGTGTAATGTGACAAATCCCACTCATGTGTGCCAAAAAAAAAACTTTGTTTCACTTCTGCTCCATTTTCAACTCACCCATAAAACTGGCATTCTCTTCAGTAAATGTTGAAAATAATCGCTTATTCCTGCATATATGTTTAATAACATTATTGTCAAATACGAACGTCAAGCTTGAAATCAAATACCTCATTTTTTATGTAGGATGTGTATGAGCGATTATTTTCAACATTTAATGAAGAAATTGCCGGAATTATGAATGAGTTGAAAACTGAGGCAGGAGTAAAACCCAGTTTTTTCTTAGGCATGTATAAGTGAGACTTGCCTCACTAGTCTAAAATCGTTGCATATGGTCCAAAGAGGGTACTATGATTCCTGCCACAGTATAATTACTTCATATCAACTAAAATATTCAGGTTATGTGAAGTGGGATAAAACACATTTTGGGTATTCAGATACTCACATGTTATATTTGCACGTGGAAGTAGAAGTCTTCAAGAACGATATACATGTTTTCTTTTCCTTCTACAACAATTTTCAGCAAACTTATGCCAAGTCTTATTTTCGGCCCTGCCGGAAGTGGCAGTGGCAGGTTAACGCGAGCCTGAAATTTGATATCGGAATTCAATCGTTTTCTGAGGAAACGAGCGCATTTTGTGAGAAATCACTAAGTATATTTCTTGTGGAGGATTGTATTATATTTCGCCTTGTTAAAATTGTTTTTCGATAAATCTTATACTTTCCGAAACAACTCAAAAAAAATTATAATTTTTTTATATAATTTTTTTTTTGGGTTCCACCACTGATTTTTTGGTGAACAATTTTTTTTTTAACAATATATGATGTCAAGAAGTCATGTGCCGAGTTTCAAAGTGCTACGATCCATTCATCACTTGTGGCTTACATTTGTCTGTCGTTACTGTGCTATGTAACTAACAAACTGAATAAATAATTTTGAATTACTGCTTTTGAATTCCTCCTTCTGGAGTAAAGTTTTGCTCAAACCACCGAAATAGCGTCAAACTGATAGACGCCGACTATGTTGATCAGCTGTTCGACTTGTCTTATTTCCCATGAACTTTTTGTTGATGGGATTTGGTCCAAATGGAGAGCAATAAGGCGTTGGTAAGATTTTAGAAGAGGGTTCATTCGTCAAAAATAGTTGAAGCTGACTTAGTGATATTTAACGCTGAAATTTATTTACTTATGCAAAATGTGAACATTTTCAACATGAAACAGGTCTCTTTTTCAAAACGTTATTTTTGTCTCTAAAGGTTACCTTTTAGTTTTGACAAAGAATACGATTGCAGATAAAAGATGGTATTGAAAAAACAATATTTAAATACGTTATTAAGTGAGAGACTTTTAACAGTAATACAATTGTTTTGAAAAAAAGACCTTGATCATACTGAGAAGCGAACTATGCTGGCGCCTATTCAATTCAGAAATCATTTAACGGTTATACAATTTTGTATTACAGCTAATAGATATTTCTCTCGGTGTAGTGATTTGACTCTGGAAGTAACATATCATATACTATTCTCGTATCTTGAAATCACTGTACCTATACATAACAGCTAGAAGAAATTGTCTGGTATTGCAGTCGGAATTTAAGCGTTCCAGACCTTCATCATGAGTTCTAGCAATTCTTCTAAAACTGAGGTCAAAAACGAGTCAGTCAACATCTATTCTATTCTTTCAACCAAAGAATAATTCACTATCAGTTGCATTTGTCGTTTCAGACAGAAATCATTGACCGAAACCAAAATCTATCACTGAAAATACATACCTTTGTAGGAGCTAGTTTACTGGACGGCAGAAATGCGGCAAAGCTTCCTTCTAGTGTATCCGGATTTCCACAAACGGCATGAGAAGTATCGCAGTAGTACGAACATTTGCCGTGAAAGCACAGATTATCGCTAGGTGAGACAAAGAACGTGTTCAACAGGTCACCTTCGGCTTTCTGGTAGATTTCAGTGGTCATGTTCAGGAGTCTTCCTGTTACAGGCATCGCTCGCCTGAATCCAAACAATCTGGAATAAATCGTTGATTGTATTCGCTATTAGTTGGAATCATCAAAATCTCCACAAGAAAAACTTTTACAGTTTTACCACAGCCGACTTATTCTTCCGAGCCGTGGTGAGAAAATCAGCAACACCGCATGGAAAGCAATTTGACGACCTACTCATTCATTCTTTAATGTGAATTTCTCGGCTTATTCGGAAAACTAGGAAAAAAACACAAGATATTGAAATTTTAGAGAAACGAACGACGATTAATGTGGTTATTCAATTTTTTTCATAACAGACTGGAATCGCAATATATTCAATTTTTTATATATCTGTCAAGTTTGGTTTTTCCATGCCCTAAAATTCACATCAGAATAAAAAATCTCCCGAAATGTAAATTTTAGGGCATAGAAAAACAAAACTTGACAGATTTCCCATATCTAATAAATTGAATATATTGCTATTCCCGTTTGTGATGAAAAAAATAACATAACCACATTAATAGTTATTTTTTTCTCTAAAAATTCATCATCTTATGTTTTTTTCCTAGTTTTTCGATTAAGCCGAGAAATTCACATTAAAGAATTAATGAGTAGGACGTCAAATTGCTTTCCATGCGGTGTTGCCGATTTTCTCACCACGGCTCGGGATATTAAGTCGGCTGTGATTTTAACGGTCGTTCATTCATGATATGGTCAATACGATGAATCAATTATTTAATGTATTTATTGAACTAAGAGGAATTTTGTGCTGCCGTACAAATTAAAAAGGGGAGTTGAATCGTCTTGGTTCAATTCGGGTGCTTGGAATTTTCAGTTACATGGCAGAAACTTCAGATAAACAGGTGTTTAACGATACTGTTTCAGTTTTAGTATTTTTTTCTTCGTGGACAAAGAACGAGGGTGTTTTGAAGGTTTCTATCCGACATGTTTTACATTCCAGCTACACCAAACTATAAAAACAATATCAAACTTTGAAACAACTGAAATTCTAACAGTGAATTGTGGATCTTTTTATGCTTGGGGTTTGGTGGAAAATGAAAGCTAATAAAATATATTATAATTGTAAATTACAACATATGGGCAAAAATTATATTGGCTGCACCAGAAATTCGGAAATTACACCAGTCTACCCAGGGGCGTTTTAAGGGTTACAGGCGCCTGAGGCTAAAAATTACTTAGCGCCTGTAAACGATTTCGTTTCCAGTGCTGCCAACTTTTAGCTTTTTTCTAGTATCTGCTTGCGCCCCTAGGATCTGCGGCGCCTGAGGCTTTATTTAGCCTCATCAGCCTTATGGATAAAACGCCCCTGAGTCTACCTTGTCGGTGTGATCCCAATAAGAAATCAAGACAAGACATCCAGGCAATCCACATAATGTACTTGCATCGAGACAGTAGCTAAAAAAGTTTATCATTAGATCTTATTTATTGAAAAAAAAAAAAATGTAAGTGACATATTGTGCATGTCCGTGAACCTAAATATCAATTTTGACGCATGTCTGTTATTGCGGCAAATTGAATATAAAATCACCCCTTTCCACCCCCATCAAAGTGACAGTCACCCCCAAATTTTTTTGAACGGAATTGGAAAGTGATACCTCATATCAAAGGGCATTCAATTGTCTATACAGCCATGTCTATTTTTTTGAATTCTGTTCATGTTTTTTTTTTAAATGTTAAAAAGTATCCTAATTTTTTTACATGCAATTTTTAATTCTATACTGTCATATATGACAAACAACAGTTGGTAATAAACCAATTAACTTTGAAACGAACCAAATGAAAAATTTTTTTCGGTTCATTTACCACCTGTTGTTTGTCATACGAGACAGTAGAGTTAAAAATTGCATGTAAAAAAATGATGATATTTTTTAACATTTCTAAAATTATTTGTTTCATGACGCATGAACGAAATTCAAAAAAATAGACATAGCTGTATAGACAACTGGATACCCTTTGATATGAGGTATTACTTGACCCCCTATTCTAATAAAAAAATTGGGGAATGGGTCTTTGACGGGGGTGGTAGAGGTGCGATTTTGTTCATGTTTCAGAGTGTCTTTTTGAAAACATAAATCAATGTGTTTAGGTGTTTTTCTTAAAAAATGGCTAATAACGTATAAAATTAACTGATCCGTTACTTTATGACCTCACTATATATACAGTGCGGCTTTTAATAGTCCACCCCACTTTTGAACGGTTCGACGTAGAAACATGAAAAAAAAAACTATTTAGAGGGTTTCACCGATACTACTTTTTGAAATGAAAAATATGGTGATTCCTCGACAGGGGGCGCGGGGGGCACATTTCAAAAATTTTAAACGGCCTGGGGGTCGAATGTCACATCGTTGAAAAGAAAATTCAATTCTCTTTACAACCACCAACAATATTTTTGAATTTGGTTAATAATTTTTTCTCAATTTCGATTTTTATGACTTCGAAATTTTCAGGTGCATGTGGTCCCAGCGCCATCTGTCGAGTAATTGCAATGTTTCTTCTCTCAAGCAGTAGTATCGGTGATACCTTTCAGAATGTTTTTGGTTTCATTGTTCCACATGAAACCGTTCAAATTTATTGAGGTATAAGTAGTCTTGAGATCCGCATTTAATTTTCATATTTCGAATTTGAATTATAAAAAAATATTAACTGAAGAAATTCAAAAAAAAATTTAGATGGTTGTAAGGAGAATGGAATTCTCTTTTCAACGATGTAGCACTTGACCCCCCATAACATTTAAAATTTTTGACCACCCTGTCGAGCAACGACCATTTTTTTTATTTAAAAAAGTAGTATTGGTGAAATCCTCGAAACTGTTTTTTTTTCATGTTTCCACTTCGAACCGTTCCAAAGTTAACAGTGGGGGGGGGACTATTAAAAGCCGCACTGCATATGTATGTTATTGAATTTAAAAGTTCAAAATCTATATAATCCTTATTGGTAAACGTTTACCTACTACACTGTAGTAATTGCTTGAAAGTCATACTTCGGCAGGACTTTTTTGATAGTTAAAAGATTAAATGACCCCCAAATAAATTTATTTCTGGTGGGTGAATAATCACAATAATTATTAATCTTGTCGATGTATTCTTCGATTATATCTTCCTAATATGTCATTCCTGGCTGATTGATGAAATACTATATATGTTGTATTGTTCTCGAACAAAGTTATATAGTCCTTCGACCCCGATAAAAATGTTTCTTTCGAGTTGGGAATGACGGGTATAACTTTCAGTACAGTCGAACCAGCGACGGAAATCCCACCCGCATAACACGTTCTTATTTATCTTCAACTTTTGTCTGAGTTAATGAAATTTTCCCTTGCCAACAATGAACAAGAATGTAACGGATGATTAATGGGAAACTGGACAAATTTTGGAAATCTTGTTGTTTGGATTTTTTACAGTATTTCTGCAAATTTTTTGAAAATAAATTTATAGTAATTTACGTAACAAGTCCGGAAACCACTGTTTTCAGACATGTTGCGTACACAATTTTTTCGGCAATCGTGTAGAATAACAAATCCAGACACATTTATCTATTATATTTCTTGGTAGAAGAAAATTTCGAATATTTTAATTCTTATTTGTATTAAATATTGAAATTGGCACAAAAGATAGGTACTAACAGAAACATTCTAATTCTTATTTATATTTAAATTTGAGCATTTCCCGGACTAGTCCGGAAAGTACGTACTTCCCGGACTAGTCCGGGAAGTGATAATTTCTCAAAGAAAAATCGTCCGGGTAGTACTTACTTCCCGGACGGTTGCCGAAAATAGTAATTTACGTAACAAGTCCGGAAAAAACTGTTTCTTATTTGTATTGAATATCGAAATTCTAACAGAAGATAGGCACTAACAGAAACATTCTAATTCGTCTTTATACAAATATTTATATTGAAATTCGAGCATTTCCCGGACTAGTCCGGGAAGTGATACTTTCTCAAAGAAAAATCGTTCGGAAAGTAGGTACTTCCCGGACGGTTGCCGAAAAAAGTTTTTTCGAATATGAAATTGCTAGGTGAGTTTCGGCATCTTCCAAACGGTCTGAATTGAACGAACGCCTCAAGCATTCTACGTCGCTATTTAGGCCAGTGGAGATATACATGAAACTTTGGTCAAATGAATGGTACATCGAGAACACAATAAATCTCAGTTTGCAACCTCTTCCGAAGTCCGCAACATTATCTATAAATGGCGATTAATTTGAAGTTTGCTGTATACTCGTTGAGAAAATTCCAAAAGTTCTGCAAACTTGAGTAGTATTGAATATATTATTAAATATCACGAATCAAGTTTGCAACGAACTCAAGTGTACCCACTATTTTTTAATCGACCTATAATGTTTTTCTTTGATATACCTTAAGAGAAAATTCCAAAAGTTCTGCAAATTTGACAGATACATCGGAAAAATATTCCGAACAGTTTGGCAGAAATTTTGAAACTTTGTTATGATTTCTCCGAAGTGGAAACAAGGACTTACAATGCTTTTCCAGCGCCACTGCAGAAGCATTAGCAAGAAACACTGCTCGTAAATACAGATTTTAGCACACTTTTGTAATAATTCATTCGTCCTGCGTTCCGAGTCTGCACTTTCGTGTAGTGCTTTAGAGCAAAGTTACTTCAGCATGCAGAAGTAACATTTTTATCTCATTTTGTAACTCCGTTATTAATAAGTGCATGATTATAATATGCAGACCCAAGATACCTCGTGATGAAGTATTGAAGCTCTTGGATTTCAATACAAACTATCGCATCTTTGTTGCTGGGAGGTCAGCGCCACTTGGTAGTATACAGCGCCATCAGTAGATATGCCAATCCCCATAACATCGTTATTTGCATGGAGCAAGTGGACAGACACGGCAGTTAGATAATGTTGTAGATAGCACAAAGGGTTCGGTGTGATTTCTTCGACAGCATCTGTTCGACGAAAATTTGTTTGTACGAAACACGTGTCTACGGTTGCATTTCCATTGGGTTATACGCAATAACATTTTTATTTATATTTTCATATATTGCCCCTCACTATATACATCTTAATTTATATTGTCACTCAGGTAGCTGTAACTGCCTCCGTGGCTATGTTAGTTGTTGCCTTGTGATATACAAGGACTCCTAGCCAAATGCTAAAATGTGTGATTAGCTTCCCTGTTATGTCACTTTCCATTTCCGATTTTACATCCAAGTGTGCATATCTTTTGCACTTGATTTTACCGTACTGATGAGCACTCAAGTACGAAACACGTGTCTACGGTTGCATTTCCATTTGAGGGTCATACCCAATAACATTTCTATTTATATTTTCATATATTGCCCCTCACTATATCCATCTTGAATTATATTTTCCTGATGGGTAGGATTGTCACTCAGGTAGCTGTAGCTGCCTCCGTGGCTTTGTTAGTTGTTGCCTTGTGATATACAAGGTCTCCTAGCCAAATACTACAAATGTGCGATTGGCTTCCTGTTATGTTACTTTCCATTTCCGATTTTATATCCAAGTGTTAATATCTTTTGCACTTGATTTTACTGTACTGATGAGCACCTAAGTACGAAACCCGTGTCTACGGTTGCATTTCCATTTGAGGGTTATACCCAATAACATTTCTATTTATATTTTCATATATTGCCCCTCACTATATCCATCTTGAATTATATTTTCCTGATGGGTAGGATTGTCACTCAGGTAGCTGTAGCTGCCTCCGTGGCTACGTTAGTTATTGCCTTGTGATATACAAGGACTCCTAGCCAAAAGCTACGAGTGTGTGGTTGGCTTCCTGTTATGTTACTTTCCATTTCCGATTTTACATCCAAGTGTTAATATCTTTTGCACTTGATTTTACTGTTCTGATGAGCACCTGAGTACGAAACACGTGTCTGCGGTTGCATTTCCACTTGAGGGTTATATCCAATAACATTTCTACATATATTTTCATATATTGCCCCTCACTATATCAATCTTGAATTATATTTTCCTGGGTAGGATTGTCACTCAGGTAGCTGTAGCTGCCTCCGTGGCTTTGTTAGTTGTTGCCTTGTGATATACAAGGTCTCCTAGCCATATGCTACAAATGTGCGATTGGCTTCCTGTTATGTTACTTTCCATTTCCGATTTTATAACCAAGTTGCACTTGATTTTACCGTACTGATGAGCACTTAAGTACGAAACACGTGTCTACGGTTGCATTTCCATTGGGTTATACGCAATAACATTTTTATTTATATTTTCATATATTGCCCCTCACTATATCCATCTTATTAATTTATATTATCCTGGGTAGGATTGTCACTCAGGTAGCTGTAGCTGCCTCCGTGACAATGTTAGTTGTTGCCTTGTGATATACAAGGTATCCTAGCCATATGCTACAAATGTGCGATTGGCTTCCTGTTATGTTACTTTTCATTTCCGATTTTACATCCAAGTGTTAATATCTTTTGCATTTGATTTTACTGTACTGATGAGCACCTAAGCACGAAACACGTGTCTACGGTTGCATTTCCATTTGAGGGTTATACTCAATAACATTTCTATTTATATTTTCATATATTGCCCCTTACTATATCCATCTTATTAATTTATATTATCCTGGGTAGGATTGTCACTCAGGTAGCTGTAGCTGCATTCGTGGCTATGTTAGTTGTTGCCTTGTGGTATTCAAGGACTCCTAGCCAAAAGCTACGAATGTGTGGTTGGCTTCCTGTTATGTCACTTTCCATTTTCGATTTAGCATCCAAGTGTGCATATCTTTTGCACTTGATTTTACTGTACTGATGAGCACCTAAGTACGAAACACGTGGCTACGGTTACATTTCCTTTTGGGGGTTATACCCAATAACATTTCTATTTATATTTTCATATGTTTCCCCTCACTATATCCATCTTAATTTATATTATCCTGGGTAGGATTGTCACTCAGGTAGCTGTAGCTGCCTCCGTGGCTATGTTAGTTGTTGTCTTGTGATATACAAGGTCTCCTAGCCAAATGCTACAAATGTCTGATTGGCTTCCTGTTATGTCACTTTCCATCTCCGATTTTACATCCAAGTGTGCATATCTTTTGCACTTCATTTTACCGTACTGATGAGCACTCAAGCACGAAACACGTGTCTACGGTTACATTTCCATTTCAGGGTCATACCCAATAACATTTCTATTTATATTTTCATATATATCCACCTTGAATTATATTTTTCTGGGTAGGATTGTCACTCAGGTAGCTGTAGCTGCCTCCGTGGCTATGTTAGTTATTGTCTTGTGATATACAAGGTCTCCTAGCCAAATGCTACAAATGTGCGATTGGCTTCCTGTTATGTCACTTTCCATCTCCGATTTTACATCCAAGTGTGCATATCATTTGCACTTGATTTTACCGTACTGATGAGCACTTAAGTACGAAACACGTGTCTACGGTTGCATTTCCATTTGAGGGGTTATACCCAATAACATTTCTATTTATATTTTTATATATATGTATATATTATGATGACCTAAAATGGACTCAACGTTACGAATAAGGTTTCAGTATGGTAAGACCTTAGAATTAGCCTGCTGCAACCTTAGAATAAACAGTAAAATATTGAAAATGAATGACGGGTACTACATCTGTTGCAGAAAACAGAATTAAGAACTCGCTGCATAAATATCTGTAGGATGTATTTCAATGTTCGTCATGGTATGCTGGAAAAGTAGTTGTTTTCTATCAGATTTCCGCATAATATGTTCCACTTCGTACCAATGTTTGGAGAAACAGGTATTTAGACGTGGTCGGATTTAATAATTTAATTTGTTTGATAATCTCCGGCACACTCTCTCGAACCCAATTCAAATTATTTCAATAACTGATCGTCAAAAACCATTGAAAACGACATAATGGATATTCTACCTGTCTAAGTGAAAGGCAGCAATCTCTGCATTGTGTCGTTCGTAGTCCGTGAAGTAGAAGTGATTGGGAAGAGTCTGTTGCTCCCTTGGGAATCTGTAACAAAATAATAACGAATTATGCAGAGGAAAAAGAGTGGCATCATAGATTGCATTAAATATAAAGTATTTGAAAAAAAATGTTGGGATAGTTTACATATTGTTTTAATTGGTATACAAGGTGTTATACAGCTGGGAACATATTTAAAAAAATTGCTATTTTCAATTTTCTCACATTATTTTTTCAAACTTTTCGTATGTGTATGAAATTGAATTCTAAGCAACTTTTTCATATAACTTTTTTCGAGATCTTGCATTTTAGGTACGTTAGGTTTCGTTTTTATATTACAGCATTGGTGTTCTAGTCTAGGTTCTTATATTTCTATGGTAACGTCACACACGAGATCACGGGATGAAATTATTCTTTCAAGTGCAACTTCAAAGTCCTATAAGTTTTTTATTTCTAGAGATATTTTAATATTTCATTAACATTTTTGTTTCATATTACTTCAAACTTCATAATAATTTATCCATTGGATAAACTTCATGAATATTCTTTTAAGGGCGAAAATAAAAATATATGTCCCGAACAGCTTGGTTTTCGAGATACAGGGTGATAAAAATACATTTTTTTCAAGATTTTTTGGAGTTAACTTCGACATTTCCGACAATAATCAGTTCAAATTGGGCGAGTACAATCCATTCAACAGTACGCACAATATAAAATAATTGAATTCTTAAACAATTCACAGGGTGCTCCTTTTTTCAGAGTCAAGCCTTGTTCAACCCTTAATACCATAATTTTTTTCCGCCGTCACTGACATATTATGACACAGGAATAATCAATGTTGTTTCATTTAATATCTTTTTGTTCTCCTGTAGTTCTTCATTTACTTGTATGGTTCAGGCGCTAGAATGAAAATATTAATGCAAAAATTTTCGCATAACATAAAGAAATTTGAGAAGCAAATATTCTAACAAACTTCGAAGGGTGATTCTTTGAAAGTTTTCAGGGCGAAAAGTTCATATAAACATATGTCCCAAACGGCTTGGTTTACGAGATACAGTATGATAAAAATACATTTTATAATACGAAAATATTAATGCAAACATTTTCCAGTGTCCAATAACATTAGAAAAATTTGAAAATGAAACATTCTCAATTATTGTAAATTGGAAGAAATATTTTTCCAGAATTAGAAAAATCTACGATGCATAAAAATTATAAAATAAAAAATATAAAGACAAGCTTTCATACAAATGCACTGATAATGAAAAAATAATTTCTTTCATTGTTTGATCTAGGTTATTCTGTGAGTAACAAATTCAAAAGCTTCCGCGGATACAAAATAGATTATCTTGTACAGGAAAATATTCAATCTGATACCCACAGATAAGTAGGACCCTGTGAATTATTTAAGGAATTATTTATTTTGTATCGTGTGTAAGATTGAATTGTACTTGCCTAATTTGACAGATTATTGTCAAAAATGTCGAAGTCTACTCCATAAAATATTGAGAAAAATGTATTTTCATCACCCTGTATCTCGAAAACCAAGCCGTTTAGGATATAGACATATGTTTATATGAACTTTTCGTCATGAAAACTATCAAAGAATCACCCTTCGAAGTTTGCGCGAATATTTGTTTCTCAAATATCTTTATGTTATGCGATACTGGAAAATCAATTAATATTTTCATTGTAGCTCCTGAACCGTACAAGTAAATGAAAAACTTTAAGAGAACAAAAAGATGTTCAATGAAACAACATTGATCATTCCTGTCTCATAATATGTCAGTGACGGCGAAAAAAAAAATCTTAAGGGTTGAATAAGGCTTGACTCTGAAAAAAGGAGGACCCTGTGAACTATTTGAGAAATGAATCATTTTGTATCGTGCGTACTATTGAATGGATTGTACTTGCCCAATTTGAACTGAGTATTGTCGCAAATTTCGAGGTTTACTCCAAAAAATCTTGAAAAAAATTTATATTTATCACCCTGTATCTCGAAAACCAAGCCGTTTGGGACATATGTTTATATGAACTTTTCATCCTGAAAACTTTCAAAGTGTCACCTCCCAAAGTTTGTCAACGTACTTAATTAACACCCTGTCTATTATATGGTGAACGCGGAGAATACTGCATTACAGTCAAATTATCTTTGGCGTTTTTAGGAGCTGGCCCTTCTGAGAGTTTGTCTATTGCCTAAGATTGAAGATAATGCACATACCTATTATATTTTTATACAATATTGTTTGGAATATGTCTGTCTAAGAAATTTATTTCGACAGGATTCGTGCATATGGCCCAGCCTCAATCTTTGTGAAATCTCGTTCTTGTTTATATTGAACAAATTCCTAGACGAATGTGCAGATATCGATATGCATATAAAGCATCAATTTGAACGCATAGTTCAGTCGCTGACGTAAATTCATTATATCTACCCACAAAATCGGTACAGAAATTTTCCTTGATTAACTATTAGTAGATGTCCCAAGCATCATAAAACTACTAGTCCGTCAAGGGGTTACATGGCTCCCCACCAAAAAAACCACCCCTTTGGTCAAAACAGCATGTTTTCGCCTATCACTCTCACTCGTTGAAAATATCGAAAAAGTATTAGAAAAAAAGCTTGTTCAATTTTCTGGAAAAAAGTTAAATTTTCCATTATGGATTTGCGCACGAATTTGTTCATTTCAATTTTTTCGCGCGCATCCAATCGATAAAATTGAATTACTCGAAACGCAAGCCAGGATGGAAATTCGAATTGGGTTTTCTCGTCGACAAAAATGTATTGGGGATTAAATGCGACACAAGCGAACTCTGCTCCAATAAAATGAACGATTTCTGTGAGTCACTTTTTTGAATAACATTCTTCCTCTCTTCATTCATTTGATGAATTTTCAATGAAAATCAAGTTAGACTCTTTTCACAACATCTATCAGATGTAGTTCAATGTCTAGCATGGTTTTAGCCGGGGAAGTAGTTGTTTTTTGTTAGATATTACAAAAAAAAAATCAGTTTTCTTGGAGAATGTTCCCCTTTTCAACATGAATACCTCCTAAGAGGTTATCTGGAACGATGGAAAATAGCGACTAAAGTTTGTCTTTCAGCCGCAGATGATTCCACAACAGATTTTATGAATATTCTTTTCCTATTTTCGAACAAAAATCATAATAAGTGTAATTATCCACTGATATTTCGTGTTCATAACTGCAGACAGCACTACGAAGGGCTTCAATATCATTTATAAATGTGTTCAATCATGGTAAAAAATCAAAATATTCTTTTCAAAAAAATTACTAACATCTTGAAATCCCCCAAATTTTCACTGATTTAATTGTTTACCGGAATGTTGAATAAAATATGAATCCCAACACCATGTGAAAAGTGAAAAAAAATACCAACAAGACTACTGAACTAATCATGTGTATACGTTTATTAAATTTTTCCATGTATATGATAGTTACTAGAAATCACGAAAGAAATCACCTTCTAGTAATAAAAACGTAAATAATCGATGTCTGATCAATAATCTGCTGTCAAGTCTGATATTTTTGTTCTTTCTCATCTATTTGAAGGTTTTTGTTGAATTTCAAATTTGGATTCTATGGTTTGTTTAAAATTAGGTTTAAATTGTGATTGTAGATGTCACAAGTCACTTTTCGTTATATTTGACATAAGGTACTAATTCAGAGTGCATTCGTTTTGATTTCGAAAGATTCCATGAAGCCGTCCTGATGAGTGAGAAACCATGAAACAGCTGTCGGCGAATGATAAAACTACGGGATTCCAAAGTTCGTTTCGAATTAGGGTTCATCTAGTGACTGTGAAACGTCCCTTTCGGTTGCCTTATTGTCGAAAAAACTGAAATTTTGATTAAAATACTTTACCACCAGCCGAGGTCTGCAAAATCACGTTTTTCAATCATGAGATCAGATACGAAATAGATAAGGAATCTATAGTTTTTTTCCCATATATGTTTCACCATCAGTCGGCTGAAGAGAATGATGGAGCTGAAAACGATTTCGTCAAAAGTTTTCTGAAAACTTTTGAGTTGGAACTATGAGTCATTTTTTGACTGGGTTCTATAGACCTAATAGTGACAATTACCAACACTTCATTGAATATATCTTACCTGAATTCTAACAAGAAGTCTCACTAGGAAAAATAATTCGAATTTGAATATGATGATATTCCAAGCTTGGTTGCACGCCAGCATTTGAAAGAATGGGAATTATTATTTGGGATAATACTTTAAAATAGATTATCGAAACAGAAACTTCAGGGTAAATTAATGGTTGGGTTTCAGATAGACTTCAATATTTGAGATATTTCCAACATCTCAAAACATTGAACAATGTGGATTTTTTTGTTTATATTTACGACTATGATAAGCAGTTTCTGTAGTGCTCGTAATTGACGTAACTGCATTCGCATTGGCAATATTAATGGTAAGATAATTCCGGATCTTCATCGTAGGACAATCATTCTTGGATGGAGAAAATTTTTTTATGTTGGTAGCAGGTGCTTCGTGGTATATTTTGGTGAAATTGGGTCTACATAAGCAGGACTGTATCGATTGAAAGTTTGATTTTGTGGAGGAAATCCGATTCTTGACATGATTTTTTGGGTTCCACAATCTGAAAATGAAAAAAATGTTAATCCAAAGAAATCTGTACAAGTGTAGAAGGGCAAATTAATTAATTTGCCCGAAGCTACTGCGTTCACAAGACTGCTGTCTTGAAAGAAATTAATTTTTGTCAGTAACGTATCTACCCTGAATTTGCCTATCTGAAAAAATGAGATCAAATTAACCAAGAATACTTCTCTTTTTTTGAAAATTGTTGACGTTTCGGATGCTGTATCTGCCTCCGTTATCAAAACTTGCTGGAAAGACGCTGAAAAAAACTGAATTTGGATTGCGGGTTTGACAATAAGATCTTTCTTTGACAGAGTCCAATGAAATCTGTCATACATTCTTTTGATTGAAATTTGATACATAGGGTGGTCGGTATCAATCAATCTATTCTATTAGCACTTATTTCATCTCTGAGGAGAGCATTTCAATTTCTACTCTACTCACTCGAGGAAGGGATATCGACGTGAACTGTGTTGCGGTGTGTCGCATTGTCACGTGGTCCGTTAATGCGTCGGGTGGGGTAACAGGAGAGGTGCACAGTAGTCTGTCTTATTTATGTGGTTTTATCATATCATTGCGTTCCTTGTTGCTCGCGTAGATTTCTGTCTATACCCCTGATGAAAAGTTTCCAATACTGTATTTATAGATCAACGTTTCGTCTTAAAATGGGATTTTGACAACAGTTGATAAAAATTCTGTATGATATAGCACCAATGAAAAAGTGAAATGAAACAAATTCTCAGATTTTTCTTCTGATGACGAATACTATTGAAAGGGAGAAAACATGATTTAAGTGCTGATAGTTTAACCTGGAATGAGTTGAAAGCTCAACAACATTTTTGTTCACAACTTCTTAAAATTGTAAATTCGTCCCAAAATTTATATTTAATTTTTTTCGGTTTGCACGACATTCTCTGACCGAAACAGAGCTTGTGTATCGATTTGATGATTTTGGAAAACCGAAATAGGAAAATGACACTAAGGTAAAACACGATTAAAATTTCCACAAAATGTATTGTCTTTGTGGAAATTTTAATCGTGTTTCACCTTAGTGTCATAACTATCCCAAGTAGCACACCCATATTGGGACAATATTGGTACAATATTGTGAAAATATTGGAAAAATATTCAAATAATAATATTGGAGAGAAAAAAATGTGAATATTCGGCGATAAAAATAAAAATAATATTTTCGAAGCAATATTGGACTCAAAATGTTAGGCGATATTAGTACAATATCGCTGTAGCACACTTACATTGGAATAATATTGGTAAATATTGGCAAAATATTAAAACGTAATATTGGCGAGATGAAATTATAATTATTTCAAGATATTGGCACAATATTACTTGGACATTATACAAATAATATTAGTGAAATATTGAGGAAGCAATATTGGCCCCAAAATATTTAGGGATATTGGTACAATATCATTTGAATACATTGGTAAAATATTCGAAGTGAATATGTTGCTTTGGAAACATTGATGAAATATTTCCAGAAAATGTCGAATAATTTAAAAATTCTACAATTTCGTTCCTACTTCAATTTACCACTGAGTATATATGTTACTATGATTCAGCTGTTGTTCCATATGTTGGGCCACCTAGCGGTTTCTTACCCAAGTTTAATCATGATTCATTTCAATATTGTTTATTGAATATTCGGCCAATATTCAAATTTCAATCCTAGTGATAAATGTATTTTGTAATATTGTATCAATATTGTCTTTCAAATATTTGCGTAAGGTATTCGTAACAATCTCAATCAATATAGGGTCAATATAATTTTTAGAATATGGATTAAATAACATTCCACCAATGTGCTATCAAACTAGGATATACAATATTGTTTTTTGTCTTTAAAATCGATATGAGAGTAATATTGAAATCGCAATATTGGAGCTAGATGCTGGAAACAATATGTAGGCAATATCGCTCTATCGATATTGGTGAAAATTATTGAACCAATATTGACCCAATATTTCATGAAACATTATACATTCAGAACAGGTTGAGTCAATATTCCACTAATATTATTAATGAAATATTGTTTTTCCAATATGCACCCATATTGGTTCAATATTATTTTTACATTTACAATATATCGATATTGGCCCGATATGAAAACAAGATTCAGCCAACATGAGGTGCTACCTGGGATGGATTTCCATCAAGTAACGGCCACGTCAATCCAAAATTCGAAAAAGTTTTACATTTACTCCACCATCCATACTGTGTTAAAGAAATATCCATAATAGTAGGTAGAGAAAAAACATGAATACCTTGAAAGTTGTGCGACTTTTTTTCCACTCCCACAAAATATATAAAATATTCATTCAATATTTAGTCAGAAATTTACTGAGGATAAGACAATGAATCCATGCAAATTAACGGTAACAGAGTACACACAAGCTGGTTGTAACATTTAGAATCTGTCGGAAATACATAGACCGATAGGCTATAAATTACATATAGAAACAGCAACCCTCATCGACCAATATAACAACATCACCAATAGGTTATCAAATGAAACTAAGTTGATTCGAAACCATTAATATCCAGATCAATAAATAGTGTGTGAATGTAGATATACATGAGACCCAAACGTTATACAATTCCAAATATTACCATTTAGGCCAAGCTATAGATAAAAATAAGAAGCTCTTTTCACACAAAATAAAAGATGCAAATGGCCTATACTACTTTTTATGAGATAGATCGTAAATGAAAACTCTGGTTTTCGCCCCAGCAAAATTGCTTTGTGAAATTTTTTAAACAAGAAATAGTGAAAAAAATTACAACTTTTTTGGTATCTTGCAAATATCACAAAAAGTTTTGAAGGAATCGTTTTACAGTCAATGGAACTTTCGTAGATAATTAGAAAACCTACAAAACAGTTTTTTAAGCGACAGGACTGGTGCATTTTCCACTGAGAAAACCCAGGGAAACCGCAAAAGGGAGACCATTTTTTCCTTGAATCGGCAAGATGTGCCGATTCAAGGAAAATCGTCATATTCAAATTGTTTTTTTCTACATTCATGAAAAAAACAAAACTTTATTGCACTTATATGTCATTCTACTTCAACGTGCTGTCATCATGACAAACATAAACGTTCAAACCTACTACATATTAAGTAGATATTCTGTAAGATTGGCAATAAGTTTTAAACAGTTACATATCTTATATTATTTTTTATTAATATTAGCAGCCAGACTTGAAAAAATAATGTCTTCCCGAGAATAACTCCATAATCAAAACTGATCGCTTCGTTCTAAACCGCCTACATACATAGAGCAAACTGTCTGTACTATGACCACACCTCGTGATAACATACACGCTCACAGCTACTATGATTTTGATTTTTATAATGCATCTGTAGTTACAGAAACGTCAAGGAGCGAGACCTGCAACTCTAAAACTTCATTTTTGATGATTCCGGCGTAGTACCTAATTACAGAAACTAAGTACAGATTGATTTTTCTCGCAGTTATATCTTTGGGCTAGACTGGGGAATGGTTACTACTGTTGTTCTTGCTCATACATCTAGATTGCAATTCAATTCAATTGTGTATCGTATCATTGCATATTAAGCTTCCTTTAAGGTATTTGGAACGGTACGGTATGAGCCAAAAATTAATTCTGACAATTACAGAATTGAAAGTTTCAAAATGAGTAATAATAATGGAAAAATAGATGATAGTGATTTGTTTCAATGCAAATCAATAGTAATAATTGATTATTTATGTTGCGATTTTCATTTTGCCACCTAGTGACGTACCTTAATTTTTTTTTTGCTTTTTGCATGAACGTAGAAAAAATGTTGTATGCAACTCGTGCAAAAATTGTTTATTGCACTCGACGTGAAATTGTTCGACGAGGCCGTTAGGCCGAGTTGGACAACACTTACTTTTTGCACTTGTTGCATAAATAACTATGAAGGTATGTATATGTATATTTGTGATTTTCACCTAAGAGGTGGGAAATGTGTTGAAAATGTCACTCCAAACGCTTGAAAGTGTGTTTGTGGCAGAATCAAGGAGCGGTAGTGGGGGAATTGTATTGTTCAAATCGCCGCGTCGCCCGGTTATACTCTCCTCTCCTCGATAGTAGAGATGACTTACTATCGATAGTCCATACATCGATAGTTTCATTAGTGGTGTTCGTAAAACATCGATAGTATCGATAGAACTATCGGACCATTCTGGCATTAGGAATATTTGAGTTTGACAGCTGACAGCTGACAACTAAAAACATCAAAATCAGTCAGAAAAATTGAAAGATTCTCAAAAATGAACTAACGAAGGTACAAAAAGGTGGTCCTGCTGAAATTTCGAAAAAAAATTAAGGCAAGTACCCCCACATAAACGATTTTATTTTCATGTAGTGTTCAAGTATGGTTATAATGTTGCAAATTTGAATTTGAAGTTCGAAGTCTCCACCTCAAGTCTTACGAATATGCACGTTCAACGTTCATTGCACGATTATTATCAAAAATGTCATTTGTCATCCTCATTCACTATCGGACTATCGATCGCTAAACATCGATAGTATCGGTACCTTCTCCACCAGAAACAAACATCGATAGTATCGATAGTAAGTCACTTCTACAGTCGATAGTTTCCCCACTGCTGCTACTCGACCGTGCCATGAACACACTCTCAAGCGTTTAGAGCAACTTTCAGTGGCATTTTAAACTCATTTTCCACCTCTTAGGTGAAAATCCAAAATATAAATTTAAATATAAAAGATCATTCCCTACTAGAGTTCATGTTTATAACACACGTCAGGACAATAACATAAGACTGCCAATCCAACATCAACTCTTGTTAAGAATTCATTTATATATAATGGTATAAAATTGTTTAACCACTTGCCAGAACCAATTAAAAGTACTGAAGCCTATTATAGATTCAGGAGGGCAACAAAAAAATTACTTTTAGAACAGCCATTTTATTCTGTTGACGAGTTTTTATCTTCTTCTCTCTGAAATTTATTTTTCTTGTTTATTTTTTTTATAAAATATAGATTTATATGTACAAATGTATGTGTTATGTGAATGTGTGTCTTAATTATGTTTTATTTATTTATGTTCTCTTGACAGCTCTGCTACAAAAATATATATTTCTGAACAAATTGTATGAGGTATAATGTTTCAATTATGTTTTTATTTATATTATTTTGACATGCTTTGTTACAAAAATTTATATTTTTAAACAATAAAGCTATTTTTGACTTGACTTGACTTGACTATACACATTGTAGTGTTCGATCTTTACTTCCAGATGCCGTTCACAGAATTTGAATATGATGATTTCCCTTAAATCTACGCATTTTGAAAGATAAGCTCTTGAATTGTTTATAAGGCGATTGTGCAAAAACTACACAGAAAACATCTTGCGTAGAGTTGAACCACATGGTATTATCTATTCGTTTCCGAAATATTGTTTGTTCAGTTTCCGATTTATAAAAATTGTGAATATTTGAAAACTGGCCTCTTTTTTGAGGTTTTTCCAGATTTTCTTAGCCGAAAATGCACCGATCAGGGGGTCTATTCTTGAACCATTCGGTTTCAAATCGTAAGTATACGAAAAAAAAACCATACACGTTTTATGTGTATTGGTGTGAAATATTAAATCGAATTCGCAAACTCGAGAATAGCACCCCAGGTCGTGTAAAAAACCATTTTGTAGGTTTACTGATTCTCTACAAAAGTTTTATGAACTGTTAAATGATTTCTTCGATAGTTTTGGGAATATTTGTAAAAAAACAAAAAAGATGTAATTTTTTTCACTATATTTTGTTTAAAAAATTCCACAAAGCGATTTTGCTGGGGCGAAAACCAGGGCTTTCATTAACGAACTATCTTATAAAAATTAGCATAGGCCATTTGCTTCTTTTATTTTGTGAGTGAAAAAACTTCTATATAGCTTGGTCTAATTTGTTGAATACATGCAATGATCAGATTTACTTACATATTAAATACCTATCTGCCCAGATAAGTATGGATTAGAACCAATTAGCTAAAATAAATGTCATCCACTCGGGAGGCATTTTCTATTTTTTTCAAGTTACTCCTGCTCCGTACAAAAGGCATTTTCTATGCTCCAGACACGGTTATCCAATGCAGATATTAATTACGTTAAATGAAACGAAAAATTTCGAATTCCCCTTTCTCTCCTCACTATCTCACAAAATGGAACATTCAAGGCAAATATTTGTCAGAAAACAACTACTGTCCCCTATGGACATTGAATTACACCTGACATCAATTTGTGAAATGTTCCTCCAAGAGGACACAATTGCGAGTGCTGATTGCAATTGAGAATTCAATATTAGCCCCCAATGGTTGGGAATGACCACCTGCAGCTCTGACATCTGTCACGGTTCGTTTACCACTTATCAATGAAAGGATAGGTCGGACAACGTTAGAGTTATCCTGGCTCACCCAATGAACGATAACACCCAAAACCCAAAAAACAAGAAGCACAGACTCCGGGAAGAGTAAATGCATGAGCTCGAACAAAGTCGAAAAAGTGTGCCGAATAAGAGTTTCAAATACGAAACGAATAATTTCGACAAAGACTAATATTTTTGTTTATCAGGCGCCACAAGCTATCAAAAAAATTTTTTTGGTATCTACGTATTTTGATCTCCTGAACAAAAAATCCAAATGAAATTGTAGGCGCTCTCAAGTAGTTTCAGAAATACGGCAATTTTTTTTATTTTAATTGGTATTTTTGTTTATCGGGCGCCACAAGCTACCAGAAAAAATGTTTTGAAACTTGCGTATTTTGGCCTCTTGACCAAAAAATCCAAATGAAATTATCGGCGGTCTCAAGTAATTTCGGAGATACGCCTGTTTATTATTATTTATTACGTTGTTACCGTTACGATAGTCATGCAAACAGTATCACCTAGATCGTTCGTTTTGGTTCGATCAAACTGAATATCTGCCAGTCTGTCAATCTGTGTCTCCTAACTCCTGTCTCCTATCTTCTATCTCCTATCTCCCATCTCCTATCTTCTCGGTATCGCACGTTAAAGATGACGGACCCCATCACGAAAATATTTTGAATCCCCTTACCCCCAATGACGCGTGTTTTCTTTGACAAATGACAGAGGCGGTCATGTTTTTTATCTTAAATCATATGTTGGTACACCCGGTATATGGTATTTTATTAGCAGGCGCCATCTTTTTTCTCTCTTAAATGATGTCGGTTGTTTTTTCTCTCAATTGATGAGTGTTTTGAGACACCCTGTATACAATATGATTTTTGACAAGCTGTTTTTTCTGTGATGTTACGTTGGTACACCCTGTATATGTTTTTTCTTCAACTATTAAATTTAAATAACCGGCAACGTCCCGCCCTCCGTAACTCTACTGCTTACTTTTAAATCCGGCAACATCCAAATCTCACTCTCCTTACTATTCAAACGCGACATGACAGAGACCAATCTGAAATATACATGCTGCTGTCATATACTCAATCCAATAGGTCACGCGCAGCGCTGACTTTGTCGAAGCGCCGCCAGCGCCATCTATCGGTGATGTTGGTACTATCGTGCTACTATGAAGGTTTTCCCTCAACTAACTTCCCCTTCTCTCCACACTATCCCACAAAGTGGAAAATTTAAAGCTAATATCTGTTAGAAAACAACTACTTCCCCATACGGACATTGAGTTACATCTGACACCAATTTATGCAATGTTCCTCTAAGAGGACACACTTGCAAGTGCTAATTGCAGTGATGACTGCCTCAAATTTTCCACATTGTGGGATAGTGTGGAGAGAAGGGGATTTCGAACTCTCCGGCACACTTTTCGGACTTTGTTCGAATTCATTAATTACGTTGCCATGAATACTAACAATAATTAAAAATCTCAGTGTGTCATCTTAAGTGAACCAGTCAAAGTACAGTTGTTAATAGAATTAATTAGGTATTTAGTTATAATTGCTGCTTTAATAAAAAGCTAAATCAATTACAATGAAATAAGAGAAAATGTATATAGTTTCTTCCAAAATTGAAGAACGAGTTGAGTCTCTGTATTGAAAGAGTTGAGAAGGAATCGATTTACGAAAATATGTTTGAAATATTTGGGGATCAATGTCCCTTCCCTTATATGCCTTTCGTTTATTCACATTAACTGTGTTCTACCGCACCGCCACCGACACCGACGACCTCAACGACCTCCTCAAGGGCAACATCAAAGGAACGAAGCCAGTTACGTGGAACGATGCCGCTGAAACCGCCTTCATCGCTTGCAAGGACACCCTCGTCAAAGCGACACTCCTTGCGCACCCGAAACTCGGCGCCAAGCTCTCCTTAGTCTGTGACGCGTCAGATCACACCGTTGGAGCCGTCCTGCAGCAGCTGGTGAACGACGAATGGGAACCTCTTGGGTTCTTCTCAAAGAAGCTGAGCGGTGCCGAAACAAAGTACAGCGCGTACGACCGAGAACTCCTAGCAATCTACAAGGCTGTGAAGTACTTCCGACACATGGCGGAAGGGCGTCATTTCACCATCCTGACCGATCACAAGCCGCTCACCTTCGCTTTCCGCCAGAAGTCCGACCAGTGCTCTCCACGTCAGTTTCGTCATCTGGACTTTATCGGGCAGTTTACCACCGATATCCAGCACATCTCTGGCGAGGATAACGTTGTAGCAGATGCTCTCTCCCGAATCGATGCCATCGCTGCGCCACTCGATTTCGAAGCACTATCAGCAGCTCAGCAACAGGACCAAGAGTTGCAGGAACATCGCCAGAGGGATAACTCGGGCCTGACCCTGCGCCAAGTGACCATCCCAGGATCCAACGCTGCTATCTTCTGCGACGTCTCCACTCAGACGGCACGGCCCTTCCTAACAGCCGCCTTCCGCAAACCAGCCTTCGACGCGATCCATGGCCTATCGCACCCAGTCGTCAAGGCGACGACGAAGCTGGTGAAACAACGCTACGTCTGGCCTTCCATCAATGCTGACTGCCGTTCCTGGGCCCGCGCCTGCATTCCCTGCCAGCAGGCCAAGGTCACACGACATGTCTCTACCCCGATTGGCAATTTTACAGCACCATCCAGACGATTCGAGCATGTCCACATCGACCTCATCATCATGCCATACTCCGAGGGATACAGGTATTGCCTCACCTGCGTCGATCGCTTCTCACGATGGCCAGAAGCAATACCCCTCCCGAACCAGGAAGCAGAGACCGTAGCCAGGGCATTCTACACCAACTGGGTCGCGCGCTACGGCGTCCCTCTCCGCCTGACTACGGACCAAGGTAGACAATTCGAATCGCATTTGTTCCGTTGTTTAAACCGGCTGATGGGCACCGACCACCTCAGGACCACGGCCTACCACCCTGCAGCCAACGGTATGGTCGAACGCCTCCACCGTCAGTTGAAGGCTTCTGTGAAGTGCCTGCAATCCGATCGGTGGACCCATACGCTCCCAACAGCTCTTCTGGGGATCCGTGCGGCCTGGAAGGAAGATCTGCAAGCCACCGCTGCTGAGATGATCTACGGCGAACCACTCCGTCCCCCAGGCGAATTTCTGGCATCTACCTCCACCAGACACATCGATGACTCCGCCGACTTTGTTCGTGAGCTGCGCCAGCATTTCCAGACACTCCGTCCAGTCAATAGCACCAGGCACGGCGGACGGAAAATCTTTGTCTTCAAAGATCTGGCTACCACCACCCACGTCTTCGTCAGACACGACGCAACCAGAGGACCGCTGCAGTCACCATACGATGGTCCCTACGAGGTTATTTCTCGAGCCGAGAAACACTTCACGCTCGCGATGCGCGGCAGAAATGTTCCAGTCTCCATCGATCGCCTTAAACCGGCCTACATCGTCGCCGAGAACATCGCCGCACCAGAGGGCACCACGGATGACGACGACGATTTCGTTCCTGTTGCTCCGGGAGAGAATCAAACTCCGGTGCAAGATGATGCAATTCCACCACCTGCCCCACCAGTTCCACCAGCTCCAACAACGCCACCTGCCTATAAGACGCGCTCAGGTCGTCGCGTCCGATTCACTGAACCCTATCAAGCAGGCTTCAATTAAATGATTTCGCAATATTCTTTCACAATTTAGCGATTAATATTTTTTTTGTGCACATCCGGATTCAAATATTCAAAAATCGTTTGTTTCTTTGGTTTTCTTTCGCAATTCAATTTAAATTTTAAACAAAGGATTTAACGGCAACTTGTTTTGAATTTTATTTTGCAAATTCTCGGTGATTTCACAAATACAATTCCAGTTCAAATTCAAATTTTAAAATTCAAATTTAAAATTTAAAAGAACGTATTCAACCCTTCCTATTTCAAGTTATCTAGCCGTAACATTATATTAGAGTACTTTCAACAATTAGGGTTTTAATATTTTCAATTGTTTTTTTTTGCATTCAATTTTTTTAGTCTTATATCGTTCATCACTGGCAAGGGGGTACTGTAGGGTTTTCCCCTCATCAATTTTTATTTTCAAATATTTAGTGTAGAAGCATTAAACAATGGTTCAAATACCATCGGCTTAGATTTTACGACTACTCTTGCAAATGCCCGTAATTATCTTTATGTTGGGATTTTCTGTGACGTAGACGACCGGGGTTTTTCTGCTTGGTCTCCTACCTGAACAGGGAGTTTGAGAGATTACGGGTGAAAAATGAAAGATCTTTCTTGAGTATTCGAACCGCGATGTTCTACGTTTTGAAGTCTCTTGACCGGCCGTTCCTTGGTCAACCTTCAGTATTTTTCTACCTAATGTACGTTTAATTTTAAGTGTTATCATTGTATAGTATGTAAATAAAGTGTTATAGTTTCTTGATAGCTGCAGTGTTAGTATTTCATAATAAACTCACCCGTTACACCGTCCCGACATATTAATATTTATATTAAAATTTGAGCATTTCTTGGACTAGTCCGGGAAGTCATACTTTCTCAAAGAAATATCGTCCGAGAACTAAGTATTTTCCGGACGGTTGCCGAAAAAATAAATATTGAGTTACATTACTTGTATTCTTTAAATTTGTGCAGTTATAGAAAAAGTATAGTGTGCAACATGTGGAAAAATTTACTTTTTCCACTTGTTGCACAATATACTTTTTCAGAACCCGACGAACAAAGTCTGTCATCTTAAGTGAACCAGTCAAAGTACAGTTGTTAATAGAATTAATTAGGTATTTAGTTATAATTGCTGCTTTAATAAAAAGCTAAATCAATTACAATGAAATAAAAGAAAATGTATATAGTTTCTTCCAAAATTGAAGAACGAGTTGAGTCTCTGTATTGAAAGAGTTGAGAAGGAATCGATTTACGAAAATATGTTTGAAATATTTGGGGATCAATGTCCCTTCCCTTATATGCTTTAAAAGAAGTAAATTTTCGATATAAAATTAATTTGTTCGTCGGGTTCTGAAAAAGTATATTGTGCAACAAGTGGAAAAAGTAAATTTTTCCACATGTTGCACACTATACTTTTTCTATAACTGCACAAATTTAAAGAATACAAGTAATGTAACTCAATATTTATTTTTTCGGCAACCGTCCGGAAAGTACTTAGTTCTCGGACGATATTTCTTTGAGAAAGTATGACTTCCCGGACTAGTCCAAGAAATGCTCAAATTTTAATATAAATATTAATATGTCGGGACGGTGTAACGGGTGAGTTTATTATGAAATACTAACACTGCAGCTATCAAGAAACTATAACACTTTATTTACATACTATACAATGATAACACTTAAAATTAAACGTACATTAGGTAGAAAAATACTGAAGGTTGACCAAGGAACGGCCGGTCAAGAGACTTCAAAACGTAGAACATCGCGGTTCGAATACTCAAGAAAGACCTTTCATTTTTCACCCGTAATCTCTCAAACTCCCTGTTCAGGTAGGAGACCAAGCAGAAAAACCCCGGTCGTCTACGTCACAGAAAATCCCAACATAAAGATAATTACGGGCATTTGCAAGAGTAGTCGTAAAATCTAAGCCGATGGTATTTGAACCATTGTTTAATGCTTCTACACTAAATATTTGAAAATAAAAATTGATGAGGGGAAAACCCTACAGTACCCCCTTGCCAGTGATGAACGATATAAGACTAAAAAAATTGAATGCAAAAAAAAACAATTGAAAATATTAAAGCCCTAATTGTTGAAAGTACTCTAATATAATGTTACGGCTAGATAACTTGAAATAGGAAGGGTTGAATACGTTCTTTTAAATTTTAAATTTGAATTTTAAAATTTGAATTTGAACTGGAATTGTATTTGTGAAATCACCGAGAATTTGCAAAATAACATTCAAAACAAGTTGCCGTTAAATCCTTTGTTTAAAATTTAAATTGAATTGCGAAAGAAAACCAAAGAAACAAACGATTTTTGAATATTTGAATCCGGATGTGCACAAAAAAAATATTAATCGCTAAATTGTGAAAGAATATTGCGAAATCATTTAATTGAAGCCTGCTTGATAGGGTTCAGTGAATCGGACGCGACGACCTGAGCGCGTCTTATAGGCAGGTGGCGTTGTTGGAGCTGGTGGAGCTGGTGGGGCAGGTGGTGGAATTGCATCCTCTTGCACCGGAGTTTGATTCTCTCCCGGAGCAACAGGAACGAAATCGTCGTCGTCATCCGTGGTGCCCTCTGGTGCGGCGATGTTCTCGGCGACGATGTAGGCCGGTTTAAGGCGATCGATGGAGACTGGAACATTTCTGCCGCGCATCGCGAGCGTGAAGTGTTTCTCGGCTCGAGAAATAACCTCGTAGGGACCATCGTATGGTGACTGCAGCGGTCCTCTGGTTGCGTCGTGTCTGACGAAGACGTGGGTGGTGGTAGCCAGATCTTTGAAGACAAAGATTTTCCGTCCGCCGTGCCTGGTGCCATTGACTGGACGGAGTGTCTGGAAATGCTGGCGCAGCTCACGAACAAAGTCGGCGGAGTCATCGATGTGTCTGGTGGAGGTAGATGCCAGAAATTCGCCTGGGAGACGGAGTGGTTCGCCGTAGATCATCTCAGCAGCGGTGGCTTGCAGATCTTCCTTCCAGGCCGCACGGATCCCCAAAAGAGCTGTTGGGAGTGTATGGGTCCACCGATCGGATTGCAGGCACTTCACAGAAGCCTTCAACTGACGGTGGAGGCGTTCGACCATACCGTTGGCTGCAGGGTGGTAGGCCGTGGTCCTGAGGTGGTCGGTGCCCATCAGCCGGTTTAAACAACGGAACAAATGCGATTCGAATTGTCTACCTTGGTCCGTAGTCAGGCGGAGAGGGACGCCGTAGCGCGCGACCCAGTTGGTGTAGAATGCCCTGGCTACGGTCTCTGCTTCCTGGTTAGGGAGGGGTATTGCTTCTGGCCATCGTGAGAAGCGATCGACGCAGGTGAGGCAATACCTGTATCCCTCGGAGTATGGCATGATGATGAGGTCGATGTGGACATGCTCGAATCGTCTGGATGGTGCTGTAAAATTGCCAATCGGGGTAGAGACATGTCGTGTGACCTTGGCCTGCTGGCAGGGAATGCAGGCGCGGGCCCAGGAACGGCAGTCAGCATTGATGGAAGGCCAGACGTAGCGTTGTTTCACCAGCTTCGTCGTCGCCTTGACGCCTGGGTGCGATAGGCCGTGGATCGCGTCGAAGGCTGGTTTGCGGAAGGCGGCTGTTAGGAAGGGCCTTGCCGTCTGAGTGGAGACGTCGCAGAAGATAGCAGCGTTGGATCCTGGGATGGTCACTTGGCGCAGGGTCAGGCCCGAGTTATCCCTCTGGCGATGTTCCTGCAACTCTTGGTACTGTTGCTGAGCTGCTGATAGTGCTTCGAAATCGAGTGGCGCAGCGATGGCATCGATTCGGGAGAGAGCATCTGCTACAACGTTATCCTCGCCAGAGATGTGCTGGATATCGGTGGTAAACTGCCCGATAAAGTCCAGATGACGAAACTGACGTGGAGAGCACTGGTCGGACTTCTGGCGGAAAGCGAAGGTGAGCGGCTTGTGATCGGTCAGGATGGTGAAATGACGCCCTTCCGCCATGTGTCGGAAGTACTTCACAACCTTGTAGATTGCTAGGAGTTCTCGGTCGTACGCGCTGTACTTTGTTTCGGCACCGCTCAGCTTCTTTGAGAAGAACCCAAGAGGTTCCCATTCGTCGTTCACCAGCTGCTGCAGGACGGCTCCAACGGTGTGATCTGACGCGTCACAGACTAAGGAGAGCTTGGCGCCGAGTTTCGGGTGCGCAAGGAGTGTCGCTTTGACGAGGGTGTCCTTGCAAGCGATGAAGGCGGTTTCAGCGGCATCGTTCCACGTAACTGGCTTCTTTCCTTTGATGTTGCCCTTGAGGAGGTCGTTGAGGTCGTCGGTGTCGGTGGCGGTGCGGTAGAACACAGTGAATGTTAATAAACGAAAGAGCGCACATCGGAGCGGACAAGAAAACGCGCCTGTCGTTCCTTGCAACGCACTACCGCGCCCGCCCTGCGTGCGCCATTTGACCGTCAGTTCGCGCGATCTGCTTCACAAGGAAACATGTGTAGTACAGGAATTCTCATTGAACAAGTGCGTGGTAACCAAATTTTGTATGGTTTGTTTCACAGAGAATATAAAAATATAAAAGAAAGACACAAAATATTTCGTTGAAACATTCAATTAACATTCTAAAATAAACGTAAAATTGTTCTTTGTCTCCTCTTGAGTCTTATATTGAATTCTCTTTCACTTTCTCTGTCTAAGTTGAAAATGGAAACCAGTGTAGACGTTCTGAGAAAGATGGATGTCGAATATACCATTTCATTTCAGGAAAAAACAATTGGGTACACGATAACAACTTAGAGAAAGTGAAGGAGAATTCTAAATAATTTTTTAAGACTCAAGAGGAGACAAAGAGCGACTTTTCGTTTATTTTAGAATGTCAATGAAATGTTTTGAAGAAATATTTTTTTTTCTTTTATATTTTTATATTCTCTGTGAGACAAATCATATAAAATTTGGTTACCACGCACTTGAAGAATTTCTGTACTATACACGTTTCCTTGTGAAGCAGATCGCGCGAACTGACGGCAAATGGTGCAGGCATCGTTCTACCGTAGACCGCAGGATGGGCGCGGTAGTTCGCTGCACGGAACAACGAGCGCGTTTTCTTGCCCGCTTCCGTTTATTTACATTCACTGCGTTCTACCGCACCGCCTCTGCGATCGCGCCGCTCCGGTCTGCGCTCCGCTTTAAGGCCGATTCTCACTAGAGCTGTGCCGAGCGGCGCGACGCCGTGCGGCGTGGTACTGGACGAAGCAGTTTTTGTACAGGCTAGTCTCACCCAAGCGGCATTTTGTAGCAGCAGCGGTGAGCGAAGCAGTAGAAATCTATATTTAAGTATTTTGAGTTTTTTAAATGAGGTGATAATGAGTTTGGTAATACCAGAGGAGGATCCTACATCGTCATTATCAGACGATTTTGTTTTTGTAGCGGCAATATGTCATGAATACGAAAATAGACGAAAAAAGAAGCGACAATATTGGGTTCATGACATATTTCGTGCAAGGCTGGAGGAAGGTGAATTTCACACACAATTTAGGAGACTGCAGCAGGACGAAAGTAAATTTTACAAATATTATAGGATGTCTTCAGGAAAATTCAATTAGTTATATAATGTTTTACGCATTGCCCTAACCAATCAAAATACCAAATTTCGTCAAAGCATCAGTCCACTTGAGAGGCTAACTGTCTTTCTAAGGTAAGTTGAAAACCTAATAAATCATAAATTAGGTTTAATTAGCATAGTTTATCATCAAAATTAATCTAAAACTATGGTATAAAAAATTTACTTTTTATGTGCTGTAACATAAACGAATAAACTATGCAATATTAACGGATAATATTATTTTATTCATTTCGTTTTCCTATCACTCTGAAATTGTTTTTTAATTACAAGTCGCAGCTTGCTTCTGACGCGACGTGATTTCCACTTGTCCGTCAACAGGCGGTAGGGAGCGTTTCAAAGCAGTAGTGCCGCGAGCCAATGCTCCTGGGCTTCCTGGAGGCGTTGTGCGATGAACGCTCTGCACCGCTCTGCTTAGGTGAGGACGGGATCACTTAGATAGATTTTATTTAACCACTTCACATAAGTTATATGTTTGTAGCAAGTCAAGAATTACATATATATCTAGACATAGAAGTTAGATGCTAACATGCGCTAAAACTACAGATCAGCTAGAACATTGAGATTAAAATCGAATTAAATTACATATATATGTCAATAATAAAAGTTACATATACCTACATAGTATAGGTTGAAAACAAAACAGTTCCAAATGACAAAATCAAACGGATTAAAATTTATATAACCAACCGGATTAAAATTACATATGCATGTACAAAAATGTAAAATTACATATGCCTACATATACTTAAGCGAATGTGGTATATAAATGATTAGGAATTTGGGGTGAGCATCATGCGTTCATGGTTGAATGAGAGGTATTCCTCAATTGAGTGAAAGCATTGTGACAGTAAGTGATTTTTTACCCATTTTTTAAATTGAATAAAATTTAGTGATTTTATAGCAGGTGGTAAAATATTAAAAAATCTGACATTTGGAGAATTTTGCTCCGTGACACACAGTCGGTATTTACGAGTTCTGAGTTTACTTGCTGCTGTTGTAGCATGGTTGTGGACATCACCATTTTTTGAAAAAAGATCTATATTAGAAAAGGTCTGCAGAAAAGACTGATAGATAAAAACACAAGGGATTGCACCATCTATGATTCTTAAGGCCTTCTTTTGGAGCCTCAAAACTCTAATAGCGTGTGCAGCGTTACCCCGTAGAATGGTACCATAGTTGAGGTGGGAATGAAAGAGAGAGTGGTAGGATGATAGTAATATTGGAATACTCAATATTTTTTTTAGTTGTCTCAATAGAAATAGTTGTGTGGAGAGTTTTCTGCATAATTGGTCAATGTGGGCCGACCATTTTAGCCTGTCGTCTAATACGATACCAAGCACATTGATTGTATTATTAGTGGTTAAGTTGTTATTTGTAGAGAAGAAATTATTTTGGGTTTTTTCTTGATTTAGTTTGAGATTATTTGCGCTGAACCAGGTGTATGCTTTATTTTTTGCTTACTCAGTGAGATTGTGTAGTGTGATAGGGTTAGAATGAGTTTCAACTAGTGTTGTGTCGTCAGCGAAGCAGATACACCGAGATGGGGCCAAGTAATGGAAAATGTCGTTGAGATAGATAATAAATAATAGTGGTCCCAGCACACTTCCCTGCGGGACTCCGTGGTTTATGTTCTGGAAATCAGAGAAATTGTTTTCGATGGCTACACATTGAATTCTGTTATCTAGATAGGATTTTATCAGTTTCAGAGGTACCCCCCGAACACCATAGAAGTTTAATTTATCGAGTAATTTGTCATGCGATACGCAGTCGAACGCCTTGGATAGGTCACACAAGGTTATTTCAGTGTGTTCTCCATTCTCAAGGCCCTCGACTATTTTCGCAATAACACAGCTTACAGCCTGAATCGTGGAGCAGTTTGGCCGAAAACCAAACTGTCCTGTATTAAGAGTGTTATGTTTATTAAAAAAGAGCATCAATCGTTCCTTTAAGATTATTTCAAATATCTTGCCGATTATCGGGATTATGGAGATGGGTCTGAAGTTTGTGGCCAGATCGGGGTCTCCTTTCTTATATATTGGTAGTACCTTTGTGATTTTTAGATTGTCAGGGAAGATTCTATGGAGGAAACATAGATTGATCAGAGTAACTAGGGGTTCAATCAGCAGAGACGCTGTCCCCTTTATGATTTTACTATTTAGATAGTGTATATCAACGCAGTTTGAGTTTTTTAACGTATTTATTGCAGCCTTTACCTCTTCTTGGCTTACTGGACCTAAGAAGAGTGAGTTTTTTGTTTTGGGAAGGTCATTTAAAAAATCGCTAGACGATTGATTTGTGTCAGGTAATGTTAGTATTATTTCTTCCGCAACATGAGTGAAATACTCATTGAAATCGTCAGGACTTAATTTAGTTTTTGTAGATTTCTTCATTTCATTGTTTCTTTCGTGATTCACTAACCTCCATGAGTCCTTAGCTTGGTTTGAAGAATTTAGTATAAATGTGTCGTAGGATCTTTTTTTTGATGAGGTCAATGCCTTATTGTATCGGGATTTGAAGAGATTAAATGCAGCTCTATCTTGTGGATTTTTTGTCACATCACATATTACTTTTATGGACTTAATTTACACGCAAAAAATTGCAAGCGACTTTTGCCGCGCCGCGCCGCTCGGCACAGCTCTAGTGAGAATCGGCCTTTAATCATATAATTTATAACGAACTGAATGACAGCAAAATATTCTGCAGAATGGATCCCTTCATGTAGAAAAAAGAATCAGAATCGAGCAAGAGTATTGCGCTTGGTTTGTAACAGATACAATCTTCTCACTGTGGATCACCCCGATAACAAAAAGTACTAATCGATTCAATTCGAATTCCTTGGTTCTCCAACTTGTCAAAACACTCTAAAATGTTTTTAAGGCCTCTAGGAAGTTCTAGAAAATTCGAGATTTTCGTGGAATGAACCAGAACAGAGACAATCATGGAGGTGGAGTGGAAATTTTTAGAATATAAAACTCTAAATGTTCTCGAAGCTTCTGTAAAAACTCGAAAAAACCTTAAACGAACCAGAAGATTCTACACCATACTGATATGATATTAATGTGAATTCTGCCACCAGAGAAAGTGGTGTGGAACTTCATAGAAAATGAGATAGAAAACTCTAGAATCTTCTTGATGATTCGAGAGGATTTCAGAACGGACCACATAAAAAAAGTTTCGGAAGGTTTCATAACGTACCATTGAGAAGATGTGGTGGTGAAACTTCCTGGAAATTTTTAGAACATAATAAAGAAAACTGAAGAATGTTTTTGAAGCTTCTGAAAAGTTCTAAAAAGTTCGAGAAAACCGTGTAATGAAAAAAGAAAGTCTCCGAAAGTTTCTAAAACAAACGAACAAACCGAAACTGAACAAACAGTGAAATTATCTAAAATCTCATACAGTATCGGAAACTTTTCATCTGTGGTATAGACAGAAATCTACGCGAGCAACAAGGAACGCAATGATATGTTAATACTACATAAATAAGAGAGACGCACTACTGTGCGCCTCTTCTATTACCACACCCTTCCTCGAGCGAGTAGAGGAGAAATTGTAATGCTCTCTCAACATATAGCAAAGTTTTCTTTACGATCTCATAGAATCACCATACCCCAGATGAAAACTTTCCGATACTGTAGTTTTACCCTGGCAACGCCTAGTGTTGCGGCTATTTCTAATTAATGATCTAAAATGTCCCAAAATCTTCTAAAACGCTCTACAATAATGAATAGTAGAGTATTCAAAAATAATCTGAAATGTTCTGAAATGATCCATATAATATAGAATGTACGAAAATATTCTAAAACATTCTAGAGGCAACTGTAATGTACTGGAAAATTCTAGAAAACCGTGGAAAGAACCAGAATAGAGCCTCCGGAAGATTCTAGATCGTACTGAAAATACATACAGGTGAATTCAACAAAAGTTCTAGAAACTTTCAGGAAATTTCTAGAATATAAACAAAAATAAGAAATATTTTCGAAGCAACTGTATGGTCATATTGACAAAAGATAACTAAAAAAAAAAAAAATACAATTTTATTGGGTTCTCAGAAGAAATACAGTATGTAGAGTATACTAAATCCTCTAGACACTCACTCGTTCATTAAACTCTTGCTCTACTACGCTTCGCTCGTGATTGAAATTTTCGTTACTTGATGGATGTTCATAAAATAGTTACATACTACCTATACTATTACAATTCTTGCTAGCTTCTCCTGTATTACTGTATTCTTATTTGTATAAATGTATAAATCCTTCTTATGTTCTTTTAACTTTGGTTTCATTATTTGAGAATTTCTTAAGCTTGAAATAACACCAATTCAATTCATATATTATTCGAAATATTGAGAAATAGCCTTAAGCCGCGTCCTCACTGAGGAGACATTGTCGGTCAAATCTGTCTATCGACAATGTCTACCTAATGTGTATACGTCAATCGACTTCGTCGATCGACAAAATATGTGGATGGGTCTGTCGATTGGTTTTCCATAAACTGTCGTTAAGATCAAAGTGTAGTCGAGTCGAATCCAGATTGTGGACGTGTTATTCGGCGTTTGACATCGGCAAACAGATTAGTAATCGATGTGAGCGTGTTGATACCGGGTTATTTTTATTGTTTTTTTAATAATTTCCATACCGATGTCACCTATGTAAAATTCTTCCTAAGCCCTTTTCCTATAATTGGCAGCATATGTCATCTCGAAGTTTAGATGTTAATGCCAAAATGGCCCTGGCCTCGAAAATGCCAGTAAATTGTTTCCTTGAAGAGCAACTGGATGTTCCCTTCTATTCTTAGGGGCTCTTTTCCCGAAAAGGCAAATGGATTCGTGCCCCACGCGCAAAGGGGGGTCTTTTATCGAGCTTGATTTAATTATTAGTAAAGAGTGGCTGTCAGAGTTCAAATTAAATACAGAGATTTGAAAGTAACACATCTATTAATATAAAACTGATAAAATTTGGATAACAATGACATAACTGAACAAATACAACTAAGTATAAACTGGCTAAACTGCGTGACTCTACTCTTACTTTAACTATAGAAACAAAATATGAAGTGACAAAAAAAAATGAAAAATGCAAAAATACCGAAACCACCAAAAGTCTCTACTCGTGAACGTTACCAAAAACAAACTCTGAACTGATAAATTTACTCTGTTTACGGTGTTTTCTATTTAGCTTCAATTATCTAAATAGAGCCCTAAGAGGGTTGGTTTTTGTTCTGGAAAGAATGAACCACAACAAAATAATGCAACAAAAGGCGAATATATGAATACTACTCTCGAATCAAATGGAGCCCTCGAACTCAGAGCATTCTATAGGGGTTAATAATATTCTAAAAAAATAAACTACTTAGTTTCCTTTAAAAATGCAGTATCCAGTGTTACAGTGTCGTATCATGTTGTTACGAAGGCGTAGAAGGGACAACAACAGAATATTTTTCGAAACATTTGGAATTGCCACTTTGAACTGGCAATTGCCACTTTGAACTGGCAATTGTCACCTCGAACTGACAATTGTCACTTTCAATTAGCAATTGCCACTTTGAACTGACATTGTCACTTTGAACTGGCAATTGTCACTTTGAACTGGCAATTGCCACTTTGAACTGACAATTGTCACTTTGAACTGGCAATTGTCACTTTGAACTGACAATTGCCACTTTGAAATGGCAATTGTCACTTTGAACTGGCAATTGTCACTTTGGCAATTGTCAGTTCAAAGTAACAATTGTCAGTTCAAAGTGGCAATTCCAAATGTTTCGAAAAATATTTTGTTGTTGGCCCTTCTACACCTTCGTACGTTGCTTGTAGGTACTTAAATTAAAAAAATTCTAAAACAACCATTAAATCTGCATTCATATGGTTTAATATGTCGATATCGTCACTTTTTAAGTCTTCTATCAGATTACTACCGCTGTACTAATTTTACTTTCTAGGCCTGGTTGAACCCAAAATCTTCTTTTATACGGATATGTTCTTTTTTTAGACGCGATGATAATAAATGCGCCACAAGCAATAAAGACGTCTTCTTCATCAAACATTTTCGTTTCGACTGATCGACAAACTTCCTGTCTACTTGGTGAGGACAGGTGAAGTCTTTTCGATTTTTTGGTTGACAGCGTCGACGGACAAAGTCGATTGACAATGAGGACGCGGCTTTACATTTTGTAATTTAAAAAAAAACTGACATGTATAGCGGATCGATAGGAAAAAAATCGAAATTTTGATGAGTAGACAAGATTCTAGTCTGCGAGTTCAAAAAAACTGTTTTCGGACGTGTTGCGTACACACTTTTTCCGGCAACCGTGTAGAATAACAAATCGAGACACATTTATTTATTATATTTCTTTGTAGAAGAAAATTTCGAACATTTTAATTCTTATTTGTATTAAATATTGGAATTCGAACAGAAGATAGGTACTAACAGAAACATTCTGATTCTTATTTATATTAAGATTTATTTTAAAGTTCGAACATTTCCTAGTCCAGGAAGTGATACTTTCTCAAAGAAAAATCGTCCAGGAAGTGGGACGGTTGTCGAAAAACGTTTTCGAAGCAAAAACTGTGAACTCCAAATTTGTAAAAACTTAATAATGAAAGAAATCACACTGTTTCATTTAATTATGTGCTCCAGAGGGTCCACCAACTTGGGTCATGAATTATGTGAAAAGACTATTATTTTTCTTCATATATACTTCGTGTCTGTGAAAATAAACAATGATGCTTCTCGTAAATAGAACATTTTCACCAATTGGAAGCTGGAAAACATTCTGTGGCCTCAAATACTCATATTGAACTTTAGAAAGTATGTTAGTTTATCTCATTGATGTACAATTCACGTAATTTGTTATATCACGAGTAACAGCTTATATTTTTCTGGTTCTCACGAAAACGAAAATCCTGTGATATTCAGAGAACATCATGAGAGTCGAGGGAGAGTAGGTAGTGATTGGTGTTTTTCTTAAATTTCTGGCTGGCTGTGATACCAAATTTGAATATTGTTTTCAATTCTGAACAACCTCCTTAAATGAAATTTTTGATAATGTCACACTCGATCAAAATTTCTGTTTTTTGTTCCCCCGGAACACCATTGGGAAATTTGAAATTTTGTCAACTCTTATGCAAGTATTCTGCAATGCACTTATTTTTATGAAATATAAAATTTTACGACAAATCGATAATAAAAAAGTTTTCCATATGGTGCAAATGATTGAAACTCACTGTATATAGTTTGGACCACATTTTGATAGGCATTTTCTGGAAATATTTCCGAGGCAACATATTCAACATATTTACTTTGAATATTTTACCAATACAAAATGATATTGTACCAATATCGCTAAATATTTTGAGTATTATTGTATCAATATACCGAACTAATCATTATTTTATCCAACACAGTTATGACTGTCATTATTAGTGTCATTTTAGACAAGTAAACTATCAAATAACACACTAGTGAGTTATAATCCATAACTCACTAGTTAACGCACACTATCAAATAACACACTATCACGCACACTATCAAATAATAACAAACTATCAAATACCTCACTAGTGAGTTATGGATTATAACTCACGTTCATATTTGAAACTTATTAATTTTTATTTCATTAAAAAAGACTGCTTCCACTTGCCACTCGTGTGTTATGTTTCCTGAGTCACTTTAGAATTTATACCTTTCGGCCTGATGGCCTCGTGGTATAAATCTTTCTCTTATTTTCAACATAACACACTATATAGTACCATAAATAACTACACGGAAAAAAATGGTCCAAGTAAAACGTTTTCCTGACTTTTTTTCGATTGTGATAAGAAAATTAATACCTATGTTTAAAAAAAAATCATATTGTCTCTAGAAACATGAGAATTTCGAACGCATGAACTTGTAGTTATAATATTGTTCACATACAGCAAGTAGTTCGAACATTAGATAATTCACATTGTATAATGCCAGGTCAACAGTTTACTAACGCTGGAAAAGTGTAGTTTCATATTTATCAACTTTGGGTTTCTGAAAAGTATATCATTACAACAGAAAATCGTGTTACAGGCATAATACAACAATTTATTAGCAGTAGAATTTGGTGTTTTTACGAGAATGCAGGTGTTTACCTACTTGTTGATTTTCGACCGTTCGGGATCAATCGGGAGTAACCGCCGCACCCTTTCATCAACGCATCAACGGTTTTCGCAAAATTTTGCGTCATTCCAATGCCGGCATTTGAAGCAGGTGCATGTGGGAACGTGTTAGGTGTTACATTGTGACCATTTTGTGTGAATATAGTGATAGTGAGAACCATGGCTCAAGTTATAACTTTTTTTTTCGTGTTCAAGTGACTAGCTGTCGTATAATAGGCCATGTTATAGTCAGCTGATTTTTTCTTTCTTCGAAACGGCATGATTGAATACATTTTTTTTCTCCTTGCGTGGTAGGCTACCGCCGCTCATCCCACCCACGGAACCGTAGCTGATGTTCACAAAGCTTAATAATATAACTCTCTGATGCATTCCACCAATTATCGCTTGAAGGGAACTTGGTTATGTAAATCTGTTGTTTTTTTTTCATCAAGAATTAGAGTTCCTGTTGATTCTATCATTCCCACACTTTGTATTTTTCATATTGGCATTGTTTTTTCTTTAGTACTGAAATACCAAAAGAGTTAATACTAATTTAGTTTTATATGTATATAGTGTGACCAATTCAGAATAAAAACACCCTTATAAAACATACATTTTTCAACCAATTGGAATGATTTATTATTATGTAAGTATTCAAAAAGTCTACTAGGACACCAAATTTTATGGATAAATCTTCATTTTATGGGCCAACTATTCTTATTTTTCAAGGTAAAAATCAAATTCAGGAATCTAATATTTTTTGTGGCTAATAAAGCAGGTACTTGTCCCATATAGTATGCAAATTTTCACTTGGTGGTATGCAAATTTTACTTGCTACTAATAATTTTTTTTCCGTGTATTATCTCACCAATATTCCGTTTGAATATTTTGCTAATATTTTACCGATACTATTCCAATGTAAGTGATATTGTACCAATATCGTTTAACATTTTGAGGCCAATATTGCTTCAAGAATATTATACCAATATTATTTTCAAAATATTGGACCAATATCGCCGAATGTTCACATTTTTTTTCTCATCGATATTGTTATTTGAATATTTTGCCAATATTTTCACAATATTGTCCCAATATGAGTGTGCAACTTGGGTGGATGCTGCACTCCATATATGGGAGCAGTATTCCAGAACGAGTCGGATTTGTGCTTTATGAATCATAATCAGGTGACGGAAAGTGAATTACTTATTGACACGAAATAGAAAACCAAGTTTCTGAGATGTACTTTTGGCAATGGACCTCACATGTTTTTTCCATGAATGGGTACTTCTAATGGTAATACCAAGCATTGTATTGGAATATTTCAATGGTAAGTACGGATTTCGGTGCTTTGGAAGAAAAAGCGGTATGAAGGGTACCATCAACCGCAAAGATGTGCATTGGACATGGGGTAGCTTCCAACAAATCATTGAGGCGAAGGAGAAACAGGGCTGGTACTAGAATTGATCCCTGTGGAACACGAGTGTTTATTGGTAGAGTATCGGATGAGAGATCGGTCTGAGAAAGCTAGATAGCAAGGAACACAAATCGGAAGGCAAGCGGAACTTTTGTATGAAGTATGGCCAGGTAATCTACAAACCCATTGAATGCACCGTTTTTTTTTTGTGCCTGTACCTATGACTTGACCAAGTTTGAGTACCTTGGGAATTCCTCCTAGGAACTATCAGAGACATTCTGTCTCAACTTCCCAGCGATTTATACAAATGTATCACGAATAACTCTGTGAGATTTATGTATATAAGAATATTTTCACTACTTAGAAGTAACAAAAGGAGTGTTTTCGTTGGTTTCCGCCGTTTCCGGGCTTTGCCATAGTGTTCTTTGGTTAAAATCTCCAAACGTATCAACCTATAGTTGCAGTTATCTTCAGTGACATGGTCGAAGTACTCTTCTTGAAGTATCAACTGAAAATGTTTCAGATGTCAATGTCCAGGATGTCATAGTAGCGGGAGAGTAGTTGTTTTCCGTTAGGTTAGGTATTACAAATAAATACTTTTTAATTTTTCAACGCAGATTTTCCTAATTCTGAAAATATCTTTTTCTACAATTCTCAATTAACTCTTGGAGACCATGCCAGAGGCACTGTGCGGGATGTATACGTATAAATAAATATATCGTCTACAACTCCCAATGCGAAGTCTTGCAGTTGACAAGAATTTCCCAAAGAACTCGCCAAAAGACTTTATATGCAAATGCATAACAGAATCCGTCATGAGCAGTGAATGAGAATATCTCAAAATATTCGCCACAATATTTCTCAGAAAATTTTCCATAAGATTTCGCAGAAAACTAGCCAAAGTGTATATCGGTAAAAACCCGCTGAAAATATCCCGGCGGTGGATACCTGAAGGAAATAAAGAGCTCGCGGTATCCTCCCAGACAAGTTACAAAAGTCGTCACGGAAATACTTAAGCAAATGGTAGCCAAAGCGATTTCTCTGTAAATTTCACAGATGATTCCAGAAACACCAAAAACGATAAAGCCTTTGTAAATTTTCCGCGGAAATGTCTAGAAGATACGTTTTTCTGAAATAAAACGTTCAATGGTAGTGTGCAAAACACTAGCAATTTGATTGAATCATCCATTACTATTACATCTCCAACACTAACTAGAACACGATTAACCAGTTATTTAACGAATCGGGCCCAAAATATTACTCTAGATGCCGAAGAATCAAATTCCCTCGCTAAGCCCCTCGTAGTCCCACAAGGTTCCATTCTGGGACCACTTCTATTTAGACTATACATCTGTGAATTTTATGAATACATCAAGTTGGGCAACATACATCATTATGCTGATGTCAAACAACTTTATAGTTCGTTTGGGTACCATGAGGCCATACTAGATGAAGCCGACATAAATAGAAACCTTCAATTATTGTACGAAAAATTACAAGTAATGCTCTTTGGTCCGAGAGTAGAGAGAACTGCTGTGTGTGAGTCTCTTTCTATTCGTATCAACGATGATATCATTCCTCTAGTGAGTGAAGCTGAAAACTTGGGTCTTTGGTTAGACACAGAGTTGAGGAAGAAACCAGTCCAAAAAAGTGACGATTCACTTATAATTGATTCTGCCTGTCGATACTATATCAGAATGAAAATTGTATGATAGAAACATAGAACAGAAACGTAGGTAGGTGCACATTCTTCTGCTCAAAATTAGTAAGTATCATTGAAATCTAAAGACACGATTTATTTCACATTGACAGAATATACAGGTGTTCCATGAATAAAACTAATGGTGGGCAAACAAAAAATATTTAAAACGAACGCAATGCACTTTTGATAGTTTTATTAACTTCCCATATTCCACTGAGTCCAAACAATATTTCCAATTTTCCTTTGTGGTCTAGATTTTTTTCACCACACACCACCATAACTAAGCTGGAGAACAAGGACACTGCAAATTCTAAACTTTTTAAGAAGACCCGAATTCGTTGAAAAATGACATGACTCAAATGAACCACAGAAGTGGGTCTCTTATCGGTGCACCTCGGTTGTTTCCGCTTTCAGTGCTTTTATTATCTAAAATTGTTTGTTTTAAGGTAGACAATCGCATTGTAAATTCAATATAATTTTGTTACTGCAATACTTAAATTGTCTTATCTCAACACAATTTTATGTTCAAGAGTTTTTCGTCTGAAATTATGAAAGACTGTTCTGATGACGGCATATTTTTATACAGTGACCGCCAAAAAGTATGTACCATATGGGAAAAAAGTTTGTCATTAGAGTATTAGATAAAAGATTCTTGGGAAAAGTTTGTGCCTGTCCGATAACCTAAAAATCGATTTAGACACATGTCACGTGATCGCTAGTATGGCGGCAAATTGAAAAAAATTACAATGAAAAGGCAAAAAGTGGAGTAAAATGGCAAGATATCAAAAAAAGTGAATGGAAAAAGTTGCTTAGAATTCAATTTTATATACATGTACGAAGTTTGAGGAGATAATGAGAGAAAATTGATTTTTTTTTATATATTTTCCTTGCTGTATGAAAATATCAAATTAATATCCTATGAATAGCTTGACCATACTGAAACATTTGTATTTCAATGATAATGACAAAACTTTCTCATTTTCTCTACAATAAATTATGAAAATTGGATTTTATTAAAACCCTGGCTATTACATTGGTTCGTATTTAACAGTTATATCAGAATTCCACGACCATTGTAATGACATGACACTCCAGAAACATGGTGTTTTTTAGATTATAATCAAGTTTCGATGATAATTGTGCCAGAGCGTTTCACTTCGCATGCAATGCTGAAAACGAAAACTCTAGCCTCTCTAATTTGAGGCACTATTTTTTAGATTATGTGCGAAGTGAAACGTTCGTGATATCATCAAAAATTGATTATAATCGGAAAAATACGATATTTTTGAATTTCCCTATCATCGCAATAATAGTGGAATTGTGATATAACTGTTAGATACGAACCAATGTAACAGCCAAGGTTCTGACAAAATTAAATTTTTTTTTATTTAGTGCTCTCTGGTGTGGAGAAAATGAGAAAGTTTTGTTATTATCATCGGAATACAAATATTTCAGTATGGTTAAGCTATTCATAAGAAAATAATTTGATATTTTTCTATAGCTAGAAAAATATTTTTAAAAAAATGCTATTTTCAATATTCTCACATTATTTTCTCGATCTTTGTGTATGTGTATTACTTTGGGATTCTAAGCAACTTTTTCAAATAACTTTTTTCGATATCTTGCCATTTTACCCGACTTTTTGCCTATTCAGAGTAATTTTTTCAATTTGCCGTCATACTAGCGATTACGTGACATGTGTCAAAATTAATTTTTAGGTTATCGGAAATGCACAAACTTTTGACAAGAATCTTTTTTCCAATTCTCTAATAATAAACTTTTTTCTCATATGGTACATACTTTTTGGCGGTCACTGTACATATTAATTGTATACTGTTGGGTCGGCCGGCTATTGTATAGTCTATAAAAATTATAATTATTAAATGCAAAATGATTATTTTGTTCCATTTATGGAATTATTATACTTCAAACTGTTTATAAAAGTACTTCTGTACATAGAAAAGTTTCTGAAAGCGACTATTCAAATTCATATGGGCAAATAACTGAGACAATAAATGGAGCAGAAGTTAAGAACCAACAGAATGACAATTAATAACACTGCAGGCTAGCTAACAGTTTTAGGAAGGTACAATTTTTGTGTAAGTCCCGTTGTGTTTGGTGCTTGTAATTGTGAAATATCATTTATTTAGCATCTGAATTTGGTAGACGACACGATAATCGTCTTTGAAAATGGTCAAGATTAGAAATTCAGAAACTAACTCGAAAAGTACTCTCAAACTGCGTAAGTGCTACCACTTTTTTTAATGTCAAGTAAGATCCTGATAAACTAACCTTTACCTCTGAGTTAATCCGTATACGTCAAGAAGAGTACTCTGACCACGCCACTGATGAAGATTGCCGTAGTTGAAGATGAAACGATTAAATCTTTTTACCAACGAAGACCACGGAAAAACCCAGAAACCAAACATAACAATACTGATTCTAATATTGATATAACAAATAGAGATCGTCATCAAAATGAAGATTTACAAGTTATTATTATTATTATTATTGAAATGAATTTAGTTACCCAGTAGTTTCTCAATGTGAGTATCGAGGATTAAGTATTTTCTAATATCTATTCAGAGGGAAGGAGTTGTATGATATCTTAGAAATAGGTTTTTGAGATGAATAGTATGTTCAGTTAAATTAGTGACACCTTTCCCTATCCAATTTTGTTTTTTCTTTCGACCTGCTACACCTCTGCTAGTAACTATTATAAATTGAAAACCATATCCAAACTATGAAAGACTTTTCAACAAGGGATCTCAAGCACACGAGAATTGAACTAATGAGCCTCGACTTCTGTTAGGCTTCTTGTCTCTAACCAATCAGAATACTTTAAAATTAGCCGCTGCTTTTTCAAGGTCATGCCGCTATTTGTTGGTTCAACTTTTACTTTTAGCGTCAAGCCGTTGACTATCTTTGTTTATGAATGTTGCCATCCTTTTTTAAAGACATATAATAAAATAATATAAGTCATATAACCCAAACCAAATGAATTAGGAAGTGTTGTCAGACTTTTCTTTGGTGTTTTTGTCAAGAACTGTATTGGTATTGGTTGGTATGGATGGTGACTGATGCGCTGCGACCTAGTTAGATCTATTGTGCCCCATCTTCTTCTGCTATCTCAAGGTGTTCTCGTTTACAGCATCCCCTCAAGCCTCAGTTCCTTCAGGAATTTTAGGATTTTGAGGGGGTCCATTTGTGGTATTTCTTCCACAGTCAGCTGGTGTGATCCCAGTATATTTAATCTTTTGTGGTGTACAGCATAACACTCCATCAATATGTGGTGAGGTGTTTCAGGATGTTCCCCACAGAATCTGCAGGTGTTGTCCTCCTCTAAGCCTAGCTTCCTTAGGTGTTCTTTGAGTCTGCAATGCCCCGTTAGAATCCTGTGATTGACTAGTTTTGCTGAGGTTAATCAGTGTTTTCGATCTTGCTCGGTTGAAATTGCCGAGGAGATCTTTGCCAGTATGTTGCTCTCATTGCTTCTTCAGTTTTATTGAGTTCTTCTTGGAAGTGAGATTTTCCAAGTCCGCAGAATGGTTCTGGCCCGATCAGTGGCGTTGATGCTCCTTTTCGTGCCAGGGTGTCTGCTTGTTCATTTCCCTCTACTCCGACGTGCCCAGGCACCCAGAGGAGGATCACCTTGTTGTTCCTGCCTAGATCATTGAGTTTTTCTAGGCATTCCCAGACCATCTTCGAGTTGATGTTATATGAGCCCAACGCTTTGATGGCTGCTTGACTATCGGAGAGGATTGCAATTTCCTTGTTCCGGTAGTTCCTATCGAGGTTGAACTGAATGCATCTTTCTATGGCGTGAATTTCCGCTTGAAAAATGCTGGGGAAGTGTCCCATGGGTTCGGAGTACTTGGTACGAGGTCCAAATACTCCTGCTCCAGTTCCGTCGGGAGTTTTGGACCCGTCCTTGTACCATGTAATGGTATTCTTACCCAGTGCTCGAATGGATTCTGTGCTCCATTGTTTCTTGGTATTTAGTTCCGTTCGAAAAAAATTCTCGAAACTAAATTTCCTGGTAATTTCGTCAGTTGGGAGATCGGCAAGGTGTGCACTTCCGGTGGGGGTTGAGCCCCTTACACTGTGTGCTGTCCCTTTAAGTCCGACTTTGGCCAACCTCAGGTTTGCTCCCCAAGCAGTTCTCCTCACCGTGAGATGGAGAGGAGTGAGGTCCAGAATGACCTCCATTGCTGCTGTTGGAGTTGACCACATTGCTCCGGTTATGCAAAGACATGCTAGTCTTTGTACTTTCTCCAGGATTTTCTTTGTTGTGGCGAGTTCGGTTCTACCGTGCCACACTACTGCTCCGTAGGTGATCATAGGTCTCACTATCATGGTGTACATCCATCGCAGTATTGATGGGTTACAGCCCCACGTTTTTCCTGCAATGTTCCTGCACACCATCAGTGATGATTTTGCCTTGTTAGCGATCTTTTCTACGTGTCTGTTCCAGAGCAGTTTTGAGTCTAGGGTTAGTCCTAGATACTTCACCTCTTGCTGCCATCCTAAATCTGATCCGTCGAGGCGAACAGTCCTTAGGTGCTGAATCTTTGTTCTTCTAGTGAATGTTACCATTGTGGTTTTTGATGAGTTAATTCTCAATCCCACAGAGAGGCACCATCTTCTGGTAGTCTCTAGCTCCCTTTCAAGAACTAACAATGAAATTAATTATCAATGGGGAAAATTTATTTGACAGTTGACATAAAACGCAGCGTTTTTCTGCCCTTGTGGAAATGGTCATATAGAAATAGCAGCACTTCTCTCAAAAGAAATTGAAGCTGAAAGCTGGTATGGAAGGCCACCTTTATCCGTTATCTAATAAGGCTGTTTTCTTGGTCCGAAAATTCCGTACAAAAGCCTGTCTAGCATATCCTGGTAAACTGGATAAATCATGATATTTTGCTCGAAATCATTGAACATGCACAGTATACAGTATAATTCATTTCTTGAATATTTTTCAGGCTGTTATAGGACAATAGATTTTCGAAAACATTCTGATTCTGATTTTTGATCACAATATAAATTGGAACTATGTAATACGTATTCAATACGAATAGGAGATTCATTCGAATGAATTCAATTTAAATTATGGATCATAATTTCAATATGCTAAATAATTCAAAGTCATCATTTTATATGTTCATTAACAGTAGTGAATTTTTGTTCATTCGTGTAATGGATGTGTTTCATCGCATAGGTAGGTAGGTATTTCAGCTGATGGAAAATAGGTGATACATTATTAATAGGAAAATGATCTGGCAGTGGATGTGTACAACGTGAATATAATATTATATACACCGCTCGCGATCTAGTACGTAACATATGGGAAATAATTTAATTGATAGAGTATCAGAAAAAAATATCAGGGAGATCGTATATGTCAGACAACCTGAACATCAATTTTGATACATGTCACGTGATGACCGGTATGACGACAAACTGAAAGAAAAAAAGTGACATGAAAGGCCATTTGAAAATGGCCGCCAAATTGAAAGTTTTTTCATTTGAATATATCTTCGAAACCATTAGTCCGATTTTAATATTCTAAACATCATTGCACTTCTTCTTTAAAGGCAAACAAATCTTGTAACCAAAGTATTTTTGATAAATCCAATAGTTATGGAGATACAGTGAGATTTTTAATATTGACAGTTCTCGATGGAATTAAGACAAAACTCATTTCTTCTTTAGTGTTGTTACAATTTAGGAAATAAACTTCAAGTTGACCAAGATGAGTGACTCAATGATTCAAGTAGCTACTTTGGAAGATGTAGTGTTTCAGATGCGAACGACTATCACCAGAACTGTATAAGAATAGTATATTCTGTAACAAACTTCTCAAAGTACTTACTGAATCCTTCCCATGACATGGCTTGGCTCCACCATGGCGGACTTCATTTCCCGGAAAATCATGGGATTTCATGATTATTCAAAATAATGGAAGTCTCTCGAGATCATCTGGAAAAGCCATTACTCGGCGTGTGGAGTGTCGCGCCTAGCGTGTGAACTGACACTCCACGCGCCGTGAGAATGGTGCGGCGTGCCAAGTTTCGGGCGGAGTGTCATGTCCCGTCGATTGTCGGTAAATTTACACAGTTCAAAGAACACGCCGCGTGCGGAGTGGCGAGACTGGGGTGCACAGTTCACGGCGCGGTGCGAACCACACCCGGCTTGTCAATCAACAGGCCGTGAGATCGCTAGCGTCCAGGCACGCGATCGGCGTGGCACTACGCAGTCCACATGCCAGGCGCGTCACTCTTCACGCCTTGTAATGGCCTCTTGAGTGTTGCTCGAAAGGGGGCACCCGGTTGATGGAAATAACATTTTTTTTTAACAAGGCTGTGTCTTGGCTATTAGTGAGAGGAAAGCGTAAACTTACTGCCTCCAGAACTGACTTCAGATGAGGAGAACAAAATTTTTTGAACTTCTCAAAAACAATTGGAGCAGATCGGGATAAGGTAACCAAATCATTGGAGTAACTATTGGAGTAGATCTCTGTGAATTTCTTCTGTGATTTTAAATCGTACGGACGAACGATTTTAAATCGTACGGAAGAGTACAACTTTCAAAAGTAAAAATCGTGCGGAACAGAAACTTTTCCGAACGATTTTAAATCGTACGAACGAACGATTTTAAATTGTACGGAAAAGTACAACTTTCAAAAGTAACTTTTCCGCACGATTATGGGTTAGTTGATAACTGATACTGGTAGAATATACTTTTTTCTTTGGCATGTATAAGTGAGACTTGTCTCACTAGTCTGAAATCGTTGCATATGATCCACAGACGGTAAGGGTTCCTACTTCAGTATAATAATTCTATATTAACTGAAATATCTTCTTTTCAGATCCTTCGTGAATATCGTAGGAGGGTTATGTGAAGTTTGACAAAACACATTTCAGGTACTCAGATACTCACAAGTTTTATTTGCATGAAGAGGTAGAAGTCTTCAGGAATGATACACACTTTTTCTTTTCCTTCTACGATAAGTTTTAGCAAAGTTATGACAAATGTAACTTTTGGCCCTGCCGAAAATTGCAGTGGAGGGTACACGCCAGCCTGAAAGTTGCTTTGTTTCTGAGTTACAGGGCGTTGAAGTTTTTTTTGAACGGCCTGTATCTCAGAAACGAAGCAACTCCGGACATATGTTCATAGGAACTTTTTTCTTAAAACGACCTAACGAGTCACCCTCTGTAGTTCTGTACCGTAGTTAGGAAGCACGAGGAAAACACAAAAAAAATCGGATTTTTTTTTTGAAAAACCCTTCCGAAACAAAAAAATCACAGAATAAAACGTTTGTTTGAAAATGAATCAATTTGGCGAAACCGAAAACGATGAAATAGATAGAGTAATTCAGTTTATAATCCATCATAATACAGTGATGTTGAGAAAAAAGCTTCTGAAAAATTCGAAGAACTTGAAAGAAGAACTTTGTGGTGTAGCCGGTTGGAAAAAATAATGGGGACGGTCCAGACAGAGATGGAGAAAATCAAAGATGAAATCGAAGAGCAAACGAGAAAATTGAAAGAAACAATCAGTGATGAAATTGAAGCCGGAATCGAGGAAGAAATTAGCAAACTGAAGGAAAGAATCAGTAAGTTGAAAAATCAAATTGACACTGCCCATGCTACAGAATCAGAATTCTTCCATCAGTTTGATGGAAGAACACCATGGGCAAATTACCGCCGATAATTTGAAGATGCCGCAGAGGCGAATATATGGAATGCAGGAGAAAGAGCTGTAGCATTAACACTGGCGTTGCGTGGAGATGCGCGACAGATATCTTACATATCCTCACAAACAACAACAAAAACAAGAGGACTACGAGCAGCTAATTGAACACCTAGAATCACGGTATGTACAAACCCATCTAGAACATGTATACCACTCACAGCTCAAAAATCGCTGCCAGGAATAAAGCGAATCCTGACAGGAATTTGAAGCAGACATTAAACGCTTGCTTCGTCTGGCATATCCAGCCACACAAGAAAAGGTAAAGGAGCGATTGGTGGTTCAAGCATTCTTGGATGGACTTCGCGACCAAGAAACCCCAAGATGGAAACTTTCTGATATTGTATAGGGTTATCCGCATTTTGAGTAGAAATGAATTTGGTGATATTTTTAAATGGGACACCAAGTACATTTTTCCATATTCGATTAGGGATCATCATTACAAATCCAGTGATACCAGGGTTGATGGGATTATTGTCACGAGCCCGGCCTTGGTTGTTAGGTACCTCAAAATTATTAATGAAGGCCGGAGTTTGGGCTCATGAACTTAGGGGTAAACTCAGATGGGAGTTTTGATTGAATGAAATTATAAACAAATTTTACAATTTACCGAAAGAATATTTATTAAGATAATTGAAAGAATCACCATCAACAAATGCATGTTCTTAAAACTAACAGAATTACACTCACCGGAGGTCCATTATTTTCTGAGTGGTCAAGATGTGTTCTCTCCCGTCGCTCGTTCCACTAACATCTGATTTTTCATCTATTTCATGATCACTCATTTTTGCCATTTCCCGTAGATAATGGCAAAAACGCGATTCAGCACTACGTTGCAATTTGTAGTTTATTAGACTGCGTTTAGGTAAATGCACTTTGAATAAATGAGATAATTATAGTGCGGTAATTATAGGTAATACTTCTTGAAAAATCAAAAACTGAGAACTGCATATCACATTGACTTTTGACATTATGTCAAATGGTTGCGGAGATATGGGCAAAAAGCTTTTCCATATGCCAATGAGTGCGACAGAGACTTTCAACCTTCTGAATCGTCATACTCATTGTATAGACATACGAGTACGTTTTTTGCCCATATCTCCGCAGCCGTTTGACATAATCCCATCAAACAAACCTGGTATCACTAGATTTGTAATGACGATCCCTGAAAAATATACTGGGTGTCCCACTTGAAAATATCACCAAAGTAATTTTTACTCAAATGCCGATAACCCTATATACCAGGTGACGACGAGATGAGGTACGCCCCCCAATTTTTCTATAGTTTTGAAGATACCGTTTTCAAATTCGGTATGTCGCTGTAGTACTTGAATATATAGTACTTGAATACGCATATTTTTACCCCTCTACGGAGAACTCATCACTTCCGGTTTAATCGGAAGTGATCTAAAACTTTTTTTTAAATGACACCCTGTACATATTTTTTCATTATCCGAAAGAGCACGCCATTTGTGATAACACTGTTCTTCAAAATTGAGAATCGGTTGAAAAATGGCGGAGATACAGATGATTGATCAATCGAACAAAGTTGGCCATGAAACTCAAACTTATAACATTACAATTGACAAACGACATCAGAAGTTACCCGAGGAAGCTTCGAAGTGCGATACAGTTGGAAACTGAGTTTCGTGTAATTGCAGCTCCCATATAACTCAACAATTATCAAAAATTTCCTAAAAACGGAGTAGTACCCATAAAGAAATGCTCACAACTGCTATTTCTCAAATGGCAACATGTCGTGATGAAAAATAATAAATTATCAGATTACTCGCGTGAAAAATTTTGAAGAATTCCGAAAGAAATCGCAAATACAAAATGTTTTATCATGATTGTTCTCCAAATTAGGTATTCTACAACGAAGGCGGCCATAAACATAAAAAAGCGAAACAAAAAAGTAGCATTAATTAAGTTAAAATAATATGAGCTTTTGTGTATCGCTTTCTTAATTATGTTCTAAGCCGCCTACGTTGAAGAACATTCAATTTTAGGAACACTCATCATGAAACCTGATTGTATCTTCGTTTCCTTTAGGAATTCTCCAAAACTTTTCACACGAGTAAACTGATAATTTATTATTTTTTATTATGACGAATTGAAAAGTACATGTTGCCATTTAAGAAATGGCAGTTGTGAGCATTTCTTTATGTATACCATACCGTGTTTAGGTAAATTTTGATAATTGTAGGAATATATGGGATCTGCAATTAAATGGAAACCTCAGTTTTCAACTGTATCGCACTTCGAAGCTTCCTATGGTAACTTCTGATGTCCTTTGTCAATTGTGTTTTGAGTTTGAGTTTCATGGCCACCTTTGTTCGATTGAACAATCAACTGTATGTCCGCCATTTTTCAACCGATTTTCAATTTTGGGTTATCACAAATTGCGTGATATTTCGGATAATGAAAAAATATGTACAGGGTGTCATTAAAAAAAAAAAAATTGGGGTCCCTTCCGGTTAAATTTTCAGTAGAGTGCGTATTCAAGTACTATACCAAATTTGAAATCTGTATCTTCAAAGCTATAGAAAAATTGGGGGCCTACCTCACCTCGTGGTCACCCGGTACTTTGGGTGGGGTTCAAAATCAACCTATCCGAGGATTTTTTCAAAATATCTTCATTTTCCGAAATAATGAATTCATTCCATAATATAGCGTCGCACTGTATATTGTCCAATCTGAAAGATTGAGCCAATATGACGTGCTACTTTTCGGAGAAGCACTCAAATTAGAAAAAATATTGGTGTTCATAACATGTCTGCTGTGAATAAAATTTTGTATTGCATTTCATATAAAGCAACTAAGAAAAGCATCACTCGAGCTGTGTTCTCGTGTGGCTAATATAATAAGACAATCATACAATAAATAACTATTTCTATAATTTTGTCTTTGCTAGTTGTAAAGTTGTGAATTTGAAATTCCCAGTTTGCACAAATACTGGCATATTTGACGGTCTAAATTGTAAGATGAAACATACTCACATCAGTTGATACGAAATATTCAAGAGAGTATTTCAGCAAAAAGACAATTGGAAGAAACACAAAAATATGCAAAACTTCATTTTGTTGCCACAGTCACGTATGCTGGAAGTTGGTTACGGGTGATTCTTTATCTTTGTTCAGAGACAGTGGCGCACATAAGGTAACATACCGCTAGAATTATGCCATTTCCTTTTGCAAAGACCATAAAAATTACATTTCAAATTGCCTGTGGGACTTCCTTCATTTTTGTCGATCCGCTTCGATATTGCTAGTCATAATTCCCAAGTTTCATGGAATTTATTTCAAATCAAACGAAGTTTCCCCAAGATTTATGTGAGCGATGTAGGAAGTGAATTATTGGAAAAGTGTGGATTTGTCATATCAGATGAGAATCGACTTGAATACATTCCAGAGGAATATTAGAAACTAGATGCAATAGTTGCAGTGGAAGTTTTTTAAATGTTACTTGGTATAGGTACCTAAAATTTCAACGTCATGCTTCCTCATTAGAACGTTCGAATAAAATAGCAACAATAGTCTATATGGCATAGAGGGGCCATCCGAAAAGTCCGAAGAAGAATCAAGATTTTGCATAAAAATATCGAGAAGGAAGCTGACTTAAGTAATCAAAACATCAAATCAATCTGCAAAATAATTTCCTCATTTGAACTTGGAATTGTGTCCTTCAGTAGTGTAGGTGATAAAGAAATTGTCGTTAGAGGACAAATAATGAACTTCCTATTTATCAGCCAACGTTTCATTTTATTGAGTTAAAACTTCATCGGGGCCTAAAAGGAAGAAATATATATAAATAAAAAACACAGTTAAAATGTATGTGAAAATACGATACATGACGATACAAAGTTTTGTTAATATTATATGATATACAGGTGGAAAAATTATAACAAAATGGTTACATCAGAAATCGAAAAATAACGGGTTCGAAAATATCCGAACATATTCTAACATCTGATGGCGATCATATGATGGAATGGAATAATACCAAAATTTTATTAAGAGAATCAAATCAAAAAAAAAGAAAGTTAAAGGACACTGCGTGCATTCTTTTATCGAACAACTGCTTTTCAACCAATTCCATCGAAAAGGACCGCACCTGGTTACCTCTCCTCGGAGATGAAATAGGAACAAATAGAATGGTGATTGATTGATACCGAACACCCTATGTATCAAGATACCAAATGTCAATCAAAAGAATGTGTGACAGATTTCATTTGACTCTGTCAAAGAAAGATCTTATTTCCAAAACCGCAATTCATATTCAGTTTCTTCAGCGTCTTTCCAAGAAGTTTTGATAACAGAGGCAGATACAGCCTCCGAAACGTCAACAATTTTCAAAAAAAGAGAAGTATTCTTTGTTAATTCGATCTCATTTTTTCAGATAGGCAAATTCAGTGTAGGGTACGTTACTGACAAAAATTAATTTCTTTCAAGACAGCAATCTTGTCAACGTAGTAACTTATCGGGCAAATTGATTAATTTGCCCTTCTACACTTGTACAGATTTCTTTGGATTAACATTTTTTCATTTTCAGATACAGGAAAAAAAAACAAGATTGGAATTATGACTACAAACGACGGGTGGGGCCTCAGTTCAGCCTCTCAGAGACCTGCAACTCTAAAACTTTCTTTTTGATGATTCCGGCATAGTACCTAATTACAGCAACTAAGTACAGATTGATTTTTCAAACAGTTATATCTTTGGGCTAGACTGGGGAATGGTTACTACTGTTGTTTTTGCTCATACATCTAGATTGCAATTCAATTAAATTGTGTATTGCATATTAAGCTTCCTTTGAGGTATTTGGAGCTACCTATTAGACGAAAGTCTATCATAAAAGTAAATTTGGTGTTCTGATTGTACGATTTTCCCACCATTTAAACCATCCAATCTTGTATCGGAATCGCTAGGCAACACTGCTCTGTCACTAGTGTCAGCGTCAGTAACTTTTATAGTCCTGGCGATCAGATGGCTTGAAAGTGATTGAAAACTGATGAATTGTTAACGCCACCAATTTTATTCACAAAGCATGCTTCATTAAAAAAAAAGGTATTTGAACAAAGACGGTTACATATTTTTCACTAATTTTACAGATTTTTCCGAATTTGATTTCGCAAGTTTCTGCAACTTTTTTCATAAGAGGGGTGTGGCGAGCCCACCGATAGACATAGTTTTCGTCGGAATTTTCCATGTATGAAACCGTTGGAGATTTTTCAGAAATCCTACGCTATCTAGCTATCGAAGGCGGTTAGAAGGTTGACATTTTTTAAACCGTATTATTTGACAGACAGATAATTTACGATGAGGCAGGGAAGGTGATTTTTTTTAAAACCAAATCATTCGACGATCAGATGCTTTTCACTATTTTTAAGGATTTTTATAATTTTCATTTTGCGAGTTCATCAACTTTTTTCGAGAAAAAAGAATGGGTATGAGCCCCCCTATATTTTTTTTCTCCGTGATCAAATTCGTTAATAAACTTCCGAAACCATACTCATTCTGTATCTAGCTTTCGGAGAGCAGGGGAGGATAATTTTTTTTGACATTATATGCCATCGGAACTGAAACAACATGTAAAATTTCAACTCCGAAGGATATTATGATTTCCGACGTGAATGCTATAGGGTTAAACTAGAACATCAAATGAGATATCACAAATTGTCTTTGACCATTTTGTTCAGAAAATTATTCCGCTACTTCGTCTTAATTCACGTCTAATATTTTCCAAAATTCCCCAATTGTTATATTCTGACGACAATATGAGCAAGAATTTTTTATATTTCCTGGTCTATCTATTTCGGGATATATTTCTCAATTTTCTTACCACCTGCAGCGCGTTGTTGCCATTACTCTGGACGTGGTCATTTTTGTGTTCTGATCGATCAGAACATTCCGTCTTTAGAGGCTTGTATTTCGATAATTCGACAGACAAATTTTTCTAGATTTGGTTATTAGCATTGTTATCAAGTTTATTGACTTGTGTTAGTTTTTCATCAAATTTGTAAGACGCGTTTCTTCTGTACAGCGTGTTATTTGAAACAATGACTGCATTTGGCCTATGGTGCTATGATATAAAAGTCTATTGGGAAGCAACTTTGAGTTCAATTATCTCCAATTCTAAACGGACGAAAATTCTCAAAAAAATTTAGCTGATGTAGTCACTGTCGAGAAACATCATATACAATTTTCATTGAATTTGTAAAAAACGGTTCTAGCGTTCCAAATACCTTAAGTTGAATCTTCATTACAAATTATTAATATCTCAACACTATAACAACACATAATATATACATTAGTTGCAATATAATACGTTAGTTACTTTATAGAGCCCTCGTCGCCTGGCAACATCCTCGATTATTATAAATCGCATAATATTCTCTTTACATTAATACCTATTGTTAAAGCTGCTCAAGATTATTCCGCTTGTCTTTCCAAAATAATAACCTTCAATTTTTCTGACACGTACGACAGTCGACAAAGTGTCAATTCAGCCCTTGTTAAAACAAATTGTATTTGCCCATATTTCAGTTCGAAAATGCCATATTTTGAATGAATTTTAAAATTCCTTATGCCTGCGAAATTGTGACTCGCAGAAGTAGAAGTGATAAGGATGCAGTGTCAGTTCAGGAATTCCCAGTATAAATCCCTTCTCAAAAAAACAAAGACTCGAGCTATTGATTTAGACAACTATAAATCTATAAAACTTTCAACACTTAAGATTCAAGAATGTATGAATGCTGATTGTTCTTCCTAATAATTCAACAGAATTCAACCAATAAGATCCAAAAATTCCTAAATCTCAACTGAAAGTGATACCTTACAAACTGAAATATCTGTAGTGCCACTCTTCGCATACAAAATGTTGTCATGCAAGGGTTTCGTTGTCCATAACTTTCAAGGTTTATATTTCATTACCAGTGGTTGAAAAAATTTGAACGTGTTGGTAAAGATCTAGTCTATGTTCCATTTTTCTCACTTTTTCAAAATTTGATTTGATTCTTTTTCCAATAAAAAAATGGAAAAATCATCAAAAAATATGGACTATTGCGATTTTTTTTCAGAAAAAACTGAATAAAATTTTGAAAAAATGAGAAAAAGAAATATAGATAATATTTATACCAATATATACTTATTTTTTAATTCACTCAAAGTGAAAAATGATCCAAAAAAGTTAAATTTGACCTCTGAGAGACTAAAATGGGCTAAAACATGTTCAAAACATTTTGTTAGAGGTATACAATGAAAAGTCTAGAATAAGCAAGGAGTCGTACAACATTTCAGAATTTAAAGTGAAGTTTTCAATAGAGCTATTTCCACAAGGATCAGTTATGTTTATCAGAGGAGGAGAAAGAACGGGAACCGGAACGAGAAATTATAGGATTTTTTATGGCCAACTCAACGGCAACAAACAAAACTGTAGGTGAGCCTTGCTTACCTTCTCGAAATACAGTTACCTTGGGGTCTGTTGGTTTTTTGAACATTTGATCCATAATTGTGGCCGCAATTTTAAATTCACAATATTTTCGCGCCGCTTGTAGCTGGGAGGGGGTGAATTTTAGGACACATGGTTTTATTTTGACCCTAGAAATACGACCCCAAAATATCTTTATTGAATTCTGATACACTATGTATAGACGTGTCTCCTGAAAAAAACGCGATTTGACGTAAGGATATATTATAAAATCATCGAAGAACACCAATCCAATCATGAGGGTAGCCAGGCAAGAATAATAAAACTCCTGAAGCCATCGGAATAGTCCATACAGGTTTCGGGGAATGTTTATTGCAATTGAGAACTGTAACTGACAATTCTCACGAAGAGTGAGTTTTTTCGGTTTTGCTGCTAACGAGCGAGGCTCGATCGCCCAAGTTATATTTAATTATTGGTCGACATTATAACTGTAACTATAAAATTATGAAAACTCACCTCATTGGTTTAAAGAGCGCTTGCATATCATTGGCATAATCTATGACGAGTTTGAGTTGTGTTCCTCCGGTTTTTTGAGCTGGAAAAAAATAAAGAAATATTCAGCGGTAGCAATTTCTCATATTCGGACAAGTTTGAAAGGTCGATCGCACACAGTTGTCAGCGTAACTTTATTAGCAGTATATACCCTTCATGGGAAAACCGTGTGAGGTCCATTGCCAAAAGTGCCTCTCAAAAACGGAGTTTTATGTTTCGTACTAAGAATTACAGTTGAACCAGCCTAACGTTAGACGTGAAAACGTGCTGCGCACTTGTCGGACTACGGATTGTAGTCCGTAATATATCTAGTGATAAGACACTCACCATGAACGCACGGGAAATTTAAAATGTATCTGTAGATTGGTTTTACTGTATTCAACTCCCCGTCAATAATTGATTATGATATATAAGGCAGACATCCGACCTGCCTTGGAATACTATTCCCATATATGGAGTGCAGCACCCAAACAGACATTAAAACTTTCAGGTCCTGCCTACAGAAGAGCCATTCGTCTTGTCGGTGATACTTCGCTAACAAGCTCGCTCACTTCTCTGGAACACCTCAGAATGGTTGAAATTGCTGTTAAATTTGTTTTTTCCGTTAACCAGCTACGAACGGCACCCTCAAAATTTGTGCGAGCTAAGGATAAGAAGGCCTTATCTTTTAACGTGCGATTGCTAGCACGAGAATGTTCGGGGATTTATCTCTGTTTTATAGATATTTTCATGGACGATGCTCTCTGAAATATCATCAATCGTTTCACCGTTAGCGGTCCCATCGAGACTGACCCAACAAGCTCAGCCCTCACATCCATATGCCGTCACTTCAGAGACATGCTGAGCATATCTCTTTCCCAGGGCTCGTTCTTCCAACTAATGACAAAGCTTTGGAACTCGCTGCCTCGGGAGGTGTTTCCTGAGGTATACAGCCTTCAGAAATTAAAAAAAACATAAATTTCTATCTACTTTCCATCGGCTCTCACGATTTTCTCTGGATAATACGATTTTTCTTTTCGTGGGAACCATTTCAATTTCGCTCAATCGGAATATTCTAGAAAATATATTCTCGAATCATACTCAGAGGAGTATATCTAGCTGACGATTTCCAATAGGCCCCGCCCACCGAAGGTACGGGACCTGATTGGCCGGATGGAATGTGCCGTCCGACTATAAATTAGGCCTGTTGGCTTCATTTCTAAATGGACAGCATTGGACCCCTCAGAATCTCGTCTGTCTATATTCCGCCAGGCCCCAACCTACGGAATACAGACCTAGAGAAGCTATTTCCGGATCACCACCCAACGGTAGCAATAGGGGATTTCAACGCGAAATCCAGAGACTGGAACTGCCGCAACGACAACCCACGCGGCAGATACCTGGCGGAGACCCAACTCCCGGAGTTCTACGAAGTCACCGTGGTCGCAACTCACAGAGCCACACACTATCCGGGGAGAGAAGACCAATAATCAGACATACTAGACATAGCTCTCATAAGTATTCCAACCCTGGTGGACACCTCTGTATTAGATGAAGGCACATCAGACCACAACCCAATCCTACTAACAATAGGAGAGGAGGAAATCGCGCAAGCGAAAAAGCGCCGGATAGTGGACAGGTCCCGGTTTCAACGAGCTGTACACGGACACATAGACATCCCCCAGATAGACACAACACACCAACTGGAAGAGGCGGTAAACAGACTAAGACAATCCATACTGACCGCCATAGACCTATGCTCGAAGGACATACCAACGACAAGCTTCGACTTCCAAGGACGATACCAGTGGACGTTGGCGCCCAATGACAAACGACAGTTCAACCTCGCAGTTAGGCAACTGAGAGAAGAACTGAAGCAACTCAGAGAGCGACAGTGGGCTGAGCGTTTGAACGAACTAAACGCTGAGGACAATTCTATATGGAGGATGCAGAAAGTACTCAGACACGGTCGAAGGAAACCCTGTCCCCCCTCCCACGGTGAGATGGGCATAGCTTTCACGGACGATGAAAAGGCCGAAGCGTTCGCTGACTCCTTTGAACACCAATGCCGGGAAAACGATGCCTAATTCACCGACGAAGTCGAAGACACGGAAACACACGCAGAACAGACAATCAGAAGACTCAAACGAACTGACGACTCAGACATCCTCCTGGAGGCAACATCTCCAGAAGAGATTAGGGCAATACTCAGACTAACCAAGACAAGGAAAGCACCAGGACCAGACAACATACCAGTCAGAGCGGTAAAAGCATTACCAAGAAAAGGACTAGCCGCCCTGACCAACATCATAAACGCGATACTCAGACTAAGACACTTTCCAGCTAGCTGGAAAGAAGCAACGGTAATCTTGATTCCGAAACACGGCAAAAACCACACGTTCCCGCAGAATCACCGACCCATCAGCCTAACACCAGCGATGAGCAAGGTAGCGGAGAGAGTCATCCAGACACGACTAGAGGGAATGTACGATTGACTATGGACTGACTTACAAAAAAAATGGTGAAAGGCTATAGTCTATACAACTCCAGGTCAAGCCGCATCAAAACAAATGCACGCTGTTACTTCGTGATCACCGATGTCGGATTGGTGAAATAGGCAGGGCGTGTTTCCCACTCAAACCAGCCTGAGAAACATAGGCCAATAGCGCCCCGCCTTTCCTTGATAACGAGGAAAGCACGCGTTAATCACGTCTTTACCACTATTGTTTACTGGCTTGAGTTTAACTTTAATTTACTGTAGTTGGTTTTAATGATGCTGACTGGGGAGCATATATTCAAGACAGACGTTCCTATACTGGATAGGTATTCAATTATGGGGGAGCAGCAATCAGTTGGGAGTCACGTCAGCAGAGAACGGTTGCCCTGTCGAGCACCGAAGCGGAGTACATGGCTCTCACGGAAGCTGCGAAAGAAGCCCTGTACTTATACAAAATTTCTTCAAAGAACTTGATTTTCTCGAAGGAAGAATTGAAATTATAAATGATAATCAAGGTGCACAACGTTTGGTTCAGAATAACTAAACCTGCCTACCTCCGAGATGGTGGCCGATCTTCTCACAAAATCGTTACCCTAAGACTCACGCAGTACAACAAAGAAATAAGAAAGACCAGAAGACAATCGTGGAGGAAATTCTGCGAGGAGGTAACAGATACCCCTATGTGCTCGAGAATCCATAAGGTTCTAGCCAAAGAAGGTACTGTAAACCAAGTAGGTTTCTTGAAAAAGAACAACAACACCTATACCACAACATTTGAAGAAAGTCTAAGGATGCTCACAGAAGCACACTTTCCGGCCTCAGAAATTCTCAATGGTCCGTTAACAGTAGACAGTACCAGAAGCAGGCCAAACAGGCCAACGGCTTCGGAATGGAGACTGGCTACGGAAATATCGAGACCAAATAGAATCAGGTGGGCTATCAGCAAATTCAAACCATACAAGTCCCCTGGAGTAGATGGAATATACCCCATATTTCTCCAAAAGGGACAGAAAATACTTATTCCACACCTGTGCCGTATCTTCAAGGCTTGCATAGCATTACGGCATATACCTACGATGTGGCAAGAGGTGAGAGTCATATATCTCCCAAAAGTAGGGAGAATAGGCGACAAGACACCCAAGGCATATCGTCCCATAAGTCTAATGACCTTTCCACTTAAAACGTTGGAAAAGCTGATAGATAGATACATAAGAGACGAGGTATTACAAATAAACCCGCTCAACGAACGCCAGTATGCGTATCAACCAGGCAAGTCAACGGACTTAGCACTGAACGACCTCAACAGGCTACTAACGAAGTCCTTGGAAGACCAAGAGATAGCCATGACAACATTTATAGATATCGAGGGTGCCTTCAATAATGCATTCACCGAGTCCATAGCAAATACATCCAAGCCGAAGCCAGGTCTGCTTGAGGACAAGCACCCATTAGCAATATGCACGGGAAAGACTACAACAAGCTATATGAAGAGTTGGATAACGACCCGGTTACAAGAATGCCATCAGATGGCATTCTTCCCAGATATAGCTTTGACAAAACTTTTAAGACAAGTATAACGGACAGGGATGCGTGGAAGGGGGGGGCCTCCCATCAATGCGGAAATCGCTGTCTACACTGACGGCTCCAAAACGGATGAAGGTGCAGGAGCCGGCATTTACGGTACCAAGCCGAAGATGAAAATCTCACTGAGCTTGGGCAAACATGCGACGATATTTCAAGCGGAAATCGTTGCAATACACCATTGTGCACAAGAGCTAATAAGGCACGATTTTTCACGAAAAAACATTGCCATATACTCAGATAGCCAAGCTGCGATAAAAGCAGTCAACTCAATGCAAGTTACCCCAAAACTTGTTTGGGACTGCATAGAAGCCCTAAAAGAGCTGGGCAGTCAGAACAGACTGGGTACCAGCACACACAGGTTAAAGAGGCAACGAAGAGGCCGATACACTAGCCCGAGAAGGAGTAAATAAGGCCCTGAATGGCCCAGAACCGTATTGCGGTATAGCAAAAGCTGTACTAAAAACAAACACCAAATCATGGATTCGAAAGAAGTCTCAAGAATGGTGGAACAATGCACCAGGTATGAGACAGGCCAAAGAGTTTATCAAACAACCGCAGCCAACATTTACAGACTATCTACTAAGCCAGAAGAGGAACACTACTAGAATAGTAGTAGGACTTCTCACAGGACACTGTAGGCTCAACAAACATATGAGTACAATAGGCCTGGCAGAAGAAATGCTATGCAGGTTCTGTCAGGAAGAAGAGGAAACATCAGTACACATATTATGCCTCTGCGAGGGCTTGTCAAGGCAAAGGTTTCTAACGCTGGGAGAAGAAAAACCAAGAGCTCCCAGATTCATGGGAGTTCTAAAAACTAGCCTGTGTAGACTCGTAAAGAAGACAGGGCTAGACAAAGAACTCTAAATGATCTCGAGGACAAACACAATAGATCTGAAAAGGTCGCGGTGTAGAGGCTTGTAGCACGAAAGTCCCTAATATATATAATCTATCTATAATCTACCCTAAGATTGAGTTATTTAGAAGTGGAATTAGAAGTAGAAGTGTATTGAAGAGAAGCTGAATATTTGAGGGGTAGTTTTGAAAAAATCAAATGATCCATTTAGATTTTTGTTCGAAAATATGAACAGAAAATTCATAAAATCTGTTGTGGAATCATCTGCGGCTGATAGACAAACTTTAGTCGCTATTTTCCATCGTTTAAGGTGGGAGGTATTCATGTTCCCCCTTTTCAAATGATCCAGTTTCTACATACCTACCACACCTATTGCTATGGATGTTATGGATGTTGTTTTATTATAAATAAATATAGATGTGTCATCACTTGTTAATATTCTGAATATATGTCTTTTACTGAATGAAGTTTACAATAAAAATACAAAGTAATATAATTCTGATAGACAAATAATAGCTATTGATTGTATAAGTGTTTTCACAAAGCATTTCATTCGCGCAAGAATATTTTTCCTAAGAGAATAAAATGTATCTAAAACACGCATGCAACACAACGTTATACTCACAATCACTTTCATTTAGAATCAGAATCGCCGAAATTTTGCTCTGACATCTTATCAAAAAAAAAAAACATTGAAATTACGTTCAAAAATATCGGGAGGTATCGAATGGTTAATATTTATGTTCAATTTATTATAAATGTTAATGTTAATATTAATGATAAATAAGTAAAATGTGATTGATTCAAGATTATAATTTTCAGCATTTCACTAGTAGAATAAAGTAATTTCATCATTGCATTAGTGGATAAAATGGTACTATATACGGTTCCTAATTGTAGATAAGACTTCAATTATCATAAAGTGATTGTGAATAAACGTTTTAATTTATTTTCATAAATCATGGAATACCATTTTGTTTTTCATTTCTATTGTAATAATAACTTGATCGTGAATAAATATAATCAAACCTGCAACGATATAGTTACGAAAAAATATAATTCAAATACTCTAACAGATTTTGATAGATAGCTATCCTATTTTCGGTGATTGACACGATTACTACTACAAAACCTCTATTCTTGATAACACTTCAAATTATATTCCATTTATAATAACTTATGCTTGGATGAGTGACCAAAAAGAGGTACAATCGGATACACAAATATAGGAACCGTTATGTATGTGCAGCTTTTAAGATCAGATTGAAACTCTAATTTCATTATGTATTAGTTTTTTACAGACTGTACCAAGTTTTTTCCCTGCATAAATGTTTGCCTTATCACTAGGTATTCGTCATTCAGCTACTGCGCATCATGGGCGTGAATATTTTCAAATTTTCTGCTAGATGTGTACTACTGTAGTTGGTTTGAAACTATACTCTGGCTCAGACTTCATGAGGTCAGTCTTAGCCTTCTTTTTACCTTGAAAATAATATTTTTCTTCAAGTTCTTAGCAATATTTTTTGTAAAAACATTCATAAAAATTAACGTGAACTTGTTCAATAGCTCTTTAAGAGTTTTCTATCCACTCTCATATATCAGTTCACAAGGTTTTATAAAAGGTCAATATCTAGTCACTGTTATCCAAATCTTTTGAGGATTCTAACTAGATTTACAATCATCACATTTATCATACAAACATTTTTTGATTGAATATTCTGCGAAATACACAACTCCATACTGTTCCAAAATTAGTACCATGATCATATTGTACTGATGAACTATTTGATGATATCTGTGAAGAATTAGTTTCCATTTCCAAATAAGGTCCACTTGCCGTATCGGCACTCATAGCCTCATTATCTTTGTGATAATGTTGATTTTGAAAGCCCATTCGAACCGAAGAAAACCATTGAAGTTAGTAGACCTGGTTAATTTTCCTTTCAAACCAAATTTTGGAAGTCCTTCAATAATTCATACCCTGCATTAATAACAAATATCACTCAAGGATTATTGTCACATAGTATATACATGATTGCAAGGCTTTTTACTGTGTAGGCTTCTGCAATTCAAAGCGCAAAATATCTTATCCATTGTATGAATGAAATGGTTTGTTAGTGTTTTCGCCAGTAATTAAGTAAATTCACCAGTTTGTAAGGACGTCTTGAGAGCAGCATAGACACTGACTTAACAATGGAGCAGCCAATTTTACACTCATATTTTCAAATGAGTTTAGATTCAAATGTTTGTCGGTTATTTCCAATAATGACCTTTCCGTTTTGCTCTTTATATATGTTTTTTAAATAAAAAAAAAGTAAACACTTAGTAAAAAGTAATTATCCAAGATTTTATTTTTTATACATTTAAGCAGGAGAGGATAAAAAGCAAAGTACCATTTTTGATCCAGAAAAAATAAGGATTTTATTGGTTCCTATTTTGATACATCGAGTATTTCCAAACATTTTGTTAAAATAGATAATAATGAATCATGCGTAACTCCATCGTCTTATAAGAAATAGGCAACTAGAATTTTCCATTCGCCATAAACCCCCCAGATCATAAGAACTAGATCTTGACTTGAAGGGCTAGACTATCTTCCAAATTTTCCAAGATCCTCAAATACTTCAATTAATTATGTCTTTCTGTTGTATTGAACATTCCTTTTGATGGCCACTTCGTCAAATATCATAATGCACTTCCTTTTCCAAGGCAGCATTGTGTCTGTAATCAGAGTAAGTTGTGCAGATTTTTTTTTGGTTTTATTGAAACCAGATTTGCAATTGAAATTGTAGCACCTTTCTCTCGTAAACACCTTTGAGTTTTATAGCCTTTATAGCATATAATGCAAGTGCAGTTCTTTTTTCGGAAGAGAACCATGGGTATTTCATCTTATGCTCAACTGCATATTGATCAGAGATTTATTGAAATCTCTTCGATGATCTTCTTCATACATCAACTAAGCAGACAGTTGAGTTTTTTTAACCATTCGTCAATGGAGTATCAGAGTTGTTAATTTTTTTTGGCAGTTTTCAATTCTTTCTCCAAATGCTTAATTTCTTTTCCTGGTGGATGTTTTCTTTTTTTAAATTGTACAGAACATGGTGGAAGATTCTATATTTCGGTCATTGATGACATTTTCTTTATTCTCCGATGACTCAGATGAATCGTCTTCGGTGGTATACTTTAGTGGAACAGCCCCAGAAGGTAAGAATCTGAATTATATTTTCAGGACAACTACTATATTATATACATTCTTTTTCATTAGTGATTTTGGGCTCAGGTCAGCTGAGGCACCATTGCGTGAAATAAAAAAACGAAAAAAAATAAAAAAATACCCAGAATTTTATTCAGACCAAAAGAAGTATGAAGCCGCCGCATTATATTTATTTTTGTGTCATTTCCCGTTCAATGAAGACAAAATCTTCATATGACTTAGATCTATGTGAGTAAGCCAGGAATCACACTGATCGACTAGGACCGACCGTCCGCGACTGGCGCCTACGACCAAAATTTCCAACACGTATATTCTTATCGCACAACTCACACTGTATAATCGTCATTGACCGTCCTTGACCGTTTTTCAAAGACCATGTTCGAAATTGTAGTCTGCTGGAAATTTTGGTCGGTGTCACACTATCCTGACGTAATGTCATTTTGACACACATTTATGATGAACTTTTGACTTCAACAAAACTCATGTAAATAGGGATATTTCCTACCGGAAAAATAAACTATTCTTCTTCAGTATCACTACTGCTCATTATTTAAAGCAAAACTATCGATATTATGAATTTAACTTATTTTCAATAAATGAACAGACAATTCACATAACCTTTCGAATGTCAAATTAATGTCAGATTTACAAAATTATTCTAGTGGTCGGTCGTGGATGGTCGATCAGTGTGACTTTGAAAGTTTTCATTGATCTACTTCTACTTTTGGTCGTAGGTGGACGGTCGCGGACGGTCGCTCCTGGTCGATCAGTGAGGAATCACACTCCTGTGAGTTTTGAGCTATTTAGCTCTTTAATGAGAAGGCCACCTAAATATTTACTCGTCCGCCATCATATGAATTTTAAAAAATCATTCATGATCAAACCCCACACACCAATTTTGGAGAGAGTCAGACCATGATTACAAAACTAGTCCGCCATCGTGGATTCATGAATTTTGACAAAGAATCCATAATCTCCGACCCCGAAAACCACCTCATATCAATTTAGAAACGAATCGGACCATAATGACAAAATTCGTCCGCCATCTTGGAACCGCCATATTGAATTTTTTGAATTTTGACAAAATTTCATAATCTTCGACCCTCAAAACCATTGCCATCCTTAATTTTTCAATTTTGACGAAAGAATCATAATCTTCGACCCCGAAAACGCCCAGATACAAATTTGGAATAGAATTGGATCATAGTTACAAAACTCGTCCGCCATATTGGGGCCGCCATCTTGAATGTTTCAATGTTGACAGAAGAATCATAATTGCAGACGCCAAAAATCCATAGATACCAATTTTGCATAGAATTGGATCATGATTAAAAAACTCGTCCATCATTTTGTTTTTTGTTTTTTTTTCTTTAACAAAATTTCATGATGAATTGTCACCAGAATTATTTACACCTGCCAAATTCCAAATCAATCGGACGATTAGAAGTGTGTCATTTAACTTGCAAGATTTAGTCAGACACATAGACACCGGGACAGGTGAAACTTAAAAGCTTGTAATAATGAAAAATGGATTGAAATGCTTTTCTTGGAACCTAGAGATGGCGCTGGATATATATTTCAGTAATTCCCAATAAACATCTGCAATAGAACAACTATAGCGGTTTCAGTTATTTTGACCTTTCTCCAACTAATTTCAAGATAAAAATTCTTTTATAAATAAGTTTTAGACTGTTTCAAATGAAATGATATTACACGCTTCAAGCTTTCAAGAAAATATTTCAATTTTCACAGTTTTTGTTCTCATACATTAAATATAAAATGGAAATAGGTTTTTAAAATTTTGCGAAGGAACAGGCAGCAGTCTTATTGGAAAATTGTTACTGGTTAATTTTTCAAAATTTTTGGTATGTTGTCGAATATTACCTCCTGAACAAAAGTATCCATCTCAATCATCTGGATAGTTTTCGAGATACAGGGTGTCGAAGTTGGAAAGTGGCCATTTCTTTAAAGTGATTTTGTTCTTAGGAAACCATCTTATATGAAAATATTTAGCGCGACAAATAATACCTGCCAATAATATACAATAATTTTAAACTAGTTTTTGATAAAAAATATTGTTAGATACGGGGTGAGTCAACCATTATTCAAAATAAAATTCTTAATTAACCTTTCACAATAAAGATGTGACCAAACTAAATAACACACTAAAATAGTTATCGTTTGAATATATCAAAATTGACAAATTAAACATTTTGTACAAGGTGAGTAAAAAAGTGACAGTTTTATTAGTGACATTTTGTATATTTATATTTTATATTTTGAGCTATAGGAAGTCATGACTACGAATCATACTTCTGGTCTGAAATTGATAAACAGTATGAGACAAACGCTAGGTGATGAAAAAAAATGGAAGAAAGCGATTGTTTTAAAATTCACCCTAAAATTAAAAATTTCCTCGGTTACATTTTCCAATTTTTTGTTATTACCCTTATTTTGAGTACACTATCATAATGTCAAACACTTATGGCCTTGCTATGTTCACTTTTTTGAATACACAGGGTAATACATTAAGAGGGACGACCGGTTATGTATCCTTCATTACTTCAGGAATCAGCATTTTCTCATCACCCTGCATAACATTCAGCTGTTAGCTAGCTGTCCATATAATTTAAATTTAAATTAGTTGCTACGCCAAAACTGTTATAAAACGCAAACGGACTTGCGTGCCCCTAGCCTAACTTTCATTATCTTATGAAGTGATGCGCTGCTGAATGTCAGACAGGGTGATCAGAAAATGCTGATTTTGAAAGCTCACTGCATAACAATTTCATTGTATACAACTCTATTTACAACTTTTGTAATAGGGGATGCATAGCCGGTTCTATCTCTTAATGTATTACCCTGTATATTCCCAAAACTGATCATAGCAAAGAAGTGTTTGACATTATAATAGTGTACTGAAACTAAGGGTAATGACAAAAAATTGAAAAATTCAACCGAAGAAATTTTTAATTACAGGGTGAATTTTGAAACAATCGCTTTTTTGCAATTTTTGTCATCACCCAGCGTTTGTCTCATATTGTATATCAATTTCCAAACAGAAGTATGTTGAATGGTTCGTACTCAAGTATCCCTAAAGCTCAAAATATGAAATAAAAATATGCAGAATGTCCAAAAAAACTGTAACTTTTTGACTCACCCTGTACAAAATGTTTAGATGTCAATTTTGACGTGATAAAACGATGAGCATTTTAGTGTGTTACTTGGTTTGGTCACATATTTATTATATGGGGTTAATTAAGAATTTAATTTTGAATAATGGTTTTCACCTTGTATCTAATGATATTTTATGTATCTCGAAAACTAGCCATAGGATTGAGTTGGGCTCGTGGACACTTTTGTTCAGGAGGTCATATTCGAATTATAGTACTAGGGGAAGAGGCGAAATGACAGCAGCTTACGGAGAATCCGCAAATAGAAAAACTGGTAAACCAATAGAAGCATTCCAAACACAATAATGAAGAATAAAACGACTACCTACTCGCCTGGAGATTATTCAAAATAATAACCATATTTGAGTAAAAAACACTCGTTTGAGATTAAATTCAAAGTTTTTACTTACAAGTAAAAGCCAACCATTGGGCCTAATGAAAAAACGCCGATGTAACCTTCATTGCGAATTTACACGGTCCAATAAAATATATAAATAAATAAACAATAAAACTGACCAATATTTGTTGTATTTACACACGACAATTTATTCGTCAATTCTGGTGTTAGTTTTTATTCAACCCAAGAACTTTTAGCCAATGAACAAAAAATATCATAACAGACCGAAAGTTACCAAAAATTGCTGTAAAATTCATGAATTATTGGTAAAGACAAATTGTTATTTTTTATTTAGACCTATATCGATAAAATTTAAGGTCACAAAATTGATGAAATTATTTGACCGTATAAATTCGTTCTTACAGGGATTTATTATGTCTCTTCGTTTCTTATTGTGCGAACACAAACATAATACATGCAATATATAATCTACGCGAAATTAATATTTCAATTGAATAGCATCGCTAAAATAAAAGACTGCTAAAGGCATAAACTATGCCATAAATAAAACTGTTTGTGATTTGCGGATTCGCCCTATACTACACTTTTACCGAAGCGGATGTCGATCATTTATCATTTATAACATATCAACTAATTGATTGATATATGATGCGGAATTCAGTAGTATAAAAATAAAAACAAAGTGACCTAGATTAACTTTTTCATATTTTTTACCACTCACCTTACGAAATTCTTGTTTGTTGTGCAGTCCTAATTCAATACTTTACAAAATCCAAATCACAATATGAAATCGACAACTGAATGAATACTATTACGTCCACTGAATCCACATTACAAACTAACAACAAATCACCACACCCCAAATATATTCCTGTACATTACGGACCATATCGTCAAATTTCGAGAATTTTTGACAGACATTATTAAATAAATGAAATTAAAATCGACAATGTCGATACCCTTCTCTCCAAATATTTCCACCATATGGAAAATGTGAAGCAAACATCTACTTTCCTGGTTAATACCACGACGGACATTGAATTGCATCTGACATATATTTGGGCAACGTTCTTCCAAGAAGACTCAGTTGCAATAGCTTATTGTGAATATGAAATAAATGAAATAGTAAAATCGTTAATGTCGAAGTACCAGCATGTGGAAAATATGAGGCAAACATCTGTCAGAAAACAACTACCTTCCTGGCTAATACCACGACGGACATTGAATAACATCCGACAGATATTTGTGCAACGTTCCTCCAAGAAGACTCAGTTGCAATTGCTTATTAATTGTAATTAGAAATATTTGTAGAGAAGGTACTTCGACGTTGTCGAATTTACTATTACATTTATTTGATACTCTCCGGCAAAAAATCTCGAACTCTATGATCTTGCTAACAAAGATCAATTTTTGGTTTCCCCACAGGTGGCGCTGCGACTGACTTTTACTGTAAGTCGCTGCGTCATTTGTGAGGAAATATTAGTTTTACAGTGGATTATAATTCATTGGACTGGGGCAAGATAACTTCAATGTTGTCCAACCTACCCTGTTACTGACGAGCGGCAAGAACTGCGAAACGCATCTGCAGGTGGTCTTCCCCAGCCAAATGAAGGATAATCTACTGTATAATTGCAATAAACATTTGCAAATGAGTCTTCTTGGAAGAACGTTGCACATATATCTGTCAGATGTAATTCAATGTCCGTCGTGGTATTAGCCAGAGAAGTAGTTAGTTTCGTCAGATGTTTGCCTCACATTTTCCACATGGTGGAAATATTTGGAGAGAAGGGTACTTCGATTTTACTATTTCATATCGTCAAATGAAACATAAGAATGAATATTTTTGTAGTTTCTACCACAGTTCCTTAATATTTCTGTTTCAGTGCCATCATTGGTAGTCAACTGAAACTAAAATTGAAACAGTTTTAGTTGAGAGTACCTACCTACTTCGACCACACCACTGAAGATGACTGCCGCAGATGCAGTTGAAACGTTTGGAGATTTCAACTAAAGAAAACCACGGTCAAACCCGGAAACCAAACAAAATATTGACACTAGGCGTGAAAGCCTACATTCCTTTAATTTTTAAAATTATTTTTCCATGCGTAGTTACAGGGTGTTGAATAACTCATGTTTTTGAAATAATATCGATATACCTCCGGAAATAACGTTGATGAACATACATGACCCTATATTTTTTGAATTGTCGAAGCAATCTCTATTCAACCAATTCATGAAGTATAAATGCAAGGAGACAAAAAACATAACTTTGGTCAGATGAACTTTTCTGGGTCATCTTGTATACTTCGGAACATTTTCCAAACAAGAAAACATGCTTGCATTCGAAAAAAAATTGCATGGGGTCCCCCCCGCAAAAATGTGATGAAAATAGACGTTTTTCGTGTTTCAAAAAAAAGCTAAAATTTGGAACGCCAAAACTCGCAAAAATGCATCCGCTATTAACGTTTTTCGCGTTCTAAAAAACAAGCTAAAATTAAACCGTAAATACTGTATATTTACATGTATTTCTTATGGACAATAGGCATTTCAAAATTGCTCAAAATACACGTTTTTGCGTTCGAAAAAACAGCTAAAATTTGAAACGTTAAAACATGTAAAAATGTGACCAAAATAAGCGTTTTTCGCGTTCGAAAAAACTGCTAAAATTTTAAACGTCAAAACATGCAAAAAATGAGACTAAAATGGACTTTTTATAAGGTTAGTTCGTTCTGGTTCGATCAAACAAAATATCTGACAGTCTGTGTCTGTCTTCTAACTTCTGGCTCCTATCTCCTGTATCTTCTGTCTTCTATCTTCTATCTTCTATCTTCTGTCTTCTGTTGGTACCTACCGTAAAAATGATGGGCACCATCACGAAAACATTTTGAATCCCTATACCCCCAATGATGCATTTTTTCTTTGATTCATTTTCCCACCTAACATTTGACAATTGACAGAGGCGGTCATGTTTTTTCTCTTAAATCATATGTTGGTACACCCGGTATATGGTATTTGATAAGCAGGCGCCATCTTTTTTATTTCTCTTAAATGATTTCGATTGTTTTTCCACATGAGTGTTTTTAGACACCCTGTATACAATATGATTTTTGACAAGCTGTTTTTTCTGTGATGTTACGTTGGTACTCCCTGTATATGTTTTTTCTTCAATAATTAAATTTAAATAACCGGCAACGTCCCGACCTCCGTAATTCTACTGCTTAATTTTAAATCCGGCAACACCCAAATCTCACTCTCCTTACTATTCAAACGTGAACTTCATGACAGAGATCAATCTGAAATATACATGCTGCTGTCATATACTCTCTTCCAACCGAATACGTCACGCGGTGAACCCAGCGAACGGCACCAGTCGCACCCAAACCTAGACAAAAGTGAGGTTATGTTCGTATTTTGAGTTGAAATGAAGGTTGTCCCACTACTGGGGTCTTCTTCTTCTTGAATCAGTCCGTCTGAAAGTATTTCCTGGAGTGCAGTCTTATTACTAGTTGTTTCTAGTTCTCTTTTCTCTAGTTCCATTTTCAATTCCAAATCCACCAGGCCTACTCTCATCGAAAGCAATTTGTTTTTGATTGAAGTATCAGTCTATTTTAAACAAAAAGTTTATTTATTTCCCCTACCGAACGCTTGTTTCACGGGACAACACTTATTGTCTGTTTCACGCGAAGAGTATCAGTTCATATTCTCGAAAATACACTCAACTTCATGTAATTTATTTCAACGGTACTATAATCATTGTTTAAATATAAGGAGGATAGTTGGTCAACCTTATGGGATTAATATTGGATTCAAATGGAGGCGACATGTAGATGGCGTCAGTGGTGTTCGCATCCAAGTCATGTCGTAACTTGAACGGCAGAATACGTAATTTGGCAGTCACGTTGAATTTCCGTAAAGTAGATGGCGGATCATGTGATGAATTGTAAATAGAGTTGGTAGGTGGCACCAATGACTGCAATAAAATTAGAAATATGGTTCAATTCAAGAAATTATTTCTTCTGGTGTTTCTGGGACCGTATCCGCTATAATTAGGGTCACACCGTAAAGTAGGTCGTTATATTTGGGGTTTGGTGATTTAGTTGCTAGTTTGAAATGTGGATTCAGTGGATGTGTTAGTATTTATTCTGTTGTGTCATATTGTGTTTTGGATTTTGTAAAGTTATTTAAATATAACTGATAATTAAAAGCCAATTTGGACAGCGGTAAATGGTGGCAGGAATATATAAATGTCACTTTTGACTCTTTAGTTTAGTTATTGGGTGGAACTTAATTTAAATCATTTTAAAGCTAACTGGTTACAACTGAACATTATTGAAAAGTAATCGCCTTTAATTAATTTCAGATTGATATTTCTAAACAGCCCTCATCTTCAATCACCCCTCAAAAATAGGTATGGTGCCAGAATATCAAATCAATCTAACAGGTTCGCCTGAACCACATTTTAAGAAGCAAATAACACCACACGTATCATATACAGTGTGTCCCACTTTGAGCAGCCACACCCTCGTATTTTCTTGACAGTACAGTGATATCAAAAGTTATTTTTCATAACATATAGTACCTAAAAATATCTAACTTGAGGTTGATGAAATATTCGTATATCCATTTTCCACGGCTACCTACTACCAACAGAAAAGTGAAAAATTGGGAAAAACATACTAGGCATTTTTTATCGCAAAAATAACACCAGATTCTGTTTCAGAACACCCTGAAATCCCTAGATCTAATTGCTTTATTTATTAAAATATACAGGGTGGCATCTGTTACTAGCAACATTATTAGTTTTTATTCATCTGAAATCATCGGTTGCTTTCGATTTTTTTTGTCACAAACGTGTTCAATTGATGCTGAGTACAAGAAATACCCAAATTTAACTTTTTCATGGCTTGCTATGACCAGTTGAAAAACTGGAAATAATATACTAAAAGATTTTTTACTTCGAAACTAACATCAAATTCTGGTTCAGAACATGCTTAAACCCCCAGATCTCATTAAAATATACAGGGTGTCTTGGTTGTTTTTGATTTTTTTCTATAGTAACAAAGTACCTAAAATGTTCAATTACTGCGATAGAAAATAAACAAATATTACTTTTTCATGGTTTGCTATGACGAGTTGAGAAACGAAAAAATGGGGAAAATACATTAAGGATACTTTAAGCACAAACATTTCTGGATCAGAACACTTTGAAATCCCCACCTCAATACTTAAATCTAAAAATATACAGGGTATCATCTGTAGCTAGCAAATTTGATAACTTTTATTTATCCGTAATGTTGAATTGTTTCTGAATATTTCTTTTCCAATCAAGAAGCACCCAATATATTAAATCGATACAGTGTACAGTGTTAAATAAAACGAAATATTATACTTCCATTGCTATATATGACCAGTTGAAGATTGAAAAATTGTGGTAAACAACCTTTTATTACCGAGACAACATATCCTGGTTCAGAATATACCGCAAAACCTCCAGAACTCGTTGCCCGGGTAATGAAATTTTACAGGATATCATCCTGTAAATGGTAACATATCTCACTTTTAATTCATAAATCTTGTTAAGCTTGTTGAGAACGAGAATGCGGTGTTAGTTTTGTGAAAGAAATGATTTTACTCGTGATTATATATTTATTTATAATATTCAGAAATAGGAAAACTGGGAAACATTTCAGAGCTTGTTTTCATCACAAAACCAAATTGTGGTTCGAAACAATCTAAATCACTGAGATCAAATTACTTAAATCATTAAAATATACAAGGTGTCATCTGTAAAACTAGCAACAAAATTATTTAATAAAGGTTAGACATGTTTCCATTTACAGATGTCTTCCTATGTAATTTCATGATTCGAACAACAGGATCCGGGGCCTTTATGGTGTTCTAAAGCAGAATTTGGTGTTAGCTCGGAGACGAAAGAATCTTCAGTATGTTTTCCTTTATAATTCAACTTTCAACTGATCATATCTAGGCATATCATAAAGTAATATTTGATATTTTGTACAGCATCAATTGAACGTTTTTGGGTACTTTATAACTTGAGAAGAAATTTTGTAAATCAACTAAACGCTACGAATAAATAAGCGTTATCAATTCTGGCAGCTATAGATGACACCCTGTATATTTTAATGATTCAAGAATTGGGGTCTTGGAATTTTAGGGTCTCCTGAACCAGAATCCGCTGTTACGTTTGTGCTACAAAAGTCCTTGATGTGTGTTCCCCACTTTTTCACTTTTCGACTGGTCATGAAAAAGTAATATTTGAATATTTTTCTACAGCATTATTCGAACATTCTTAAGTAATTAGTGATTATGGAAAAAAATCGAAAACAACTAAACATTACGGATGAATAAAAATCAATACTGTCAGTTACAGGTGACACCCTGTATATTTTAAATAATTAAGTACTGCTATTTGGGGGTTTCAGAGTGTTCTGGGATAGAACTTAGTGTTATTTTTGCGATAAAAAAATCCTTGGTATATTTTTCCCAATTTTTCAGTTTTCAATTTGGTCGTAGGTAGCCATGAAAAAGTAATATTGAAACATTCCCTACAGCATTATTTGAACATTTTCAGGTACTTCGTGAACAAGGAAAAAAATCGAAAACTACCAAACATTGCGGATGAATAACAAATAAAAAATGTTGTTAGTTACAGATGACACCCTGTATGTGTGTGTGAATTATCACTGAGATTTGGGGGTTTAAGCGTGTTCTGAAACAGATCCTGGTGTTATTTTTGCGATAAAAAAATGCCTAGTATGTTTTTCCCAATTTTTGACTTTTCAATTGGTCGTAGGTAGCCGTGGAAAATGGATATACGAATATTTCATCAACCTGAAGGTAGATATTTCTGGGTACTATATGTAATAAAAAACAAATTTTGAAATCACTTTACTGTCAAGAAAATACGAGGGTGTGTCTGCTCAAAGTGGGACACACTGTATGTAAACTAATAATCTTGATTTTAGACTTCGTATTCGATAACACCTTTCATACTTTAAACAGCTTTCTCATAGATTATCTATTTCTGTGTATTTCAGAAAAAATACTATTTATTATTATTAATAATATTAATATTATTATTCATGAATCATTTTTACATAAAACGAACCTCCGTATGAAATATTAAATTTGTTTACTTAATTATTTTTTTAAGGCATCGACTACAGTGGTCTTACTTAATTATAATAATTTTTTTTTCAAGATATCAATATTAAAAAATCTTTTAAAATCTCTCATGGGTGACTTTGGATCCGTGTCTGAATGATGATACATTTGCAGTAAACTCACCCAGAAGCATATTTACAAAACTACTTTGCTTGCGTTATTGCTAGGGGTTATGTTAAGTTATGCGAATCTGTGAATTCTAATCCCTTATATGACTAGCGCGATTTCTTCAAAGATGTACTTGGCTACATCGCAGTACCTTGTACCCCTGTGTAAACTAGTAATATTTTACAATATATCCCAGAGACAGTACAAGACATCGCTGAACCCACTGAAGAAGCTAGTGATATTTGATGGCCAGTTTAGCTTGCTCAGGTTAGGTTTGTGTGTAACTTATCCGTGTTAAGGTTCTTTTGCAAAAAGAACTGTGTAAGTACAAAAATAGTCACTCAAACCTGATATATACTGTACTTTCAATAATTAACAGAGACAATTTGTTCGACTGAAAAATATCCAATAAAAAGTTCAAACAAAATAGCTTTCAAAACTTCTTCATAATCATTAGGCAAGTCCAACTCTGCTTCCACTGCTATAAAATAAATAGTATAAACATGTATGAAGATGTGCTGAAATTGCAAAGAGGGAAACTTTTGGAAGTGTTTTGTTTACGTGTAGAACCCTTCTACAATTTTTTTGTAGTTCCTCTCAATGTCCACATTTCTTATAGTGGGCGCATCAGTACAGCACTAAAATGCCGTCACATATTCATGTTAGCAAATAATTACGCTATAGATGGCACTCGTGTTTGGCTCCAATACCAATTCCACAGGCATTGACTAACTATCCCCCTTATTTAAACAATGCTATAATTTATTTTCAACAATATTTTTATAGGTTGGAATCATATACCGAATTTGGCCATTCGCCATTTGCACCGTTTAAAGGTGCGTATTCACTAGAGCATTCGTTCCGCATGAGCACCGAACGAGCAAATGCTCGGATAGTGTGGACGCTGATTTGAGCACGAACAGAATGCGTGAGTACGGTACATAGCATGACGCAGCATGACGCAGCCTGAGCTTGAACCGAGCAGCACATGTGCTCATTCGGTGCTCATGCGGAACGAACACTCTAGTGAATACGCACCTTACCCTGTATAAATTCGCAAACAGCTATACACTTATTGATAAACAGATAAAATAAGGTTTTCTCGATGAATCGAAAATGGGATATTGGACGCCTGTGGTGTCACTCAATGAGAACAAAAAGTATTTTACCCTTTCACCACACAAGTAATTTAATTCCTAGATGCGCATTTCGATAACAAAGTTACCTTCATCAGTAGGATTACTAAACTAACTGTAAATAGGCATACCAGTCTTTTTTATGTCAAATAATTAATTACCATGGGTTAATCTGTGTACTGGAAGGTACCCTACCTGATGGGTAAGTATAGCCCACCCAATAAACAATACACCATAGGCACTAGGACATCACTAGGCATCTAGGAATTAAATTACTTGTGTGGTGAAGGGGTAAAATACTTTTTGTTCTCATTTTCTCGATGAGCTGAACATACCTACTGAATTTTCTCAACCCCCAACCGTGTGAAACTATCGTTGAGTGAGAAAATATTGATATGAAAATACAATAATTTGGCTCAATTATGCAACCAAATCAATGCCAGCGGAAAACAAATCCTAACGATATAATGAAATAAGCTTTGAACATGAAATCAGGCTAATTCAACATGCATACAAATTATTCAGTCATTTATCAAATAAACACAACAGAAAACCGTCAGTTTGTGAAAAATGTATTTGGGAAATGATTATTATTCTTCAAACTAATCAAGTGGAAACCATTGGGAACGGAATACCAAATTAACAATAAATCATTCTCTACAATGGAATGAGGAATAACTCATTACTATCAAACGGGTAGTTCTCATATATTTAATTCAATATTGAATACGGCAAAGTTCAAAAGCCAAATGCTTTAGAAATGATGTAGGTACTTATCTATTGACTATATTATAGACGATACTTGATGACAATCCATGTTAACTTTCATAATGAAACTTTAACGACTTTTCGTGAAACAAATGAATTCATCGCTAAAAAGTCATTGATCGATGGAATATTATCTCACCGAGTTCGACGAGGTTCCCAAGAAATAGTGTGCAGGCCATTCTATTTATAGAGAGAAACAAGATGTCCTGCAATACCAGGACCACGCTTAGTGCCATAATCCTATACAATAGGAATAATTGGGTCGAAAATCCATCAGAAAACAACTACTTTCCTGGCTGATACCACGACGCACGTTGAATTACATCTAATGAATTTCCGTGCAGAGTCCTACAATTTTTGACCCAATTATTCCTATTGTATAGGATTATGGCAATAAGCGTGGTCCTGGTATTGATGGACATCTTGTTTCTCTCTTGACAAGCTCATTATGAACAATGTAAGGCATATTTCTTCAATTTGTATTAGTGGTTAGATTAATCACGCAAGTTCTGGGTATTGCTTTGGTTGAGGGGCTGGAGTTCAGATGGCGCCCGTGGTTTAGTGAACGCTAGGCTGCGGGCGGTGTCTCAGCTTCTGCCTTTACATGGAGATTTTGTTGAATCGTTTATTGCAGACATTAGTTATTGTCTGCAGAGACCTACCCCATACTGATAACGGCAAGAACCCAGAAATCGATATATAGGTGGTCCAAATGTTTCAATGAACATTTCCATGCAACTAGCAAATGCGGACACATCCTTGTAGGACTCTACACGGAAATTCATTAGATGTAATTCAACGTTCGTCGTGGTCAGTGTTGCCAACCTCAAAAAACTAAAAAACAACAACTCGTCTAAAAAAAAACAGTAGAAAGCAGTAGGTAAAGAAAAAAATGGCAGATTTCATAATTTTGCTCATATAATTAAATAATAAACAATTTTCTTAGTTACTAGAACAGAAAACAGAACTCACATACATTGATACATTTATAATCACAACAAAAAACAAAAATCAAAGTAAAATTATTTTTCAGTTTCATTTTCAATTGCCTCATCTTCAATATTTTCACACTCATTTTTATTTTTAAAATCATACATATTTTTGTTGAATTTCTCCATGTGCCTTTCTGTGGCTTCAAATGAATAGCAATCGGTTATTTCGGATTTAGTGTGTAATACTCCTTTAATAGTTGCAGTCGATAGTCTGTTGCGTAATTTGGTTTTCATGATATTTATAGCAGAAAATAATCTTTCCACGGCATCTAGTGTCATTGCGTTTTATTACGTAGTGGTTATCAAAACATGTTTGCATAGCAGTGTAATAGGTAGCGCTGAACACTAGTTGAAAAACAGTAGAAACATTGAAATCAATGTGAAAACAGCAAATCTACTGTTAAAACAGTAGGGTTGGTAACACTGGTCGTGGTATTAGCCAGGAAAGTAGTTGTTCTCTGAAGGATTTTCGACTCAATTATTCCTATTGTATGGGATTATGGCAATAAGCGTGGTCCTGGTATTGCAGGACATATTGTTTCTCTCTTGACAAGCTTATTGTGAACAATGCAAGGCAGATTTCTTCATTCTATTTATCTTATTTCAAAAATTCAATCTTGAAAACCATAATGGATACGTGATTGGGTGAATGGAAAAAACTGCCTCTTTAGGCGGCAAATACATGTATACTCGAATATTTGTGTTTAACTATTTGCTTTTATGCCAAATATACAGAGTGGGCCATTGAAAACGAAACAGCGGCTCTGTAGGTCGGCAGAACCGAGTTATATAAAAACGCTCGGACACGTCAACAACATTTTCGAGGGGGACATCGTTCGCGATGAAATTCACCCGAAATACATTCCATCCCTCGGGGTTGTGACTGCCACCCCTAAATTTTTAAATGGCAACATATGGCAAGTGATACCTCATTTGAAAGGTATTTTCCTTGTTAATATCAAACAACAAAAATAAATCAATTCCATCGATTCGTTTTCGAGATATAGGAACTTGAAGTTGGGAAATCACTTTTTATTCACTCAATCAATAAAAACAATATCTGATAAAGCAACTGTCGCAATAATTATTATTGTCAATGAATTAAATGTTCAAACTGTCTACCACCCATTTCCATACAATAGTACAAATTTTGCTCCAAATGAGACCTCACATTTCGTAGCATTTCCGGCGTTATTCGACGGCATTCTTCAATAATTCTACGTCGTAATTCTTCCAGAGATTCTGGTTCGGTTGCATAGATTTTGTTTTTCAAGTGACCCCACAGGAAAAAGTCGAGTGGGGTTAAATCTGGAGATCTGGCTGGCCACTCTATAGCGCCTCTTCTTCCAATCCAACTTCCAGGAAACATTCTATCCAAAACGCCCTAACAGGCTGTGCATAATGTGGAGGTGCCCCGTCTTGTTGAAATTTCAAGTGGTCTTCATGGTAACGATTGTCATTTTCAATGATGTCTACTAATTGTGGATAAACAAATTCATTCAATAATTCCAAATAAGTTTCTCCTGTCAGGTTACCGTCGAGAAATACTGGTCCAATCAAACGGTCCCCAAAAATACCGGCCCAGATATTGAGTTTTTCGGGAGTTTGAGTATGGACTTCGTGGAAAACATGTGGATTGGCATTTGACCAATAACGACAATTATGACGATTCACAGTCGAATTCAAAAAGAATGTAGACTCATCAGAAAAGCAGATGTTGAAAAGAAAATTCTCATCAGCATCTATTTTCGTAGTCATAATTTCACAAAATTCCTGTCGCCTATCAAAATCATCTTCATTCAATTGGTGTACCAAATGTATTTTGTAGGGGTGAAGTTTATGATGTTTCAGGATTCGGCGGATACTGGTTCTACTATTATTGGTAACACTTGCCAATTTCCTTGTGCTCAATGTTGGGTCTGCATGAACTTGTCCTAAAAGTGCAACTTCAACAGGTTCATTTCTCACAGGAAATTCACGTTCTGGGTCTCGTTTCTTGTTGGCTACTGATCCAGTTTGACGAAACTTTTGCACTAATTCTAGAACGTATTTTCTAGCAACAAGTTTATCTGGATGCGTTTCATTGAACAAATTAGCTGTACGGTTACCACACTCATCATTCTTGAAAAAAATTGTTATTATTTCAACTCTTTCCGCGATCGTATACACCATTATTGAGGAAATATTCAGCAGCTGTAATTCACTCTAATGTCGTTCAATCAACGATCATTTTGACATTGCCAGACGTCCAAAATTGCGATTTGGCGAAAAAAATTATCGCATACATGTTTTTGTTGTACGCGCATTGGAGTCGAATTAGAGAAAACGTCTTTTTATCGATTCTCAAGAACTTTAACATTTTTTCGATCAAGTAATTGAAGATGAAATAAGAATTTGAAACGGAATTGTATGTTATTTGTTGGTAAACAGTTAGATCATTTAATTCCTTGACAATGATAATTATCTTTATACAGTTGCATTGTTAGATCTTATTTTTATTGATTGAGTGAAAAAAAAGTGATTTTCCAACTTCAAGTTCCTATATCTCGGAAACGAATCCATAGTATTAATTTATTTTTGTTGTTTGATATTAAGAAGGAAAATACCTTTCAAATGAGGTATCACTTGCCATATGTTGCCATTTAAAAATTTAGGGGTGGTGGTCACAGCTCCGAGGGATGGAATGTATTTCGGGTGAATTTCATCGTGAACGATGTCCCCCTCGAAAATGTTGTTGACGTGTCCGAGCGTTTTTATATAACTCGGTTTTGCCGACCTACAGAGCCGCTGTTTCGTTTTCAATGGCCCACTCTGTATATCCCCACATTTGCATGTATGTATTGGTATATTTGACGCGGGAAGCACAAATATTAATACGATGGAAGTGGAAGGAAGATGCTTTTGTGGTATTACTACTGTATATAATATCTGGCCCATATTCCAACAACTCCACACTGCAACTTTTATCGACAGGCAAATTATTATAATTGAAAAGTGAGAGTTTTTCAGCATTGAACTCTTCCTCGTTCCTGCTTTTGTGAAGTGGATGACACGCATTCCAAATCACAGATTCATTTTCATAAAAATCTTAATACTCCATTATCGTTTCGATTGACCACCCCATTTTTTAAAAACTCAAACTATTTTGTATCCTTTGCTCCTTTCTACTAAATGAATACGCCATACGAATATATGGATCAGACAGGTCTTCGCTTGTTTCGCCATAATTTGCGTCTTTGATTTGTGTTCATTTACCGACATAATGCGGGAAATATTTATATTTGCAGAATATACCATTTTTAGCGATTATTTGCCTTCAAATACCCCATACATATATTCGTCTATACGCCAAATGTTTGGATATTTGTGACAAATACCCGAATGTGTGGAGCCGCCTTTTCAAGAATAACTGAAACGTCTAACCGTTTCGGAAATATTCGAGAACATCAACATTTTGATCCAATCTCATTTAGTCCAGTACGATTGGGTTTTGGGACAAAAATCTATTGTAGCACCACCAAATTTAATATGCTAGTAGTTGGAACCATGGTAAACACGAAAATAAAATTGTTTACCAAAATTCCAGTGGTGGAACATTTTTTTTTATATAATATATAAGTAAATAGATTTTTGCTGTAATCTTGGAAAGTGTATGATTGACCGGAAAAAACTCAACAGGGTGAATAACAATTCAATTTTCTACAAAAATTATTCCTAGTAATTTCTTATGAAATGCACTCGTTTTCCCGGAAAACGTGATTGAACGCCGACACCAAATTTCAGGTTCACCCTTACCCGCCGCTGAAAGTTCTGGCAGAGCCGAATATTTGATTGGTCATAACTGTGCTAAAATCATCGAAGAAAGGAAAGAAAAAGTTCATCTCGTTTCTGAAGACTCCTACTACTTTCTCATGCAAAAATAATATACCAGTATTTGATTACCTTTTTGTCGCATTTCACGGAGATGTTTGCGGATGATCCGAAAATCATGAATAATTTAGTAAATATGGAATTATTATACAGAAGCAGCAACCCATACCCTATTTAGACTATATGTAGCAATTTCAAAGTAGCGTGACAGGTCCCACTTATACATGCCAAAAACAAAACTTTGTTTTACTTCTGCTTCATTTTCAACTTACCCATAAAATAGGCATTCTCTTCACTAAATGTTGAAAATAATCGCTCATTCATATCCTGCATATATGTTTAATAACACTAACATGTTTTATGTAGGATGTGTATGGGCGATTATTTTCAACATGTACTGAAGAAATAGCCGGGATTATGGGTGAGTTGAAAACTGAGGCAGGAGTAAAACCCAGTTTCTTCTTTGGCATGTATAAGTAAGACTTGTCTTATTAGTCTGAAATTGTTGCATATGGCCCAAAGAGGGTACTGATTTCTGCTTCAGTATAATTATTTCATATCAACTAAAATATCCATGACTTACGGATCCTCCGTAAATATCGTAAAAGGGTTATGTAAAGTGGGACAAAACACATTTTAGGTACTCAGATACTCTCATGTTATATTTGCATGAGGAAGTAGAAGTCTCCAGGAACAACATGCACTCTTTCTTTTCCTTCTACTATAATTTTTAGCAAATGACAAATCTAATTTTCGGCACTGCCTGAACTTGCAGTGGCGGGTTCTTCACTTTTTGCTGGAGTTTGTCCGTCGTTGCTGGATTAATTGTCTTTGTCAACTTATTTAATCTATGACTGAGTGATTTTTTTCCTGCTCAACCTCCTTCACACCTATTGCATTGTTCGAATAGAAAATAAACAGAACGGTCATTATAAGAAATAACTGGCCCCCGGCGATAATCCGAATTTGAAGTGTGAATTTGATTGTTCTTTATTGCTAAAGAGAAACAGAATGAATAAAGGCTAGTTCCCAAGTTCGAAAACGTGTCAATACTCATTTGTCATTCTCATTGAAATACAAATGTTTCAGTATAGTCAAGCTATTCATAAGATGAAATTTGATGTTTTCATACAGCTAGGAAAATATTTAAACAAAATAGCCATTGTCAATTTTCTCTCATTATCTCTTCAAACTTTGTATATGTGTATAAAATTCAATTGTAAGCAACTTTTTGAAATAACTTTTTTTGATATCTTGCCATTTTACCTCCCTTTTTGCCTTTGCATAATAATTTTTTTCAATTTGCCGCCATACCAGCGATCACGTGACATGTGTCAAAATCGATTTTTAGGTTATTGGACATGCACAAACTTTTCCCAAGAATCTTTTTCCAATACTCTAATAATAAACTTTTTTCCCATATGGTACATACTTTTTGGCGGCCACTGTATACGTACTGTAACGTGGTCAAATAAAAGCTATCTATCTATCTATCTATCTATCTATCTATCTATCTATCTATCTATCTATCTATCTATCTATCTATCTATCTATCTATCTATCTATCTATCTATCTATCTATGCTATATGATATATTGCTAATTAACAAATTGTTCAGAGCTTTCATTTACATTCCAATACAGATGATTAATAAATATATAAGAGATCCTAATGGTTTCTCAATAAATTTTCTTAATGAGATTATCAACATGCAGTTTTCTTCATTTTTATACTTTATTCATTATGAATTGATAGTCCAGGGATTCATCAAGCCAAGTAGCTTGACTTAAAACTCAAGCTTTTGAAAATTTGATATTTGACTTGACTCGATTTACGGTGTGAACTACTTGACTTGATATCAAGTAAAATCACACTACTGGATATTACTTGATAGCTAGCGATCCGTGAAATGCACACCGAAGCGTTAAATTAGGGGATTCACCGAGGTTACAGTAAGCAGGCCCTCGATTGCTCGATGATGACGTGCTGTTAAATAAATAGTAGATCAAGGATAAACAGTGCCGGCTAGAGAATAATTTAAGTGATTTGTCCGTAATGGAATCGGAACCTTTCCAAAGCAGCCGTAGATAAAAAAGTGTCAGAATTTGATGACATCGCAACAGAAGTAGAAAGTGCTGAGTCGGCGCCATCAAAGGCCAAACGAGTTGAAGTTAATAAAAGTGTACCTAATAGAACGAAAAAAATTACGGATTACTTCGTAGTCGGGCAAGATCCTAAGAGTAATAAAAATACTGCCAAACAAGGCAAATGTACCCTATGTACGGCGGTTTTGAAAATGAAAAACTGCGAAACATCTTCACCAAGGCGACAAAAAAATTTGGTTAATCCAGTCCGAATTGGCATAGCACAATTTTAGTTTCGAGTTGGCTTGAGAAGGTAAAACAATAATTGAATTTAAGCTATAACTGTAGTAGTTTGTGACACAAGTGAATAATCTACACGGCGGGTCAAAAAAATCTCCACATCTTATTTTCTCTAATAATTTTTCATTTTTTTTTCACATTTTGAATATCTACAAAAATCTATAGAATTCAAGCAATCTAGTAAAAATTGTGGCACATGCTATACATTTCTATACAGGGCATTTAAAAATATTACCTACTCTGCCATTTAAGGAGTGGGACATTATAAAGATATTATTGTACTGTATTTTACTAACTCCAGTTTTGTTTATTTTGCATCCATATATTTTCATTGTTATTGCGTTTTGGCAGTTAATCAGATGAATACAAAAAAGGTACTAGTTTTTCAAGAAAAATCAAGTGGGCAGCTTAATTTATAGGTACTTGATGTGTAACCGCTTGACTAGACTTGAATTTCGAAAATAAATACTTGACTTGAGCTTGTCTTGATGGAGCTAATAATGTTCGTTGAATTATTACTACAAAATGAATTATTATGGTATTATTATTAATTACAATGCATCGCTGATATGTTACAAGACAGAGATTAACTAATTAAAAAAGGTTATCAACTGTTCATTGTTCATTAGATTTTTAATAAATTTTGTTTTTTGAAAAACTTGTAATTTATTTATTTTTTTCAATTAGGAGGATGTAATTGCATATTGAAACACAGTTTTAAATTCCAACTAACTTTTTATAATAACAAATTTCGATATTGTGAAATATAAAGTTGCTTTACTCTTGAGTGAAATTCATATTTTTTGACATACCTCATATAAGATTGATGGAATTTGACAACTGATGATTGCATCTTGGGTTTCAGACCATGCAGAACTTTTTATGAAGAATAAATTTTTTTCGTAAAATTAATAATAAAAAAGTTTCCCATATGTAGCCAACTTGAGTAGACTCACTGTATATACGTTTTCAAAGATATGTATGAAACTCATAAACTACTCCTCAAATCGCAGCTCATGGAATATACCCAAAATTCCAAGAACGATTTTTTATTGGGATTGAGGATCCAACCTGATCCTTCAAACAATAATTAGTAAGCGGTTAGACGCAGGTGTATTTGCTCTGACCTGAAACTTATTGCTGATTTCACGTATTAATTCGTGTTGGGAAGTTTGAAGGTGGGATAAACCGCGTAGTTATTCATAAGATCAAAAACAAAGCTATATTCCATGAGCATTTCGTAAAATGAAGGGTGATTCTGTATCTTCATCTTCATATATGGCAACATTAACATTCAAAATAAGAAAATCATCATGATTATCAACATATGTCTTGAGAATATGAAGTTATATACTCACTCAATTCATATCTTGTGGAGTTTTCTTTATGTTTCGGTTTAGCAATTCCTTAACGAGTGCATAATCGCTTGTTTATTGCACTAACAGATGACAACCAAAGTAATTTTTATGGAAATACATATATGATATGTATAATATTTGGAGTGAAAAAGTGATAAATTATGAAAAATGAATAAGTATAATAGTGAGTACATACAGAAAGTAAAATAAAATAAAGAAAGATGTAAAGTAAAGTACCAAGCGAGAATCGAACATAGAATCCATTCCAGCACTGGGGAAGAATACCATGACATGGTACACGGACGGGTCCAAAATCCCGAGGGAACTGGAACAGGAAGGAGTCTTTGGGCCTCGCACCGAATACTCCAAACCCATGGCCAATTCCCCAGCATTTTTCAAGCGGAAATTCACGCCATTCAACCTCAACAGGAAATAGTCTCCGGTAGTCAAGCAGCCATCAAAGCGTTGAGCACTTCTAACATCAACTCGAAGATGGTTTGGGAATGCCTAGACAAACTTAATGATCTATTAGACACGAACAGCAAGGTTACGCTCCTCTGGCTGCCGGGGCACGTCGGAGTGGAGGGCAAAAGTCATTTGAAAAATATTTTTGATCTTCCAAATGTAAATAAAGACTGTCATGCTGGTCTAAGAGTATTTTACGATAATTTACTCAAACATTACAGGGCTCTGAAATATCTAAATGAGCCAGTAGAGTACTGGAACATTATTTTGATTTACCTTTTATTGTCAAAATTGGATACATCCACGAAAAAAGAGTGGGAAATTCAGACATCTGAAGAAGTTTCCCCAAAAATACAAACATTTTTCGATTTCCTTTCAAAAAGATGTCAACTATTGGAATCAATTGATAAAAATACAAATACCGCTTCAGTCTCCAAAAAAACGGAGAAAGCATTGTCCCATGTCGTTACAAACAATCCGAATTGTATACTTTGTGATGGAAATCATTTCATTTACTGTTGTAAAGATTTTTTGAAACTTCCAACTCCATCAATATTCAATGAGATAAGGCTTCGAGCATGCACTAACTGTTTACGTAGAGGTCATTCAACTTTTGAATGTACAGGTAGTTTATGTCGTACTTGCAATAAGAAACACAATAGTTTACTTCATTTCGAAAAACCTAAACCGCATACACAAACCACAGTGAAATCGGACCTATCGCACGATTCACATTCATCAGGCAACCGTGCTGAAAATGATCATTCTCAGATCTTAACAGCACAAGATTCGATTCCAATCGAATCACAATCCAACGCAGTCGCTCATTATAATTCAAATGATGAGTTATCCAGAACAATAATAGCTCATGCTAAAAATAATAATACAGTTTTACTTTCTACAGCATTGTTATATATCTTCGATAATCAAGATAATCCAATTTTATGCAGAGCTTTGCTAGATAGCGGTTCACAATCAAACTTCATGACCTACAACTTATTCAATAAATTGAATATTTGAGCCCGCAGTATATCAATACCAATATCAGGTATCAATTCCACTATATCGAACATAAATAAAATGCCACAAACAAAAATAAAATCAAAAATAAATAACTATCAAGCAAACCTTTCGTTGTTGATAATAAATAAAATTACTGACAATATACCACAACGCACATTTGATATTTCAATTATGAACTACTCTCATTTGGTCAGATCAAACTAGATAATAAGCAACCGATATTACAAAATATCAAGTTGGGTTGGACTATCGGTGGCCCTTTGTATAACCATCACATTCCAACGAACTTATCACTTTGTAATGTTTCTCAAACTGAAACATTAGATATCCAAAAACAATTGGAAGCATTTTGGCATTAGAGGAATGTTCAAATAAGCGAATTATATATTCCGAGGAAGAGGCAGAATGCGAAAAGCATTTTTCTGATAATTTTGAACGTGATACCTCAGGTAGATTTATAGTTAAGTTACCATTCAGAGATAAATATACTGAATTAGGTAATTCATTGTGCATGGCAGTTCAAAGATTTCAATCTCTAGAACGCAAGTTCGCCAAAAATCCCGAAATAAAGGAACAGTATTGTCCGTTTATGGATGAATACCTGAAATTAGGACATATGTCGCCCATACCCACTATAGAAATTTCTGAAAATATAAATTTTTATTTGCCTCATCATTGCATTATTAAAGAATCATCACTAAAAACAAAACTACGCGTAGTATTCGACGCATCCGCAAAATCATCTTCAGGTATATCATTAAATGATGTTCTGAAAATAGGCCCGAATATACAACAAGATGTTTTCTCTATAATTCTTCTATTCAGAAGTCATCCAATTGTTTTTTCAGTAGATATAGAAAAATGTTATCGTCAGATATATGTACATGAAGATGATAGAGATTTTCAAAGAATAGTTGGCGCTCGGACCCTGCCTTATCTCTTATACACTATAGGTTATTAACAGTAACTTATGGTACGGGACCAGCATCATTTTTGGCCACTCGCTGTCTCAAGCAGTTGGCCTTAGACAATCAAACTAGCTTTCCCAATGCAAGTAAGACAATCCAGAAGACTTTTATATGGACGACTTGATTTCAGGTGCTAGAAACGTAGATGCAGCTAAAGAACTCATAGGACAGTTAGATACAATTTTAAGAAGTGCAGGATTCGTTTTACGGAAATGGATATCGAATGATTCTCGAGTGTTATCAAATCAAATCGCGAATATTTCTGATATTTCTCAGTACGTTATCATGAATAATCAAAAGATAAAAACATTAGGTATTTTTTAGAACCTGACAAGCATTCTACTTTTACTAAACGTAGGATACTCTCGATAGTTTCACAAATTTTTGACCCACTCGGTCTTATTGGTCCAGTCATAACAACTGCAAAACTAATTTCTCGTGAGATTAGCATGTGCTAAATCACGTGCTGCTCCTGTAGCTAGTATTACTGTTTCCCGATTAGAGCTATGCGGTGCTTTATTATCGACGCGATTGTGCCAAAGAACAATAGAATCACTGAAAGTCAATGTGTCTAATATATATTATTGGTGCGATTCAACTATAGTACTAGCTTGGATAGCTTCGGATGCTAGTAAACTCACAACATTTGTATCAAATCGTATTGCTCAAATTCAAAAGGTCACTCATTTATATAACTGGCGTTATGTGCCAACCGAATTCAATCCTGCTGATATCATATCTAGGGGACTGAACCCAGACAAAATAGAAAACAACTCTTTATGGTGGAATGGCCATCAGTGGTTGTCTTTGGATTCCGTTTTCTGGCCGCAACAGCCTGTGTATGATAACATTGTTGTACCAGAAACAAAAACGGTAACTCTGATGGTTTCCAATCCTCCGAAGGACATTTTGAACCGTTTTTCTTCATTCAAAATTATGGTAAATGTGATTGCTTATATCATTCGATTCTTAACTATCACGAGGGTAAAACGCGACGGAAGAAAAATAGGTAAACTCAGCATCGGTGAATTATCACGAAGCATCAATACAATTTTAAAATTGGTACAACTTCATGCGTTTTCAGCAGACGTGCATACACTTAAGAATTCACAATCGGTAAATCGTAAAAGTAAATTAGTTTGCCTAAATCCTTTTTTAGATGAACATGAAATCATTAGGGTAGAAGGAAGATTTAAAAAACGCGGATTTAAAATATGATAACAAACACCCAATAGTTATACCTTCCAAACACCATTTCACGACTTTATTAATTAGACATGAGCATTATAAAAATTTACATGGTCCCCAGTCTGTTTTATCAAATATTAGGCTCCAGTATTGGCCTCTCAGTGGAAGACAGGCTGTGCGCAGTGTTACGCCAATGTGTCACTTGTTTCAGGGTGAAACCCGGATTAATAAGTCAAAAAATGGGTGATTTACCTGCTTCTCGGGTATCTCCTTCTCGACCTTTTCTAGTAAGTGGCATAGACCATTGTGATCCTTACCTCATAAGATATCAAAGTACGCAATAAAAAATTCATTAAGGCTTATGTTTGCGTTTTTATATGCTTTTCTACAGAGGCCATTCACCTGGAATTGGTGAGTGATCTTACTGCTGAAGGATTTCTCAATGCTCTCAAGCGCTTTGTGGCCAGGCGTGGTCTGTGTAGTGATCTACATTCAGATAATGCTACCAATTTTATTGGCGCTAAAAACATTCTGAACGAAATAGCGAATTTTGCTAATAAAGACCTATTTCAAAATTACCTACTTCAAAATAAAATCACCTGGCATCATATACCTCCTCGATCTCCACATCTTGGTGGACTCTGGGAATCTGCTGTTCGATTAACAAAATATTATTTGAAAAGGGTTCTGAAAGATATTAAATTATCATATGAAGAATTTTATACGCTACTTGTACAGTGATCTGGAACCATTAACCCCGGGACATTTCCTTATAAGAAGCAGTTTGCTAGCCGTTTCTGAAAATACTGAACTGGACATCCGAAGCACTCATGTATCAAGATTTAAGCATTTGAAACTCCTTCTACAACATTTTTGGAAGAGATGGACGAAAGATTATCTGCACAATTTACAGCAGAGATCCAAATGGCGAAGTAATTCGACCAGCAGTGTAGGGGTGGGCTCCCTAGTAATCCTGAGAGAAGACAACACTACATGGGTCGAATCATCGAACTAGATCCTGGTAAAGATGGTGCCATTCGTGTAGTGACTGTTAAAACTAATGCTGGCGTTGTGAAACGATCAATAACCAAAGTTAGTGTGTTACCAAATAACTCTTGATGCATTCAGTTTTGATGGAACATTTAGTTTTCTCTTGGTTACTATCAAAAAATTTGAAAGGGGTACAACCTTTCAACGGGAGGACTATGTTGAATATCATTAAAAACTTATTGATACGCCTATGGCGGACTGGGCTGTTAGGTAACAAAAGTTGTTTATTTTTTCATAATAATTTTAAGACTTGTCAAATAATTTTCAGTACTGTCATCAAATGTAAGAAACGATCCAATATATATTCAAATTGAACACATCTACGAGATTTACTACCAGCAAATCAACAGTCGAGTGGTACCTACGGAGTGATGAATAAAACTTGTTACAGTCCACTTCTGAAAAACAAAACTCCGACACCACAAGACTTCATAGGTTACCTCATTTCTTCCAAATTAGTAGCATCCATTGTATGAAAAACACGACACGTCGTGTTACGTATATAACTTGCACTATGCACTTTATTACTCTTATATAGTAGACTAGCAACAACAGTGAAGTTGTCAAATGCTGATCAATTAAAAATATTTTGTTTTCTCATAGCAATCCACGATGGGATAGAAATGTGTGAATATCAGGTTCCTATTATTACCAATAATTACTAAGAGAGTTTCCGGTGAAGCTATTTCATTGAAACAGTAGGAATTTATTGCACAGAACGATCATAAGTTATCCAATAAAGATATTTCATTGAATCTGTGGACTATGATTTCAAAACGGATTAGCTTAGTGGGAATGAAATAAAAAGAATTTTACCAAATGTGAGTCAACTATATAATTTGTTGCATAGGTTGTGATCCAATTTATTTTATGCTCAAGTTATGAAACAATACATTCGAGAAAAAATCAAATGTGTCAATGGTAGTTTGAATTACCAATTTTTTTTCATGCTGAAATTAAAATTGTACCATTCAAGGGAGGTACATATTTAATTTTGTATGTGGGTTCAGCCATAATTATTCAATTAGACATATACAGTGACCTCCAAAAAGTATGTACCATATGGGAAAAAAATTTATTATTAGAGTATTAAAAAAAAGATTCTTGGGAAAAGTTTGTGCATGTCTGATAACCTAAAAATCGATTTTGACACATGTCACATGATCGCTGGTATGGCGGCAAATTGAAAAAAATTACTATGAAAAGGCAAAAAGTAGGGTAAAATGGCAGGATATCAAAAATTGTTATTTGAAAAAGTTGCTTAGAAATGAATTTTATTCACATATACAAAGTTTGAAAAGATAATGGGAGAAAATTGAAAATAGCAATTTTTTTTAAATATTTTCCTATCTGTATAAAAATATCATATTATTATCCTATGAATAGCTTGACCATACCGAAACATTTGTATTTCAATGATAATGACAAAACTTTCTCATTTTCTCTACACCAGTGAGCACTAAATAAAAAAAATTGGATTTTGATAAAACTCTGACTGTTACATTGGTTCGTATCTTACAGTTATATCAGAATTCCACGACCATTGTGATGACATGACACTCCAGAAACATGGTGTTTTCCAGATTATAATCAAGTTTCGATAATCGTACCAGAGCGTTTCACTTCGCATGCAATGTTGAAAACTCTAGCCTCTTTAATTTGACGCACATTTTTAAGATTATGTGCGAAGTGAAACGTTCGTGCACGATTATCTTCAAAAATTGATTAAAATCGAAATAGCACGATATTTTTGGATTTTCCTATCATCGCAATAATAGTAGAATTGTGATATAACTGTTAGATACGAACCATTGTAACAGCAAGGGTTCTGACAAAATTCAAATTTTTTAAATTAGTGCTCTCTGGTGTGGAGAAAATGAGAAAGTTTTGTTATTATCATCGGAATACAAATATTTCAGTATGGTCAAGCTATTCATAAGAAAATAGTTTGATATTTTTGTATAGCTAGAAAAATATTTAAAAAAAATTTCCATTTTCAATATTCTCACAATATTTTCTGAAACTCCGTATGTGTGTATAAAATTGAATTCTAAGCAACTTTTTCAAATAACTTTTTTCGATATATTGCCATTTTGCCCGACTTTTTGCCTATTCATAGTAATTTTTTTCAATTTGCCGCCATACCATCGATCACGTGACATGTGTCAAAATCGATTTTTAGGTTATCGGACATGCACAAACTTTTCCCCAGAATCTTTTTCCGGTCAGCAGTTTTTCGAAAAATCGCAAGGGAGAACTACCACCAAAAGGTATTCCTCCATAGATATCAATTTTGCTTTATGATCTCAATAATCGCATTACAAGTTATCATATCAAAATCGCTTATTACACCCTGTACGTCATCTGATGGGTCTTCCTCAGCCAAGTGAACGATAATTTGCTGTAAATTACCACAAGCATTCGCAACTGGGTCTTCTTGGAAGAACGTTGCAAAAATCTCTGTCAGATGTAATTCAATGTCCGTCGTGATATTAGCCATGGAAGTAGTTGTTTTCTGTCAGATACCTCATATTTTCCACCCAGTGGAAATATTTGGAGAGAAGGGTTCATTTACTTTCTAGAAACCCACTTATATATTCGATTACACCCTGTATATCAACTTATGCAATGCTATCTTGATGGCGTAGAATGCATTTATCAATCTTATATAACTTTGGTATGACATACTGAGTTATCAGCTATCGTTCATGCAATTATTAATCTAATATACATTTGGTGTGACATACTAAAGTTCAGCAAATTCTATCGATCCCTAGAAAACCTCTCATATATGTGCCTAGTGCTCAGCATGTTCTGTATTCTAAGTGTTGGAAATAAATATTTTTAGAGTGAAGTTGTGAAAGTTCTTTGCAGTATCTATCAAATCTGCAAATTTCACAGTTCTACGTAAAACATTATATAAGTTGAGAGAGTGTTTTCATGTGAAGTGAGAAACACTGTACTCGAACTGATTTTTGAAATTCATTAAATGGTCTAGTTTGAGATCTTGGATATTTTACAAATGAGACAAATTCAATCCTTTAGTTATAGATTTTCGATTTGATAGTAGCAATATCGGGGAAACTCCAGCTTAATTTTGTTGTAAAACTCAGAGCTTTTGTTTTTGCTACGTTCAGTTTCAGTTTGCTGCAGCTCAAATATTTGTTGATGGAAATGAATGCTGTATTTATTTCATCAATAGAATTCTCTAAGTTGACATCACTACAAGCAATTAATTATGTATCGTCAGCAAATACGTATATGAATTCGCAATCCACAAACAGTTCGATTTCATTTAATTATACAATGTACAGTACCCTGTGAGTATCCTTACACAATTGTTGAGTGATGATGATATTGGATATTTGAAGTGAATTTTCAGTTTGCGATTTTTTTAATGCCAGTTATGAACCTATTCGCCAATTCACACTTTTAATTGAGATAACTATACAGGCTGGGGCACCGAAAACGAAACAGATCGAATATCTTCAAAACCCATGTGTTCTGAAAAAAATGCAAAAACACGTCGATTTTCAATCCAAGGGGGACATCTTCCTATCATAACCTCAACTATCATACCTCTCCCCCCTCCTCTTGGTCACTATCACCCAAACAATTTGAATAGGGAGGGTAGTGAGTGTGACACATCATTAAAAAGGTAATTTCATAAGGAATTCAGCAATGTCAATTTTCGCTACCTAACTTCCTATTTTAGCGCCGTCTTGCGGGAAAAACAACTGTTCCGTATTCCAAATTATGATACTTCATTTGCAAGCTAATTTAACATAAATTCGGTGACAATGAATTATGGAATTTTTCTAAGGCAAAAAACAAAATGGCGGCTTCAGAATCGGACCATAATTTCAAATCTTGCCTGCCATTCTGAAGCGACCATTTTGTTTTTTGCCTCAGAAAAATTCCATAATTCATTGTCACCGAATTTATGTTAAATTAGCTTGCAAATGAAGTATCATAATTTGGAATACGGAACAGTTGTTTTTCCCGCAAGAGGGCGCTAAAATACGAAGTTAGGTAGCGGAAATTGACATGGATGAATTCCTTATGAAATTACCTTGGTAATGATGTGTCACACTCACTACTTTCCCTATTCAAATTGTTTGGGTGATAGTGACCAAGAGGAGGGGGGAGAGGTATGACAGTTGAGGTTATGATAGGAAGATGTCCCCCTTGGATTGAAAATCGACGTGTTTTTGGATTTTTTTCAGAACACATGCGTTTTGAAGATATTCGATCTGTTTCGTTTTCGGTGCCCCACCCTGTATTTCTTGGTCGATCGTTAACAACAGAAATAGGTATACAGGGCATATTTTCTATGTCGTACAACTATTGACATCTCGAAAACGGTAAATAATACAAAGTTGGATAAAGTATCAGAAACGTGTTCAAAAACATTCATCTCTATTAGAAATTTGCTTTGATTTGATGTATGTACGTGGATTTTCATTGCGACGTTCCCTTCTTCTGAGGCCTCTTTCAACTCCATTTTTTTTCTAACAAAATCCAGATATGTATCTTGTCTCGTGTTTTTTTTCAATTTCTACACTTAAATTCTGTAATCAAAGTCATAACAACAGTTATTTCAGTTCGTTATCTACTTTGAATGAATACTCCAACATGAAATCGAATCAAAATCAAATCCAATGTGATGATAGTGAAAAATATAAGTGGTAATTTTGTGTATGTTAGCAATTAGCTGTATGTTAATTTTCAACGGATGTTAATTTTCACACATATTCAATGTCTGGTTATTCTGTGAAAAATATATAAATGTAGTGGTCTATCTGCAGGCTGTATGGCCTGTATATTCATGTTCACAAAAATTAACATATCTATTTATTTTATAAAAAATTATATAAACGTGTGAAAAATATGTTTAATGGGTAAAACTTAACAAAAAGCTTACATAATTACCACTATTGTAGGTATGTATTTCCATGTCGACGATTCAAGAAGGATTATTTGTCTTTTCTATGTATTCATTCTTATGCTACCCATTTGTTTGCCTTTGATATCTACATATACACATTCCCAACGAATCTTTTTCAAATGTAGTTTCAACCTTCATGAAGAACATAGTGAACCATGAAATAAGATATAGTGAATGTCCAATTACAAATTTATGAATGCAAATATTATGAGGGAAAGTTGTTCGTGTATTCGAAGTGTGTCAGAAATATTTCTCCACAACCGTTACAGAATTTGCCAATTCTGAAATCATATTTGATAACAGAATGGTAACATTCTCGCTCTTGATATTGAATAAATATTCTACAATTCTCGCTCTTGATATTGAATAAATATTCTACAACACTTGCTGTCTTATGCATTCTGCGTATATTTCATTCTATAACTTGGCTAAGAATATAATATTCTCACATTGTTGTAGCAATAATAACGTTAGCCTTAACTGTCATCATAGTGACAAGATGTGAATTGAAATGTCATAATAATTTTTCGTTGGCTTTCCGTTTGATTATATGTGAAATTTGTGGTTGTGGAGAAAGCACAGTCCGTTACTCGCTTAGAATGAAAATTCGCGATGCTCGTGGTTCCTCACGCTCGCTTCCCACTTGTATCGAATTTTTCATTCTAACCTTGTTACAGCATATTCTGTATCCCATGCGGCGTCAGCTTAATTGGTGTTTCAACATATTGAAAGAAGTTCACGAAAGATGGTTCATTAAGAGTTATCCCATCAATGGAAATGGTGGTGACTATTTCACTCATTTCAAAATTCTCACCTAATCTGACCAATCGGAAGCCAAAGACAACTCGTGTTATCGCGACAATTTCACTCACTATATGAAAGTCGCGTCTCCTGCGATATGAGGACCAATCAGAATGGTATTTCGCGAAAGTACAGGCTTCTTTCGCTTCCTTTCTTTCCGATCCGGAAAGACCACGTCGTCAAGTCAACCACAAATATAAACAGCAATGATACATCTTGTAATCTAATATGACATAAACGTCAGGTTGACAGACTTCATGTTTATTATTCATTAGTTGCAACTATTGAAGAATTCACTTTGTTTACTCGATCAAATTTCAAATAACTTGGTTGGTTCGTGAAATTATCTCAATAAATACGACTCGTGCTCACAATACAATCGATAATTCTGTCAGAAATCTTTAACTCGATCAAATTGCTTTGAGGTAACACCAAGCAATTTGATCTTGTTGATTTCTGACAGAATTATCGTCTTTCAATTCTGATTGGAGGATCAGCTTTGGTATTTTCAGCGACGTAACCATGACGAAATGAGTACGTTTGACAGTTCGATCAATAATAAATTTAACTCGATATGTCAGAATGAGTCGCTTCACTGCAAATTCAAATGAAATTATGAAACGAAACATTATAATATTGTCCTGCGGACTCCTGGTGTTTTCATGAAGCAATTCAGTTTCGTTCAGAAATAAATCGACAGACTTATCGCGAAAATTCAATCACTCGTGGTATTACTCCTGATAATGATATGACAGTTGAGTTCTTCGAAGTGTCATATATGATAAAATGATAACTTGATCCATAGAAAAGATATAGAACAATGAGAATAAGGAAGTATATCTTAGAGAGATAGCATGAAATGGTGTATGTTGCATTCATAACCAAGGAACATTTTGAAGAAACGCAATTTCAAGCCCTACATACTGGGAAAAGTACACCATTTGCGTTTTACGGACTACAGTTAATAGAAGAAACGTATTTTGCACGTAGAGATATTTTCAATAAGATGATTAAATTTGAATGATGGATGGTTCAATAGGAATTACTGGCGCCAGGAGAATACTTATTTACAGAGAGCCACGAATTCTCGAAAGATTAGCACTGTAGAAAAAAGTATTTTTTATAAATTCAATTTGAAGTCATCTGTATCAAGATTCATTCTCGCGAAAGCTTTTTCATCATGTGAAATTTCATAATGTAACAATATGATGGGTTCGATTTACTTCAGTTTATATTTTTCTTTTTAGTGCATTCAAATAAAAGCTTTTTTGAGTTTTTTTTTATTTTATTTTTTTTGTACTGTTTAGCATTAGAGTTTGTTCAGTTATCTGTTTCAATAGAAACGACAGGTACCAAGTTTCTCGACATGTACCCTACATTACTGGATACATACACTCAATCTAGACGGGGGGTAAATTTTTTCAAAACTATATTATTCGATTGTTAGATGTTTTTCACTATTTTAACGGATTTTTTCGATGTTGAACTTTTTCAACAGACATATTTTCCGTCGTAATTTTCCATGCATGAAACCGCTGGAAATTTTTCCGAATTCCTAAGCGTTCTCTATCTAGCTTTCGATGGGGAGCAGAGGGTTAATTTTTTTTGAAACCGTATTATTCAATGGTCAGATAATTTTCGCGACCTTCACGGATTTTTCCGATTTCTATTTCACGAACTCACTAACTAACATCTGAAGAAATTATTTTTTAATTTTCAGCGCATTTGAATAAAAGCTTGTCTTTAAAAAGTTTTTTTAATATTGTTTTATTTTGTGCTTTTTAGTTAGTACGCACTGATCTATGGATTACAGAGAAAGCATGGTTATCACAAGGGCCGTTTCCTGTGAGTTTTGAGCTATCTAGCTCTTGAGGGGGCCACCTAAATAATTCACTTGTCCGCCATCATATGAATTTTAATAACAAAACATTCATGATCTTCGACCCCAAATAACCCACATACCAATTGTTAAAAAATTATTATCCTATATTTTGTATGCCCAGTATATAGTCAAGGGTATAAAGTTTTTATGATTGATTGTTTGAAATGTAAATGAAATGTAACAATATATTGTCAAAAAAAATAGACATTTTTCTTGAACTTGGAATCTAAAAAGATTCATATTTTTCGTTAAATATAATCCTTTAGTTAGAACCTGGATATATTTAACAGTTGGTCCTTCGAGCTTTCGAACTAATTGAAATAAATAATGGATAATATGCTTCGGAGAAGTTCACGAACAAATCTCGGAATTCCTCCGAGAAGATTTGGTGTTAGCAGTTTGGATGGACGGATTTTTGCAAGAGAAAACCCAAGAGAAAATCTCCGAGAAAATTTTGAGGGTGCCGGTGGAGATAGTGCCTTTGTAGAAAATAGACCATCGACATCCATGAATATTCGTGCGACTCAGAGACTCTCGAATCGGCGTGAAGAAATACCATCTAGCTCTAGACAACACAGTAATCTAGAACAAACCGAAATGGGTAGAAATGAACTTCTGAAGTTAGAGATAGAAAAGCAGAGGAAGCAGATAGAAATGGAAATGATGATCAAAGAGAAAGAATTAGAAATGGACACGCTAATAAGAAAGAAAGAACTGGAGTTTCAGATGCTGATGAAAAAGCAAGAATTAATTGAAATGGAAAGAACTCTCAGTGTCGGATCTACTGGATCAAAGAGAGGTTCACACAAATCAGATGGTCTTTATCTCGTTGCAGATGAAGAACTAGATAAGAAGTCTATTGTAGAAAGTTGGGTGAATGATACAAAAAGACAAGCTGTGTACGGATACTCAATGATTCCCGAGAATGAAAATGTTTCGGATTTTCCTGTAAATGAAAAAAATGTAAACGAAACTTTAGTCTCGTGCATGAAAAACCTTAATACAAATCTGGAAAGATTAGCTAACAAAAATAGTATAAAACTTCAAAATTTTCATGGTGCCATTCATGAATTTCCTTTTTGGTTAGCTGAATTTAATCGGACAACTCAGGAGAAACATATATCTCAAGCAGAAAATCTGAGTCGTCTTCAATTTTGCCTCAAAGGGAGAGCCAGGGATGTGGTGAAAGATCTCTTTTGTAGTGCTGATAACGTTGATGCTATCATAGACACTTTAAAAACGTACTTTGGAAAGCGTGATTGGATAATTATAGATCTTATGGAAAAAGCTAAACGTTGTCCAAATCCTAAAGATGATAATGTTGAAACTTACATGCAGTTTTCAATAACTGTGTCCAATATGGTTGTTTCGATGATAAATACCGGAAGCACCAAGTATCTAGACAATCCAGATTTGCTGATGAAACTAGAAGACAAACTACCACGGAATTCAAGAAGAGCATGGGCACAAATTAAAGTACACAAAGAGTTTGAGCAGAAAGACGTTAGTTTGAGAGACTTTTCAGACTGGCTGAAATCGGAAGTCAACCTTTTGATGTCAGTGTCAACGTCATCTCAAATCAACACATGTCATCAAAAGTCATTTGAAAGAAAGGAAAAGGTACTGAGTGTTATCCAAAAAACGCATGATAAATGTAAATTATGTCCAACTGAGACCCATAAACTGTATAATTGTAAGAGTTTTCTTGAAAAATCTATTGCGGACAGAAGAGAATTCATTCGAGAAAACAAATTATGCTACAAATGCTTGAATGCTGGCCACGTTGTAAGCAAATGTTTCTCAAAAACTTACTGTAATGTCGATCAATGCAAGGGCAAACATAATCGATTATTGCACCTTGAAAGAGATACGAGATCATGCACAAGAAAAAACAATTATTCCGATAAAAGTCCAGATTCCGATGATAGTCCAGTTTTAGCAGCACATGAAATGGAAGCTACCGGTGAAAATTCTTCAGAATTTTTAGGATATGTTTCTGAGAAAACGTCCACCATTTTAAAAGTGGTAAAAGTAAAGCTTTTCGGAGAAAAAGAATCTGTTGAAACATATGCGCTTCTGGATGAAGGATCGACAGTGACGTTAATCGATGAAAGTATTGCCGATAAAATAAAATTAGATGGACCTGTAGTTCCCATTTGTCTGCAATGGACAAATCAGATCACACACCAGGAAGAAAATTCAAAAATGGTTAATTTTTATATTTCCGGCATGAATGAGAAAAATACTTATTTGGTCAAGAATGCTAGAGTTATTAATAATTTGATGTTACCTCGCCAGAAAATCGACCCAAGTTATTTATGCAATAAATATAAATATTTGGATAGTCGAATCCTAGAATCAGTGAGGAATGTTCGTCCAAAAATATTAATTGGACAAGACAACATTTTTATCATGATTTCGCACGAAACTATCCATCCCAGATTCGATCAACCAGTCTTCTCTAGAACCAAATTGGGATGGGTGGTTCATGGTCCATATAATATTGAAAATGAAGATGAGTCCAAAATACACCATGTGAATATGTGTTACCACGATGAGGACTATATGACCAAAATGATAGAAGAAAATTTTCGAATTGAAAATAACGTATCTACAATAGCGGTTAATGTATCCAGAGAAGATAAGAGAGCAGAAGACATTTTCCAGAAGACAATCAAACGTCAGGGCGAAAGATTTGAAATAGGCCTTCCATGGAAAGACGAAAACACTATTCTTCCTGAAAGTAAAATGACAGCATTCAGAAGATTGAAATGCATGGAGAATAAAATGGATAAAGATAGTGATTTTGCAGAGCAATATTGCAATAAAATCAAGGAATATGAGCGAAAAGGATATTGTGAGAAGTTACCAAGGATTGCATGTGAAGAAGAAAGTGGTCGAACATGGTATCTTCCACACTTTGGTGTCAAAAATGTTAACAAACCTGGAAAATTTCGCTTCGTATTCGACGCTGCTGCTCAAAGTCATGGAGTTAGTCTCAACAACTTCTTGCTGAAAGGTCCGGACTACTATCCTCTACTAACTTCCATTCTCTTGCGCTTTAGAGAACGAACATATGCATTTTGCGGTGATATTAGGGACATGTTTCACCAAGTACTCATTCGAAAAGAAGATCGTAGCTGCCAGAGGTTTCTATTCCGTGGGATGGATAGGAATCGTGATCCAGACATATACGAAATGCGTGTAATGTTTTTTGGTGCTGTTTGCTCTCCTTCCATGGCTCAGTATGTCAAGAATCATAATGCTAACGAGTTTTCAGAAGAATTTCCTGATATAATGCGAATCATGTTAGACCAGCATTATGTAGATGACTACCTAGACTCCAAAGACCATATACCAGAAGTAATCAAAACCATCAAAAGTGTAATAGAGGTTCATCGTCGTGGAGGTTTTGAAATGGTAAACTGGTTATCAAATTCAGCCGAAGCACTCAAAGCAATCCCATCTGATTATCTTGCTAAAAATTGCATTCTAAATTTTGATTCTAATCATTTCGAGAGAATTTTGGGTTTATACTGGAATACCGAAACAGACATGTTAACATTCCAAAACACCTTCAGGAAAATAAATACAGAATTAGTGAATGGCTCTAAATTACCGACTAAGCGAGAAATTCTGAAAATAGTAATGACCATATTTGATCCTGTTGGATTCTTATCGCCTCTTGTAGTCAAAGGAAGGCTGATTTTCCAAGAATGTTGGTCAAGAAAAATGAATTGGGACGAAGTGGTACCCGGAGATATTTTCAAAAAGTGGCGAAACTGGTGCTGTCTCCTGAGATATTTGGATAATTTACAAATCCCAAGACATTACTTCAAGGAAACTCCAAAAGAGGTTGAACTGCATGTATTTGGTGATGCAAGTAATAAAGTTTACGCAGCAGTTGCCTACTACCTAGCCAAATTCGAAGATAAAGTCGAAGTTTCCATGATTTCATCAAAAAGCAAGCTTGGACCTCTGAATAAAAATACAACTATTCCCCGAATGGAACTGCAAGCAGCTGTTTTAGCAGCCAGACTGGGAAAACAAATCAGCGACGAAAGTACTTACAAAATCACTAGAAGAGTTTGGTGGTGTGATTCAGAAATTGTACTCCAATGGATAACATCAGAATCAATCAAATTGAAGCCTTACGAATCATACAGAGTCGATGAAATTTCACAGTTAACTGTTGTGTTTGACTGGAGGTGGATTCCTTCAGAGCTCAATCCAGCTGATTTAGCTACAAAGGGAAGCAACGACGTTGATTTTGCAGCAGACTCGTTTTGGTTTCAAGGACCCCAGTTCCTGAAAGCAGGTGAAGCTGAGTGGCCGAAAGAAAACAAATCGAAAAATGTTATTACCATGGAAAAATATATTAATGTAATCGTCGAAAAAGATAGTTTCCTACCAGACATCAGCAGATTTTCCAAATGGCTTCGACTGATAAGGACAGTGGCATGGATTCTTCGATTCTTGAAAAATATCCAGACAAAGACAAGGAATCAACATGAACTAAATCCTGACGAAATAACGTTGGCCGAGACTGTATGGTGGAAAAATGTTCAAAAAGAGAAGTTCAGTGAAGAAATAATTGATTTAGAAAAAGGACAAATATTGAATAAGAAGTCGAAAATTCTTGGCTTGTCTCCATTTCTTGATGAAAATGGTCTCTTGAGAATGGATAGCAGAATAAAATATGCAGACGTTTGCTACGATACCAAATTCCCTATTATTTTACCATCTTCCAGGCATGACAAATCTGTTGAATTGTTGATTATTCATTTTCATGAAATGGTAAATCACGTTGGTCAAGAAACAGTACTGAATAATTTGAGACAAAAGTACTGGATATTAAAAAATAGGCAAAGTGTGAAAACTGCCCTGAAAAATTGTCAGATATGCCGAATTAAAAAATCCCGACCATTACAACCAGAAATGGCACCTCTTCCGCAATGTCGTTTGAAGCCCTTCACGAGACCCTTTACATACTGTGGTGTCGATTACTTCGGTCCATTATTGATTAAGGTGAAGAGAAGTCGAGAGAAAAGATATGGTGTTCACCTGTTTTAATACTCGTGCAGTACATATAGAAATTGCTAAAACTCTGAATACGGATTCAGCTCTGATGGCCATACAGAGATTTATTAGTAGAAGAGGTCAGCCACTAGAACTGCATTCTGATAACGGGACTAATTTCGTTGGGGCGGAAAATGAGATGCAGAATAGTCTCAAGGAAATGAATCAAGCTAATATGGTAACAGGATTGTCGAAATTCAAAATCAAATGGGTGTTCAATGCACCATTGGCTCCAAACAGAGGAGGTGTTTGGGAAAGGTTAATTCGCTCGATCAAGAAAGTACTCTACAATACGCTGAAAGAACAACATCCTTCAGAAGAACTGCTGATGACATTGTTATTAGAGGCTGAGAGAACAGTCAATTCCCGACCAATAAGTCACGTCTGCCTTGACGCAAATAGTGGTGAAGTTGGAGCATTAACCCCAATGCATTTTCTCATAGGAAGTGCGAACACTGATAATATACCTGGGGTTTTCAAAGCTGGTGACATATACGGAAGAAAACAATGGCGCGTCTCCCAATGCCTAGCAGATCGATTCTGGCAGAGGTGGATAAAGGAGTACTTACCAAATCTACAGAAGAGAACAAAATGGTTTGATAAAAGTCGCCAAGATATCACCATCGGTAGTACAATTGCCATACCCGATGAATCTAATAGAAACCATTGGAGACTTGGAAGAATCACTAAATTATTTCCGGGTCCTGATGGACAAATTAGAACTGTAGAAGTAAACACTAAAAATGGAAATTTTGTTTGCCCAGTCAACAAATTACTTTTTCTGGAGGCTGGAGAATGTTAAAAAATTATTATCCTATATTTTGTATGCCCAGTATATAGTCAAGGGTATAAAGTTTTTATGATTGATTGTTTGAAATGTAACAGATATATTGTCAAAAAAAATAGACATTTTTCTTGAACTTGGAATCTAAAAAGATTCATATTTTTCGTTAAATATAATCCTTTAGTTAGAACCTGGATATATTTAACAACCAATTTTGAAGAGAATCCTACCATGATTACAAAATTCGTCCGCCATCGTGGATTTATAAATTTCGACAAAAAAAATCCATAATCTCCGACCACGAAAACCCCCTCATATCAATTTAGAATCGAATCGGACCATTATCAGAAAACTCGTTAGCCTTCTTGGAACCGCCATATTGAATTTATGAATTTTGACGAAAAAAGTTATAATTTCCGACCTCGAAAACCCTATATATTAATTTTGGAATAGAATCGGACCATAATCACAAAGCTCTTTCGCCATATTGGAGCCGCAATAATGAATTTATGAATTTCAACAAAGGAAATCATAATCTCTGAGTCTGAAAACTCCCACGTACCAATTTGGAATCGAATCAGACCATAATCACAAAACTCATCCGCCCTTTTGAATTTCTCAATTTTGATGAAGGAATCATAATTTTCGACTAAGAAAACCTCCAAATACCAATTTTGAATAGAATCGGATCATAATTACAAAACTCGTCAGCCATATTGGATCCGCCATATTGAATTTTTCAAAAATCATCAAAAATAATCAAAAATCATAATCACCGACCCCGATAACCCCCAAATATAAATTTTGAATAGAATTGGATCATAATATCATAATTATAAAACTAGTGCGCCACATTGAAGCCGTCATTGTGAATTCTTCAATATTGACATAAGAATTATAATTGCCGACTCCAAAAACCCCCAGATACTAATTTTTAATAGAATCGGATCATAATTACAAAACTCGTCCGCTATTTTGGAGCTGCCATTTTGTTTCTTCTCCTACAGAATTTAGTGATATTTTCACCAGAATTATATACACCTGCCAAATTTCAAATCAATCGGACCATAGTAGTGTCTTATATTTAACTTGCAAGATCTAATATCAGACAGACATGACACACATACAGACAAACTAAATGAAAGCTTGTAATAATAATAAAGACAGGCTTATTGAATGGCCACCGCGCACTAGATCCGTCTTTTTGATTATTCAATATGGAGTTCCATCAAGGACAAAATGACCAGTTCATCTTTCGAAATTATGGAAGAGTTTAACGATTCAAATTACCACAAAGAGCGAAATCGTTTTTGATGAATAGTGTGCGTCAATTTGAACACTTTATTAGACCCCAGTAGGGATGATTGCAACAAATGTGTACTATATCAATTGTTATTTTCATTGTTGTTACTAATATTTTTGAAATAATTTGATTTGATGTGTAATTTATAGTGAAATATCGCTTTTGTCTGCAACTACAGTAGCAAAATCACTTGAAAAAACTTCAGATTTTATTTCATTGCTCTGAGCTTGATGATACAATTTATGGACGAAACTGTAGTCAATATATTTATTAATTGTAGCAATATATATTGTTTTGTGTGCCGATGTATTTATTTTCGATCAAACACAATATATTTACACTTCAAGTGTTACTAATATACGAAAACGTGAAGTCTCATATATTTATAAATTTGATCTATTTTATGTCGTCAAGAAATTGCGCAATCAACGCGATTTGTGACACGTTCGAGCATATGGTAACATGGGAACGAAGCAAAGTAATTAGTACAGAAATTGCCGAATAGATGGCGGATGTAAAATATTTCATATTGGGTCATAATCTTAGAGGGCCTTCGTTTGACCTACACACAGGGTCACTGAATATAAATGAAATGTTTCACAGTGTATCTATCAGCTATATAGATACTACCAAGAAACATATAACTACCTACAATCTTGAGCATTAAAGTTATCAATTTTTGAGAAATATTCCCACGAAATTTTCTCGATGAATAGACAAATTAATTAATAATTAAGTACGTTACCCTCTTATAAGTAATGCAGCTGTGGTTAAAATTTGAAAATCAAGAAGTTTCATCTTCTAAACGATTTCAAACGAGTATAATCAAATTGCATACACTCAGATTAGCACTCTCGGATGAATGATTATATTTCAATTATTGAAAAACTATTTTTAATTGATTAATTTCTAAGAAAAAATACATAAAATCAAGTAAAAATAAACTTGCAACTCTCAAGTACACACTTGAGCAAATAGCAAGTCTGAATGTCGGAATCACAGATCTCTGCCCACTTAAGTACCCAATTGAAAGTAGAAAACTACACAATAACAAAACTGCCTGTGCTACTGCTATCTGTTAGCCACTTTATGTACTAATGACTGCCTAGTTGCCATGTGGCCACATGCTCGAGCTTGGACAAATTGCGCCGGTTGCGCCATCTCTTAACGACATAAAATAGATCGAATTTATAAATATATGGGAATTAACGTTTTTATATATTTGTAATGCTTCGAAAGTAAATATATTGTGTTTTATCGAAAATAAATGAATAGGAAAGCAAAATGAAAATATTTGCTACAAATAATAAATATATTGATACAAAATTAAATATATTTGCAAAAACACTTTATACCCGAACGGCGCCTCGTACATTTCGGTTTTCCCCCGTATATTTTGAGAACGGTTTAAGATATGCTCGATTTGGAAATATAATTTAATTGTTCATTAAAATAGCCAACTTTTGTATGATTCGACCTACTTTTTATAATGCATAGTTTTCGAGATGCCAATAATAGTGGCTCGACATAAAAATGCAGCCTATAAATGAAGTCATTTTGGAAATGGCTGAAAAATAGTCTGCAACTATCTTCTCACAACTGAACCAAACACCAAAAAAAGCTAAAAAAAACTTTCGAAAAAACCAAAACAGATATTAACTTTTGGTAAACATGGAACATTGCAATTGGCCAAATCAATGGGTTTAATATAATATATAAAACTCACCAACATGAACAATGGGCTCCGATATCATTTCTTGAATAATTTGATCGACCAATGGACTACCATCGGGATATAGCTCGTATGCCGATATTTGATAATGGAACTTCTCCAACACAGTACAGTTTTTTCTGAAACAAATGTGTTTATCAAATTTGGTATAAAATATTACAATGTCTCCAAATTGCATTTTCATATCGAATTATTCACTCATACTTATAGATGATATTTCGCAATGAATGAGATCGGGCCTTTAACTTCAGATTTAGATCTTCTTAACGATGCGATGCCACAAATCGGAATATTATAATTTTTGTGAACCAACAACGAAAGAGATTTGGAAATGTTTCCGGTTTTGTTTGAAATGGTTCAATTTTTATTACCAATTGTTTCTGCCCAATATCAATAAATACGTTCAACAAGATACAGTGTCCGGCATAAAGTTCGCAGCATATGGAAAACTTTTTATTATTGATTTCTAAAAATCTGCTTCATCTGCTTCATCTGCTTCTGCATCTGCTTCATCCCAAACCTGGATAGCATATACCAGAATTGAATTTTTCACGACACTATACGAGGGAGATGAAAAAACATGCTTTAATTTCAATTCCCTTTATTTTTACGGTAGAATCAAAAGTCAAGGGGAAATATTGTTCAGAATCGAATGTTGATTTAGAAATTCAAATCATAGCCACCTATGACCATTTTAATTTTTCAACTTTTTTTCCCATTCCTATCCAGATTCCCTGAATGTTTTTAAAATTCTTGTAATTGTCGAATTATGGAAGTTTTTCCCTGGATGTGTTTCATTAAAAATATGGGCAGCGTCTCTACAAGTATGATAATTGTCAACATGTATCATCACGATCTCCGCTCTTTCCTGTATACTTAGTCGACCAGCCATGATTGAATTGAAAAACTACTGAAATTACTAGACAGACTTTTTATGAAAGCTATTATTCTTGATACGTCAAAAATGGTTTGTTCACAATTAGAATTTGTTTTAAAAGCCAACTGTGATCAGAAAATGTTCTGTATCTCAATCGATTACAGTAAAAAGCGGTGATTGTCGCAGTGGTTGAACGCTCACCTGGTAACCGAAAGGTCCTATAGGGTTGATTCCCAGCCGGTGCGCTAAAATTTTCTTTTCAGATATTTTGAAGTGCATAATATGTGAATACATTTTTCGAATGGATTAAAATCTAAATTTTTCAAGATGAATAATTCTATGAAATTTTGTAGATGCTTTCTGATGAGAAACTTTACAAAAATTATCATATTTTACAATTCCTGATTTTATTCGAAGAATAACTACCAGATACTAAAAAACACACGCCGTTCAATGCAGTGTATTGAAAATGTAGGCCACATAGAATAATGGGGAATATTTGTATCAAAAAATTCGTTATTCGTAGTGTGAAATAGTTATTTATGGTACTAGTGTGTTACGTTGAAAATAAGTCACGCGAGAAAGATTTATACCACGAGGCCGTCAGGCCGAGTGGTATAAATTCTAAAGTGACTTAGGAAACATAACACATGAGTGGCATACAATGTTTTATCCAACACGTGACAGTTATGACCCATTATTAATGTCATTTTAGACAAGTAAACTATCAAATAACACACTAGTGAGTTATAATCCATAACTCAGTGAGTTATGGATTATAACTCACTAGTGTCTTACGGATATAATTGTATTTACCCTTAAACATATATAAGGGTGTACTCACGATGATTAATCTGATGAATCCTACAATGATTTATAGGTATTAATCAACAAGAGTACCGTATTCTAATGAACACGATATTTTTGGACCAAAGAAATATTGATAATAATAATACCTGACGTTACAATATGATATTATGATGCATATGGATCTAGTGGGACTAAAAGTATAAAAATTACGTTCAATTTGTCATTATCTATATTGATGACATTTTGGTTAAATGGTTATAACAAGTAATGAGACAGATCATATCCAACGTCTGTCACTGGTGTTTGAAAGATTGTCAAGTGCTGGACTTAAGATTGTTAAGTGCTGGACTTACCCTCAAAATTGAAAAGTGTAGTTTCTTTCAATTTTCTCTCATTATCTTTTCAAACTTTGTATAATCGTATACAATTTAATTCGAAGCAACTTTTTCATATAACTTTTTTCGATACTTTGCCATTTCATTCCACTTTTTGCATTTTCATAGCAATTTTTTTCAATTTGCCGTCATACCAGCGATCACGTAACATGTCAAAAGCGATTTTTAGGTTATCGAACATGCACAAACTTTTACCAAGAATTTTTTTTTTGCAATACTCTAATAATAAACTTTTTTCCCATATGGTACTAATTTTTGGCGGTTACTATACTACTATTTTCTACCATCCGATTCGAATTGTAGGTAACGCCGGAAGCAACATACCCTTTTGTCGTTGATAATGGAATTGTTTTCTATATCTGATAATAAATTTTTGATTTCATTATTGAAGCATGGCGGTTTAACGTTGTACTGTAATTTATTCCTATATATGATAATTATCATAACAATAATGATTGGTGAACAATGATCATAAGTGAATATATGAATATTAAAAATACGGCGTTAATACACCGATTGAAAATGGTTTCGAACTTTTCATTCCAAACTCAAATATAAATAATTTCATACCAGAAAGGAATCTATTATTTAACAATGAGTTGTTTATCAAGTTAGAAACTAGATGTCCTGCCATACCAGGATGCCTACTGCAATTTTCCTATACAATATAGGAATATATTTGGGTAAAAAATCCATCAGAAAACACTAACAAAAACTACTTTCCGAGCTAATACCATGACGAACGTTGAATTACATCCAATGAATTTCCGTGCAGAGTTCCTACAAGGCTATCTCCGCAATTGCTAGTTACATGGAAAATGTTAATTGAAACATTTGGACCGTCTATAGATCGATTTCTTGGTTCTTGCATCATCAGTATAGGGTAGGTCTCTGCAGACAATAACTAATGTCTGCAACAAATGGTCCAATTATCAATCCATGTAAAGGCAAAAGCTGAGACACCACCCGCAGATAGGTGTTAACCAAGCTACGAGCGCCATCTCTACCTCAGCCCAACTAAACAATACCCATTGTTCGTAAAGAATGAACGTATCATAACAGAAAGGAATCTATTATTTAACAATGAGCTGCTTATCAAGTTAGAAACTAGTTGTCCTGTCATACCAGGATGCTCACTGCAATTTTCCTATACAGTATAGGAATATATTTGGGTAGAAAATCCATCAGAAAACAACTACTTTCCTGACTAATACCACGACGAACGTTGAATTACTTATATCCAATGAATTTCCGAGCAGAGTTCCTACAAGGCTATCTTCGCAATTGCTAGTTGCATGGAAAATGTTCTTGCCCTCATCATCAGTATAGGGTAAGTCTCTGCAGACAGTACTCAACGTCTGCAACAAATGGTCCAATTATCAATCCATGTAAAGGCAAAAGCTGAGACACCACCCGCAGATAGGTGTTAACCAAACTACGAGCGCCATCTCTACCTCAGCCCAACTAAACAATACCCATTGTTCGTAAAGAATGAACGTATCATAACAGAAAGGAATATATTATTTAACAATGAGCTGCTTATCAAGTTAGAAACTAGATGTCCTGCCATATCAGGATGCTCCCTATACAATATAGGAAAATATTTGGGTTATCAGAATTTCAGTTAAAATTTTCCATGTTATTAGCAATTGCGGAGATAGCCTTGTAGGAACTCTGCACGGAAATTCATTGGATGTAATTCAACGTTCGTCGTGGTATCAGCCAAGAAAGTAGTTGTTTTCTGATGGATTTTTTACCCAAATATATTCCTATATTGCATAGGAAAATTGCAGTGAGCATCCTGGTATGGCAGGACATCTAGTTTCTAAATAAATAATTTCTATGTTTTATTCTACTTTCATGAAATTTCCTTGTCCTGTTCAGAATAATTACTACATCAAGATGAGCACTGAGCAAGCTTTTCCTTCCCAGTCCTAGATATCGAAACTAATTTTCGCATTCCTAATAGTAAGTAGGGTATTTTCAACCTATCATGCCACGGTAATATTAACTCGAAGCGTTGTGCAAATATGGCAGCACCGTCAAATTAGACGCTTACGGCAAGGAAATTGACGCCGGTGATAATGAGTGTTTCTAGTACGAAATTTCATGCATCCTTATATTAGCATACAAACATGAGATATCCCGTGGACATTATTCCTTCAAAAATGTCATGCAACATCAGGCTGCCTGTTATATCATCATTTCTCAGCACGGAATCACCCTCGTTTTATCGATGTTTTATGATTGATAGCATTCTTGCGTTTGCATTAAACATGAGATAAAATCTGTGTGGTGTTGTGAATTTACCTATGGTAATTACTTAGTGAACTGATGGTGACATGTTGAACAAACTTGTGACGGAAATTAAAACCGTTCATCAGTGTGAAATCATTAGTTGGTATTTTCACGATTTGGAGGCTTATATATTACGAATCTGCAGGATTTCTTATACAGTGAGCACGTAAAGGTTGGAACAAATTCGTTAAAAGCTTGATATGGTAATTGGGGAAAAAAGCTCAGAAACATCGATTTTCTTTTTCGGTGGTGCATTTACTGTTCGAGTTATGACGTCATTATAATTTTTTCAAATGGCAATACCCTACTGTAATAATAGGTACAGTTGTGTGCATAAAAAACTCGTACAGCAGTTGAAGGCTATTGTGAGCCAGTCTTGTCATTCTTAATTAAATTATCGACTTTGACAAGTAGAGTCAAAATTCAAACTAATTTTGTCAGTAACGCGCTTTCAAATTTTGTTTAGCTCAATTAGTTAGTGCAATACAATGCAATTAGTGCAATGCTTTGTACGACTTTTTTATGCACACAACTACTATACCTTCAAAAAGAACGCATTTTTATGTGTATGGATGTCATATTTTTTATGTTATATAGTGAGTTTCAATAAGTTTGCATCATATGGGTAACTTTTTCATTATTAATTTGTCAGAAAATTGTATTCTTCATAAAAATTGGTGCATTGCGAAAAACTCGTATTAGAGGTATCCAAAATTCTAAATTTCCAAACATTGTACGAAGAACAAAAAATAGAAATTTTGATCAAGAGTAAACTACCCTCATTTTTGATATTATCAACAAAACAATCTTTCGAGAAAAGTTGTTTAGAATTGAAAACAATACTCAAACACAGCCATCTACTCAACAAAATATTTTTCTATTATTTGTGATTAAAGTGATCGGAAATACGTAGATTTATGTTATTCAATTATTTAGCATCCATTAATTGATTTATTCAATAATTATCTGCTATAAAATCTTACTGATAGTTATTATGGACAAACATAAAGAGTGAAATATCGAAGTTGCACCAAAAAACTAGTGAAACGTCGAACCCTTTTCAACAAACGTCGATATTTTAATACAAATAATAAATTGGTCTAAATATTGTACTGACTTATTATTATAGGAATGTGAGGGAGCGGCCTAAGGTGTATCTGAGAAACTAGTACTTTTTATGAGGCTAGAACCATAAAATAGTGGGAAAAAATATTTTCTTGCGTTCTAAATGCAATAATAATTGTTTTCAATAACAAACAACTTTTCTAAGTGAACTTCATTGATGAGGTCAAAAATGGGGGGAGTTTGGTACTGATCAAAATTCCCAGTTCTTATTCTCCTTCTACACTGTTTGGAAATTTAGAATTTTGATAACTCTATAATACGGTGCAAACTTTTTGAAACATACTGTATAACGTAATAAAGGATATGACATCCATAAAATGCGTTCCTTTTGAAAATATTATCAAAATAGGTTATTGTCATTGAAAAAATATATACAGAGTGACCCATTTGAAAGCGGGCCACCTCTCTAAAACTATTATTTATAATTCGATTCAGAAGTTCTTTTTTTCAATAGATAGAGCATTGATAGTTCTAATTGAGTGCCATAAATTCGAAATGAAAATAAAAATTTTCAACGCATACAGTGCTAGTCAAAAGTCCCCCCCTCGTATCTTTTGAACGGATTGGAATTTTTCTTTGAAATTTGTTTTGGTTATTTGAAGGATTTTTCTAAATGGCATGGTGGGTCAAGTGATACCTCATTCGAAACATCTTTCAGTTTTCTATATGACAGCAAAATTGAAAACGAACATTTTCATCCAGAACAAAATGGCGTACATGATATTAGAACTCTTATTGAGTAATCCCACCACTTTTGAACAGATAATAATTTTAATTTGAAATTTTTTAAAGTTGAATGATAATTCATAAGTAAACTACTTTTTGACAACAAAATAGACATTTTTTTGTAGTCTATGAACTATCATTCAACAAAATAAAATTTCCACTTAAAATTCCCATCCGTTCAAAAGTCAACAGGGGCGGGGTTACTCAATAAGAGTACTAATATTATGTACCACCATTTTGTTTTGGATGGATATTTTCGTTTTGAACTTTGCTGTCATATAGGAAATTGAAAGACGTTTCGAATAAGGTATCACTCGACCCACCATGCCATTTAAAATAATCTTTCAAAATGGCGGCCCGACGACAATTTCATATATTAGGTGTCTCACCATTTTTTTTTTTTTTTTTTGTTAAAATTTGTTATTACGAATCTCCCAGGTTTTCGGAGAAAATCCCTCAGAAGCAGAGCTTGTGCGAGCAAGGGAGACCCGGAACCTACAGCTTAAAAAGTGGAATCCGAATCACTTTAGCTCCGTGATGGCGGTGGGGATCGAACCCGGGCCGCTCTAACACCTCGACCACTTCGCTACAAATATGTGATAATAAACACATGAATGTAACATGTAACATTAAGATCTTAATTACCGTGAATGCAATCTCTCCAAAATTCATCTCAAACCCTGAACACAAACACGAAACTTTTATCTAAGTCAAATAACATTTTGAAAGTGCACCCAGGATATCTTGAGGTAATATCCACAAAATGGCATCCAAGCATCGGACTCACATCTAAGGATATGTTCCAAAAGTAATCAGTTGCTAAACGCTACTAACCAGAAATTTGACAGCGGTTATCTGAAAAATTTATAATTACTACTTACTTTCGGAACACTTTGGTGATTGTGTTGTGATTACTGATTGGTGTCTGGTGACAAAAAATGACATTTAACAGCACAATGCATAAATACATGAGGCAGCCATTAGACTGCACCAAAGCACATATCTTCAGTCAGAAAAATCGCAATTGATGATAAGTATATACAGTTAATAGAAAAAGTACCATAGTGAAATTGCAATCCATAAATTTGTGGAAAGATAGGAGATGGGACAATCACAATTCACAATCAGTCTCATCTCATCTCAAAATCTCAAATAAAACAACAAAATGAACAGTTGTCACTTTTGTCAATCTCACCGCAGAGGAAGTCTTGGTTAGTAAATTGACGTTTGGTTCACCAGCTTTCAGGCAACCGTGTTTCAAATATCACCACTTTTTCAGGATCACCGAACTAATCACGTCAAAGTAGTGGGGCAGGCCCAGAATCGTTCAAATCTCCTACTAATATCTACTAGTCCGGTAGAACCGATAAAAGATCATTCAATGGTTCCCGATGGAAACCTATATAAATATCTCTAGTTTAACACATATAGAAAAAGGTAACCAATTGATATAAAAAACTTAACTGATATTAAATGAATATTCGAACTAATGAGATTATTTCCTGAACTCTTTAATTATAAACAGAACGGTTACAACTGATAAGCAAGTTTTGGGACCAGCAAACCAATTATAATTCTCTGTTTATCATGCCTATACGTAAGCTGAATTATTAGATGAGGTTTTGCGGAGAAATTACTCCAAGAAGTAAACTCTCAGCAATTTCTACGCTTAGGGATAATTAACGAAATATCTTAATTGACTCTTACAATTTCGTGATAATTTATACCTAAGAGACGAGTTTCATCAGGAATTCTAGTCTGAAAAAAAATAGTTATGTACTGACAGAAAAGTACGATTAGTTAGTCCTATAGCATGTATAATAATATGAAGTGTTTCAGAACGTCTTCTGTGAATCCATTTTTTCAAGGATATACCTAGTAACGATGATTTCCATATACAGGGTGTTTCCTAACTACGGTTCCTAACTGCAGGGGCTGATTTTTTAGGTCATTTTAAGAAGAAAAGTTCCTATGAACATATGTCCGGAGTTGCTTCGTTTCTGAGATACAGGGCGTTGAAATTAAAGAAAAAAAGCGGTAATTATAAAATATCTTAAATATCCTAGAACCGATTTGGTTGAAATTTGGTACATTTATTTGAACTAAAGGCGCTCATTTAGCCCTAACTAGATTGAAATTATTATGGCCAGTGGCGTCTCAGTGGGCACCACAGCCAACAATATTGTAAAAAAAGTAAGCCACTGACTTTTTTTCCGTACATTTTCATTTTGTTAGATTGAACAACTCAAAATACAACTTTTTGGTATTTTGTATTTTCATCATATCTAGCTTCGTTTTCGAGAAAAAACAAAAACATAAAATAGAGACCAAAAATAAAAATATTAACAATTGCGATATTACAGCAAATGATCAAAATGCTCACCTTCTGATAAAATACACGACCGCATTCGATTTGCCATTGATTGTCTGACACGTCCAAAAATTCCTGGAGTAGTCCTTATTACATTGCAATTGTCAATTATTCGGTTCCTCAAGTCATTCACATCTAGTATAGGAGTTTTATAAACAAGAGCCTTCAGATAACCCCATAAATAGAAATCTAGAGGATTCATATCAGGACTGCGAGATGGCCAATGTTGAGGTCCTGCACGTCTAATCTAGCGATTAGAGTAGGTGATGTCGAGATGCTGACGAGCAAGAACACTATAATGAGCGGAGCCCCGTCGTGCATAAACCACATGTTGCCTCTTACAAGTATTGGTACTTCTTCTAACAAAATGGGTAAATGATCTCGCAAAAAGTCCGTGTAGGATTCACCTGTTAATCTTTCTGTTGAAAAAAATGGGCCAATTAGGTAGTCACCAATAATTCCTACTCAAACGTTCAACGAAAATTGATGCTGAAAATGATTTTCTCTAATAGCGTGGGGATTTTCGTCGGCCCAAAAATGGTTATTGTGAAAGTTCATAATAACATTTCGTGAAAAATTTGCCTCTTATAAATAAAATATTTGGTAAAAAAATATGATTGTGTTCCATCATAAGAAATAACCACCTGCAAAACATTAATCTTGGATGAAAATCTCGAGGCAGTGGAGCTTGGACCCGCTGTATGTGGTATGGGTATAGGAGGTTTCTTTTTAGAACGTTCCAATGGGTTTTTGGGCTGACTTCAAACTGCAGTGCAATCTTCCTGGTACTATTTGAAGGATCTTCTTCTATCGCATCAAGTATAGCTTCTTTTAGTTCAGGCGTTGTTACCGTTTCTGGTCTTCCACCACCTGCATTTTTATTGAAACTCCCAGTTTCACATAATCTTGCATGGTTCTAAATGTTTTAGCGCAAGGAATTACTCTGTTAGGATATCTGTCCTGGTAAATTATTCGTGTTTCTCCCGAATTTCCATTTGCTAATCCATAAATAAGGTGCATGTCAACCATTTCAGTGTTAGTATAATTATTCATGATGGAATCGCTGCCAATTGACAAATCTGAATTTTACTACTATGACAATAATGTTGTCAAAGCGACCTTACCTGCATTTAAGGGCCATTATTTATTATCGTATGCAGGTACGCCTATCGCTATTAAATTATTACGGATGGTGAACAAATAACAACCAATAATCCAAAACAAAACTTAACTGTTTCAATTTGGAATGAAATATGTGTAGGAACTATCAATGTCAGCTGGTCTCCAATCTGTTCATGATATGCAACAGAGTGGCTTTAATTTTTTTTCTCGAAAACGAAGCTGGATATGAAGAAAATACAAGAGATCAAAAAGTTGTATTCGCAGTTGCTTAATCTAAAAAAAAAAAAAAATTACCAAAAAAGTACTTTTTTACAATATTGTTGGCTGTGGTGCCCACTGAGACACCACTAGCCCCAATAATTTCAATCTAAATAGGGCTAAATAAGCGCCTTATTGGTTCAAATGAAAGTACCAAATTTCAACCAAATCCGTTTCAGGATATTCATGATATTTCATAATTACCGTTTTTTTCCTTTAATTTCAACGCCCTGTATCTCAGAAACGAAGCAACTCCGGATATATGTTAATAGGAACTTTTCTTTCTAAAATGACCTAACAAATCACCACCTGCAGTTAGGACCGTAGTTAGGAAACACCCTGTATAAGGAGTACCAATCGTAGCAATTGAAAAATATTAACATTGACTGATCATACGGCTGTTGAACATCACATTTGGTAAGATTGCTGGAGGTTGACAAAACGAAATACGACCAATTTCAATAGTCACCTGAAAACTGATACCCGGCAGAGAACAACTACTTTCCTGATTTTTGCTGCGCTGTACACTGTATCAAATCTGACAGAAAGCTGTGCAATGTTCCTCAAGGAGAAGCCTGAGAACTTCTTTCAATCAAACGACAGTAATTTGATAATGGAAACATTTTCAGCATTTGTTGGGAACTCCTAAGATGAAAACTGATGAATATATCCAGCGCCTTCTCTAGGTTCCAAAGAAAAGCATTCAGGCTATCGCGTCTATTTCAATATGAAACCAAATCAATTCCTGAAGAATGAACTGAACTGATATATCTCCTAACTCAAATGCTAATAGCCCTAAGAAAATACCATCATGATGGCTGTGGAAGTAACGCGATATTCACATTTTCAGATAACTTGGCAGATAACTATTGTTGTTTAATGTGTAGGTTTTTATTGAAAATGTTCATCATTGGTGATAATAGCATGTCATCAAGAGAAGCAGCTATTGAATTCGATAGAAGGCATGTACAGTGAGTCGGAAAAGTAAAATATTCAACAGCTCGAGAGCTGTTGAATATCAAGTAGAAAAGGGCGCAGGAGACAAGAAAATGATAATAGAAACATTTCAGATTATTTCAATAATAATCCAACAAGTAGTCAATGCTCTCCCGATATCGGCATACCAAAATCTAAAATTTGGAGGTATTTGAATTTAAAAAAAATTATTCCATTCAAACCATAATTCCTTCACACTCTTGAGGATGGAGACAATAAGAGAAGATTGGAATATTGCCCACGGAGTCAAGAAAAATTTCTGAACAATCAGAATTTTCTGAATAACATTTTATTTACAACGAACGGCATAGTTTCCTTCCAAAATTCAGCACCGAAAACCCCCATTGGGTTATTAACTGTAAGTGGCAATATCTCCAAGAAAAACAACAACAATTATAGGACCATTTTTTTTCGAAGGCAGAGTAAATGCAGAAATTTTTGTCAGCTTCTTGATTGATAAATTATGAGATGGACTGGAAAACATTTCGATAGATCACCGACGGGAAATGCATTTTCAGTTGGATGGTGCAAGCATTCATAATGCTTGACAACTGCGCGCTTGGTTGGACACCAAGTTCAGAAGAAAATGGATAGGTCGCAATAGTCAGGCCAGCACGGTCCCCAGACCTGACCCAACTTGATTTTTTTGTGGGGTATCTTGAAGCAAAACGTGTATAAATCTAGGCCCAGAAGTAGAGCAGAACTGCAAGACAGAATTTTGGAAGCATGCCATAGGATTACCCGTAATATTTTGAAGAAGTGGATATATACAACAGAAGAAGAAATCTTGAATGTATAGAAAATAATGGAGGATCAATAGAGGATACTAGAATATAAAAAAATAAAAGAGTTTATTAATGAGTTTTTATTTGTTTTTGTTTTGAAGTATTAATAGTAATAAATTACACTTGGTTTACGATTTTTTGCTATTTCCGTTCAATAATCAAATTTTCATAGGAGCTATCAAATTGCGTAGGAAAAGCAGAAAACATAAAAATTTTATTCAAGAGTCCATGAATTTTAGAATAATTTAACTTGAAAAATCATGAATTGCTAGTGCAAACAAGACCCTGTATATCGCTGCACACGAAAATATTCATGATATCAAAGTATCCTTTTTTATTAATTTTGTACACTGAACGTTCATTCTCAATAAAAAGCCTCCTTTGTAAATGACATCGAAGTGAAAATTTGAACGCGTGTTTTAGAGAGTTCTCAATGTGTTGAGAACATTAATTTTTCGCTTAAAAAATCCCTAATATTACTAACTGTTTTTTGCATTTTCAATTAAGGGTACTACAAAAAATGAAGTTTCAATATGTAGTAAGAGCTCTTTTGGCCTTTCTAAAAAATTAAAGAAGTCACCGACCATAATGAGGTTACTCAATTAACTCATCCTCTCTAGTATAGCAATATATGAATGTTCCTTTCTTTTTGTCATCTCAGATACCATACGTAAACCGGGAGGTAGTCGGAGGGTTTTCGCGGTTTTTCTCGAATAACGTTCACTCCTTTGGTGCAAGAAATTTCAAAAAAATAATTCAGGCACCTTTATATCTTTGAAAAATCATGTGACGAAAAAAAAAATTAAACTCTACTATTTTTATTGTATCATTGAATATTAAGCTTCCTTTAAGTTAAATCTTCATTACAAATTATTAACATCATAACAACACATAATACGTTGGTTACAATATAATACGTTAGTTACTTCATAATATCCTAGATACCAAATGGCACTCTAAATGACAATAACGTAACATAATGAAAGTTATTGATTTTATTTTGACATCATCGTTGTCAATGATACGATAAAGCTTTGAATGTAACTTGATTTTTATGCTATTTGAATAAATCTCTTCAAAAATTGCTTTAAAGGTACATTTTTGAGACATTTTCGAAAATAATTTTTTTTATGAAGAGGATTGAAATTTCAATTTCCATTACAGCATGTCTGTCCTTGTTTGAAATCGATAGGAAAAACCATTTTCGAGTTATCAATTGATTCTTTCACCCTGAAAAACGTCCCAAATATGATCGCGCTCATTGCCTTTCAATACCTGCTATGAGTTTTTCTTAGAAAATTTTCCGCCTTCGCCCCTGTGTGGCGTAAACACGGACACCCGTTTATTTTGCTCTCAACTTGCCTTCGAATGTACTGACAAAAAAAAACATGAAAAAAGTAAATTCAAACTTTCAAATTGGTCATTTGAAGTGAAAATATGTAATTTTATAATGGTCAGCTGCCTGTATTAAAGTTTTCCTAACATTTTTGACATCACCCAATGCTTTTTTCATTGTCTTGTCATCATAATTTTTGAAATTGATGCCTATCTTCTTTTTATAATGCCTCACCATGGTGTCATTTTTTCATAAATAAAGTATTAAAAAAACTAAAGCAATTCAGACATTCATTCTGGGCAAATTGGTATGCATTCCTCAACACTTTAATTTCATAACGTAATCGATAGCTCTTCATATCCTCAAGAGTTTCTAGTCAACCTGTCAAAAATATTGTAAAAACCAAATTCACTCAAAAGCTTACCCGGACTTCACTACCAATGACTTTATCAATAGAGAGTAAATCGACCGATGGTGTCGCTACTATCGTTAGGAAAATGGCGACTTTAGGCAGTCTTTGTTTGTTTACATTTGTTCATGTGAAAATGTGAAGTCATCGTCATTTGTAGATTCGTTGAATTTTATCGTGTTTGACTTATTATTGTAATCCCCCCCGAGTGGTTTTTCATATTTCTCAAGTGTTAGATTGAAGTGTCATCAAAATCGAAGTAAATAATTACTGTGATATTCACAGGTTAAATTGTACCAAAACAAAAAACAGCTGACTAGCACAAGTGTTAGCACTTGCTCGACAGATTCAAATATTTTGCGACAGGGGTCGTGACCTAATGCCAAACTCTCCCATAGACATCCGTCATCCGTACACTGTCACTTCTCAACTCGGCACTAACAAGACTCCACCTGTTTAAAGGACTCAAAGCAAATCGTTAAGATGACCTTGAAGATAACGTTTGACCATGCGTTCCTGTCCGCGATCGCCCTTACTGTCCGACTTCGCCCAAATTACTATTCCATAATGATGAGTTATTTTTTGCATTTATTATTTTATCTTGATAGTATATTTTTTTGGTATCCTTGACTAATTCCATATAAACTTATTTGCTTATTGTAAACATATACAGAGTGGTCCAACGAAAAGTATGCACCTAGCTTTTCTCGTTTATTTGGAATTCATAGCAAATATACTCGGACACGTGAAGTGTGCCTTTGAGCGGGACACATTTTAGATATATTTTGCAACTTGTGTCTTCAACCCCCTAGCGAGGGGGTGTTACAACCCTAAAATTTTAAATTAATGAAAAATACAAATCAGTTTTGGTTACTAGGAATCAGGATAACGACAATCATTTCTAAATTACTTTATTTTGCCGAAAGCAACATTTCAATGATAATTTTTTGTTATCACAACTAAATTTCCCATTTATCGTTTGCGTGATTTTGTCGAAAACGACTGCAGATAAGTGTAAGAAAAAAACTGCAGATATGTGTAACATTTGTTTTACAGATGAGTGTACATTTTATTTGAATGGAGCTTTGAATAGGCATAATTCCCGTTACTGGGATGACAGTAACCCATATTTATTCCGTGAGGTTCATTCCCAGGCCCCTCAAAAAATAAACGTCTGGTGTGGCATATTAGGAAGTCATATCATAGGACCACTTTTCATTTCTGGAAATTTAAATGGTGAAATCTACCTAAACATGCTTGAAGACGCAATTGATCCTTTTATCACACAAATAATAGAAGATGACCAAAATCATAATGCTGATCGGCTTCATTTCCAGCAAGATGGAGCACCTCCGCACTATTTTGTTCCTGTACGAGAATTTTTAGATAACCGGTTCCCCGGACAGTGGATTGGCAGGAGAGGCCCAATGGAATGGCCTGCCAGGTCACCTGATTTATCGCCTTTGGATTTTTTTCTATAGGGACACTTGAAAAATAAATGTTTTTCTACGAAGCCCGAGTCCATAGAAGATATTCGCCAACGGATTATAGCAGAGTGCCGAAGCATAACACCTGATATGCTACAAAATGTTAGACATAGATTTGAACAAAGTCTGTATTATTGTATGGAAGCAAATGGGTCACAATTTGAACACTTGTTGAAGTAACATTTCAATAAATCAATTTAACAGCTTGTTTTTTTTTACAAAGCACTATTACAAGTAACAAATATTGAAACGTAATAAGTACTACTTGTACATGTTTTAATTCCTAGTAACCAACACTCATTTGTATTTTTCATTAATACTAACATTATCGGGTTCATGTTCTTAAAGCCGTTTTCGCATTAACCGCTTCAGTAAATTTCAACAAATAGGGTATCATTGGGAAGATAATTTTGTGCCCGTTCAAATGATATATTGAAGGCACAAGTTGCAAAATATATCTGAAATGTGTTCCCCTCAAAAACAAACTCCACGTGTCCGAGCATTTTTGCTTGCAATTCCACAAAAAGGATAAAAGCTAGGTGCATACTTTTCGTTGGACCACTCTGTATTAGAGAAGTCAACTTTTCATCGAGTCCGGTTTCATTGCTGGCAGGAATAATCCATCTTTCATTGTTTTGTTTTAGGTACTACTTTTGATTTGGAAAGATATAGTGCAATATGTCAAATGCATCCTCAAAACAATTAAACTGATATATTCCAGTCCACTTTCCTTTCTGTATCGTTGTTTGAAAATTGTTCATATTTGTTTCGGAATAATATCTTTCATTAGGAGTCTCGAAATAAGAATTTTTCGGTGCATGCGTGATGTGTGTATGAACGATATTTTTTATTATACTCTTTTGAAAACGAAAACATAAAAATAAAATATAACAAAAGAATTCGAAAGAAACTTGGAACATTTTTATGTTCACAGTTATAGGAATAAAGAACTATATTATAACTACTAACTATCAATAAAACCAGCGCTAAAGCGCTAACAGATATTATTTTTAATTTTAATTGTTTTATTATTAATGGTAATTTTTATTGTGCAATTCGTGTTATTGCACAGGTTCATTCTTTTTGGAGTTCCAAGGACCCGCACATTTACTACGTAAAATGGCTTTCGGCTAATTTTGCTTCAATTTCAATATATTGGGGATCCTGGCATCCTCATTACATAGTCTGATCAATACCCTGTAGCTTGAGAACTGGTCATAGGATCTATCTGTAAATCAGACTACGTAATGAGGATGCCAAGATCTACAATATATCAAAATTGAAGAAAAATTAGCCGAAAGCCATATTACGTAGTAAATGTGTGGGGTCCTTTGTGAAATTACAATGTAAATACCTGGACTATAATGATGCAACTGTTATTGGTCACTCTTGTGATCCATCCCAACGTTGACCCAATATCAAGAAGAGACATCAGATAACATAACATAATCACTTGAAATTTGAACTGTTAAAATCAGTCCGCGGTAGCTGTCTTAACAACAAATATTGACTGGCCATTTTTCTCCTTTTACGAACGCGATTCAATAATGAATAAACCTTTAGCAACACAAAACAATATCATAAATCGATTACGATGGGTTTTTCTTTATGTATACCTATTAATGATTTCCAGTACATTGAATACTAATACGATTCCAGGCCCTACATCAAAATTCCACTGATTAGAACATTGGGAGTCACGAATACCGAAATAGCTTTTTACATGTATGAGTTACGGTCATTCGGTCTAGTGTTATCAGTGGGTAAGACAGTGTGGTAATATTGGAAATATATACGCGTATTAGGGCCAATTCGTATGCATGGGATCCGATAAATGCATCTCTCTCTCTCCCTTTTAACAAACTCACTCCACCTTCCATCTCACTGCCCTTGCCATTTGAATATTCTCGCTGTCCTCTCCTTTTTGTTTCCATCAATTCTCAATAGGGAAATTGTTACCCATTTAAACTCCACGAGCGTATCTGATAATATTTGAACAAATCTAAAACGATTCGAAATACGAAAATCCATTCATTTAATAACACAAATTTAATCAGTTAAAAACTATCCATGTCCATCCATAATACTAGTAGTGCAAATGCGAAAGTAAGGGTAAATTTATGATGGAGCTATGATAAACGATAAGAGCGGCGATACTTATCCAGTAACGACAGACAAACTCGAGCAAAAAGTGAAGAATGAATTATAGCACTCTGAAACTCGGCACATGACATGTCGACGTCATGTTTTATTAGAAAAAAAAATGTTTATCAAAAAATCAGGGGTGGAACCTGAAAAATTTTACATTTAAATAAAATAATTTCTTTTGTTGTTATTTCAGAAAATATAAGATTTATCAAAAAATGATTTCGATAGGTTGTGAGATAATTCAATTCTCCACAAGAATATGTTCAGTAATACCTTATGAAATACGCTCGTTTTCTCAGAAAACGTGGTTTAACGCCGAAGTCACATTTCATGCTCGCGCTAATCCGCCACTGCAAGTTCAGGCATGTCCGAAAATTAGATTTGTAATAACTTTGCTAAAAATTATAGTAGAAGGAAAAGAAAAAGTGCATATCGTTCCTGAAGACTTCTACTTCCTCATGCAAATATAACATGTGAGTATCTGAGTACCTAAAATGTGTTTTGTCCCTCTTCACATAACCCTTCTACGATATCTACGGAGGATCCGAAAGTCATGGATATTTTAGTTGATATGAAATAATTATACTGGAGCAGGAATCAGAACACTCTTTGGACTATATGCAACGATTTAAGACTAGTGAGACACGTCTCACTTACACATGCCAAAGAAAAAACTGGGTTTTACTCCTGCCTCAGTTCTCAACTCACCCATAATCCCGGCAGTTCCTTCCGTAAATGTTGAAAATAATCGCTCATACACATCCTACATAAAAAATGAAGTATGTGATTTCAAGCTTGAGGTTTGCAATTCACAACAGTGTTATAAAACATATACGCAGGATATGAATAAGCGATTATTTTCAACATTTACTGAAGAGAATGCCGATTTAATGGGTAAGTTGAAAATGAGGCAGGAGTGAAACATAGTTTTTTTTTGCATGTATAAGTGGGACCTGTAAAACAAACTACTTCAAAATTGTTGCATATAGGCTGCTTCAGTATAATAATTCCATATATACTAAATTATTAATGATTTTCGGATCATTTGCAAACATCTCCGTGAAGTGCTACAAAACACATTTTAGGTACTCAAATACTCGCATATTATATATGCATGAAAAGTAGGAGTCTACAGAAACGATATGAACTTTTCCTTTCCCTTCTCCGATCATTTTTAGCAGGGTTATGACCAATCAAATATTCGGCTCCGCCAGAACTTTCAGCGGCGGGAAAGGCTAAACCTGAAATTTGATGTCGGCGTTCAAACTCGTTTTCTGAGAAAACGAGCGCATTTCATAAGAAATTAATAGGAATAATTTTTGTGAAAAATTGAATTGTTTTTCATCTTGTTTAGTTGTTTTTCCGATAAATCATATACTTTTCAAACGAAAAAAAAAATATGTTTCACCCCTGGAATTTTGGTAAACAATTTTTTCGTGTTGATCATGGTTCCAACTTCTAGCATACCAAGTTTGGTGGTGCTACAATCGATTCTTGTCTCAAAACCCTATCGTACTGGATTAGTTCACTTCACTTTAAAATGCTTTATTCAACACTTAAAACAGAATAAATACACTACAAAACCTAATTTATATGTACTACGGTTCACTGGACTATTTCTATTTATTTTCAAAGTACAAACAGTCTACTTCCAGACTTCCCAACAGCGACGCGCACGGCCTTTTATAGTTAGAAACATAGGTTCCAGATCTTTCGAGAACTCTGCCATCCTTCCGGGTGTTTCTAGGCCTAAGCCACCGTTCTTCGTCCATAGGTGGTGTGATCACTCACGCCGCTGTTATCATTTCGCTCTTCTCCACCTAGATGTTATTAATGACTTTTTTGCACTCAACAAATCGACATGATTAACGCCTGCGCAGTTTATGAGCTACCGCTATCGAGAAATTTTGTAGAGGAAAAAGTTGGGCGTCTCGGCAAAATGAAGCTACTCAGGAAGATTCAGTTTGTTATTAATCATTTTTTAAAATAGGCGTGGGATCCTGGTCTATAATTATTTGTTCATGCAAAAAAAAATATTTTTTTACTTAGTTTCTGAAGCATCTCATTAAAGATTACTTCAAACTTTTTAAATGTTTCTACCCACCCAGCCGAAAAAAGTACACAAAACTGCTATGTAATGAAATATATATTTTCCTACTCTTACTTTTCAAAAGCCTACCATCAACATTACAGTGTTTAAAAGCTTGCGTTTCTCCTATAGTTATGGAAAGATATACCAGAAAAACGCAGAGAAAATCGTTTTTCTCCGGAAGCTCTTGACGGGGTCTTAATTGCAATCGTGAGAATTGACTGTAAAAGTCCAGAAGTGGCCAGATTGTTTGAAATACATGAAATACATGAAGCTACGTTGGTGTTGGGACGAAACCTGTTTCGTATTGGGGGTTTTTGTGGACTGTACTAAAATAGGGGGTTGAATTGAGAGATGGAAACTGCCCCGTGGATTGATAACGAATATATACTAATTATTATGAGGGGGAGCGTGACTGTGTTTTCCTTACCTTTATGTGCATCTCCAGGAAGAACGAGGGATCCCAGTCAGCTATGTTTCCCCAGGTCACAGGTTTTCTATGTAGTTTATTGGGTCTTGCATTTACACACCTTTTCCAACGAAAAACTGGAGGTCTCGCGTGTTGAGGTTTCTAGGAGGCTTTTTCGAACATGACACGAACGACGACGTGTTGATTGAGATTCGTTGGTCTCTCGCTGCATGGTGGCAAGCGCGCGCACCTCGAGTTCAGGAATACACAGTCGGGTTCGAGAATAGGGGAATAGGGGAAATCTCAGACAAACACAAATAATTTTATATATATATATACAAATTTTACAAAAAGGGAGGTGCAGACGGAACAAAACCTAAAAATCAAAACTTCAACGAAAGAAGTGAAATCTGAGTCACTTGGAAGAGCTTCAATATTTTCACATTTAACATTGAAAATTTTCAAAAAGTTCAAGATAAGAAAAAGTTTCTCCCAGATCGCATGTTCATTGTAGATGAACCCGATACATCTACGGTTCCTAGAGAGTAAAGTAAAAGACCTGGACCTACAGGTGTCAAGCAGTTGGGGATAATTTTTTCATTTAGTGCATCTGGTAATAATATTCCTTCTTTATTTGTATTTCGTAGAAAGGGAATGAGCCTATAGTAAAAAAAATGGACCAATCAGTGAAATTCACACTTGCACAGACGATGGGTGGAGCAACAATTTTTTTTGTGTTTGAAACATTTTCACTAAAGAGCACTGATAATCCTATTACTTTTGATAACCGCACAAGCCATATTTCACTTGAATTATTTCACTTTTGCTATAATCCGGTAACGACATACAAACTCGAGTAGAAAGTGAAGAATGAATTGTAGCACTCTGAAACTCGGCATATGACATCTCAACATCATGTTTTGTTGAAAAAAAATTGTTTATAAAAAAATCAGGGGTGGAACCTAAAAAATTTTTTATTTAAAAAAAATAATTTTTTTTTTGTTATTTCAGAAAATATAAAATTTATCAAAAAATAATTTCGATAGATTGAGAGATAATTCAATTCTCCATAAAAATGATGTTCAGTAATACCTTATGAAATACGCTCGTTTTTTCAGAAAACGTGGTTTAACGCCGACGTCACATTTCATGCTCGCGCTAACCGCCACTGCAAGTAGGCACTGCCTGTAACCGCCACTGCAAGTTCAGGCAGAGCCGAAAATCAGATTTGTCATAACTTTGCTAAAAATTATAGTAGAAGGAAAAGAAAAAGTGCATATCGTTCCTGAAGACTTCTACTTCTTCATGCAAATATAACATGTGAGTATCTGAGTACCTAAAATGTGTTTTGTCCCACTTCACATAACCCTTCTACGATATTTACGGAGGATCCGAAAGTCATGGATATTTCATTTGATATGAAATAATTATACTGGAGCAGGAATCAGAACACTCTTTGGACTATATGCAACGATTTAAGACTAGTGAGACAAGTTTCACTTATACATGCCAAAGAAAAAACTGGGTTTTACTCCTTACTCACCCATAATCCCGGCAGTTCCTTCCGTAAATGTTGAAAATAATCGCTCATACACCTCCTACATAAAAAATAAAGTATGTGATTTCAAGCTTGAGGTTTGCAATTCACAACAGTGTTATAAAACATATACGCAGGATATAAATAATCTATTATTTTCAACATTTACTGAAGACAATGCCGATTTAATGGGTAAGTTGAAAATGAGGCAGGAGTGAAATATAGTTTTTTTTGCATGTATAAGTGGGACCTGTAAAACAAACTACTTCAAAATTGTTGCATGTAGGCTGCTTCAGTATAATAATTCCATATATACTAAATTATTAATGATTTTCGGATCATTTGCAAACATCTTCGTGAAGTGCTACAAAACACATTTTAGGTACTCAAATACTCGCATATTATATATGCATGAAAAGTAGGAGTCTTCAGAAACGATATGAACTTTTCCTTTCCCTTCTCCGTTCATTTTTAGCAGGGTTATGACCAATCAAATATTCGGCTCCGCCAGAACTTTCAGCGGCGGGTAAGGCTAAACCTGAAATTTGATGTCGGCGTTCAAACTCGTTTTCTGAGAAAACGAGCGCATTTCATAAGAAATTAATAGGAATAATTTTTGTGAAAAATTAAATTGTTTTTCATCTGGTTTAGTTGTTTTTCCGATAAATCATATACTTTCCAAGATTATAGCAAAAATCTATTTATATTTTTTCAAACGAAAAAAAAATATGTTCCACCCCTGGAATTTTGGTAAACATTTTTTTCGTGTTTATCATGGTTCCAACTACTAGCATACCAAGTTTGGTGGTGCTACAATCGATTCTTGTCTCAAAACCCAATCGTACTGGATTACTAAGAGAATGGGATTTTCATGGTTAGTATTTACTATTTACATACATCCTACAGATTACAACCTTCAGGACCCCGCCGGATTTTTAATAAACGCGCATGTTTTGGGCGTGTGAAGTTTCACGAAACAGTCTGTATCAAAATGCAAACTGATTGTGCTTACTATTCAAAAAACGAAAACTTAGATAGACATCGTCGTTAGTAGGTACAGTCACTCATCAGTTCTGGACTTAAAATTTTAGGATCACAGGTTTAGTCTGACCATTCTTGTGGAGGGATCTATGAGTACTGGTCTGCGTAAAATATCTGCACGTGTATCCGTGTGCATAGTAAATAATGTGCAGTGAAACCAATTTCATTAAACATTTTGATTATTTTAATTTGCGCGTACGCTCAAGTTGAGTGTCTTATTACAAAATATATTACGTATTATAATCTGTTGTCCCACAAGTGCGCAGCAAGTAAGTCCGTCTCAAGCTAGGTTGGTTTTACTGTATCTCATCGACGGCGTTTTTGACACGACGCGCGCAGCACGCACACATCGGCGTTGCAGCGGATACGAACGTGCTCAACGCTTGTGTATTTGTTTCAATTTAAATACAAAATATTCATTCCACCGGAGAAAACGCGACGATCAGCACGCAACGTATGATATGCTCGTCTATTACTTAGATGTAACCAAGGGCGTCGCCAGCTTCTGACTAAGGGGGGGCAATTGGGCAATATTATGGAGGTTAAAAAATATGAACGCCTGGTACAGTCGAGAGCATGAAGCTTGTGAATTTATTCACGTTTTGTCATGCGATGCGGAATTTATTAATAGGGAAGGAAATCAATTGCTCGCACGGCCTCAGGACATTGTTCGCTTTCCGGCTAGCTACATTTGACCTCTAGGGGGGGGGGCAACTGCCCCCCCCGTTGGCGACGCCCATGGATGTAACATGTTTTGTTGCATTAAAAGATCCATACAGTCGGCATTGTAATTTGTTTTTGGAATAAAAAATTTGAAACTTGGAAGCTGAGATTTTTCAGTAAGCATAGGACCGCAAATACTGGGAAAGCTCTTTTCAGATTACAGGTGTGTGGTTTTTATCTGTTGAACAGCAATAAGTTCACACAAGTGGTGTTGATATGAACCATTCTAGTTTGGAAAGAGATGTTTTTCTTGCATCCAGGAACGGGCATATGGGGGGGAGGAAACTCTCTCCCTCCCAATAAACTGTGAGATTGGTGAATATAAAAAAAACAAATAAATTTTAGAAACTGGTTTATTTCTATTTCCATATCATAATTGAAGTAACAAGTTATTTGATCGATACTAATTGTTCAGAACTGTACAACGTACGCAAATGCATATTTTGTCTGAAAATCAGAAAAAGTAGGTAAGAGAATACTAAGTTTTGACTTCATATGCTGTTTGATGTTTCTTAAAACAGTTTTATACAAACTGAAAATTATAACCGAGCTTATGGAATTATGAGGCGCCGGCCGTTCGGGTAGAAAGTGCTTTTGAAATATAAATAATTTCTGTCAATATATTTATTAATTGTAGCAATATATATCATTTTGCGTGCCGATATATTTATTATCGATTAAATACAATATATTTACATTTCAAGTGTTACTAATATACAAAAACGTGAAGTCTCATATATTTATAAATTTGATCTATTTTATGTCGTCAAGAGATGGCCCAATCGACGCGATTTGTGATACGTTCGAACATATGGCAACATGGGAACGAAGCAGTCATTAGTACAGAAATTGCAGAATAGGTGGCGGCAGTATAATATTTCAGATTGGGTCATTCAATCCTAGAGGGCCTTCGTTTGACCCACACATAGGGTCACTGAATTTAGAAGGCCGTGCCGTTCGTACTTTCTTAATGTTCTGTATTTTGTTCTTACTTCTTACCGGCACGGCCTTCTAGCTTCAGATTCAGTGAGCCTACCCAAACCATTATTTAAAGGAAGAGAATGAAGAGAAGATTTCTTGTTTGCAAACATTAAACAATACCCTACCTAACACCCTAACGCCCCTCACCAACCTAACTGCAAAAATGCAGTGGAGAAAGGAGTGGATTATTCAAAGTCAAAATACCTACCTAGAACTGGAAAAACGTATTGAGAACTATTTTATGTAACAAAAATGCCACAGCAAAGTAACTTTACTTTTTAAAATATTTGTTTACTTTGGACATTTCTTTACACCATGCTTTGGAGAACAAAGTTTATAAATTTATAATACAATATATCTATATCATGGCTATTCATTGTATGAATGCAACTAGACGTGACAGAATGAGATATTATTTAGGTAGGTGGTAATAACAAAACTGCCTGTGCTACTGCTATATGTTAGCCACTTTATGTACTAATGACTGCCTAGTTGCCATGTTGCCACATCTCGCCATAGCTCGAGCTTGGACAAATTGCGCCGGTTGCGCCATCTCTTGACGACATAAAATAGATCGAACTTATAAATACATGGGAATTAACGTTTTTTTTTATATTTGTAATGCTTGGAAAGTAAATATATTGTGTTTTATCGAAAATAAATATATCGGAAAGCAAAATGAAAATATTTACTACATCTAATAAACATATTGACACAAAATTAAATATATTTGCAAAAACACTTTTTACCCGAACGGAGCCTCATATGGAATCGTCAAACTTGAACATTTTAGATGGCATTTTAGAGATAGAAGGCACAATACGAAACAAATCGAAGCAGCGGCAATAAATTAAACAACTTGATTGAAAATGCGAAAAAGTTTTCACAAAAAAAACGGAATTTTGTCAGAGTATGACTTACGAAGGCATCACAAAAGACTCTCAGAAAATTTAATTAATCGAGAGAAAACCCTGTTGAATTGGACATAAATAAATGTTTTCTATAAAGAAATTTTTCTACCGTTGTCTAGTGACCTGCTCACCAATCAAAACATTCAATCTGTTATTGATTTATACCCACCTGGTTTTTTCATATATACAGGATGTTTCCGAAATTGGAGCGATAAATGAAGTGGGAAGTAGATGACAAAATAAAACGAAATGAGAGAATACATTTTTGTCGAAAAATCACTGATCAGAGGTCTACAGCCTGCGCAAACCGCGCTGAAACACTGTCGGCGGGTGGACACGCTGTGGCCTGGAGAATCAAACCAGTGCCTCTTAAACAAAGGTAACTGAAAGCGATTTCATGAAATTTCATAAAAATTTCGAAAATTTGTTATTGCTTCAAACACGAAAATTCTTGCTATTCATTGTTTCATTATGTTCCATATAACCCATTATAGGGTTAGGTAGCTCAGTGGTCAAGACCATATCGTTTAAAGCCATTGATGCTGTTGGTCGTGTAGGTTCAAATCCTAGCGACTACATATTTTTTCCTGATGACCCGAGGAAGTGCTAGGAATTGCACGTTAAAAGGTAAGACCTCGTTAATCCTTGGCTCGCACAAGTTTCGACTTTTGAGGGCTGCCGTTCGTTTGTTTATTGAACAATATATTTTATAATAGTTTCATATATGATTTCTTTGGTTTTTGATGATAGCTAGAGTTCATTTTTAGTGGGAGCGCCACGGCAAATAATGATAATAGCCGTCCTCTACCCGCTCAGGCTATGCCTTTGGGTATACTCTATGAGTATTTATGAGGAAGTATTATTATTATTATTAAAAAATTTTTTGTTAATAAAAAATATGTATTGTTGTTTATAGCAATGAGTACCTGTTGATAGTTGGAAAATCGCCTAAAATTCTCCTCCCCCAACAATCACGTGCGCATACTTTAATTTCCATTATTTCTCCTGTTCCTGGGTGCAAAATAAGAAAGTTGAAGGAAAGTAAAGTCGACAAATGCATTACTCTGATATACTAACCTGCACCACTTTGAAAGAAGATTTGGATTGTTTGGATTAAACATAATAAAAAAAAAGTAAAAAAAAGTTGCAAGACGCCAAGAAACAGATAATGAAAGTAATTTGTTGACAATGCGCATACACCGAGAAAAGTCGTCCAAGTAAAATTTGTTGCTGGCTTTTCTTCATTTCGGGTAGGTATTGCGGAAAATGTTTCCGTCACTTCCGCCAGCAAATACCATGTTTCTGAAGTAAGAGTTTTGTCACACAAAAATAACTGCTTGCGATTAGAATTCGGTTTAATAATTCGATAATAATGAGACACAGATAACTGATACAGAAACAATAACTGTTATTACTGAACCGATGTATCTGAAATATAATATCTGTCAGAGCAGCTCATTTTGCCCACATTATCAACGGGAACAATTATTGCAGGATACAAAATATTGACCAGTAATGATCTGCTTCATAATTTCCATCGTTACAAAATATCAACTGTCACAACCCCTCACAACGCCACACCGAGAAAAATCGGCCAAGTAAATTTTGTTGCTGACTTTTCTTCATTTCGGATAGGTGAAATTTTTATTGTGGAAAATGTTTCCGCCACTTCGGCCAGCAAAAACCATATTTCTGAAGTCAGAGTTTTGTCCCAGCAATAATAACTGCTAGCGATTATAACTCGGTTCAATAAATCGATAATACTGAGACACAGATAACTGATTGGGACAGAAAAAATAACTGTTACTATTGAACAGATATATCTGAAATATAATATCTACAACAGCAGCTCATTTTGCCTCCATAATCGACGGGAACACTTACTTCAGGATACAAAATATTGGCCACTAATGATCTACTAAATAATTTCCATGCTTTCGTTAGCTTCCGTTCGAATTCGGAACCTCTCCAGACAAAATCTCAACCTCAACCTTCACAACCCCTCACAATGCCATTTGCAATTCTAACATAGGCCAGTACACATGTTTATGGTGCATAATCAGTTGAATAATGACTTTTTGTTTTGTGATTGAAACTGTGGCACTTTGTGCGTCGTGTGTGGTAATGGAGTACAAAAACCAGTGAGTTTTAGTGAATTTTTGTTTCAATTTCAAATATATTCGAGTATATTTTTATAGTAGACTGATTTATGATTGTTGGTGTTTCGTTTTCAAAATGTTTTAATCCCATATAGTATCTTTCAATAAAGGTTTTATTTCATTGTTGATTTTAATTGGAGCCCTCTGTCTGTCCTTTTTTTAGTTCTGAACTCCTCATGTTTCATTTAATTGATTATCATCTCTCTGGTGGTTTGACGGTAAACTAACTGAACATAAAACTGGGTAGGTTGAAAACTTATAGTCAAACGCCACCAAATATAATTAATTTACTGTCCGAAACCCGAAACCGTCACAAGCATGCGTAGTCCCACAGAACTCAAAGAATGTGTACAGTTCTGTGAAACTGCGCATGCATCCGATGGTTTCAGACTGTTTGTTTTATGAACGCGAACAAACCTAAAGACAACCAACGAAAGACGCGCCCTGTGAATGGTCACTGAAATAGCGGGAAGTTTGAAATCCCAAGACAGCTGCTCTGCGCAGTTAGGGCGAACTCGATATGAATTGCGTCAAAATATTCAACAGCACTAACTGTACTTTCAATATTAACATTAATAATAAATAAAAATGGTTTTGATTTCATTCATGGAATAGTCTTAACAAATACAACTCGTGTACCGATGATTATCATAAATTCCATCTTTTTTTCGAAACAAATTATGTTGCTTTAGAAAACCACACTCGAGCATCGCGCTCGTGTGGTTGCCAAGCAACATAAATTGTTTCTCAAAGTCGAAGGAATTTTTATTTCGATAATCACCAATACACTTGTTGTATTACCTACAATAATTACTTGATCACTAGAACTTATCAGCTAATTTATAGGAAAGAGGTTACTAACTCACCATAAGCTAATTATAAATTCGGTTCAAGCTAGTAACTAATTTACTGGGAGACAGCTGCTCATTTATGTTAGGTTCTGAACTAATTGTTAAAAAAAATTGTTGTTTATAACAAGATATTAAGTATCTCAATGATAAATAACTAGTGATTAATTATAAGTAAATATTTATTCATGGCAAAAAAAATAACTTAATTATGGTTGGTTTACCACTTAACTAGTGGCTAGTGACTACAGTTGCTAAAACTAACTTAATAATAGCAAGTGATTCATTTTAGCAACCTCGTTTTACTTGTGGCAGGTTAGTTGTAGAGCTGTCCCATATAGTATATAAGTTTTTACTTGTCGTAATTAAATATTCGCTTGTGAATAATGATTATTTTTCTCCGTGCATTTACCATTCGAACACAGACGCTTGAAAATTTAAAATAAAAATCTTTTTAGTTAGTTAGTTAGTTAGTATGCATATTCGCAGAGTGCACAATCAGTTGTACAGTGAGTTTTTGTTTTGTGAGTGCGTGCGTTGTGTGCGATGATGGGGTACACAAAGAAAACCCTTCCAGGTAAATTGTTTACTTGAAAAAAAGTCAGTGGTGGGTACAAAATTTTCACTAACTGCGGGAATATGGGATATTTATAGCGGGCAAAACAATATTTCTGAAAATGTATTCCTACTGTAACTAATCAGAATACTTAGCTAGTCGAAATATTTTCCATGTTCGATAACTATAAGAGCACACTAAACTGATTGTAGGTATACTGATATCTACCATTATTGAATCGTTTTCATGGAACAACTTCAGTCTAAGCCATCTTATTGATAAAGTCAATCGATCAAGTCGTTGGGGTAGTTAACAATGTATTTATGGTTAATTAGCTTATTGGTTCGGGTGTTTCCGTGACATTCTTCGGGTGCAAAAAAAGTCGAACTGAACGGTGCGAGCCTCGTGGCGTCATTTGTTATTCGATTAGCGTCTATTCAATGTCTGTCCTGCTTGAGGGTGTGATTGTTACCGGTATCATACTTGTGTATGATATTCGCTTATAAAAATGAAATTCGCGTCATTATATAGTGTATTACTTCAATGAATTGTTTTCCAGTGAGTAAAGATAATGTTGGTATGGTCATTTTCAACTAAAGTATTTATATGAGTATTGGAATAAAAATTGACTGAAACAATTTATACTTTAAAATGTTACGAAACATGAATTAATGGAACATCTCGAGGACTATTAATTGTCAAAGTATTTGAGAAAATCCTAAACCAAATTGATAATAGTTATTCGAAAATTTCATGTTTTGAAACGTTTCAAAGAATATTTTTCTGTGAGACAATTTTTATCTAATTACACAAATAAACGAAACTGATCATATAGGCTACTTAGAGAAAATAATTTAAGTGAATAATTCACCAATGACAAGGGAACTATTACTTTACCGAGTGTTGAAAATAATACCACTGATATAGGTCCAAAAGAAAGAGGCTGAAAAATTATAGATTAAGTACACTTGAGGTTATTGATCAACTTACTGATGATAATGCACCTATATTCTACCCATAAGTAAAAAATTTAATTGGCATTAGTTAGTCCAATAATGCATGGTTAATAAAGTGGTCAGTAACGGGTATTAATCTGAAATATGTCAAATTGGGTTGATAGTGGTGAGTGTTCATTTCTCGGAAACACATTTTTTCTTGTGGTAATTAACTTGTTCATTTATCCCATATAGTATTCAAGTTTTTACTTGTGGGTATTCAAGTTTTGCTAATGGTTAGTGAATTTTTTTCTCTGTGTTCAAAAACCAGTGAGTTTTAGTGAATATTTATTTTAATTTCAAATTTATTTAAGATATATTAGAGTCTGAGTTTGAAAAATTATTAGTGTTTCGTTTTAGACAAGTTTTAATCCTATAATATATGGTAGCTGTGGTGTCACAGTAGCTTTCAATAAAAGTTATTTTATTTCAATGTTGATTTAAATTGGAACCTTTTGTCTGTCATTGTCCTCTTCTTTTTTTTTGTTTCTTCATTGCAGGTGATTTAAACCCACTTGAATTTGGTATTGAGGATATGTCTGAAAAACTGAAAGTTGCTCTATTATAATAGATAATTTATTTTCAAAAGTTTGATATAATTGATTATCATCTCTCTGGTGGTTTTACGGTGAACTAACTAACTGAACATGAAACTGGGAAGGTTGAAAACATGTCCCGTTGCTGATGTAAGTCTTCCGACTGCATCTACAATGTGCTTATGTGAGTCCTCCGACTACATTTACGTTCATAATTGATGAAGTTTGACTGTAAGTTTTTCACCCACCCAGTTCCATCTCACTACCACTGTATGTTATGGATCGTCTCCGTTGGATAACTGAACATATTTCCATTGCATGATGAAACTGATGGCCAATGTATTTGAACGTCAGTTTGTGTCAACTGGTAGCAAGTTCAGAGAAGTGTAATTGGTGATGGTCCATTGTGCCCTATTATTGGTTTAAATTTGTCTTTACCTACTCGCTTCCATATTATAGCAGGCAACAAGTGGTTGGTTTATTCACTAGAAAACATTAGATACTTATAAATAGTTTTTTACTCTGACCTTGAATTAATTATCTAATTTTTTATCATATGATTCCATTTTTTCCGAACGATGTTTTTCTTTTTGTATTTTCTGATGTGTTCACTTCATGTTTTGTTTTCATAAAATACTCTGTGTCAATTGTTGTCTTAATTTATTCCAAATATGTGTTTGTTTATTGTTTTATGTAGTTTTTCTAATTCGATGGATATATTGTTTTTGTTATTTCATTAAAAAAAAATCATAAAATGCTCCTTTCTATTTTACTGAACCAAAGAAAAAGGGGTATGCAATTATGTTTTAAACTATTATATAATAGATACCGAATCTAAGTTTGGATACATTATGGATATCCTTGGAAGATATCTTAAGGTTTCAAAATAATACTGATAATAATTTATGAAAAGAAATGAAATAAAAGCCTCCAATTTATACAGGAAAAAAATTGTAACAAATACAGCAGACAATTTTGTTTCAACACACACAGTGTTATCCTCGGACCAAGTTATAAACTATAGCTTTTCTCCGGAACATCATCTTAAATACTATATAACAATAATAATAATAATAATGTTCATACACCAATTTAGAATTATAATGCAGTTCGGTTCAACGGGTCAATGTACAATAAACAAAGGAGATACCCAAAAAAGTTCCGAAGAACTTCTCTATGAGGAAATTTGTTTTTTTTATTCCTTACAAAATATAAACAGATATTAGATGGAATTTAAATATTGAAGAGAACAAAGCACACAAACTATTGATTACAATACTAAATGATAATTAATTCTTAAATTGTAATCATCTGGGAGTCGTTGAGTTGCTACCAATGAGATAATTAATTATTGGAGAATTGTACAGGTCCACCTGGTCATTCAAAACTATGTTATTCTGGTATAATCTGAGATACATCATCTATATATTTAAGGGATATCTTATGGATATTCTTGGAGCATATCGTATGGATATCTATGAAGGACATCTCATGGATATACCCTAAAAATATTTTATGGATATCATGGAAGGATATCTTATGTAAGTACACGTTGGTACCTCCCAAACATTCATAGGACGTCCATAGTATATCCTTTGGATATAAACTGGATATCCATACTATTCATGCACTCCATGATTGATTTCCAGTGGATATCCATTGGACTGCCATGTATCATATGGGATACGTTATTGATATATTTTATAGATATTTATTGGATATCCTCGAAGGATATCTTATGGATGTACAGGTTGGTACCCAACGAACATCCATTGGAAGTCCATGGAATATATTTTGGATATAAACTGGACGTCCATAGTACATCCATCATGTCCATAACAGATGTCCACTGGATATCCACTGGATGTCCATTTGTTATCTGGGTACCGAATAATAACTAGACATTTCAGATAATTTCTCATAGCTAGACATTCATTGGTCAGAAATGTCTTCTTCAATTGCTGCAAGATAACTGATACCTTACCCATAAATAATCTCCTCAGTTGTGATCACTAACATGGGGCTATTTGCTAACCTACTGGGATCTCACTGTTCACTTATAGGAACGTAGCTGTCCTTTGGTTACTAGTAATCTGTATACTCATGAGAAAATAATAACTTGATTATTAAACTTATCAGCTGACTTATGGGACAGAGCTTACTTACTCACCACAAGCTAACTATTAATTCAAGGCAAGCTAGTTCCTAACCTACTGGGAGACAGCTGCTCACTAATGTTCAAATCAATTATAACAAGATATTTAGTGATTCATTGATAAATAACTGATGATTAATCATAAGAAAATATTTATTCCATGCAAAAAACAACCTTTATTATGGTCAGTGAACTTTTTTTCTCTGTATGGAAGACAGCCAGACCAACGAAAGCAATTTTTCTGAAGCTGGGCTCTGTGATGTCGACGAATTAGTCGACATGGATGACAAGGGATCCAACATTGACATATGTAAATTATTTGAAAGGTAGGTAAGAATTGCCAGAGGTGTATTAGATGTATTAAGATTGTTGTTTTACTGAATTTATTAGGTTCAAATTTAATGTTTATTTGTGGTTCATTTGTATTTGATAAATACCAAAGAAAAAGTTATCTCTAAATTTATGTTTTCATTTTTGAACTACCATAGTTTCCCATCACATCAGTGGAGGGAAATATGGCGCATTTTTTTAAGTTGTCAAATATATTATGGGCTACACCAGATCAAAAAACGAGTATAGTAAATGATAACCAAATGTATTTGCTACATTACTATAACCAAATGTATTTGCTACAACACCATGATAGTCTCACTAGCTCAATTCATTTGGCTTCGTGAATTGAAAAAATGCTTAGGTGTGTCATCTTCTATATCCCTTCTTTACAGTGTACACGTCCCTGTGGATAGATAGAATTAGTGGAGATTCTCTCATCATTCATAAAATCATCGTCTAGAATCAGTCAATCATTCACAATTAAACAAACAATAAGATCTAGTACGGATAAGTGAAGTGTTTGAATTATATGGGTTGTTCACGGTAATTTAGTGCAAACAAGGGACGAGAGTGACAAACTCCAAATCTCCCCTTCTGGGGCTCTACTCAACGTAACCAGCACCGGGTTGCTCATAAAATACACTTCAGAAATCCTAGGTGGCAATACGTCAGGGCTTAAAATATAGCTAGATATACTGAAGCAAATGTGTACACAGATTTGGCGAGTTTCGATTATACAAGGACATGCAATATCTACAAGATTATCAATTCATTTTGTATATACGGTTGATTAATGAATCTTAATGCTTCATACAAAATAATATTTATTTATATGAACTATTTTTCGAATTACATTTTGAAATCAGCTACAGCCCAACAAACAGGTTTGACTTAATTGCTAAAGAATGAAAGACACTACTTGAAGGAAGACCACTCTTTAAAAATTAGCTGTTTAAGAGCCGTGCAATATATTGCACTTGCAGGCGGTCTCATAGTACAACGAAAGCTCAAACATATTAGATATTTGTAGTTTCACCTTAGATCATATACAGGGTGTCCCAGAATAAAGGAGACGAACTCTGAGGGTGGAATCCTCACTTCATTTCAAGGCTGAAAATTCCAATAAACATATACCCTAAAATGAGTATTAACCGAGTTACAGGGTGTTGAAAGTGACACAAAAAAATATATTTTTTGTACAACTGACATTAAAAATGACGTTTTTAATTCATTGACACATGAACTAAAAACTGACGTTTTCACAAAATCACTTTTAACACTAGTGTTAAAAGTAAAATGACAGATGAGATGATGGATACTCAGTAATATAGATCTCTCTAATAGAAACACTTCAATCAGATATTATAATCAGAACACCTACTCAAGAGGAATCGTTTATAAAAGTTCACACATGTATTTGGTCGTTTGCGCAATTGATAATACTAATTCCTTTTGAAGTTACAAACGAAGTAGTATTTAGTCCAACTGTAGAATGTCCTTCATCACTGACAAATAATGACATTCATAAATAAAGTGCGTTGGGGTTTATTATATTTGAAGTATCTGTCAGTCAGCCTTGTAATCCAAAGATCGTGTGTTCGAATCCTTATGGATCTTATTTTTTTTTTGTTTTTTTCTTACTAGCAGTAACTGTTGAACAAAAAATTTTGTATGATATATTTGTTAAAAGTGATTTTATTTTGCTCGTGGGGTTGCTCCACTCGCTAACGCTCGTTTCGCAATATTCCCCACTCACAAAATAAAATGCCACTTTTAACACTTGTATCATAAATAACTATTCCAGAATAACTCCATAATGGCTTAACTTTTCTTATTGAAACTGGGTATGTCACTTGACATCATTCAGTTTCATATTTCAAGGCAAATCATGTGTTTGTTTTTCTAAACAGGGGCGTACGGCAGGTGGGTACCCCTAATCGCCCCGCCCCAAATTTCATGCTACTGGATTAATATCGATTTCGTCTTCTTTTTCTTAATCCCCAATATTTCCTATACAAAAAAGGAATTTCTTTTGTTTCACAAATATCAACGGTTTTCGAGATATTTAAAGTTGAATAAGTGGGTGCGTATGTGATACGGATACTCATTAGTGATTATTTTGTTAGTGGCTATGTAAGTTTTAAATATCGGGAAATTTTTGTGAACGAAATCCCTCGTAAATGCCAACAATCTTCGAAATATTTGAATTTATACTCATTGCAAGGTATGAAATATGTTGGTTATAATGTTATAAATAGTTACCGTCACATTCCTTTCTGAAATAGTAAAGATTTTGATACGCACGCACTTATTCAACTTCAAATATCTCGAAAATCGTTGATATTTGTGTATTCCTTTTTTGCATAGGAAATATTGGGGATTAAGAAAAAGAAGACGAAATCGATATTAATCCAGTGGCGTGAAAGTTGGGTAGGGGCGAATAGGGATACCCACCTGCCGTACGCCCCAGTTCAGAGTTACAAACACATGATTTACCTTGAAATATGAAACTGAATGCTGTAAAATGACATACCAAATTTCATTAAGAAAAGTTAAGCCGTTATGGAGTTATTCTGGAAAATATATTTTTTGTGTCACTTTCAACACCCTCTAACTCGGTTGATACTCATTTTATTTTTATTTATTTTATTTTTATTTTATATTTATATCCAAACAGACCTGATGGTCTATAATTACTATGGATATAATGTGTTGTGGGTAGGCCTTGTTACTTACTCCATACGCCACCTTAGGAGCAGCACTGTTAATTATTAACGCAAGAGTGAATCGTGGAGGAGTATCCCCAGCCAGCAAAAAGATTCAATTACTCAGATTTATATCTGAAACTGAAAAAAATCTTGGCCTGCCTGGGGTTACCACTGCGGCAATCCACGCTTCGCTTTTAGGGTATATGTTTATTGGAACTTTCAGCCTTAAAATGAAGTGAGGATTCTACCCTCGGAATTTGTCCCCTTTATTCTGGGACACCCTGTATATGCTAATAGCAGATACGGCATCACATAGTATTTGTTTGGTATTAGAGGGGTACGGATGAGAGGGGGTGAAGAGGACAATAGGGTACTATAGTACAGTGGCGTACGAGATATTTATACGAGAAAATATTTTTACCAGTCTTTTTTTATAGCTAATTGAAAATCCCATCGATAATGAACTCGTCATAACAGAAAATAAAATGAAAAGTTGGTAAGTATATCAATACACAAGACATGTCCAAAACGTACCGTCGTACAGATTGAGTTAAATAAAAAATTAAAAACTTGCTGATGAAAATTGTTTATTTTTACGAAATATATTTCAAGAACATTATTCATTCTACATTGAATACAGTCCCAATATCAGTAAGAGTACAATATATATGTGAATACTAGACACTACACTAGAAAATATAAATACTATTAAACAGATGGCAAGAGGGTGGTACTCCACGAAATACAATTTTACTCTGGAATATACATTTCATATCATTTCCTTTATTCGTTCCAATTTGACAATTATAAAATTGCTTCGAAAGTTGTCACAGAACTGAAATCACAACGGTTCCAAAGACCACAATTACAGACATACCATTACTCGGGAGGGTTCACTAGCTCTTGGTCTAACGGTAGGTTAACTGACTTTTCCTAGAATATTCTATAACCCCCATTGAGTCCCTATATTAAATATAATATATCCTCAAATGTACCTCTTGATTTGTTTTTATAATCCACATTCTATTGGCATTTGGTTTTCCTTTTCGAGTTCTGATGCAATTGAAGGGTTGCGTGATATTTCTTCAGATGAAATACTTCCATCATGGACTGACTCAATGGCTGATATGTTTCTGCAGAGAAGGTAGAAGGTTACTTGAATATGAATGTGAAAGAATTGAAAAAAGACTTATTCATCATACCTTTCAATATGCATTGGCTGTAATACTGATACAGCAATTGGTATAGCCCCTTCTACAATTAATCTCTTACCGGCTGGTGAAGTCCTGATACTTCGTGGAGAAAAGTGATCAGAGCACAAAACTTTATACACTGAGAGAACAGTTTGATAGCAGTAAAGACATTTTTTTAAACAAATTATGCTTTTGAATATGACCAAACTAATGTAATTTTACTACTAATAAATGATTTGTTGAAAAATTTCAAATAAATCAGTAGTTTGATACAAACTTAATATTTATTAACTTAGAGAAACATATTAATAATAATAATAATATTTATTTCCAGATAAGTTACATGTATCTCCATTGTTTCAATTTCATACTACGGAAATAAATAGAGTACGACTCCCACTGAAATCATGGAAATGATTTGTGCGTGGGTGCTTCTCCATTTATTTTCATGTATTAGTATAAACAAAGAGCAAAAGTTTTTCAATGGAGAGCTTATTTCCAATTGAATTACTAACTAAATACACTCATACACACTTTCATACATACATATGCCCACATATTCATATACATACTTTTAATCACAATAATATAATTAATAGATACAAACATATTTTGTGGATTTGTGGATTTGTTCGAGCAAGAAATGAGCTGAGGTCGAGTTGTTCTGGTAAGTACGTTATTCATTGGTCTATATCAATATATTTATGCAAAGTGGATCGATTAATACTTTTTAACCATTTTTTAGCTTCCTTTTTGAATTTGTAATGTGCAGTTAATACTCTCAAACTCTCTGGAATTTCACGATAAATGCGCGGAGCTATAAAGCTGAAACTTCTTTGTCCTACTTTTTTCTGTGCCCTGTTGGACATTATAGTTTTCACTTCCTTATATCTTGTACTGTAAGCATGTTCAATAGTGTTGAGTTCACTCTTTCTTTGATGTTGGATACATAGGATTCTATATGAATATAGTTGTCTCAAATCTAAAATCCCAGATTCTTCATAAAGGAGGTCACTGGGGTAAGTTCTTTTCCTGCCTAACATTATTTTCAAGAAATATTTTTGAATTATTTCCAGTTGTTCTAGATGACTTCGGTAGAGTCCACCCCATCCAGCTATACCATACTGCAGAAGAGACTCTACCAAGCCAGAATACGTAATTTTCAATTGCGGTAAGGTTAGAATATTTTTGAGCTGTTTGAATTTGAAAAGTATTGATCTTAATTTTTTCACTATACCTTTAACATGTACATCCCACTTCAAAAACTTGTCGATTTCAATTCCCAAATATCGGATGTGGTCTGTTTCTTCAACTATTACGTTTGTGCCGTTGGACTCTACGAATGACAAGCTTTCAAAGTGAGCTGTTTTCTTTTTATTGCAACTGAAGGCCACGTATTTTGTCTTTTCGAAATTTATTGTTAGTTTTAGGTGATCAAAGCAATTTTTGATATTTTTTAAATCATTTTCAGCAAGGTGTTTAACATTTTCCCAAGTATCAGTTGTATATTGAATAACTGTATCGTCAGCAAACGATGAAATTTTTCCTTTTGATTCATAATTCAGTACGTTATTTATGTAAATTGAAAACAAAATGGGTCCAAGTACTGTTCCCTGAGATACACCACATTCTACTATGTTCGGTTCACCATATACTTCATTTACTTTGACATATTGTACTTTTTGGTTGAGATATGATTTTATAAGTTTCAGTGTTATTCCTCGGAACCCATATCGCTCTAGTATCTCTATTAGTATTTGGTGGTCAACGGTATCAAAAGCTTTCGCTAAATCTAAAAATACGCATTAAACTGACTTGCCACTATCTAGTGCTTCGTAAATGTTATTTGTCAGATAAACAATGGCGTCTTCAGTAGACACTCCTTTTTTGAACCCAAATTGTTTGTTTGATATCAGTTTGTGTTTATCTAGAAAAGAAACTATTCTCGTTTTTATTGTTTTCTCTATCACTTTAGCAACGCTAGAAATAAGCGTAATCGGACGATAGTTCTCTACTCTGCATTTTTTCCCTTTTTTGTATAATGGTCTTATAACACCAACTTTGAAACATGAAGGAAATTGTCCAGATTCGAAAATTTTATTTATAATAAAACTTAGTGGTTCACTGAGTATGTCAGCGTTAGTTTTCAATATTTCTGATGTAATTCCATCATATCCTGGTGCTTTATTTATTTTTAGTTCATTTATATATCCCAATACTTCATTTTTCGACGTTGGACAAAAAAAAAGTGATTTGGATGCGGTAGTTTGTTTTTCCATTCCACTTTTTTTTGTAACTATGATTTTGTCCGCCATTTTTTTCCCACTGATGTGCAATGTTTGTTGAAACAGTTTGCAATATCTTTATCATTTTTAATTTTCTCACCATTATATTCAACTTCTTTGATCAGGGTACTCGATTGTTTTTTATTTGTAAAACTATTTACTACTTTCCATATATTTTTACTATCTTTCCCATTTGTTATTTGATTTTTAAAATAATCATTTTTTGCTTTTTTTAGTAGCCTACGGATGTGTGATTTATAAGATTTATATTACATTCATATTACTTCAATATTAACTAATATTTGTTTTTATTTACTTGTTTGAAGTTCACTATAGAAATTAATTTATGAACAATAAAATAATATCACTTTGATTTGTGTTACCATTTAAGTATATATATATATATATATTATATATATATTATATCCACTAAGAATGTATGATTTGAATGTAAACCAATTTATTATTATTCGATGTTCAACCATATCAAGATCATTCATTTCATTGTTATTGGAGAAGTAATCATCATTATTTTTGGCGCGAAAGTGTACTAAGTGAAATGAACCCACGCACGAATTTGTATAAGGATTGAAGCCACAGGTGAATGTGAATGTTTGTGCGGGTGACGCAAGGGTGCTCCTACCCTACTAGTGCCGCGGTGATGGAAGGATTGTTGAGGGACTGGAACCTTCACGAATACATTACACGATTTCATTGTATTATTAGAAGAGGCAGCCGGCCATTTTGGCAGCATTGAACTAGGTAGGTTGGTTTTTAAAATTGATAAATAAGAAATATGCTATATATAAATTTTTTATTTTGTAGGCCTAGTAATATGTTTTAATGTCAAAAAATTAGCAGGTAACCAATATTTTGATGTATGATAATACTTATTTCTGAAATAACTGTGTTATGTTTAACGAGGTTGTTTGAATACTAAACAAAATTGCTGATATTGAGCTAAATACGTCTGAACAAATTGATTTATTATCTGCAAACAAACCTTTTTCTCGGTGTAGAATTGTATACGTCTGAACAAATTGATTTATTATCTGCAAACAAACCTTTTTCTCGGTGTAGAATTGTATCTTTTCGGTAATACCCAAAACCTCACATCAACCTTTTTTTGTTCAATATTCTTGGGACACCTCCAAAATGAAATATTTTTCATGACTGCTTTGTAAGAAATATTATCGCTGTACTTCATGCAATCTGTGAATGAAGTTCTGAATGAAATCATCTATTTATCAAAAAGGTACTTGAGATATTAGCATTGTCGGTGTCATTGGATATCAGCCAAACAATTCAAATCAAAGTATCCATAAATTACTTTTAGTTCTTATTCTGACTTCCTGTCCTATCCAATAGCACGCCTATGGAATACACACCTATGAAAACATCTGACAGAACCCTTCTCAAATTTGGCATTACAAACTAAACACGATTTTGGCATTGTGATGCTAAATCGAACCACTTTTTCTCAAACTAATTGTCCGCAGCAAAAACTCTCAAAACTATAGAAATACTCTCACAAGATCGGCAGATTCCCAGAAAAAACTCAATTATTTGACATTTTTTGTTAGATTTGTTATTTATCAAACTAACGTCGAAATTTGAAATCAACCAATCAATGGATTTGGTATAGCCCCTTCTACAATTAATTTCTTACCGGCTGAAGTCCTGATACTTCGTAGAGAAAAGTGATCAGAGCACAAAACTTCATAGATCCTTGGTTTCAATGGCTCTCAGGCATATTGAGAAATAAGTGGAACTTGGGAAGAACATTTTTCCTGCCTTGAAATGATGTTGTTATATTCAGTATACGCTAATATGTGTCATGTGTCCCTCACTAATTGAATTGCACGAGAGAAATTAAAATGACTGTACTTTCCATTTGGGAGAAACTTGAGACAGGAAAGTTTATATTTTGCCTGAAGGAAGGGAGCTTTAATAAGGTTGCACTAAATGAAACAAATAATTTTGACGAAGTCCTCAGGCCTAAGAAATCGAAATTTGGGCTAGCCAAGGAATAACGAGGTCTTACCTTTTTACGTGCGATTCCTAATATTTTCTCGGACCACTAGAAAAAAATCTGCAGTCACTAGGCTTCGAACCCACGACCGGCAGCAAGACTGATTGAAAGATGTCGCTTTTAGCTACTCGGCTACCTTCAAAGATAAACGTCTTTCTCCAGCAATAATGCTCCATCAGCGATAACAAAAGTATCCGGCAAGAACGCAACTGATCATGAAGATGAGACCGTTCAATTATTAACGCAACCTTTGAAAATGTTTTATCCGACACTCCAGCTAACAGGAAAACCACAACCTATAAAAATAAGGAAACAAAAGTCTAAAATACTAACGGCAGAAAAGAACGAGAGAAAAGGAGAAAACAAATTATGAGTCTACAAAAACATTATTTCAAAAAGAAAAGTCTTCAGAACTTAAAATAGTACTGGCTCAAAAACAAATAAACTGCAAGTCCAAACGTGAACAGCGACATAATAGAAGATACCAAATCCAAAATATTTTTGATTTTGAGTAGGGCCCAGCCGAGAAACAAGGGAAAATATTTTGATAAATTTTAGCCGTCTTCTATATTCCTTCCATTGATATATGTTGTTCAGAAAGTGATCATGGTTGGGGCAGGGGCTGGAAAAAATTTTTTGAAAATTTTCACTTATAATCTCCCTAGTGCTTGAATTATTGCCGGAAATTTTTCGAGTAAATGAATTTTTTGAAAAATACCCGAGTCGCGCAGCGACGAGGGTGATTTTCTTTAAAAAATTCATGTACGAGATAAATTTCCAGCAATTAATTCAACCACGCGGGGGATTCGGTAAGAAAATTTCACACCAAAATATATTAAATTAACGGTTAATTCAACTGACTTGTAGATTATTCTGAGAGAAAACAAGTTGTAACATCAGTAGGCCATGAATGGTTTTTGTTGATATAATGACAGTTACGCGTTGGTATTAGTGGCGGTGTTTGTATGTGAGAAAGGAAAATTCATTTTGCGACATTTTCATCCTAAAATTACATTGCACATCACGCAGAACTAAAATAGTTTTGACTGGTCCATGTGGATTGTCTATTGGGAAGTGATGTGGAAAGGAATTCTTGCAAATTTCAGCCGAGTATTCACGAAAAGATAAGTTGAATAAAATTGTTTCAAATATCTATTAAGTTCATCAAGTCAAGCATAGATAGATTTGATTGATACACATTTTTTACCGATGGACCTATTCATCGTTGAAATGCAAGTTCTCAAAATATTTTCAGACACATTCGAAATATTTAGTGAATATATAATTATGAAATATTATCTCCTTTCATATGAAAAATAACATTCCATTTGTACATAAAAGCAAAATGTTAACTATCACATGTCAAATATTTGACAGAAAAATTTCCACTTATTAATTTCGCCCAGGGTACCCAGGAGGATAAAAATTTCCGGAAATTTTTGGGTTGCCATGTCAACTAAATAAAAACCAATTTTTTGATTGGCTGAAAAAGTGAGGTGTGAAATTTTCCTCCCGAAAATGTTTCAGGTCAAAAATTAGCCGGTTTGCTTTCTCACTTTTTAGTTCATTAGTGTCATTTTGGCCCTTAGATAGCCAAAATCCTTCCCTTGGGGGTTTGCTTTTCTTTGTCCTTAAAGAAGTGCTACCTCAAGTTTCAGAGCTTGATCATCATTCCAAGTCCATTTTTCCAATTTTTGAACATAGCGGGTCCCGCGAGTTTTTCAACTGCATCTTTTTGCCCCCCTGTGACCCGGCCCTGCTAAAAATTACTTCTACCGCGATTTCAGCTATCTAAGAGCCAAATTGAAACTAATGAAAAAAAAAAGTGAGAAAATAGGAGACCTGCTAATTTTTGACGTAAGACATTTTCGGGAGAAAATTGTTTTCCCAAATTTCCTTCCAATTTGTCAGATGATAACTGATCACTTTCTGAACAACCTCAACGGAAGGAATATACAAGACGGCTAAAATTTATCAAAATATTTTTCCTTGTTTCTCGGCTGGGCCCTCCTCAAAATCAAAAATATTTTGGATTTGTTATCTTCGATGTAAGTACTTCCATTCCTGAGCTCGGAAGGAGTATAGCTGTTCGGCGCAGTTTTTCACTGGCGGCTCCCTAACTATAAGGAGGTCATGGAAGAAGAGAACGACGTATGCCCAATATGCATTGAAACTGGGAAAGATGAACTGTGGTGGCGTTGTAGGACATATGGCACATGACTTCATGCCACATGTACTAAAGTATTTATTATTATGATATGCTATTTTGACTATTATTATTATTATTAGTTTTTTTCGCTCAAATATTCTTATGCAGAGTGTATACACTACCTTTTTTTTTAAAAAAACCGTGGTGCCTTTCTCTGCTCTCAGTAGGGTCCTTCAGGAACTTGGCAACTTGATGTTGTTCGAATAAAAATGCTTTTGTGATAATTTGTGTGATTGATGACTCGTTTATTTTGTGGAAATTCATGATCACTTTGATGAAACGAAAGAACACTCTTTTGTCTTATTTCCACTAGATTTTTATTGTTACGACCGGTTAGTTTTTATACTTGATAATGGGATAAAACCCGAAACCGGTCGTAACAATAAAAATCTAGTGGAAATAAGACAAGAGAGTGTTCTTTCGCTTCATCAAAGCTTTTGTGATAGAATGTTAAATTTCAAGAAAGAGAAATGTGAACGCCAAGAGTAAGTAAAGTGTGTATAAAAATTTTAATAAATATGTTAACGAATGAATAATTAAACAACAATGAACAATGAATAAACAAAAACTATATGAACTAGAAACACTTCCCTAATTAAATGATACTTACCTGAACACTTATAAATATAAGAATTTTTTTTTTATACATCAACCCCTTTATAATATTTCATGCACGGTCAATCATCTATGTGATGACTTCATAGAGTAGCCTTTCGCTCCCTTGTGCAAACTTATTCCACTCTATTGTAGCATGTTATGCGAAGACTCGCATTCCTGTCCTAACCTAACAATTTTCATCAAATAATATCTTCACTACAAGTGATCGTTCATTCGAATTAAAATCTAAACACTAATAAGATAGTCTTGTTCAATATAAGTGACGAAAAGTTCGGGAGGACTTGAAGTTTTCAATCCACACTCGCGAGAAAGCACTTTTGGATCTTTCCACGGGAAAGTCTAATGGTTTGAAAATTTGTGTAAATGTGAAAAGTTCTTGAAATTATCTGGAACACTGCAGTCAAATATGTTTTGTTCGAAGAAAAGGTTTGCAAGCCGTTTTATGCATATAGAGGCCTTTATAGATACCTGGGATCTATTTCTGGTTTTGTTCTTCGAGACTTCCATGGGTTTCTGGAAGCTAGGAGACCGGGAGACCGGCATCTTCGTCTTAGAAGTTGAATTTCTCGAGAACGAGAACAGCTAGCACTTGGTAAGTTCTGGAGTTTGTTCATTCCCTTTAAGTTTATTTTGACATTGGAATCATGGGATTTCTTTATGTTTTTCCGGAGAAAAGTTTAATTATTCAGGGAGTACATCTTATACATATCTCTCCTTCGATGGACCTTTTTTTTTACCCCCTTATTGTTGTCAACAATTGAAAGAACAAATTGCCTTAGCAACGGGTTAATTTTCTTGCATATTTGAATTTCACCAATTAATTAATAACTAAATACTACATTATGAAATCCAAATTCTATACTAAGCTAAACTCTAAACATTTTAAATTCGGCATATTACCATAGAAATTTCCACATGAACATTTTCATATCGAAATTTCATAAAATTTCTCTAGGTGTCATGATAGTGTCGTACATGACTAATTTCCTGCTTGGCAATTCCTATTGTTATTTGGTGATTCAAGACCTGTTTATAAAACTTCCAACATCGTTGGCATGTGTGACGTCACGCCTCGTAGAGAGCTCTTTGCCTGAACAGGGTAGGCCTAAGAAGAATTTCGTTTTCTGATAAATGTACATTGTTGATTTTTGATTGAAAATTTTATATAGTGGTAAATGTATTTGATGATATAGAGTGAATCATAACAGTATATCGTCCAGAAGACCTGGTTTCATGTGTAGCATGCAAATGGACCTTGATCGAAATTACCCCCTATGTTATCGATAGTAGCCGACCATAGAGATGGATAATATCGATCAGTTGATAGTTTTCTTTTTCCCCTTATTCGACAAATAATAATAAAATGACTTTAACTATATCACACCCGCTAATCGATTCAGTAATAAGAATCCCAGTGAATCAGAGGATAACCCGTAGACCCCTGCAGAGTTTACAAGAAATTTATATAGTTGGTAATCGTTTGTGCTCTCATCAAAAACTTTTAAGCTGCTAAAGCGTTCACGAAAGCAGTTTCTGGCATCTGACACCTTAAAAGAACGCCCATATCTAGCGTTATTGTTGTCAAAATTACACTCGACAAAAGTTAATCAACAGCGTCCAAAGTCGGATTAAGAGTATAATCAAATGTCAATTAAGAGAGAAAGACCCCGCTGGGTGTAGAGTTCGTAGCGCTAAGAGTGTTCCTTTTGTTTACACCGGCATATTCAAATTCGATTTATTATTCTATTAATTTCAGTAGACTTGCTTTATTTATTCAGATGAAACCAGAATTTTTATTTGGCTATGAATACTCAGTTAGTTTCAGGTCTTGGGAGAATGTAACCATGCAATCTTTCTATAAAGTTTGAGTTATAAAATGAAGTAAAACTGAAATAACAGAAGTTTGAAAAATTAATATAGAAGGTACAGAAGAGAAGAGGAGAGGTATTAATCAATGCATATTTTTTTACAAGCTTTTATTTGACTTGCTTCGTTTGTATGTCTACCAAAATTTGCAACCCATTTTTCTAGCACTGTTGTCATCCGATTGACTTTGCACACTGTGCGAATAATAAGTTCGAACCACTAAAATTATTTTTTGTAGAAATATTTTTAATTTTGAATACCCTAAATCTCACTTGCCCCTTCGTTTGGGGCAAGTGAGATTTCAGCTGTAGGCAATACATCTAAATGTGTATCAACTTTTACGGGGCCACAGTATTTTACTTCGGTTTCAATTTTCATTTTGGTTTTTATAGAACATTTTTATCTCTACCTATTCACGACAGTTAAACATTTTCATAAGTTATATCAATACCAATCAATAAACCAATGAAGAAAACAATTTTCATTTTTATTAGCCATATTTGAGTTCTTCCTTTTAGAATACTGGACAGTGTAATAATATCTAGTCGGCCGAAGCGGCGAGCGTTTGAGTATTTAGACAGCCTCGAAGCGTTCAAGGTTAAACTTACTATAAGTAATTTATATTTTACACCGAAATGAGTTGCAGTGGGACACTACTTGATTTCTTTCATTTTGAGGCTCCGCCCCCATCATTCAGAATTCTTACCTCGCCCTTCTGCCGCAAATTTACTTTGATCCGAAAATCATGACTAATTTAGTAGATATCGAATTATTAGGATACTGAAGCAGCAACCAATAACCCTCTTATACATGCCAAAAAAAAACTTTATTTTACTCCTGCCTCATATTCAACTCACCCATAAAACTGGTATTCTCTTCAGTAAATGTTGAAAATAATCGCTTATTGATATACTGCATATTTGTTTGATAACAATGCAATGAAGTGCATACCTCGAGCTTGAAATCACATACTTCATTTTTTATGTAGGATGTGTATGAGCGATTATTCTCAACATTTACTGAAGAAACTGCCCGGATTATGGGTGAGTTGAAAACTGAGGCAGGAGTAAAACCCAGTTTTTTTTTGGCTAAAATCGTTGCATATGGTCCAAAAACGGTACTGATTCCTGCTTCAGTATAATTATTTCATATCAACTAAAATATCCATGACTTTCGGATCCTCCGTAAATATCGTAGAAGTGTTATGTGAAATGGGACAAATAGTATATTATATAGCAAGGGACTAAAGTGAATGTTTTAATCCTGCACGTGATTTTTATTGCCTGAGGGCTCGTAGAGCCCGAGGGCCAATAATCACGTAAGGGATAAAATATCACTTTAGTCCTGCGCTATTTTTTGCACTTCCCAGTATTATAAATTTCAATAATAATACAACTAATTATTTTGATGAATTATAAAAACATGGTACTTGGATTACTCGGTAGGTAACGTTATTCCTCATTTCCTCTAATATTCACTTATCAAATACAAATAATCGCCCATTTAGTTTCATCAATTGTAATAATGTTAATATCACATACAATGTTAATTCAATCAATAAAGATTTATAATCCCAGTTATCAATAGTGTAGCTGTGGTAATGTTTGATTTTTACTTTATGTCCTAGGGATTTGAAATGCAACTTTATCTCCCTAGGGACTAAAAGATACATTTTTAGTCCCTGTTATACGGGACTAAAGTTGACACTTTTAGTCCCGGAAGTGCAAAAACACATTTTAAGCATCTTATATTTATTTTCATGAGCAAGTAGACGTCTTCAGGAATGATACACACTTTTTCTTTTTCTTCTACTATAATACTATAACTATAAATAATTTTAAGTTTTTCTGACAAAAAGAGCGCATTTTGTGAGAAATTACTAGGTATATTTCTTGTGGGGAATTGAATTATCTACCGCCCTGTTGAAATTGTTTCTTGATTGATCTCATACTCTCCGAAACAACAGCAGAAAAATATTTTAATTTTTATATATAAAAATTTTTTTGGGTCCCTTGATTTTTTGGTCAACAATTTTTTTTTAACAATATATGATGTCAAGAAGTCATGTGCCGAGTTTCAAAGTGCTACGATTCATTCTTTATACTTGTGGCTTACATTTGTCTGTGGTTACTGTACTATGTAGCTCACAGATCACCCCTAACCAAAGGGACGGTTATCCTTCCTTTCCAACATTTTCTCAGCCTTTATTCCTCATGATAGCCATATTAATACTTTCCAACATATTTTATTTTTCCAAAATTTTCCCATGACTATTTTAACCATTTTTGTTTATTTTGGCCCCTCGCAGATATTAGTGAAAACAACAAACAGATACTGAAAGAAATATCGTCAAAGATCCTTCTGTACCTGTACCTTTTTCGCGTATTTATTACCACATTAATAAAATATTGTGAAAATTTTCGGACAGAAGCACTGTCAACCCAAATATTCAGACACCGTATTTTATCTCATATATAGCAAACATACTCAAAATTCTCATTTGTTTCCCATCAAATTATCTTACTATTCATCATATTCATGTCGCCAGTTCCTACAAATTGGATAATTGAATTATCACCTTAACAATGCCAACAAAACAGCTGATCGATGGATAATTAACAAGAGGTTATGAATTTATATACTAGTGTATTTACCAATATTTGTTCGCATTCATTATCTCACTGGATAGTCGCTAATGATGGCTGTTCAACAATGCACATGATTATATCAATTATGTCGCTGCAAAGCTGATTGAACTGAAGTTTCAAGTAATTATTCACTGGAGTGATTTATCTCTTCAATCATAATATATTGGTATTTCAACAGCTAATCTATTATTGTTTAAGGCACGTGCCATGATCCTTCTTGCCTTGTAAGTAAAAGGGACTTTTTGTTGGATAGCTGAGAAATGAATTATGGAAATTTTGGCGTGGACAGAGTCCGAGAGGTAAAATGGGATAATTTCGACAAAGTCGAAATACCCGTTTTAACAAACATATCTTCACAACACGAAAAGTTTCTGGTAAATATCTGATAAAAACAACTACTTTCCTGACTGATACCACGACGGACATTAATAGATACCTCTGAAACGTTCATCTTGGAGGAAACAATAGCAAGTGCATCTTGTAATCAAACTTACGAGATTATTCTTCATTTGCATCCAATCAGTGCTAAGGTAGGTTTCACAACATGAGATTCGTACTAAGTACTCGGATGTCAGTCAATGGACAATTATTATTGGTTAAGAATAAACTAGATATTGAGGAAATGTTTCGATACATTCAAATTATTATGAATGTAGGTATAAAAGTGTCCATAAGAAACGTGAGTTTTGGCAGTTTATTATTGGAAAAATAGGAACATAACGTTTGCAACTGGATAAACTTTGATTCACCCTTATTATTATTATATATTATTCATTAAATTTCATGAATTATGTTCTATGTACTTCTGTTCAATAATTCATTTTTTAATTCCCTAAATGATCTCACTGAATACCACTCGAGGTTTTATTTCCACGGGATAAACTTTTGTTTTGTTCCACTCAAACTTGGTAGCTTGTAATGTCGCGAGCAAATGACAGATAAAATCACTCTATCTTCGATGTCGTGATTTTATCATGTTATTGCTAGCCTAATTACTTTTTTTTCAAGACCCTAGTAGATCACAGAATTGGGCAAAATAAGTATTTTTTTGGGATTCTAGCACTGGTAATAATTTTTCACGTTTCCAGGGCCGGTTTCACTCCTGCAATAAATCTTAACTTCCTTATTAGGAACTCTGCCAGTTTCATATTTCGGGATAACAATCAGGATCAGTTGAGAAAAGAATCCACATGTTCAGAATGATTTTTCCGGGCGTCCAGGGCCGGCTTCACTCCAGCAATAAATCTTAACTTCCTTATAAGGAACTCTGCCAGTTTCGTATTCCAGGGTAACAATCAGGATCGGTTGAGAAAAAAATCCACGTGTTCAGAATAATTTTTCCGGGCGTCCAGGGCCGGCCTCTCTCCAGCAATAAATCTTATCTTCCTTATTAGGAACTCTGCCAGTTTCATATTTCGGGATAACAATCAGAATCAGTTGAGAAAAGAATCCACATGTTCAGAATAATTTTCCCGGGCGTCCAGGGCCGGCCTCTCTCCAGCAATAAATCTTAATTTTCTTATTAGGAACTAATCCTGATTTTTATCCCGAAATATGAGACTGGCAGAGTTCCTAATAAGGAAGTTAAGATTTATTGCTGGAGTGAAGCCGACCCTGGACGCCCGGAAAAATTATTCTGAACATGTGGATTCTTTTCTCAACTGATCCTGATTGTTATCCCAAAATATGAAACTGGCAGAGTTCCTAATAAGGAAGTTAAAATTTATTGCTGGAGTGAAGCCGGCCCTGGACTTTCGGAAAAATTATTCCGAACATGTGGATTCTTTTCTCAACCGATCCTAATTCCTATCCTGAAATATGAAACTGGCAGAGTTCCTAATAAGGAAGTTAAGATTTAATGCTGGTGAGAGGCCGGCCCTGGACGCCCGGAAAAATTATTCTGAACACATGGATTCTGTTCTCAACCGATTCTGATTGTTACCAAGAAATATGAAACTGGCAGAGTTCCTAATAAGGAAGTTAAGATTTATTGCTGGAGTGAAGCCGGCCCTGGACGCCCGGAAAAATTATTCCGAACATGTGGATTCTTTTCTCAACCGATCCTGATTGTTACCCTGAATTATGAAACTGGCAGAGTTCCTAATAAAGAAGTTAAGATTTATTGCTGTAGTGAAGCCGGCCCTGTACGCCCGGAAAAATTATTCCGAACATGTGGATTATTTTCTCAACCGATCCTGATTGTTACCCTGAATTATGAAACTGGCAGAGTTCCTAATAAGGAAGTTAAGATTTATTGCTGGAGTGAAGCCGGCCCTGGACGCCCGGAAAAATGATTATGAACATGTGGATTCTTTTCCCAACTGATCCTGATTGTTATCCTGAAATATGAAACTGGCAGAGTTTCTAATAAGGAAGTTAAGATTTATTGCTGGAGTGAAGCCGGCCCTGGACGCCCAGAAAAATTATTATGAACATGTGGATTCTTTTCTCAACTGATCCTGATTGTTATCCTGAAATATGAAACTGGCAGAGTTCCTAATAAGGAAATTAAGATTTATTGCTGGAGTGAAGCCGGCACTGGACGCCCGGAAAAATTATTATGAACATGTGGATTCTTTTCTCAACTGATCCTGATTGTTATCTCGTAATATGAAACTGGCGGAGTTCCTTATAAGGAAGTTAAGATTTGCTGGAGTGAAGCCGGCCCTGGACGCCCGGAAAAAATATTCTGAACATGTGGATTCTTTTGTCAACTGATCCTGATTGTTATCCTGAAATATCAAACTGGCAGAGTTCCTAAGAAGGAAGTTAAGATTTATTGCTAGTTTTATTACCGGTCCTGGAAACGTGAAAAATTATTATTACCAGTACTAGAATCCCAAAAAAATACTTATTTTGCCCAATTCTGTTATCTACTAGGGTCTTGAAAAAAAAATATATTGCTGAACTTATTGCCAAAGTAACTAGGCTGTTATAGCTCTAGTCAATCACCAAAGCAACCAAATTTCCGTTCAAAATAAAAGTTTATCCGATAGAATAAAAACTTCTTGTGGTATCACCCTCGAAAATTTCATTCGCCTAATTTACCATATTCCTTGTTTTATTAAACACTGATTGAGAAAATCCATTTATGAAGAAGAAACTTCCAAAAGCATAGTATCAATAAAATGTGTCCTCAATCCGTATTTGGAAAACAGGGTGAACTACGACCACCTAGCAAAAATTATACAGTGCGCTTTCCCCACCAAAAGAAGTGGAAAACTGAATGAAATCTGAAAATCGGAACAAAAAAAAATACCTTTTTTCTACAAACGTCAAAAAATGGCAAGGTTCGCGCATTGACAACAATATGCGAAGTGACCCTTTTTATAATTTTCCCTCGTTACCACGACACCGTGGTAACAAAATTTTATACCACCTAATTTTATTTTTTGACATTTGTAGAAAAAAAATGTGTATGTCGTGCGCAAAATACAATTTTTTTTTAACTCGGCTGCGTCTCGTCTCGATTGTGCGTGTATGAAAGCGCCGCCCCTGAATATTTTTCAGTTTCTCCTCCTTCATCAAAAGTGTTAGGGAAGCTTATGATTAAAGAAGTTTCAGCTTGCCACTCAATAGAAGCTTGCAAAAATAAGTGATGATTGCAGCACATTTTTCTTTCGAGCCCAAATTACATTTTATCCATAGGTTTATGATAGATTAGTGAAAATACGTTGAAATGATTTCTTTATAAACACCACGCACTGTCATGTACCTACTAAAAATGACAGATCGCGTATAGAGTTGTTAATAGTAGTCCAACCAATATAGATTTTTTGTGGAAATTAATTCTAATAGTAAGCGACTTGCGCCATGACTTCGGGGATACTTTATAAATAACTAAAATCCAAATTGCAACTCAAAATTTTGTTTGTGCAATTGTTTAAACAATGATTATTAGGAGTTTCAACGTCCTGCGCTTCGAACCGCTGATCCACCGGCCACTCATCAAAATCTCGTTAGAAAGGAAAAACCCAGTATTAGTAATAGTTGTGTGGGTCTACTACTGCAGTCAGTCAAGTAGGCCCCTATGAGCTCTTTTTACCAACCCCTGGTTTCCTTATTATACAGTCCCTGTACAAGAGTCGTGTCACAGCCGACTTGATCTCCCGAGCCGTGGTGAGAAAATCGGCAACACCGCATGGAAAGCAATTTGACGTCCTACTCATTGATTCTTTAATGTGAATTTCTCGGCTTATTCGAAAAACTACAATAGATGATCCCTGATTTATTTCAGATTTTTCCTTTGAAATCTGAAAAAAATCAGATTTTTCCGTTGAAATTTGAAAAAAATCAGAGACCATCTATGTGGTTTCCGCACTCATCACAAAAATATTTCAATTATTTATATAATTAATTTGTACACCAACCTATTCATACGCGCCACTGAACACTGACTGAATCGAACGTCTATATATTTCAACTCTCTGCTTACGACCTGCCGATGTTCAGTGTCTATGATTCCACCACACCCACGCTATAGTCCAACCAATATAGCAAAAATAAAGGCTGTTTTGCAAATTAATTCTAATAGTAAGCGACTTGCGCCATGACTTCGGGGATACTTTATAAATAACTAAAATCCAAATTGCAACTCAAAATTTTTTTTGTGCAATTGTTCAAACAATGATTATTAAACAAAAGGGTCCTTTTTTGGTTTTTTGTAAATATCTCAAAAGGTACTGAACGAATGGCTTTACTCATAGAAGACCGTTTGTAGAGAATGAAAAAACCTACAAAATGGTGTTTGGAATATCCCGATATGACCATTTTTCGCCGGGAAAAGCCGGAAAAACGCTTAAAAAAAGGTCTTTTTTCAAAAATTCGTATCTCCCTCAATTTTCAATATTCAGTATTTTTGATTATTTTCGTTCAATCTTGTTCAAAATTGGTACATGTGGTCCTTGTTTGATTGCAAATACATAAACTTTTTTTGTCATCTTTTTTTTAAACGTCCACCAAATCTGAGGCCACGTGATACAAAGCAACGGATTATTCAGTTCTCAGACATGCAGAAACGAGCTGCCATTAGAGTTTTTCAGAAATTTCAATAACAATTTTTTTTTTGTGTAGCCAACTTCATGGCGGACACTCTATATACCTCTACTTATATGAGTAGGTAATGGCACTCATTGTCAATTTGAATTCACCTGCTATTCGACCTATCTTAAATAATCTACTCAACTTATTGTTTACTTCAAATTAGGAACTACCTGCTCTAAACTACTTGTTTTGTATTTGATGACACACTTTCTTGATTATATTGATAAAGTACAATAACCACATAAGCCACAAGTGAAGAATGAATCGTAGCACATTAAAACTCGGCACATGACTTCTCGACATCATATCATATATTGGTGGAAAACAAATTGTTGACCAAAAAATCAGGAGGAACCAAAAAAAAATTATATTTAAAAAAATTATATACATTATATATTATATATACTTTTTTTGCTGTTGTTTCGGAAAGTATAAGATTTATCAAGAAACAATTTCAACAAGTTGAAAGATAATTCAATTCTCCACAAGAAATATACATAGTAATTTCTCATAAAATGCGCTCGTGTTCTCAGAAAACCTAATTGAATTTCAATATCAAATTTCAGGCTCGCGTTAAACCGCCACTGCCATTTCGGACACGGCCGAAAAGGAAAGAAAAAGTTTATATCGTTCCTGAAAACGTCTACTTCCTCATGCAAATATAATATGTGAGTATCCAAAATGTGTTTTATCTCACTTCACATAACCCTTCTACGATATTTACGGAGGATCCGAGAGTCATGGATATTTTAGTTGATATGGAATATTTATATTGAAGCAGGAATCAGTACCCTCTTTGGACCATATTCAACGATTTTGGACTAGTGAGACAAGTCTCACTTATGCATGCCAAAAAAAAACTTAGTTTTACTCCTGCCTCAGTTTTAAACTCACCCATATAATCCCGGCACTTCCTTCAGTAAATGTTGAAAATAATCGCTCACACACATCCTACAAAAAACTGAAGTATGTGATTTCAAGCTTGAGGTTTGCGTTTCACAATAGTGTTATTAAACATATATGCAGGATATGAATAAGCGATTATTTTCAACATTTACTGAAAACATTGCCAGTTTTATGGAAAAGTTGAAAATGAGGCAGGAGTAACACAAAGTTTTTTTTTGGCATGTATAAGTTGGACCTGTCACACTACTTTAAAATTGTTGCATATAGTTCAAAGAGGATATGGGTTTCTGCTTTAGTATAATAATTCCATATTTACTAAATTATTCATGATTTTCGGATCATCGGCAAACATCTCCGTGAAGTGCGATGAAACACATTTTAGGTATTCAAATACTCGCATATTATATTTGCATGAGAAGGTAGGAGTCTTCAGAAACGATATGAACTTTTCCTATTCCTTCTCTGATCATTTTTAGCATGTTTATGACCAATCAAATATTTGGCTCCGCCAGAATTTTCAGCGGCGGTAAGGGTGAACCTGAAATTTGATGTCGGCGTTCAATCACGTTTTCTGAGAAAACGAGCGCATTTCATAAAAAAATACTATATAAGAATCATATTTGTGGAGAATTGAATTGTTTTTCACCTTAGTAAGTGTTTTTTTTTCGATAAATCATATACTTTCCAAGATTACAGCAAAAAACTCTATTTATTTTTTAACGAAAAAAAAATATGTACCACCCCTGGAATTTCCGCAAACAATTTTTTTTTTCGTGTTCATGATGGTTCCAACAAGTAACGTACCAAGTTTGGTGGTGCTGCAGTCGGTCCTCGTCTCAACACTCACTCATACTGGATTGATAGGAATGTAAAATCTCCAAACGTATCAACTGTAACTCAACGTCAAGAATGGTACTTCGACCACGCCACTGAAGATGACCGCTGCAGTTGCAGTTGAAACGTTTGGAGATTTTAACCAGGGCAGACCACGGCAGAACATGGAAACCAACCAAAACATTATATTGATATAATAATATTTATAAAATGAGAAACGAATAATAATAAACTAAGTAATGATTAACGAATGGAGAATAATGAATTATGAAGAAAAGGAACTTTTATTGTACTATGAATTTGAACAAAGGGCTACATGAAATGGTGTCCTTATCTGCATTCATACTACTTTTACACGTAATTTCCAGACGGTTTCTTACCATCAATAACTCTTTCAATGATATGTTGGTGGAGTAACTATTATTATTATAATGTTAATGTTAAGTCATTAATCCAAGAAACTGTGTCATCAAATACAAAACAATAAGTAGGTTAGAGCAGGTAGTTTCTAATTTAAAGTAATCAGCGAATTTAATAGTAGTTATACGTGATACTTTCTAACATTTTGAAAATTATTTTTTTCATGTCGCATGAGCGAATTTCAAAAGATAGAAGGGACTGTATAGACCATTGAATACCTTTCCGAATGGGGTATCACCTGACCTCCTATTTCAATTAAAAAAATTGGAGGGGTGGCTGTCACTTTGAGGAGGCTGAAGAATGGGCAATTTTTCTATGTCATAGACTCACATAGAGTGTCTTTTCAAAAACATAAATTGAGGTGTTTCAGAGTTTTTCTTGAAAATGCGTAATAATGTAAAAAATGAATGTATCTGTTACTTCAGGGCCTCACTGTATAATTAGACTGGGGTTATCTACTGCAGTAAGCCTATAGCTCTTGAGAATGCTAACTTTGTTGGCGAAACGCGCGATTAGTGAAAGTGACGTAGTTTTGGTGTTTTGGGTAGCTTTTATTCTCTGAATTATTTCGGAATTGATAGACAACCGCATGACTTGTAGAACAGCAAGTGTGTCGTGAGTTGCCTGGTTGCCAATCCTGTCTAATGCTAGTTTGGAGTGTGCACCACCTCCAGGGGTGGTGCTGTTTCCTACAGCTGGAAAGAGGAAACGCCACCAAAAATCAGTGTCGCCTCGGAGCGCCACGACAAATAATAATACCCGTCCTTTACCCGCACAGGCTATACCTTTAGGTACACTCTACCAGTGTTTTAATATTATTAAATCTCCTATCCTATAGTTAAGGTCCCAAGAATGCAGATGACAATAATTGGATTCACTACAAAGATCTGAGTGAAAAATTAGTGAATATATTGATCAGTTCAATAACTGACAACTGACCAATGCAAATAGCTAGAAGAGCGTGCAAACGAGCGAAATCATCAAGTGGGGGATAATGTAAAAAATACAGTACGGTTTTCAATAGTCCCCCCCCCTGTTAACCTTTGAACGGTTCGACGTAGAAAAAAAACATTTCGAGGGTTTCACCAATACTACTTTTTGAATGGTGATTGCCCGACAGGGGGGGAGGGGGGACACATTAACTAAAAATTTTTAATGGCTTGGGGAGTCAAGTGGAACATCGTCGAAAAAGAAATTTCATTCTCTTTAACCTTCCGGGACTAACAGTACGTCTCTGAGACCGACGATTACGAATTATTCCGAATACGGCACGATCGCCAGCGTTACAATTTCGCCCTTCTCAGTACCTTCCTAACTGATCAGTGTCTGCGGAGGCGTCAAAGGTGGATGTTGTGACTGTTTTTGAAATTAAAATTCGAAATATCAAATATAAATGCGGATCTGAATACTACTTATACCTCGATAAATTTTTTGAAGGGTATTACCGATACTACTTTTTGAGAGAAGAAACATTGCAATTACTCGACAGATGGCGCTGGTGCCACATTAACTTAAAAAATTCGAAAGGCATAAAAATCGAAATTGGGAAAAAAATTATAAACAAAATTCAAAAATATTCAGATGGGTAAAGATAATTAAATTCTCTTTTCAACGATGTGCCACTTGCCCCCAATGCCATTTGAAAATTTTGAGTTGATGGGCTCCCCCACGCCACCTATTGAGCAATCACCATATTTTTTATTTAACGTTCATTCTAACCACTAGTCAAATTTAGCCGTCAGTCAACCTACGCTAACAGGATATTGAAAAACCGGCCCTAAGTCAATGCCTGTGGAATTGGTATTGGAGTCAAACGCGAGTGCCATTTGGCGTAATTACTTGCTAACATGAATATGTGACGTCATTTTAGTGCTGTACTGATGCACCCACTATAAGAAATGTGGACATTGAGAGGAACTACAAAAATATTGTAGAAGGTTTCGACACGTAAACAAAACACTTCCTAAAGTTTCCTTCTTTGCAATATCAACACATCTTAATACATTTTTATACCATTTATTTTACAGCAGTAGAAGCAGAGTTAGACTTGCCTAATGATCATGAAGAAGTTTTGAGAGCTATTTTGTTTGAACTTTTTATTGGATGTTTTCAGTCGAGCAAATTGTCTCTGTTAATTATTGAAAGTATAGTATGGGACTATTTTTGTACTTACACCAGTTCTTTTTTGCAAAAGAACCTTAACACGGATAAGTTACACACAAACCTATCCTGAGCAAGCTAACCTGGTCATCAAATATCAGCTTCTTCAGTGTGTTCAGCGATGTCTTGTACTGTCTCTGGGATATATTGTAAAATATTACTAGTTTACACATGGTACTGCGATGCAGCCAAGTACATCTTTGAAGAAATCGCACTGGTCATATAAGGGATTGGAATTTACAGATTCGCATAACTAAACTAGTAGCCGCAAGCAAAGTAGCTTTTGCAAATATGCTTCTGGATGAGTTTACTGCAAATGTATCATCACTCAGGCACGGATACAAAGAAGAGTCACTCATGAGAGATTTTTTAATATTGATATCTTGAAAAAAAATGTATTATAATTAAGTAAGACCACTGTAGTCGAAGCCTTAAAATTAAGTAACAAATTTAATATTTCCTATTTCATACGGAGGAGGTTCGTTTTATGTAAAAGTGACCATGAATAATAACATAAATTATTTTTTCTGAAATACACCGAAATAAAAAATCTGAGAAAGCTGTTTAAAATGGCATGAAAGGTGTTATCGAATACGAAGTCTAAAATCAAGATTATTAGTTCACATATATGATACGTGTAGTGTTATTTGCTTAGGTTATCTTAAAATGTGGTTGAGGCGAACCTGTTAGCTTGATTTAATATTCTGGCAACATACCTATTTTTGAGGTTAGAAAGGGGTGATTGAAGATGAGTGTTGTTTAGAAATATCAATCTGAAATTAATTAAAGGCGATTACTTTGCAATAATGTTCAGTTGTAACCAGCTAGCTTTAAAATGATTTAAATTAAGTTCCACCTAATAACTAAACTAAAAATTCAAAAGTGACATTTATATATTCCTGCCACCATTTACCGCTGTCTAAATTGCTTTTGATTATCAGTTATATTTAAATCACTTTACAAAATCCAAAACACAATATGACACAACAGAATAAATACTAACACATCCACTGAATCCACATTTCAAACTGACAAATAAGTCAACACACCCCAAATATACCTACCTATTTTTACATCAGAAGAAATAATTTCTTGAATTGAACCATATTTCTAATTTTATTGCAGTCATTGGTGCAATCTACCTACTCATCACATGATCCGCCATCTACTTTACGGGAATTCAACGTGACTGCCAAATTACGTATTCTGCCATTCAAGTTGCGACATGACTTGGATGCGAACACCACTGACGCCATCTACATGTCGCCTCCATTTGAATCCAATATTAATCCCATAAGGTTGACTATCCTCCTTATATTTAAACAATGGTAGTATTGGTGAAACCCTCGAAACGGTTGTTTATTCATATTTCTATATCAAACCGTTCAAAAGTTAACAGGGGGGGGGGTTATTAAAAGCCGCACTGTATATTAGAAAACTCTGAATTACTACACCTTATGTATATCAAGAATGATTCATCATATGTAACCAATTTAAAGATTTCTTCAGTAAAGAATCGATGCCAAATATCATTGAAACATATTTGAAATTGAAAAACACGTACATTTTAGATACAGCTTTTTCCATATAAAAAGTAATAAGCAAATAACAAATTCGCGTCATGAATCATGAATGAAAAACAATATTCAGTTCGATTAGATTTGTTCCCTATGGATTCTATCCCGGTTGTGGTGTCAATACCCCGAAGTGTGTTTCTGAAGTAACTTATAATATTGTACACGACCTTGTAATGCTTTCAAAGTTGTAAGCACTGTCAAATGCCCAGCGGGAATGGCTCCCCTCCGTCAGATTTCGGTATACAAATGTCGGATCCAAAACTCAATAAAAACGCCGCAGGAAAACCACCTGATATCGTATCGGGATAGAAAGAACAATGACCGGAATGAAAGTGACGAAAAAGGGGAATGTGATATCTGTTTCATTATTGTGTTGTTGAAAGGTAATACTGAAGGATAGTGTTCACAGAAAACTCTCGAACAATTACTTTAATTGGCAGTCATTTCCTAACATACTGCGAAAACGTTCGAGGGCAACAGTTTCATTTTTCATTTTCCAAAGTTTTTGTAAAATTATATTTACTCTGCCTTGGTCTCAGGGAAACACATTTTCAATTTTTCAACTTTTGCAGTGTTCATTTTTAATAGAATTTGAGTACTTAGAAATATTTGTAATGTCACAATGCTTTCAGCAGAACTTTTTAATCAATAAAAATACATGACAACATGTTCAACATGACTAAGAGCTGACAAAGAATTTTGGGAAGTTTTTTTTGGCAAGTTGAAATTGTGAAACAATATAATTTCGTCAATTGGCGAATCCAGTCCCGCAAGTCTGGTAGAATGTTTGCGGTTATTTCGCTACTGCGCAGCATATAACACTTGCAAAAATAAAATCCAAAAAAATATTTTTTTGGCAACTTGATTTTTTTTTATTTTTTAATTTAGTATACAGGGTTATTCACGTTATTCGACAAGAAGTATTATGGCTAAAGCATTTGATTTTTTGAACGTTTTTTCTTTACGATTGATAGGACCAATTGGCCCTACATTTTAAAAATATTTTCATGTTGTACAGGGTGTGCCAAAAACAAGAAACGTATCAAAGTTGTTATTTTTTAAATGAAATACCCTGTATATTATTTCATTTTCGGATTTTACGATCAAAATAAAGGTAAGTTACATTGAGGTTTAATTCACCTAAACCTTATGGTTTTTTGAAATATCTCTTATTTTGTGAAAATGCAGCATCAGCTTTAATGCTTAAATTCTCAACCAGTCTTGTCTTGTTTTCAACTAAATTAATGCTAGATGCTACTAACTGAATAACTTTCATATAGCAGTTGTGAAATATTTACTAACTTATACAAGGTGTGTAAAAATTAAGGCAAAATAATCACAATATTTGAACGGTAATAACTTGTTTAATTCAAATGGAACGCCCTGTATTTTATGTCAAGAGCAGATGTCAAATTTAATTGTCTATCATATACTAGAATACATTCCTATAGCTAACTCTTCACGTTTTCAAGTAAAACGTACATTTCCATTTTGCAAACTGATTTGGAGAAATTTATTATGCATCAAGTCGCCTATGGCGTTTTGACAAGTTGTATTATTATTTACTTATGGTCGTCAGTTATTTATAAATGTTTAATTCCAAATCATCCTATTAGTAATAGCGGTAGTTTGTGATCTTCAAAAGAAGAAAGAATCGACATGATTTTTATACTTGGAGAATGTCTTCAAAACTGTTTTCTGGCATCACGAATTTACGCTGAAAGATTTCCCAACAGAAATCATCCAAATAAAACAGAATTCGAAAGATTGTTGATACTATTTAGACGAACTGGGAGTGTTCAGTATGAAAACCCCTTTAAAAAGAAACCTGTGACAGAAAACGAAGAGAATGAATTTGCGGTGATTGCCTCTGTAATTGAAAATCCCCATACAAGTCAAAACCTAATGGCGGAAAATATCGGCATTAGTCAAGCAAGCGTATCAAGAATTCTGAAAAAATATAGTTACCATCCTTATAAAATCCAGCTTCACCAAGAGCTTTACGAAGACGATTATGGAAAACGAGTTGAATTTTGTATGTGGGCATTAGATAAAGTTGCAGATGATGAAAACTTTTTCAATTCTGTTCTATTTAGTGATGAGAGCACCTTTCATAACAATGGGACCTGTTAATAGACATAACTTCCATTATGATGCTGATTCCAATCCACATCAATTTAGCATTAACCATAATTAACACAGATGGTCAGTGAATGTGTGGGGTGGAATGATGGGTCAATATTCAATTGGTCCTTATTTTTTCGAAGAAAATTTAAATGGAATGTTGTCTTTAGAATTTTTAACAAATCATTTTCCGGTCCTATTACAAGACATCCCATTAGACTTAAAGAAGAACGATGTGGCTTCAAATGGATGGAGCTCCCTCACATTTCCATCGTCAGATTCGTGAATATTTAAATGTTCATTTCCGAAATCGATGGATTGGAATGAAAGGATTCCAAAATTGGCCCCCAAGGTCACCCGACCTGACGTCACCTGATTTCTTCTTGTGGGGATACATTAAAGGAATCGTTTATAATACACCACCAACAACACCCGACAATATAAAATAGCGTATCAGAGAAACTTTTCTGAATGTTAGCCTTCATATGTTAGCAAATGTTGCTGAAGGTGGTGAAGATGGTCGCCATTTTGAACACTTGATATGAAATATTTCTTGTTTTATATCCACCATTTTTTCTTCATAATTTAAACTAATACCTACATATTATTTAAAATATTGAAAAATAAATGTATTTGTTATTAAATCCCCGTGTTTATTTCAATCAATTCTGATTCGTCAAAACGGCATAGGCAACTTGATGAATAATAAATTTCTCAAAATCAGTTTGCAAAATGAAAATGTGCGTTTTACTTGAAAACGTGAAGAGTTAGCAATAGAAATGTATACTGGTATTTGATAGACAATTAAATTTGATATCTGCTCTTGACATAAAATACAGGGCGTTCCATTTAAATTAAACAAGTTTTTACCATTCAAAGATTGTGATTATTTTGCCTTAATTTTTACACACCTTGTACAAGTTAGTAAATATTTCACAACTGCTATATGAAAGTTATTCAGTTAGTAGCCTCTAGCATTAATTTGGTTTCACAAAATAAGAGATATTTCAAAACCCATAAGGTTTAGGTGAATTAAACCTTAATGGAACTTACCTTTATTTTGATCATAAAATCCGAAAATGAAATAATATACAGGGTATTCCATTTAAAAAATAACAACTTTGATACGTTTCGTGTTTTTGGCACAGCCTGTACAACATGAAAATATTTTTAAAATGTAGGGCCAATAGGTCCCTATCCATCGTAAGGAAAAAACTTTCAAAAAATCAAATGCTTTAGCCATAAGGCTTCGTGTCGAATAACGTGAATAACCCTGTATATAGAATTCGAAAACAAAAATCCAAGACGTTTTTGTCGGTTATAAATTATTACCAGACCTCTTCAAAAATATTTTATAAAATTCCCAAAAAATATACTTTTGGCAACTTGATTTTTTTTTTAACTTTCAATTCAGTATATATAGAATTCGAAAACAAAAATCCAAGACGTTTTTGTCGGTTATAAAGTATTACCAGACCTCTTCAAAAATATTTTATAAAATTCCCAAAAAATATGTTTTTGGCAATCTGAAATTTAAATCACGTATTTATTGAGTAATTTCAATAATTCCTGCAAATCGCCAAACATATTTAGAGGTTTTAAACAATTCCTAGACGTGAATAAAGTTTACAAATAAGTACGACAAAAAAGTCTTACGCGCAGCCATAGGTGCGACAAAGATAACTAATCGAGGCATGCCGGTAGCTGATGGGGCCCAGCTCTTCGCGATGTGATTGGTTATTGAGAAACCGTGTGTTTCCAGTATAGTTCCGGCTCTGCGTTCACAACAGATTATTGTAGAGTAGTTTATTTTATTCTTTTTTCTAAAAATTAAAAAACAATAAAACAATAAAAACGCTTGCAAATGTTTTGAAGTGTTAAATTCAATAAATAGTATTTTTGAAAAATTAAACATAAATTTCAAGTAAAATCAATTATTTATATTTAATATAATAATAATTATTATTCTTGAAAATAAAAAGCAGTTGATATTCGAATGTAAGGAGCCCAGTTTCTGACTTTTAAAGTCTCCGTAGATAATAATTTAAAAGAGTTATGATAAAACTTTTGTTAAAAAAAAAACATTATTTCATCGGCAAGTTAAGAATGTTAGGATGACGGATTAAATTATTCAATTATTCTTGTTGTTTCCAATTTTTATTAAATCAATAAATTAGTTTATATTATAATAGTGAATGAAATTGATAGATCATCTCCAATGTCCACCTCTGTAGTATTTTCGTCGATATCTTCTGAAATCGCTGAAAAAATAATATATGTGACAGTAAAAACACAAGAGCTTTCATTTTATCAAATGAATTTCTTTTTTAACTAAATAATTTTGCCAATCAGTAATTTCAAGAGGAAAACTCACATGAAAAATTGCTAGATCGTAGGTCAAGCAATTTTGTCCAATATCAGTTTTTCCACTGAAATTGCTGATGGAAATATTTCGAGTTAAAAGATTTTCATCCAATAAATAAAAGTTCTAGTGTTTCCTGGCAAACAAATCAACGACAAAAGGTATATAAATTCAATACAGAAATAATAATTTTCAGTGAAATGATTATTTAAAGGAAGAACTGTCAAAAATAACATTGCTTAAATAGGTAAGAGTGCCCATCGGCAAAAATTTTACTGACACATACTCTTCCCAAACTTCCTGTATGGCTTTATTGGACCTAGTTTGAAACCTTTTTTCTCTGTGACTTTTTTGTTTCGGGGACGTTTTTCAAAATAAACACAAGTATTTTGGTTCCCTCGTGTTTCCTAAGTACGTTATGAAACTACAGAGGGTAATCCGTTAAGTCGTTTTCAGAAAAAAGTTCCCATGGACATATTTCCGGAGTTGCTTCGTTTCTGAGATACAGGGCCTTGATGCTTTGTTTCTGAGGTACAAGGCGTTCAAAAAACTTCAACGCCATGTACCTCAGAAACGAAGCAACTCTGGACATATTTTCATAGGAACGTTTTTCTTAATCTTACCTAACGAATCACCCTCTGTATTTTTGTACCGTAGTTAGAAAACACTAGGAACCACATTAAACAAAAATTTATTTTTTTAAATTCCTCCGAAACAAAAAAATAGTCACAGACGAAAACGTTGGCAGACTAGGTCCAAAGAAGCCATACAGAATGTTTGGAAAGAGTATACCGGGTGTCCACGGAAAGTGGCTGGCCCCTATAACTTTTTTGGTTTTGCAGATATTGAAATGAAATTTGAAGGATCTGTATGAGACATTAAACTGCATTTTTTGATAAGTGACTCAGATTCGTGCAACTTTTGGTCTGACCGGAGGTGATAAAAACTTTTGGTTTTTAAATGAGACACCCGGTATATTTTCACCTTTTTTGTCTTCATATGACATTCTGAATGAAACCATGTTACTGTTTGTGACCATTTTTTTGTTATTCCGATATTTAATTTTTAATCTAGAGGGTTATGGATACATTCAAATTATTAATTTTAGTCCTAAAGGAGGTATAGGGAAAAATAAAACTTTGCGGTTACGGTTAAAATGCGTCTGTTGTGTAAAATTTTATTTTTAAATTATTCCTACAATTTTTTTTTTTTCAAATGACAACAAAGTGGCTGGACGGGTAAGAAAAAATTTTGAGGATTTGTATACGACTTAAAACTACATTTTTTGACACATAACTCAGCTTCAGCAAGTTCCAACATGTTTGTGGAATATTGTTTTTAGTCGAAATATTTCTGCTACGTTTATACAATTCAATTTTAGAATTTGTATTAATAATTTTATTTAATGGAAATTTTGTCAATTTTCTTACGATTATGATGATACCGCTGTATTGTTAAAAAACTTGAAAAAATTACTCAAGATCTTTCTCAAAATGAAAAAACATTTCAGATTGAAATGAGAATCAAATAGATTGGGTAACCTGTGACCTACATAATGGATAGAAAAAGGCATTTAAGGTGTATTAAAAAAAACATTACTTGGCGATTTGTTATTTTACCCCACCTCTCCAAATCTGAATTAGGAAACTATTGTGTCACTATTGTTCAAAAAAAATGTTAATAATATCATTTATACAAGGAGATATTAGGTTGATCACAGATTATTCGATGAATCTTAATATTATTTTTATCTCAAAAAGAAAGATCTACCGTGATATTTTTAAGTTTGCTTACAAAATTTCTTCGAGACCCAATAGTGTGCGATATCAAATTAATCGTAATATAATGCTCTTTTTTTTTGACCCGACGAGCTACGTTGCCATTTGAAAAAAAAACAGTAATAATAATTTAAAAAGTAAATATTGAGACAAATTAAGTGAAAATATACCGGGAATCTCATTTTAAAATCGAAAGCTTATATCACTTCCGATGAGACCGGAAGTTGCATGACGCTGAGTCACTTGTTAAAAAATGCAGTTTTATGTATTAAATAGATCCTCCAAATTTCATTCCCATATCTAGAAAAATAAAAATGTTATAGGTGCGAGCCACCTTCCGTAAACACACGGTATATCAGTAAAATTTTTGCCGATGGGTACTCTAACTATAATGTTTAGTGTGGTTTGTTCAGACGAAACTTACCCAAAAAGACTCATATTGTACGGACAATACTAAACAATCGTTGCTGACAAGACAGAAATAGAAGTGACGGCCGCATACTAGATGAATTCTGTTCTTGAGGAACAGGCATTTTCATCGCGATAAAGAGCGATGCACCTTTTTTATTGCTGTCAACTCACTCAGACGTCTTCTTTTTAATGGGTTTCTTTCTACGGGAGTTGATTTATCATATATAAAATGTCAAATAAGCCTTCATATGTCAACAATAATTGACATCAGATATCCATTAACTGCTTGATGAGATTTAATAAAGTATAGAGGACATTATCCTGATCTGAAATTCTCTTTCAGCATTGTTTTTGGAGCAGACCTAATAAAATTGGCGTCTTTCTTGCCCATGAACTCGTTGCGCGTGCTTTAAACGTTTACTTGTACACTCTAATAATATAGTACAGTATCGGAAAGTTTTCATCTGGGGTATGGTGGTTTTATGAGAGCGTAGAGAAAACATTGCTGTATGCTGAGAGAGCATTACAATTTCTCCTCTACTCGCTCGAGGAAGGGATATCGACGTGAGTTGTTAATTCGTCGGATGAGGTAGTAGGAGAGGCGCGCAGTAGTGCGTCTCTCTTATTTATGTGCTATTATCATAGCATTGCGTTCCTTGTTGCTCGCGTAGATTTCTGTCTATACCACGAATGAAAAGTTTACGATACTGTACGCAGGGGGCGGGAATTTTGAAAATACCCAACAGAAATGTTAGGTATATTTCTAAATATTCTCATAATCAAACCCAACAAAACAAATTATCAATTGCTATAAGCCGTTCCTGGAACAAATTACCTAATTATTATTGGTATTATCCCAACACTAACTGGGTATATATAAATCCTTTATTTACGGGTAATGGATCAAAATAACTGAACTGAATATTTTAAATTGATAATTCATCCATATATAAACGTATTCATTTCATGCAGTAATGATATCATTAGTTTTATAATTCAATTTGACTGAGTGTGAAGTTTGAGTGAAGCCCTAGTTTACAGTGACACAATGCAATAATCCAGTGTGACAGTCCTGTCAAACAATACCTACCATACAATAGTGTGTTCGATCTATCACGCAATTCGCGATGACAGAAAATATCAAGAGAAAAGCTGCTGAAAATACCCTTCACGCCTATTTCAAAAAGCTAAAACCCGATAACGAAAATGAAGCTTCAATATCTGAACTTGATATTGGAACAAATTCAAAAAATAATATCAAAATTAATGGAAATCGTCAGAGCGATCCATCAAGCACATCACAATTCATTTATGATGTTGGTGCATATTTGAAAATAATGGGAACCATAGACGACTTTACGAAATATCAACTTTTGAAAAATCATTGGAAGCCAAACAAAAACTTTACATTTCTATATTCGAGTCACGTGAAAAGGGGTAGAGAAGAGAAACGTCGTGCAAATCTGACACATCTGGAAAAGTATGAATGGTTGGCGTTTTCATGTCAAAAAGAAGGACTATTTTGCAAATCGACAATGAATGAAGAGAGACTGACCGGCTTGGCATTATTGTACGTACATATAGGAACGTAGAAATAAGTCTAGATAATGTCATTGACCGTTTTGCCAAGAAAAGAAGGAAATTAGAATTCGTTCTATAGATGGCAGCTCCCAATTAATTTAAGAGTATTTGTATTAAATTCATTATAATTGGTTTTTATGAATAAAATAATTTACTTATATTTATGTTTTTATGGTGTGATCTGACCTACTTTCAATACTTCAAAATATCCAAAAATTATATATATTCAATATAAAAAAATAAAATTGGTTCCTGTCCCCCACGCCTCTATATGTCTACAAAAAAACATTCCTTCAATTCAACTTGCGCCCCCCCCCCCTAAAATTCTTCCTGTATCCGCCCCTGATACTGTACACAGTATCGGAAAGTTTTCAACTTGTGGGTATGGTGGTTTCATGAGAGCGTAAAGAATAGTTTGCTATGTGTTGAGAGAGCATTACAATTTCTCCCCGACTCGCTTGAGGAAGGGATACCGACCTGTGCTGTGTGCGCTGTGTCACATTGCCTCCTTGTCCGTTAATGCGTCGGGTGGGGTAACAGGAGAGGCGCACAGTAGTGCGTTTCTCTTATTTATGTGGTATTATCATATCATTGCGTTCCTTGTTGCTCGCGTAGATTTCTGTCTATACCCCAGATGAAAAGTTTCCGATACTGTATAATAATAATATATAATATTATAATATACTATTTAAAAATGGCATTTGACTCCCAAACATATTTTTTTACAACTGTCACTACTACAACTAATACTACTAAAACATGTGTAGTTTTGCTCAAAAACTATTGAAATATTGCCCTGTCAAAATACGATTACATAATTTTGAAGAAGAGCGTGGAAAAAATACACTTTAATATAAGAATAAATAGAAACTGATAAAGACAACAGAGATAATCGTAGATAGTGCAAATATGAATATACTGGATTTTTATCCAACCAAACCTATATTTTCAGTTCAATCTTGAAGATGATCACTTGGTGATTGGAACATGTGGCAGGGTGTTAAAAATAGCGGTTTGGTATTTGCATAAAACTCCAGTGTATTCATTACTACACCAAAAATTCCACACAGCGCAGTGCTGGTGCGACTATGAGTTTTTCTTGACATAGCTTGATGAAAAAGGTACTAGTAACTTCACACAGAGTTCGATTATTTTATAAGAAAAATCTAAGAAAATTAAAAGTTCCTTGCAACGGACCAAGGGTCTGCATCCCTGAAAAAAAGGGGGACGGAAACGATTTCTTTCTTCTGATTGATGAAGGAATGTATGAGTGTATACAGATAAAAATAACAAAAAAAAAATTTTGAAAGTATTAACTGAATGAAAAGGATATTTCTTCCCATTTTTGTGCATTTTTGATCAGTGCCACCATCAAAATGAACGAATATTTTTATGATGTTTCCTTGTATTATTGAAGTCTATCAATTACTTGATGGAATGACGGTCTCGTTTTCCTCTTACACAATTCGGTTTATTTGTGAATAATTTTACAAAAAAGTGTTGTTTTTGCGAAATGAATTTCCTTGCATTATTCCATTCGAATTGGGAAATAGCCAATTTTATAACCGTCAAGCTATAAAGGAATGTTTCAGCCGTCGACTAGTGAAAATTAATTATTAATTACAATTCTTGAATCCAAAATAGAACTGAATTTCTTTACGCACCTCACGTTGCTCCTCCAATACGGCTGATAACGTGAAACGTGGAGAGAGGGATCATCCAAGTTCTGGCACAGGGTCGGATTTCGGATCACTTAAAATATTCGCTGATATTATTGAAGGAAAAGAAAAAAACATCAAGAAAAGAAAGAAATTGTAACTTTTTCCCTAAATACCAGTTTTGATGTTTTGAATAGAATCAATAACGAATCAAAAATGAATACTTACTTCATCTTGAAGTCCCCATTCTGAATTCCCAGTTGAAGAAAAAAACATGATATTCGATCCCAAAAACTCCTAAATACCAATGTTGAATCGAATCGGACCATAATCACAAAACTTGTCCACTATCTTGGAGCCTTCATCTTGAATTTATTAATTTTAACAAAATATTAAAAATCACCGAGCCCGAAAACCCCCACAGACAAATTTTGAATGAAATCAGACTTCAGTCACAAATATCGTCTGATATCTTGAATTTTTTATTTGACGAAAGTAATGCATACTCAAAGTGGAGTTTCAGTAAAATTCAAAGTTGTCTCCTCAATATTTATTTCAACCCAGAGTAGGGAGGGGAAGTTGTCAATGCCACTTTGGCAATCACTTGTCAAAAAGTTGCAGCAAACATAAATCAAAAACATGTTTTCGAGCATATTAATGTTCATCTTCAGTTGACATGAACAGGAGGTGAAAATGAAATCAGTAAAAACACTAATTACAACTATGAAAAATGTGAAAAACCAATAAATTAGCGTACAAAATCGAACCGGACCATAATCACAAAACTTGTCCGCCATCTTGGAGCCGTCATCTCAAAAACAATAATTTAAAAAAAAAGATTCACTATCTCCCACACCGAAAACCCACACATACGAATTCTGAATCGAATCCGACTATAATCGCAAATCTCGTCGGCCATCTTGAATTTATTAATTTCAACAAACGATTCCTAATCTCCACCCCCGAAAACCCTCTCATACCAATTTTGAATCGAAAAATCTGAAAAAATATTACAATGCATCAAAACCTTCAAAAAATAATATACGATAAAGACTTCATACACCAGCACTGTATATTTATGCTGCATGCATGTCATTAGCTTCTATCCAGTATTCTAGATGAGACCATCGGTATAACTTTTTGTTGTACACTTTTCTTCCCAAAATTCTCATTCAAAACATCATCGAAATAGTTTCCGCCCGTTAATCAATTATACCTACTATTTTTAACGCTTCATATTCTACAGATTTTCAGTTTTTTTATTTTACTTTCAATTTTCGATTCATTCTGTGATTGGACCGCAATATTTAATCTCAAATGCTCGTACAAATTTTCAGATTACCACGAAAGCGAATAGGAAAAACAATCACCGAAATACTTAATTCGGTCCTGTACCGCGCGAAAGTTGACAAGCTGGAAATGGCAGTTCGAACATGAACTGCCATCTAGCGATATAAGTTTCTTATACTAAGGGCTAAAGACCGTTAAGTCAACGTTATAGTATATTATAGTATAGGAGAGTAAATCGACCGATGGGGTCGCTACTATCGCTAGTAAAATGGCGACTCCGGCAGTATTGTTTGTTTGTTTACATTTCTTTATGTGAAAATATGAAATCATCATTTGTAGATTCGTTCAATTTTCTCGTGTTTGACTTATTATTGTAATCCCCTCGAGTGGTTTTTCATATCCCTCAAGTGTTGGATTGAAGTGTTATCAAAATATCGAAGGAAATAATAACTTTAATATTTAAAAGTTAAGTTGTACATAAACAAAAAACAGCTGATTAGCACGTGGTAGCACTTGCTCGACAGATTCGAATATTTTCCGACAGGGGTCGTGACCTAATGCTAAACTCTCCAATTGAGAACGGTAAGCAAATTTTACCAATCGAAGGCAATTACTGTCTGAGATCGGTAGTGTTTAACGTTCGTGATAGGTACTTATAATGTTTTATGGCCGATCCTAGTAATTTTTTCCTCGATTGAAACATTAATATCCAGAAAAGTTAAAAGTGACATTTAAACAGGGTGTTCCTAAACATCATATACATCCAAAAGGGGGAAACTCCTTGGCTTATTTACCGACTAAAAGTTCATATAAACATAGGTACGCAAACGTTTCGTTACCGATTTACGGGGTGTTGAAATTTCAAGATTTTTTTTGTTTTTTTTTAAAGATCCTGCAGTTTTAGAGATATTAGGCTCAAATTGAAAATGCATGTAACGTTATAGGGCTCACACCAATGGATATGTTGAACGTTTGTGAGAATCTACAGGGTGATATTTTTTTATGGGTCATGCCCCCTTTTCTCCCCATGAACTTTTTTGAGATGAGCCGTTGGTAAGCTCTGAAATACAAAATACACTTTTTGGTTCGTTTGAAAACTTTTTTGTGTCTTGTAGTTTTCACGTATCTACAACCATTATCGAGAAAAAAAATATGATTTTCTGTAATTCGCTAAAATTTAGTTTATTCGCCTTTGTCTACTAAAAAATAAAGCTGAAGGCTTTTGCAACAACGAATTATTATACAAAACATCTGAATAAAAAAATTAAAATTTTTAAATGGCGTTAGTGTGGAGAGTCGCTTGTTGTCACTAATTTTGACAGTTCGCATGCAGAATCGTTAGGTGTCTTTGCATATGTTTTAATTTTTAATTGTATGGTGTAAATTTGTTATGCATATCATTCATGACTTAAGATATCGAATATTAAATGTATTTGAAACCGTACGAAATACTCCTGGGGTGGTTGACAGAGTACGGTCATCAATGAGGAATGGAGGAGGTCACTTTCAACAATTGTTATAACGTAGTTTCCTTGTTATGGCTCTTATTTAGATGTTCTGTATAATAAATCTTTGTTGAAAAAGCCTTTAGCTTTGAGTTTTAGCAGACAGTTGCGAATAAACTAAATTTTAGCGAATTACAAAAAATCATTTTTAATTTTTTTTCTCGATAACGGTCGTAGATACGCAAAAACTACAAGAAACAAAAAAGTTTGTAAACAAACCAAAAAAACACATTTTGTATTTTAAAGTTCACCAACGGCTCACCTCAAAAAAGTTCAGGGGGAGAAAAGGGGGCATGACCCATAACAAATATCAGCCTGTAGATTCTCACAAAACATTTGACATGCCCATTGATGTGAGTTTTATAACGTGACCTGTGTTTTCAATTTGATCCAAATATTTCAAAAACTGCAGGATCTATAAAGAAAAAACCAAAAAAAAAATCTTAATCCCAGTAGACTACTTTCACGTTTGTCCAGGAAAAATGTATCGCACCATTTACTCGTTCACCCGAACTGTCCCGATCGTAGCAAATAGCTACTCAGTTCACGAGACGTGCGCCAACCATGGACGTATAAAGAACCCCGCACCATTCTTATGGAAAATGGGTCCCGGTGAAATTCGATGAATTTTTGATATGATGTAGTACAAGTCAGGCTGATCAGAAGTGTCCATGGGCCCAACTTAATCCTATGGCTAGTTTTCATGATACAGGGTGTCAAAGTTGGTAAGTGGCCATTTCTTTAAAGTAATATTGCTTTCAGGAAAGCATCTTAATTGAAAATGATTTGCGCGACGAATATTGCTTGCCCATGAAGCAATACTTAGACTGGTTTTTAATAAAAAATATTGTTGGATACAGGGTGAGTCCAGCATTATTCAAAATAAAATTCTCAATCAACCCTATGAAGTGAACATGTCACCAAACCAAGTAACACACTAACATCCTCATCAGCGCGAGTCCAGATGGGACAAAGAGACGGAATGATGGGATGATTCGAACGGGAAACAGATGGCTTCGAAGCTGTCTGTAGTGACCTACCTTGTACTGATGACAAGGCAAGAGCCTCGAAACTAGTCTACAGGTGGTCCTCCTGTCCAAATCAAAACAAAATTCTGCTATTTGGTTACAGTGAGCACTTGCAATTGTTTCCTCTGCATACCCATCGTAGTATTAACCAGGGGGTAGTTGTTTTCTAACAGGTTTTTAACAGGATTAGCCTACTTTGTAGGTGTAAATGGGAGTACAAATGGTAAAAACATTAGTAGGCGACGACTATCGTTATAGAAGTAACTATCTTGAAAAAAGAAAAAACACATGGTGAATTTCGCTTATTAAATGAATTGTCCGAGTAAAAATTTACGAATTATCTGCGATTAAATAGAGTGCAATTTAATGAGGTTCACGACCTAATACAAAGTCCCATCTATTCAGAAGGTTGCAACGCCCAACAACTAATATTACTCCATATTTCACCTTCCAGTTTCGATTTCATTTATCCTGGATCCCTTGTATCAAACAAGATTGAATGTTTTCTCACTGCTTCAATCAGTTTTTCCTGAATATTTTCACAAACTTTTTGAACACACGCACACGAAATTCTGTCACACGCCTGTTTCGGCACATTCATGCGTTGCCCGGCACTGTGTCTCAATATGCGCCCAGCTTTAGAGCATGTTTCAGGTAGTACAGAGACATCCGAGGAGCTCAGAAATGATCCAGCCAGCCGCCATCCGAATCAGTATAGGGTGAGCAGTTCTTTCGACAAACTCCAGATGCAATACTCAGGTATAGTGAGGTGATTGGTGAATGTGGATAATTTCCTACCGATTCATTTTAACCCATCCCTTCTACCGTGTGGATTCAACTGTCAGTTCGTTGTTATAGTTGGCGTTATTAATCTTGAACTGAGATTTTTGAATATTCCGACGGATAGCAGCAAGTTACCTTGCATTCGAACCCAGGACAGGAAAGTAAAATCTGCCTTACTGGCCATAAGACTTTTGGTCAGTACCATAGTGACCATAGATACATAGATACATAGTACAAAACAATAATAAAAAAGAAATATTAATTAGACCATGCCGCAAAATAGAGATGATAGACAGTGAAACTGATACGAGTGTCATCCCTAGTGACTAGGAAAAAAAGTAAATAATTTAATTTGGCACATGAATAAATGACAATGTTTAATAATCATTAGCTTCGAAAAGTAGATCTTTGTAAACTTTCCTGAACTTCAGAGTTGACAATGTTTTTAGATTTGCTGGAACCTGGTTGTAAAGACTGTAAATATTGTAAGTGAAGGACCTCCTGAAAGTAGCAGTTCGATGGGGTGGAGGTGAGATAATTCCCCTGAACCGAGTGTTCAAATTGTGAACATCACTACGAAATGTTATTTTGTGGTAAAGATAAGGAGGGGTTTTGTTGAGAATAACTTTATGAAATAAGGTCACTGAATGCAATTTCCTCCTAACAGACATACTAAGCCATTTCGTGTCTTTCAGTTTATGTGAGATAGCTTCGTATTTTCTTATGCCATGAATATATCTAAGACAAGATTTTTGTACCCGCTGAATCCGATTAATTTCTGTAGTATCCAAGCAGGGGCCATAAATGGCGTCACAATAGTTAAAATGAGACAGTACTAAGGAATCGGTGAGCAAAATTTTTGTTGATTTTTCAAGAACGTGACGATGGGGATATAACATTTTCAAATTGGCATAGGCTCGTCTTACGCATTTACTAACATGATACTTGAATCGCAAGTCTGTATCTAACTCCAAACCCAAATTTCTGGCGACTCTGACACAAGATATATTATTACCAGCAATCTCAATATCAATGTCATTTTCAATTTGGGTTTTATTTTTACCGAATATCAGAATTTGCGTTTTAGAAGTATTAACCTGCAGCTGATGTTGTTCTGAAAAAGATACCAGCTTGGATAATTGTTGATTAATTACAATATTTGTTGAATCTATATCAGCTTCCGATAGGGTAAATTTGATTTGGGTATCATCAGCGTACATGAATGGTTTACATCTATTCAAACAACTAGTAATATTACAAGTGTAAATTGAAAACAGTATAGGACCCAAAATGGAGCCTTGTGGCACTCCACAAAAAATAGTTTTCAATGCAGATTTTCCTGTACTGGTTTCAACAAATTGTACTCGATCCGTAAGGTAGCTTTTCAAAAAATTTACCGAAGGTGGAGAAAAACCTATGTAGTGTAGTATTGCAAAAAGTAAACTGTGATTAATAGTATCGAAAGCTTTCGAATAATCTAACAGAATCAAGGCTACAGAATTCCCTCTATCTATATCCCTGAAAATGTCATCGGTAACATCCAATAACGCCGTAGTGCAGCTATATCCATTCCTGAAACCGGACTGGTGCATGGGTAAAATATTATATTTTTCAATGTATGAAATAATCTGAAATTTCATGATTTTCTCCAAAACTTTAGACAAAACTGGTAAAATCGAGATGGGCCTCAAATCATTGAAACTTGAAATATTTGACTTTTTCGGAAGAGGAATTACTTTTGATACCTTCCATTGTTCTGGAAAAATGCCTTGGGATAAGCATGTATTGAATAAGTGTGTTAAAATGGGAAGAATTCGCGGGCAGCATAAAAGTAGCATTTCAATTTGTAATCCATCTATACCTTGCAGACTTCGACTTGATATCAATCAAATACTTGTAGACAGTATTGCTATCAACAGTTGAAAATTTAAATAACGATTCAGTATGAGGTAGTGAATTATTACTATAGTATGAAAGTAATTCAGCATCAGCTTGGTTTGAATTTCCAGAATATAAGAGAAAATTGGCATTAATTTCATTAGGCCTATTTAGTTCATCTGGTAATTTGTTTGAATTTGATTTGGATTTTATATTCAAGTGCTTCAATTTTTCCCACAAGAGTCTACTGTTCTTTCCATGATTTTCAACACAGTGTTTAAAATATGCTTTCTTTTCGTTGTTGATAGCAGAGTTCGTAAAATTCCTAAGATCTTTGTAGTATTGCCAATGATTGTTATTTTTGGTTTTCTTATATTTCCTAAAAGCTTTATCACGTAGAGACATCATGAACTTTATATTATCAGTGAGCCAGGGAGGTCTCTGTTTGTTGATTTTACGAACGGTAACTGGGGCTAGTGTATCAAAAATATCTAGTAACACCTGATTTAAACACTTGACTTTATCATTTATATCGCCTAGTAGGTAGATATTTTCAAAAGGAGCAATCATCAGGAAATATTCTAGCAGATCCTTATTAATGTTCCTCAAATTTCTGGTAGCCAGAATTTTATTTGTGTTATTTTTTGTGCGAACGTCTAGTGTACAAAAAACCAATTGATGGTCGGAGCCATTACCAACCTCACTGCAACCATGATCTAGGGGATCTAAATTATTTGAAATGAGTATGATATCTAAGAGTGTAGAGGTATAACCAGTTACTCGAGTGGGTTCAGTTACAATTTGCTTCAAATTGAAAAGCCCAATACAACTATTGAAGGAATCTGTATAGTTATTTTCGAGATCGAGTAAGTTTATATTAATATCGCCACCACAAACAATTTCATTACAATTAACAATAACATCAGATAGATTTCCTTCTAGGTTATTTAAAAAATCATTTAAGTTCCTGTTGGGTGGCCTATAGAGAGTACCAAAACTATATTTTTTATTATCAAAAGTGAAACTGAGCCAAAGCTGCTCTACAGCATCACAAGAAGTTACCTCCAAAGTTTCGTATTTAAAAAAGGATTTAATGTAAATGCCAACTCCACCTCCCCTCGAGCCTCTATCTTTCCTAATAAAATCATAACCATCAATATGTATCATGTAGTCAGGAATTTCTTTCGACAACCAGGTTTCAGCAACACCCAAAACATCATAGTTTTCCTGTGCTATAAAAGTTCTAAAATCTACAAAGTTCGAAGTAAGAGATCTAACATTGAAAAACGCAAATGAAATCTTTTTCATAAGAAAATGTCAATAAGGTCACAATTAGTGAAATATATGCTAAACACGAAAACAGGTGTGAAAAATGCTTCGCAAAAAACAACAAATCCCAATAATATTAAGAAATCATAAAAAACCTATAACAAAACAGTAAACAGTCACTCGAAACCCTAATTAACAGACCAAAAAAAAACAGTATTCTTAAGGAATATGTAGGTCTATGAAATGTGCCATGCTGGTGTTATTTACGTTGTTGCCAAATTTATAATGTTTACCAAAGAATGAGAATTTAAGTAAATTGAAAAAAAAAAGTATTCTCACAATTTTTAACCTTAATTCAGTAGTTTTCTTTCACAAAAAATAAAGACTATCTAAACTAGGTAACAAGATAATCAAATTTTCGATTCACAAAACGTAACTTAACGCTAAAACAAAATATAGTAACAATTGAAAAGAAGGTTATACTCTCAGCAATAGCAAGTAATCAATTCTCCGTTACAAAATCATTGTGGTGCAGACAAATTTTCTGATCATTTACACGGGCGAAAATTCTGCTGCTTTGGCTCCACACATTAGATTTTCCATACTTTTCAGTTGCAGCTTTTAATGTTTCCACAGCGGCTTTGGTTAAATCTTCTTTCATAAAGTAATTTGTCTTCCTTAGCATCTTCTTTTTATTGAAAACAAAATTCTTGGTTTTTATCGACAGAAACTGGACAAGAATTGGACGAGGTTTTCCAATTTGGGCTTTACCTAATCTATAGCACTGCTCTATGTCGGTAGAAGAAACTTCTAAATCGAGTGTACCTTTCAGGAACTCAATAATTGTATGTTCACAATAACCAGGTGATTCATTATCAGCTTGTTCTACCCCGTAAATAATTAGATTTTTCACCTTCAGCATACGTTCATACTGCTCCATCCTTGTATCTAGATTATGAATTTTGGACTTATTCTCGTTCACTTGGTTGACCAACAATTTCATGGACGATTCGAATTGTGTGAATCTGTCTTCCATATGCTTATCAATCATTTTGGCTTGTTGTTTGCAAATTCTTGAGATGATTTCTTCAGTCTGACTCATATCGCTTACGCTCTGACTTTGTTGTCTTGTTTTGGACATGATATCTATCAAAGGACCGGCTATTAGATAACACAGTAGCACGTATAATCTCAAAACACCTCGTTGATGAAATTGGAAGGACAGATTTAAGTAACACTTTTCCATCAAATTTTCACTCAATCGAATAATTGTTCATCCAGTAGCACAAATCAATCACTTTATGGCCTGAATTCACTATTCTTTTTGTTAAAAATCATTTATTATGGGAGCGTTGTTCAAACGAATCTACTCACGCGCCAGTGTTGTCAATTCAGCACTAGAATTAGATCATCATATTCAAATTCTGTGAACGGAAGTGAAGATCAAACACTGCAATTTGTTTTTTTTATTAGATTTTCATCTGAGAGGTGGGAAATGTGTTGAAAATGCCAATGAAAGTTGCTCTAAACGCTTGAAAGTGTGTTCATGGCATAGTCAAGTAGCAGTAGTGGGGGAACTATCGGGAAAGGAGAGTATAACCGTGCGGCGATTTGAACAATACAGTTCCCCCACTACCGCTCCTCGATTCAGTCGATTCTGACATAAACATACTTCCAAGCGTTTGGAGCAACTTTCAGTGACATTTTCAACACATTTCCCACCTCTTAGATGAAAATCCAAAATATACAAATTATAGAAATTGATATCTTCTTCCATATGCCTTCAAAAAAATGTTATGACGATTTCCCTTAAAAACAAAAACTACACATCAGACAGAAAACATCTTGCGCACAGTTGAACCACATGTATTATCTATCAGTTTCCACAATATTGTTTGTTCATATTCAGATTTGTACAAATTATGAATTTTCAAAAAGTGGTTTCTTTTTCGAGGTTTTCCCGGATTTTCTCAATGGAAAATGCACCGATCCTGTCGCTTGAAAAATTGTTTTGTAGGTTTTATAATTCTCTACAAAAGTTCTATCGATTGTAAAACGATTCCTTCAATAATTTTTGGGATATTTGCAAGAAACCAAAAAAGTTGTAATTTTTTTCACTATTTCTTGTTTAAAAAATTCCACAAAGCAATTTTGCTAGTGCGAAACCGGAGTTTTCATTTACGAACTATCTTATAAAAAGTAGTATAGGCCATTTGGGTGTTTTATATTGTGTGAAAAGAGCCTCTTATTTTTATTTACAGCTTGGCCTATAACCCGTGGACTGCACCTGAACAGTGTTGATTTGACTATTTCATTCACACATGGCTGCATCTATGAAATTACGTAGTTAAAGTCACATGACATGCAATATGAGCGGATATGCAAGTAAACACGGTAATTTAGGTAAACACGCGGATATTTACGTAAACAAACAAAGAAAAGTGTCAAGTTTGACATAACTCAAAATTAAAATGACTTGTTTTCGGTTATCTCCTACTACATAAAATAGGGAACATGTAAGCCAATCCATCTCAAAAAAATCCAAAAAGGAGTAAAGAGTCTGTCTGGAGAGAATCAATATCTTTTTTGAAGCGTTTATGAACTTGAATGTGAATGATTTTACGCTGTTCATGAAATAGTCTTCCTAAATATCACTCGACCATGACAAATAGGGACTATGAAAAACACCGAAAAGGGGTAGAGAGTCTGTCTGGAGAGAATTTATGTATTTTTTGAAGCCTATAATATGAAGGTGTGTATGAATTATTTCACGCTGTTCATGAAATAGTCTTCCTAAATATCACTCGGCCATGACAAATAGAGACTGCTATTTTCTTTAATTCATCTCGAGTAACTTGTATTTTGGGACAATTCAATTCGACCATATGAGCATTAATAATCATAGAAGCTAAAGCTGTCGTGAATTATTATTAATGTTCATATGGTCTCATTTAATTGTCCAAATACAAAGTACTCTCGATGGAATTATGAAGAAAATAATAGTCGGCTAGTTTGTCATGGTCTTGTGATATTACCTACGAATATTGACTGAATATTGAAAAAATAGTTATTTATGATACAAGTTTTAAAAGTGGTATTTATTTATTTATTTATTAAACGAGCGTTAGCGAGTGGAGCAGCCCCATGAGCAAAATAAAATCACTTTTAACAAATGTATCATACACATTTTTTTGTACAACAGTTTCTGCTAGTAAGAAAAAAACAAAAAAAATATAAGATCCATAAGGATTCGAACACACGATCTTTGGGTTACAAGGCTGACGGACAGATACTTCAAATATAATAAACCCCAACGCATTTTATTTATGAATGTCATTATTTGTGATGAAGGACCTTCTACAGTTGGATTGAATACTACTTCGTTTGTTACTTCAAAAGGAATTAGTATTACCAATTGCGCAAAAGGCCAAATACATGTGTGAACTTTTATAAATGATTCCTTTTGAGTAGGTGTTCTGTTTATATTATCTGATCGAAGTGTTTCTTTAGAGAGATCTATATTACTGAGTATCCATCATCTCATCTGTCATTTTACTTTTAACACTAGTGTGAAAAGTGATTTTGTGAAAACTTCAGTTTTTAGTTCATGTGTCAATGAACTTAAAACGTAATTTTTAATGACAGTTGTACAAAAACAATATTAAAATGAATTATGATCAAACCTAGATAAGAAACCGCTAGGTGGCTCCACATATAAACCGTCAGCTGAATTCCAAGAAAATATAATAAATAAGCCATCTCACAATTTGATTACAGGCCAATCTACTGAATGGGTGATTGAAGGAAAAATGTATTTGTACAAGTTCCGAGTTACTCTACAATTTCTGGAAAGATTTCATCAGTGTTTCCAAGTCAGCATTATTCTCTTTGAATGATTTACCAATATATTTATATCCAAATGATATTGTGCTATTGTACGAATATTGCTAAATGTTTTGAGGCTAATATTGCTTCCATAATATTATTTGTATAATGCTCAAGTAATATTCGACTAATATCGTGAAATATTTATAATTTTATCTCGCCAATATTACGTTTGAATAGTTTGCCAATTTTTCATAATATTGTACCAATATTATCCCAATGTGAGTATGCTACGGTGATATTCTACCAATATCGCTCAATATTTTGATGTCAATATTGTTTCGAGAATATTATTTTCAAAATTTCAATCTTATATTAATTCATTGAAAAATAATAATTACCCTTCTTCTCACCTTCTCAAATAGAATTAACAGGAAAACAACAACAAATCACTTCTTGAATAGAATTGAGTAAAATATAGTGATATATAATATTAAAAAAAAATGTTTGTACAGGCCACATCATAATTCTTCCATTTCAGTTGTGAGTTATATATGGTCTCCAGGGTAGTTCTGAATATCCAAAAATATACTGGATATTATATTTTTCAAAAGTCAAACTCGCCAAACTCTTCTGAAATACCTTGTATATTGGAAAATATATTTCGGTGATGAGCTTTTGTAATTCATACTAATATGGTATGGATACTGACGCACTCTTGTGGAAGCCTGTGGCTTGTACTGTGGATGCTATGACAGTTACACTAAAAGTAGATTTCGGCAATCATAGCTGAACCAATGAAATTCCAATTTCTTACGCAACCGTGGATGTAGGTACAGTGAGGTCATGAGGTAACAGATAAATTCATTTTCTACGTTATTAGCCCTGAAACACGTCGATTTATGTTATCAAAAAGGCACTCGTGAGACAAAAAAATCGCCGCTTTTCCACCCCCATCAAAGTGACGACAACCCCCCAATTTTTTTAAATGGAACAGTTGCTCAAGTTATACCTCATTTCAAAGGGTATTTAATAGAGCCATGTCTATTTTTTTTTGTAGGAAAACCCTGAAACATGTCGATTTATGTTTTTTTAAATGAAATGTGGGGTCAAGTGATACCTCATTTCAAAATTGTCTATACAGCCATGTCAATTTTTTTGAATTTCGTTCATTCGTCATAAAAAGAAAAAACAAAATGTTAAAAAGTATATAATTTGTCATTTTAAAGGAAATTGATATTTCTGTGTAATTCATCATAAGGCAATAGTCCCAATAGTCTATTTTATTTGAAATTTGTTTCCGGTAATTTTATAGATTGTAGATAGTATAATTTTATACAGGGTGTTTCAAAATTCAGTATCAAGATTTCAGGGGCGTATTTCTTAGGTCAAAATGAGACTTTTTTTTCTTATAAACATGTGTCCACAACCGCTTCATTTCTGAGATACAGGATGTTGAAATTTAACAAAAAAATCAGTTCTTTTTCAATATCTCTAAAACCAATTTGGCTTCTCTTTTTAATTTTGGAACATGCAAAGTACACATGAAAATACACTTTTTCCATGGTGAACGTTTTCTTAATTTCCATCAGTGGCGTCCCTGTACACACGACCTGTAATAATTTTGATCAAAATAATGATACGCTACTGTTTTTTGTCAAATAAGTATTATTTTTATAATTGTCTTCTATCTTCACACAAGCATGGTCTTTTGATTTTTTCCGTCCGACCGACGGTTTTCGATTTAAAAAATAAAAGGTAGTCATTTGCTTGTACCGAGGCGAATTTTTGTTTGTCTCATTTTGTTATTTGAATCGAAAACTGTTCTTCGTACGAAAAAAAGTCAAAGGACCATTTTTATGAGTAGATAGAGGACATTCATAAAAAATATAATATTCATTAAAAAATAAACATTGGCGTATCATTATCATTTTTGTTAAATTTCAACACCCTGTATCTTAGAAATTAAGCAGTTGCGGACACATGTTTAGGGAAAAAAAATTTTTTGACCTGAAAAATATGCCCCTGAAATCTTGATACTGAATTTTGAAACACCCTATATATTTGTATACGTGTATGTGTGTGAATATGGACGTGTATGTGTATTTATGTATTTTTTCTATATTCATGCAAAAAGCAAAACTTTATTGAACTATATTTAGTGGAAAAAGAAGTTTTTATTGCACGCATCTGTCATTCTACTTCAACGTGCTGTCATCATGACAAATATAAACATTCAAATCCACTACATATTTAGCAGATATTCTGTGAGATTGGCAATACGTTTTAAACAGTAATATATTTAATATTATTTTGTATTAATGTTAGCGGCCAGAGTTAAACAAACAATGCCTTCCCGAGAATAACTTCATAATCAAAACTGATCCGCTTTGTTCTGAACCATCAAGTGCTAGGAATCGCACGTTGAAAGGTAAGACCTCGTTAATCCTTGGCTCGCACAAGTTTCGGCTTTTGAGGGCTGCCGTTCGTAAGGGGACGACAGCTGGTTAACGGAAAAAACAATTTTAACAATTTTAACAACAATCTACTTGCATAGAGCAGACTGTCTGTACTCCACACCTCGTGATAACATACGCGCTCACGGGTACTATGATTCTGATTTTTATAAAGGAACTGTGGTTATAGAAGTGTCAGTCAAAAATTAATTCTGACGATTACAGAATTGAAAGTTTTAAAATGGGTATTATTAATGGAAAAACACATGATAGTGATCTGTTTCAATGCAAATCGATAGTAATAATTAATTATTCGAATTGCGCTTTTCATTTTCTACACCTAGTGCCGCACCTTAATAAATCATTTTTCGCTTTTTGCATGAACGTAGAAAAAGTGTTGTATGCAACTCGTGCAAAAATTGTTTATTGCACTCGAAGTGTGCCTAACGGCATCGTCGGACAATTTCACATCGAGTGCAATAAACACTTACTTTTTGCACTTGTTGCATAAATAACTATTATTAATACCTGAATGATGTAAGTTAAGCATGCCCATAACAAGGCTTCTTCGTGGGATATCCTTGATTTGTTTCGTTCAGGTTGAAATTGTATGCAGGATTATGTGGGTATTTTGTATGTATTGTTTTTATTCTGGTGGCTTCATGATTACATTGAACAATTTTCACGAAATAAAAATGTTAGATTTTTTGGAATTCAGCAGAGTCCGGAAGAAAATTTGAATACTGTGATCGTAAATTTACTGAAAGACACTCTGAAAATCAACAATGCCAGCGACAAACTCATTAAAAAGTGCCACAGAGTTCCGCAAAAAATTATTGATGCTGATAATGCCAAACCACCAGCTGTTTTGGTAAGATTTAACACCATAGCAGTGCGCGATAATGTACTGAAAAACAGAAAGTACTTGAAATCAACAGGCGTGTCAGTCCATGAAGATCTTACAAAAGTTCGGTTGAATCTAATCAGTAGTGCTATAACTGAATTTGATAAAAAATCCGTGTGGTCCCACAGGGGCAACGGATACGTAAAATACGATAACATGGTGCACCGCTTGAAGGACACAGCTGATATTCAACGTATAAAACAAAGATAAGTACTTTAACGTATGATGCTGTTTGGTGTTTCTCTCTTTTGATCGCCCTCAAGAATAACTACCTTAAGCTCAAATATTTTTCTTTTAATTTTTATCTCTTCAAATGTTATTAGTACTATTCAACCTATGATGTTTTTTTTTCGTTTATCAAGTAATTTTCAAACTCTGAGAATGTCAAAGTCGTTTTTTTTTCCTAATAAATATTATAAGACATTGTAATGTATAGATATAATGAGAGAGGTTGTGACAATGGCTCTTGGTTATTTCACATAAATTCAATAGCTTTTTCACAATTTCTATACTAATTATCTAAATTTCCTAAATTTCTACTCTTTTATCTTTCCTTCTGATCTTCAATAGTTTATTTATTATCTACTTTCATCTCTTCAAAGACTTTTTTTTTTTTATTTATTACTTGAATGCTCAATGGCTCTTCAAGTATCTCTTCTGAATGCTAGATCTCTGATAGGTAATTTCAATGCATTTCATCAACTAGTCTACCCTGAACAGAACCACGTAATTGCAATTACTGAAACTTGGTTGCATCAGGCTTTGGATAGTGATGTTGTAGGAATCAAGGAATACCATTTTGTTCGTCAGGACCGCCCTACACGTGGTGGGGGTATTGGTGTTTACATCAAAAATAATATACAATATAAGATTATATTAAGTGAATGTCTTGATTTTATGGAATATATTTGGATAGAAGTAAAGTTTCAGAAATACAAAATTGCAATTGGGACTATATACAGACCACCTAAAACTGATCAAACTTCATTTTTCAACCTATTTGAAGATATATTATCTAATATGTATGCGAAGTATGATTTTATTGTTTGTGTTGGTGATTTTAATATCAATCTACTTGACATTAACTTGAATTTGAGTTTACACTTAAGCGCAATACTCGAGTCCTTCACTCTGAATCAGCTAGTCTCAGAACCGACGTGTTTTTCTTCTTCCTGTGGTTCCCTACTTGACTTGACTATTACAAATATTCACTCGGACAAATGTCATACACAAGTATTTCCAACTCATTTCTCTGATCACGCTTTAGTTAAAACTATTTTCGACTTCAACCCCTCACCTTCATTGTCAAGGAACAAAATTACATATCGTCCTTTGAAAGAAATAAATTTAGCAAATTTTGAAAACGACTCTTCTATGTTCCAGTGGAATCTAATATTTGAAAATGAAATTATTGACGATAAAATCTCTTTACTCACTGATTACATGTTACAACTCTTGGATATACACGCTCCTATGAAAACAATTTTTTTTAAAAAGAGACAATATACGCCATGGATTACTGATAATGTAAAACTCATGCAAAAATTACGCGACAAAGCACTAGTGAGATCCAGAACTCTGAAAACAGCTGAAAGCTGGTCATATTATAAGCAACTCCGCAATTATACCAACTTCGCTATAAAAAAAGATAAAAAAGCTTTCTTGAGATATAAGTTCAGTAGTTGTAGTATAGCAGAAAAATGGGCTGAATTGAAGAAATTGAATGTGTCAAAACAGCGAAATACTAATATTCCCGCAGAGTTACGAAATGTTGAAACTTTAAATACGTTTTTTACCAGCTTCAGTGACAATCAGCTGCCACCAAATGAAAATATTATTAATTTCTACAATAATAATCTGAAAAATAATATAAATTCATCTTTCAATTTTGAAACCACGACGGAAGACGTGGTAACTCAAATTCTATCGAATATCAAATCAAAGGCTTTCGGTACAGATAACTTAAACATAGATATTATAATCCTGTTCTGTCCATTCATCGTACCTTTCATAACTCATATTATAAACGAATGTATTTCAGCATCATAATTTCCTGATGCATGGAAATTTGCAAATGTTAAAGCTCTTCCTAAAATGAGTCATCCGAAGGAAATGAGTCACTTGAGATCGATTAGTCTGCTACCAACCCTCTCTAAAGTTCTTGAAAAGATAATGGAAATCCAAATTAGAGAACACATGTCAAAGTTTAATCTCCTTCCTCTGAAACAATCAGGATTTCGTCAGGGATATAGTTGTGCAACTGCTCTTTCGGACATTGTTGATGATCTGATAAGAGCAGAAGATCGAAACGAAATGAGCATACTGATACTAGTTGACTATACAAAAGCCTTTGATATGATTAATCATAGAATTCTACTTTCAATATTTCATTATTTAGGATTTTCATTCAGTTCTACGCGATTTTTAGGATCCTTCCTTACCAACCGATGCCAGCAAGTCCAAGTTGATGATGAACGGTCCTCAACAATCCATGTTAAATGGTGTGCCGCAAGGAAGTATTTTGGGACCCTTACTCTATACTATGTATACATCAAATTTTCAAAACGTACTCACCTTCTGCAACTATCACTTTTACGCCGATAACACCCAAATATATACATCTTTTAAATATGATAATTTGGATTATGCTTTAAATTCAATCAATACCGACCTGGATAAATTATATAAAGCATCTTCAGATCATTTACTTCAAATAAATGCAAACAAATCATATGCAATTCTTTTCTTTAATAACTCAGTTCGACACACTATTCTAGAAAATTTAAATTTGAAAATAGGAGAAGATAATATTCCTTTTATTAATAATGCAAAAAGTCTTGGTCTTATTATTGACAATAAAATCAGATTCAAGGATCATGTTACGAAAAAATTACAAGTAGCTTATTCAACTCTCAAATTAATTTATGCGCAGAGAAATTGCTTGGATTTAGGTATCAAAAAGATGTTATGTGATCATCTTGTACTATCCCACTTCGATCACTGCGATAATGTTTATGGTCCCTGTTTGGATAATATTGATAAAAATCGTATACAAAAAGTTCAAAACTCCTATCTGCGTTTGATGTACGGCATTCGTCGAGCTCAGAGAGTTTCTCATAAACTTAAGGAATGTAAATGGCTCAACATGCAAAATCGTCAACAATCACATCATGTTTATTTTTTAAAATTATAAAATATAAGACACCACCTTACTTACATAACAAATTGAAATATCGTACTGACGTTCATAATCTGAATATTCGGCGAAAAAACTTACTCACAGTACCAACCCACCGAAAAGAAATTTTCAAGAGATCTTTTTCCTACAGCATCACCACTAATCTCAATAATTTGATGAAACTAAGCTTCTTTGACGTCAACATGAGTCCACATGCATTCAAGATAAAATATAAACAGCACCTATTGAATAGCTGATTTTTTTTCTCTCTTTCTCTCTTTCTCTTCGCTTTCTGCTCTTTCGTCTTCTTTCTCTTCTTTTCTCCTAGCCATTTTCGTTCTATACTTTTCGTTCATATTCTCGTGGCACTGGTGGAAGAGCAGAATCAAAGGCTCACCCCTTTGATATCTGAACCAAGAAGCCATTTGTTCATCAGATCTCATATGTATTTTTTTTATGTGTTCAACCCTGTATATATATCATCATGTATGTATATTATACAATATGTATGAATCGGATGAGCAATAAAATATTATTATTATTATTATTATTATTATTATTATTATTATATTATTTATCATTACATAAACATTTTTCTTTTTTTTAATATTAGGCTCTATTTTATTTGCAATAATTCAAATGTATTTTATTATTGTTTTATTTTGGCAAATAAAATTATTTATTATTTATACACTACTAAATTCCCTGTACTCTCAATTTGTTTGCATGCAATTCTCAAGTTTTCTGCCACCACGTATGACAAACAACAGTTGGTAAATTAACTAAAGAAAAAAAGTTTAACCAATTTTTAAATGAACCAAAATAGTATATTGTGCAATGAGCATGAAATGGGTCAATTCATGCCAATTGTGCACTATACTTTTTTTACGACCATCTGAATCATAAACAAATCTGGAATATTTTTAATAACACTTTTTATCATAAACTTTCCTGCCGTCATGATTCCCATAATATATACAACCTGAAAAAGGAATTGCAGATGAAAATATTGAAAATTATAATGAAAATCGAACACTAATCGATTTCATAAAAGGAAAAGAAAATTGTTTATGTGGGATTTGACCCTCAACGAGCTCACTGCTATGGAAACTTCCTGCCAACTATACGAAAATATAGAAATTCATTGTCATTAATCTCAATATTGAAATTAGCGGTGTCAATTTCAAATCATCCTCGCTATTACTACTCATTTTCGATTACTTATTTTTTTAAACGAATTTTGCAAATACTGATGTGAAATGACAAATTATTAGAACGTTAACGAACATGATTCGATCTTATATTATTTATGATCATAAAAATGACAGTCTAGTAGTTCATGAAAGTCGTGGGAAATGAAATATCCCGTACTGAAATGATCATTACAGTACAGTTCGTGATGTAGAAATAAAAAAGTGTTTATAATCGGCCTACTTCCTTGATCGATAAAGCCCATAAAATGAGCATATTTCCATGTGGTCGTAGAAAAAAAATTCTATTGGTTTTGGCGAGAATATTTTCACGGTTTCCACTATATTTGCTAAACTGTAGTGAATAAAACAACTCACTCAAGTTTCATCTTCTTCAATCCACCGATTGTAGGATATTTTTCCATCACTCCATCGCCCTCTCGAGTAGCTGGAATGACGGGGTGTAGTCTATCAATGTCTAACCGGTATTTTTCCCGTTCGTCACTTTCCAACATTATGTAGTCAACTATGTCACTGAAATCGTCGTGCTGACTTTTCGTCTCGGCTTCTTTTTCGGTGTCAGCTAAAACACCCTCTTTCCGAACGTGGCTGCTATCCATAAGGCTATTAAGGATCGACGTTTCATTGGGAAGATTTTCTTTAGACATGTTCGTACTGGTGGAACTGAAATAAAATATTAATCGTAAGAATATAGAAAGAAAAATGAATTCGATTAGATAGATTTTTTGATGATCTATATTGTGACGACACTGACACTGTCCCTGGAATTCGTCACGACAGAGCCATACAATTTTTATAACGTCATAGAAATATTTCTAGAAACTTCTGTTTTTTTCGGGAAATAAACACGCGACAGCGGAAGGTATCAATCAGTGATTTGAGAATTGTGAAATATAAATTTGCATAAATATTAGCAGTTCGAAATAAATTATTTGCATAATTCGTATCAAATAGACAGTGTTGACTGACGTATATTTTTTTGCAATATTTCGATGCATTCGGTGCGCAATGCTCAAGAGTTGTGGCTTTGTCAGGCCGAGTTGATATCTCCGCTTGCGAGAATATTCGTCTGAAGCAGTAGCGTCCAAGGAGGTATACGTTCTGTTCTATAATAGTCCAGTAACTTAGTATATCTTGGGTTGCATTGAATGTTGGTGGTAGGGTTTTTTTCGTTTGGAGTGATTGGGATGCAAAATTCAAGTTTTCGACCTCAAGTCGGATTGATTTCTCCGCTTGCGAGAATATTCGTCTGAAGCAGTAGCGTCCCAGGAGGTATACGTTCTGTGCTATAATAGTCCAGTAACCTAGTATATCTTGGGTTGCATTGAATGTTGGTGGTAGGGTTTTTTTCGTTTGGAATGTGATTGGGATGCAAAATTCAAGTTTTCGACCTCAGGCCGGATTGATTTCTCCGCTTGCGAGAATATTCGTCTGAAGCAGTAGCGTCCAAGGAAGTATACGTTCTGTGCTATAATAGTCCAGTAACCTAGTATATCTTGGGTTGCATTGAATGTTGGTGGTAGGGTTTTTTTCGTTGGGAATGTGATTGGGATGCAAAATTCCAGTTTTCGACCTCAAGCCGGATTGATTTCTCCGCTTACGAGAATATTCGTCTGACGCCCTATCGTCCAAGGAGGTTTACGTTCTGTGCTATGAAAGTCCAGTAACCAAGTATATCTTGAGTTGCATTGAATGTTGGTGGTAGGGTTATTCTCGTTTGGAATGTGATTAGGATACAAAATTCAAGTTTTCGACCTCAGGCCGGATTGATTTCTCCGCTTGCGAGAATATTCGTCTGAAGCACTATCGTCCAAGGAGGTATACGGTTCTGTGCTATAATAGTCTAGTAACCTAGTACATCTTGGGTTACATTTAATGTTGGTGGTAGGGTTTTTTCGTTTGGAATGTGATTGGGATGCAAAATTCAAGTTTTCGACCTCAAGTCGGATTGATTTCTCCGCTTGCGAGAATATTCGTCACGTTCTGTGCTATGAAAGTCCAGTAACCTATTATATCTTGAGTTGCATTGAATGTTGGTGGTGGGGTTTTTCTCGTTTGAAATGTGATTGGGATACAAAATTCAAGTTTTCGACCTCAGGTCGGATTGATTTCTGCGCTTGCGAGAATATTCGTCTGAAGCACTATCGTCCAAGGAGGTATACGTTCTGAGCTATAATAGTCCAGTAACCTAGTACATCTTGGGTTGCATTGAATGTTGGTGGTAGGGTTTTTTCGTTTGGAATGTGATTGGGATGCAAAATTCAAGTTTTCGACCTCAGGCCGGCAGCCTTCCCGGATCACTTTTGAATATCCCAAAAAACAGCAAAATTTCCGCATTTTATAAATTTGCTACGATATGATATCATAGAAGGGATTTGGTAGACCTTATAGTTTCCTATATACAGATTTTCAAAATGTGGTGAATTTTCCAAATGTGATAATTTATTCAATTGAACATTTTGAAGGGGCATGGGGAAGAGGGGTGAAGTTTGGTGGGAGGGTGGTAGGATCATTGTTCACAATTGGACGACTGAACCGGAAACCCAATATATTCACATCAAGTGAATACAAAAAATAATTTAAGGTGTTTCCTCCTCATCGAAAGTTCAGGGTCAAGCAAATCCGACAGTGCCTCCTTCAGTATCATACGCACCGTCCTGTATCTCATGAAATGGAACTCTTTCAGCGAGTTGTCTGACTAAATAATAGTCGAGCAGCCTATCCATCTCGTCGTAGTCTTCGAGCTCGTCCAAATTGTAGTTATCGATATCGACGTCTATCATAATTTCAGGCAGGTTTTCGCAAGACTGGCCTTTGCAGGTTCTGCAGACAAGTGAACACTTCGAACCTGCTTTCCTGCAGCTGCAAGCATTTTGGCACCCCTTCTTGCGACTGCAGGAAATCGTGTTTGGCAGATTTGAGGGGGCTACTTTCCTTGACATAATCTTTGGGGAAAGGCTTCGGGCTGTAGCAACCCATCCTCATTCGAGCGAAGTATTTTTTTTAACCCAGCCACTGCTTCACCTGGTGGTATGTGCGGAATTAATGTGGCTTCGGAGCATCTGAGGAAGTCTGGCCAGGTTGATAGTTGTCTTGGCTGCAGCCTTTGTGAAAAGCTGGTGGCGCAGGTCGTTGGAGGTTTGACTGGACGTTTTTCCATCGTACAGCGCAATGAGGATTTTCTCCCTGGCTTCATCTACTTGAGCAGGTGTTGCAGCTAGATTAGAAATAGCGGCAGCTTTCTCTTCAAGGTCTTTATGTTTCTGTAGTATTTGAAGCAACTTGAGATTTCCTTGGCCGAAGAAGCACGAGGTGGAATCATAGCCATTGAAGGCGTGAGTGAAAGAGATGAGTTGATGTATACAGATGTTGAGGTGGTGGATTAGAAGACATCTGGTGTTTTGCCTTTTCCACACTTTTGAAGGTGTATAGTATCTTGTGTGGGACCCCTGAGACCCGTGAGGATGACGAACAAGTCTACGTCCTCTCCTGACCTGAAAATCAGAGACCTGTCTGGTAGCTATAGTGACGACTAGCGTGTCGGCACCTTCTTCAACCTAAAAAATCCCAATGTGTTTCAATACCTACGTGCAACGTTTGTGCCTTTGATTACTCTCCATTTCACTCAAAATTTGTCATCACACTCAAAATTACTCGCAAATCACGAAATTACTGACAAATTGCAACCCTGACCGTTTGTGTCTTTGCTATCAACCCAAGTGGAAAGTCGAAGAGGGATGTTTTAAAACGAACAGAAACTGTGGTAGAGGAGTTGGGACGGAGGGAGATGCCCTTGTTTTTTGTTGCCCGCTGGTTGACTAGGGGGAGGAGAGAACGCATCACAAGGAACACAGCTCAAGGTCATCCTTGCTCAGTTATTTTATCAACTCACCAACTAGGTTCACAGAAATCCATCCCCATATCCCCTCATTATGTATCGTCATTCCTATTTCTATAAACAAAATATTAAAATTAATTAAAAATGTTGCCTTCTCTGACCCATCTAAGACAGGTTATTGAAGACATAAACATGAAAATTGGCTTGAAAAAATTTGCCAGACTTTGAAAAGCTGTATCTCGGTGACTATCAAAGCCACCGAGCCCATTCTTATCTCATATTATAGCTGAGGAAGTGTCCCTGAAATACGTCCCTTCTGAAGATCACATGATCTTATGGTAAAGCGAATCCTCCAGAGCGACATCAGTTGTCCAGTGTATCTCACTATTACATCGGGTACTGGAAGAGATCCGAGCAAATGCGTAATGAGCTCATGCTATGGTGTATCAAATGCCTTGCATTCATCAATCCAGGATATCGCAAAGTTACATTTATACTGCACCGAATCCTACTTGATTCATCTGTCGATGAACATCAGGTTCATCTTCGCTATCGCTTCAGTTTTCACCCACTGTATATTTATTTTTACCTGTTCGTTCATTAACCAAAGTTTTATATCAAAACTATGCTATGCTTTGTGAAATTTATCATAGTCATGAACTGAATAACAATTAAATACATTAAGGTTGATTCTATTTACTCACCGTACATTTATATTATTGTCACCGAAATGAAAATACTGTACGAACCTAATTGTTATACTTCTATTTACGTTATTGTATTATTGGGTTCTTGTTTCTTATTGATAATATTTTGATTTCAGAGCTGTTCGATCATAATTCGTGATGGTAATTTTTGGTTTTCATTCGCTAAAGTATATAATATAGGTTAATATTTAGGCAGTGGGCACTTATCAGCTGTTTCAGCAAACACAATTCCAATAAGTGGGACAGTTTCTTTTTATATATCTTAATATATTCAAGTTGGGGGATGTTCCCCCGTTTAATCATCTAGTGTTTTCGAAGAAATGATTTATAGTCTTTTGTGAACTCTTTAGTGTATAGAGGGTTCAAGCTGGGGCCCAGTTCTAGTCGAGGCTGAAGTTATTCTTGTACCGGATGTAACTTTTTTGCCGCTTACCCTTACCCAAGAACGTGTTCTACCCTACGTTACTATGGTCTGTTTGCTGTCATCCATAATCTGCGATGTCCAGAGATTCTTGATTCGATCCAAGGTTAGTCTGAGCCTAGCTGTTTGAATTCTGAATTCTCCTACCTGTAACATTGCTGTTCATCGTTGGATATCTACATATGGAAATCACCGAAGAATGATCCAGAGGCCAGATCATCCAAGATATCATTAGATAAATATGTATCATAATGTCTAATTCACTTTGAATACTTCCATGCATAACTGTTTATACGTAATTAACGTTAAGATGAGCATGACGTCATGTTTGGTAATTTTGTATATTCGACATAACAACCCCAAAATTTCCAATGAAATGCGTTTAATAGCGATGAAATTAAATTTGACGAAGAATAATAATTTTATCGTTATTCACTGGAAATTTTAACGTTGTTATGTCGGATATACAAAATTACCAAACATGACGTCATGCTCATCTTAACGTCAATTACCTGTCCTATGTGTCCAACGATGGTCTAAGTTCCTAGAGGTGATTAATGTTTGATTTCACTATCATTTTGAAACTGATCAGATTCCATTCATATTCATAATTATTCTGGTTACAGTTCCAGAATTCATATTTTTATATTATATTTTTTGTCAATCATTCACAACTGTACATAATTGACTCAGGGCCGATCCTAGCAGGTGTGCAGCGCGTGCGGCCAAAACAAGGGGCGGCCGCAGGCCGCATATAGTTCATGGTCGGCACGCGGCTCGCAGATTAATGATGAAATCAAAGACGGAATAGAGGCGAAAATGAAAAAAATTAAAGGAAAAATGAGTGAGTTGGAAAACAAAATTGACAGTACCGTCACCACAGAAACTGAAAAAGAAAATTCAATGCTGGAACTGGGCTTGAACTTGGATGACGGTCATACGGATTTGAAATATGTCAAGGCCAGTTCGAAAACACGAAAGCTCTCCATGAAATCACTTCAGTTCGATGGAAAAACGTCATGAGCAAATGATCTCCGAAATTTTGAACCTGCAGCAAAAACGAATGGATGGAATGCAGGGAAAAGAGCAATAGCATTAACATTGGCGTTGCGCGGAGAAGCAACAAATATTCAACAAGCCCTCAAGGCCCAAGAACAGGAGGACTACAAGCAACTGGTTAATCATCTAGAATTACGGTATAGCCAGTCCCATGTTATAACTCTCAACAACCGCTGCCCGAAATAAAACGAATCCTTACAGGACTTTGAAGATTGGAATTTGGGACTGCCATAAGTAAAGTGATGAAGAAAGTGTTGCCTGAGAAGAGTCAAATAAGATGCTGAAACTGTGGGCAAATTGGACATGTGAGAAGCAAATAAATGTTCAAACAATCGACAGAAAACTGCAGAAGAGGAGCAATCGTCGGCCTGTAACTAGAAGCCCTGGTTAATAATGCATATGTCGCTATCCTTCAACAACAAAACAAATGAGCCTTTGTAGACAGTCTCATCAACAACAAGCCTTGCATCATGCTGTTAGACACAGATACGACTTATCAAAACACCGGCTCGAATTGAGCCGTCGACTTGGAAACGCATAGCAACAGGGAAGCCAGCCAGTGTGTATGGTGAACTACGAATTGAGCTGATTTTGAAATTGTGAAGATATGATCTCGGGTCCTGTTGACTGAAAATATGAGTGTACCTGAGAGGGATGAAACCATCCTGAAGGCTCGCCTAGGCAGGGGTGCGAGCATTGGAAACGTAATGATGTTTGAGAAAATCGGAGAAGGAATTAATAATAATAATAATGATAATAATAATAATATTTATTGTTGTCATTAGATCCATTTGGTCACTGACATGATCAGTATCTATTAAAAACATATTTGAGTGAATTAGGTAAAAGAACTTTCAATATCAAACAACAAACATAGTACAAACGTTATTTACATCAACATGCTGGAAGTTAGGTGTAACTAAGGTACTCTTCAACAGTGTAGAAGCAATGTTCAAGTAAATATTTCCTAACTTTATGTTTAAATAAATTTATACCCTTAATTTATTGGAGGTTGTCAGGTAAGGAATTGAGAATTTTTATTCCCCTATACTCTGCCCCCCTTTCGAATAGGGCTGTTATGTGTGCGGGAATTCTCAATTTGACGGAATAGAAAAGACCCTTCTGCGTGTTGAGAAAAATTGTGCCACTAAGTCATTCATGTGAGTTAATAAAGTCCTTGAAGAAAGGAACAATTTTGGGACACTGTTCGTCAATTTCTTCTGTGATCAGAAATGTATGCAGTTCCATCAGCCAACCCAGCAGCAACTTGCCTGCAGAATTGGAAAAATTGGTTGCAATCTCTTTCAAAGACGTAGGTCCAGCTCAACTGTCCACAAATTCAGTGATCTAGTCAAGAGGTACCAAGACATCTTCGATGTTGAACAGATAAAAGGGGTTAGAAGGAAGGTGGACCAAGACAAGACCGACACTGGGAATGCAAGACCAATCCTTCCTCTTGCCAAGAAAGAGGAAGCTGACAAAATAGTCAGCGATATGGAGAAAGAAGTAGTCATCGAATCATCCGACAGTTGTGCTGGTGAAGAAAAAAGACGGATCGACACGCTTCTGCTTAGACTATCGTTAACTGAACAACGTGATGAAGAAGGACAGTTATCCTGTTCTGAGAATAGACGATACCCTAGACGCGTTTGCCGACTCAACAGTTTTCTCGACTCCATATTTGAAGAGCGGATATTGGCAGGTAGAACTGGTTACAAAAAATAGAGAAAAAACACCCTTCACTATCGGCTCAGGATTGTGGTAGTTCACAGTTATGCCATCCGGGCTTTGCAACGCTTCAGCCACCTTTGAGAGATTGATGAAGACAGTGTTGAAAGGACTCTCCTGAAAAACGTGCCTGGTATACCTCGACATCATCGTAGTTGGCGGATCGTTCGAAGACCACGTGAGAAATCTAGAGGAGGTACTTCTGCACCTGAGGAATTCCGGACTGGCACTGAGCCCTTGGAAATGCCACCTGTTCCAGAAGGAAGTCAACTACTTTGGCCACATTGTCGCTGGGGAAGGAGTTGCAGCAAACAACCAGAAATTAAAGCTGGCAGAGACTGGCCCAGTTCAAAAAACATCCACTAGCTTCGGAGTTTATTTGGTCTTTGCACCTACTACCGTCGATACGTGCTACAGTTTTCCAACATCGTCAAACCACTATATAAACTGAGAGAAAAATAAACTTGAATCCAGTGGTCCCCGGAATGCCAAGAATCATTCAGTAAGCTGAAAGAAGCTTTAATCAACTCACCGATCCCGAGCTATCCACTACCCAATCTAAAATTCATTTTGGACACAAATGCCAGTAACGTATGACTTGGATCCGTCCTGTCCCAGATCATGGAGGAACAAGAAAAGGTCATTGGTTATTGCAGCCGAACCCTCAGCAAACCGGAGCTCAATTATTGCGTCACCAAACGAGAACTATTGGCTATAGTAAAAGGTGTAGAACATTTTTACAAATACGTCTACGGAAGGAGATTCCTTGAGTGGTACCCTGTTACTGGTTTTGCATAGCGAAGTGAAGCGAAACGAAGTTAAACGAAACACACGCTATCACTGTTTCGTGTACTGGAAAGAGATAACGATTGTTTCATTTCGCTATCGCTATGCGATATAAGTTACAGAGTCCCAGCCCTGGTGGGGACTGACCATGCAGCCCTCAAATAGCTCAAACTGTTTAAAAACCCCGAAGGACAGGTAGCTCGCTGGATCGAATTACTCCAAGAATTTGATTTCGACATCGTACTTCGAGCAGGAAGCAGTCACAAGACCGCCGATGCATTTTCACGGAGACCATGCCAAGAGGACTAGTCACACTGTCGTCGAGCCGAGGGGAAGGACGCCGCCGTTCGTAAAACCATAGTGATTGACCACAATTGGAAAGATGACGAAATTCAGAAAGACCAAGAAAAAGATCCAGACCTTGGTCTGGTCATCGGCTCGAATAAGAGCAATCAAAACCATCTTGGCAGGAAATCGCACGCTTTTCTCCAGGGGTTAAATCGTACTGAAAAATGGGGTCTTAAAACGTGTGCTGGAATCCGATGTGTGGTACTCAGGTCCAGGAGACAGAAAGTGTTCTGAGAAGTCCACCAGGATGAGATGACCTTCCAGCAATGCAAATGAATAGAAAGTGTCACATGGAGTAATTCAAGAAGAGTCACAAGACCTCTTCAAGGCACCTACAAAGATGATATTTCGGGACGAAATGTCTTTAAGAAGGGGGCAATGTGGCGACCCTGAGCTGACTCTGGAATTCGTAACCGACAAGACAATTAAATCAAAACAGAAAGCGGCCAACTCGCAAACAAGAGTTTTTTCTAGCAGTGGAAGTCGTAAACACCCCAGTTATAAATAATTGTGACTGATAATGTCACCGGTTCGATATTCGAGGCTTTTCTAGGAAAAGACTGAGTTATTCGGATACGATGTGGATATATAATGGCACGCGCCGGATCGAAGATTGGATCAGTGATCAGATAATTGTAAATTCGACATAAATTATAGGAATGGTATCGAAATAAATTTGTTAGGCAGTGTTAAGTGCATAGTCATTACAGTATCTGTCGAAATACGTAAAACAAATTTAGAGGGACGGCCCTAGGATCGGCCTTAAATTGTACGTACCTACTCATCCTTATTGAACAATAAAACATCATTGGGGATTTTGGACTATTATTTCATAATACTCTTGTCTGGAATAATTCAAGGGTTTCTGGATTCCATGTCATCAAAAATTCAGCGACGCTCAAGGCATTCAATGTGACTAGCTAAGTTTTTACTTTTTATTCGTTTGAGCCACTACACAGTGCCTCCATACGAAGATCTGCCGTTTGCTGCAGGGCAAAATAAATATTATCCCCACACTCAACTGCTCGATTATACCCATACAGAGATTTAGACGTTTCAACTCCCCGGATCCGGTGACTACCCTCCACTGAGAAAAATATATATCGCTTGCAAAAAATCTGACGTTGAATATACTGGAGCGACGGGGAAACAACTCGTTCATTAGGTGTACATCATAATATTTTCATTACTTCATTACTCATTTTGTCTCGAGCATTAGACCGCTTGGCCTACAGATTTATGATTGAAAACGTTTACATGAATAATTTACGCTAATCACAATAGTCAAATCGTATATCATGCCCCTTCAATCATTTTTCAGAGAATAACCTTGCCCCTAGAACTTTTTTTATTATTTTTCATTACAAGTAATTATTCACTAGGTGTACAAAAAATAACTAGTTGTTTCCCCCTCGCTGGAGTTTCATCCCAACACCAAACCGCCATTTTTAAAACCTCGACACGTGTTTCAGTCACTTGGTGTCGAGGTGTTAAAAAGGCGGTTTCATGTTGCGATAAAACTCCAGTAACTCAAAGATTTCAAACAGTGCAGGGAAAATCTGACGTTTCGAATTTTGAAGATTTCTGAGGGCTCAATATGAATCACTCTTTTACATCCATACGGAGATTTAGACGTTGTGAATTCCCGAACGGCGTGACTACCCTCCATTAGAAAAAACATTATAATCGGTTACAAAAAAATATATCGTTGTCAGGAATTTTTGATAGTTTCTGATGACTCGATAACCGCTTGACTACGTTCATACGCTGAATAAAACGTTTCAACTTTCCGTACGGTGTGACAAACCTTCAATAAGAAACGTATGATAAAACGGTCAAAAAAAAATTCTGACGTTGTTATATGAACCGCTCGATTACGTTCATATGAAAATTCTTCATATCATCTGAAATTATTCTCTTCATATTGAACCCCCAATCCTTCAGCATTACCACTAGTTTTGTATTATTCTTCTTGTTAAAATTCCAAGAATTACTTCCATATATTGTTCCATATTTCCATATTTGGATGGGTTAATTTATCCACTTCTTGTCTCATTACTTCACGGTATTCTATTTCAGTCCCATTACTCACCATCAACATGTTAAAACCGAGGGGCGAACCGCTGATGAATTACGGTTAACAAAATCAAGAATTTTCGATGAATTACATGAATTACCGATGAATTACATGAATTACATGAATTACCGATGAATTACATGAAGTCCCGATGAATTACATGAATTATCGATGAATTACAAGAATTGCATGAATTACCGATGAATTACATGAAGTCCCGATGAATTACATGAATTATCGATGAATTACCGATGAATTCCATGAAGTCCCGATGAATTACATATGAACTCCTTGAATAAAGGGATAAAGGGACAGTATGTGGTTTATTCCTCAGTTCACGGTGAAGAATAATTTTATTTCACAAAATTGCTATATCTCTCTCGAACTGAACGCATATAGGCATTCATGGATATCCAGCAGTCAGGTTTGTGAAAATTTCTTCAAAGCTACCAGGCCTATGACATCTACATTCTCTACGGTAGTAAATTTTAGCTAAAGACATAGTTAATTGCATTAACAAAATTCCTGAAAAAAATCATGAAGAGTCTACGACAGTTGAAGGCACAGGTGTTGGGGAAATGAAAAAATCTAATACTATTTTAACGACTGTTTTTCGATATGGTGGTGGTAAAGCATTCTTGGTTGACCATGGAGTTGGTTTCTGACAAACTATCAAAAATTGAAGATAAAAAAGGTGTCAAGTGAAATACTAATTCACGCATTTTCGACTCGCAAGCTAGGTTATCTTGCTCAGGATAGGGTTGTGGGTCAATTGCGAGCAAAAAACTAATTCACGCCAGTGCAAAATGCACCGCGTTTCAGTTTAAATGCGACCCGTACACTCGAAATGTTTGTCAACGACGTAAAACTGAGAGATAAAAAACTTCTTCACGTGCTGCTTCGACATAATAGGCGGGGTTCAGAGACAGGAAGTGCTGTGATTGTAGACTTTTTTTTTGAATCGTCGGATTCGAAAATTCGATAATACGTTTCATTGAATTAATTTATTATTATTAAAAAGCACGATGTTCTACAATCATAGAAATGGATTTTTTCTGTAGCATTTTTTAGGAAATTCAATGATCTTTCTTTTTCTTTCTTTGATGTTATGAATGTATAAAATTCATCATTTGTTTTTTTCGTTCGAGTTTCATTATTTTCTACTAGTCATCCGAGTATGACAAAACTTTGGTGAGTTGTTGTGCGCGCGCCTGCGAAGGCTTCTGACAAAAAAATAAAAAAATGACGAATGAGTTTTTTGACTTATGGATTGATTCTATTCAAAATTGGAATATTTGGTTTTTAGAAGTCGGAGATCATGATTTAATTTAAGAATTCAAGATGACGGATACTTTTTTTATTATTATCCAATCTAACTCCAATCCAATATGTATATAAGAGTTTTGGGTTCGAGGATCACATTTCTTATAAAAAATTGAGAATCAAATATAGCGGGTAAAACTTTGTTAAAAATTTACACGTAGAAGTTTTTGGAGTCAGATGATCACGCTTTCCATCAACATTTGAAAATTAAATATGGCAGCTGGCGGATGATTTTTGTGATTATGACTAGATTTCGTTAAAAATTGATATTTAGGGGTTTTTGAGATTGAAAATCATATTTCCCAAATTTCAATGACAAGCAATGCAGCAGAACGTTTATTTTGTAAAAGTAAATATATCTATGAAGGCTGGAGGGAAGCTGTTGTCTCAAAAATCGAAAATTGTATAAGTACCTTCACCGCACTAACTAATTTCTCTTATTCAGTTATCGATTTTGAGCTCGATTTTGAAATAATCAGTGTTGAATGAACCCAATTTGTGATATGAATTCCACCATAACTTTTGAATATTTCTTAGAAGCGGTTTTCCAAAGGAATTCAATCCCGTGGAAATATAAAGTGTTCCATTAAAAAAATATAATTTTGAAATATCACACATTTATGAGATCATTTTTTTGATCATAGCTTCAGTACATTTTATAAAATTTATTCAAAGCATTTTTTCTATCCCAAATAATAGATATGCAGCTATTGTCTACCCACACATTATTGTTGATAAACCCCGTATATAAATTGTGGCAGACTGACTAGCTCTGACCCAAATTAAGCTGACTGATGGGCATAACTTTAATTTATCTGCAATAAAGAATGTGTATAACAATTTTCACCCTTGGTAAATTCATGTTATTACCTAACTAGGTGTATAACAACTTTGACAGTGTACCTGACGAGGTACCTGATGAAACACCAGTTTTCAGTTTCGCTTGACTGACCACAGTGTATGTTTGTGTAAACAACTACTGTTATCACCTATTGAAAAAACTAGTACACGTAAATTCTGAGACATTTTTTACCTCTGGCTCTCGGACTATGATTGGTTTGCCAAACTTGTTTCTCAGAATGTAACAATTGCAAGTTGCCAAATTTCTTGGACGGCTGAGATACCTGATTCTCTGTGTACACGAGAGTACACTCTGGGTAGAAACGACTGACTCTACAGACATAGCCATTACTATGGAAATCCACGCGGACAATTTCAAAAGTATTGACCCCGAACGTTAGTACTTCCACTCGTAAAATCATTTTTTCTACAATCGTCAAAAAATTACAACGTTCGCGCATTGACAACAATATGCGAAGTGACACTTTTTTTTCATTTTCCTTCCATACCATGACACCGTGCGCGAAGTAATGTATCATCCTCAATCAAGCAAAAATTCAATAAATCATTTATTTCTAACTTTATGGTCCTCAATCAAGCGAAAATCCAAGAAATCATTTATTTTTGACTGTTCAACAATAATTAAATAAGATTTTTTAACACTTTTCAAATTGTGACAAAATTTTATACTAAGTACCTACTTTTTTTTGACGTTTGTAGAAAAAAAATTGTTCGCATCTCGTGCGCGAAATACTTTGGTGATCTCGACCAAAGTAGCATTCCGCGCACTAGATACAAAAATAACTATTCATCACATGGATTTCACCTAGTCGCGGTTTCTTATGTTATAAAAAATTTGAAAAGCAAATAAATAATCGTTCCTAAATGAAAATTTAGCAAAACGTCGCATGTATTTCGGAATGTACTCCAAAAATCGAATACTTAATATGCAGGGTGATTCACTTATAAAAATGTAAGTGATTTGTACTTTCGGCGAAAATGACAGTCGGTCAATTTGTCTCCATGTATCTGTCATTCCGAAATTATTTCTTATATCACAATATCAAATGTATATCACAATTGTTCAAGAATAAAAGATATACATACATCAGGCATGGTAGTCACATTGTCACCCGGTATTATGTCTTTTGAAGAAATTTCAAAACAATGTATATCTACGAAGCTTCGAGGACTTTATTTTTCTAAAAAGGCACTGAAATTTTACTGCGGTGTTCCTTTTTTGACTTCTGAAAAATGGATGTTTGTTCATTTTCATCTTCCTATTTTCGGAAAGAATATCCTAGTTGTGATAGCAATAATGTGTCTACTCGGATTGTACAAGAGTTTCGACCTATGCAACATAGGTGGATATACTTTAGAAATCAGTAGTGACATTTAATTTCCAAAATACCCTGGTCATTTATTGAAAAATTACGTCGTTCATTCACATTGTTCTTTTTTTACGAATCTCCCAGGTTTTCGGAGAAAACCTCCAAAAGCAGAGCTTGTGTGAGCAAGGGAAACCCGTGACCTACAGTTTAAGTAAAAGTGGATTCCGAATTGTATATGGGGTAAATTTTGAAATCAGGCAACAACTGAAAACGATTTCTTTATTATGATGTCATTCTACTGCTTTTGCAGTCCAGTGTACAAATTTCACCAGCGGTTCGCCCGTTGGTTATTGCTCACAACTCACAAAGAGAAACAATGAAAATTCTAAGATCAGATATCTCAAAACACTCTTTTTCTTCATCGTTCATCCAGTCATCTCTTCAATTCAATTTTAAATTATTCCATTAGTCAGGTTATCAATAATAGTAAATGTACCAATTACACAATCGTCCATACTTTGAAAGAAAAAGTGTGAGAAGAGTGAGAAGATAAAATTTTATTGAATGGAACACAGGTATGTATTATTCAATATGAAATTCTCATTGGGAGAACTTTGAAGTAAACCGTTCACACAATTTCTATTTCAAAACAATTGAACTGAATACAAGGTTCAACATTCGCAATAATTCCCTCATGTACGTACCAGCATACTTTCAGTTTCATATCCTTGTCGGAGATATAATACAAGTATCAATTATAATAATGCTTTGGAGCAAAAACGAGATGACTTCTTTTTTAATTAAATTAATATTCGTAAACCCAACGATGACATAATATGAAAATCATCAGAAGTAGTCTATTAATTGAACTGTTTTTTTTCTTGTTTTAGTCTGATCAACAAGTGACTTTCAGGTCAAACTTTTTTCGCTGCCTCCGAAAAATATGCACGAGGTGTCATTTGATTCGGAATAACTTGTAAAGTAAATGATTTTTGAAAAAATTATAGTGTCGCTTGCAACAATTACAAAAGTTATAAACAATTTACTGAAAAAAATGGGGTTTGGTTTTTTGCAAATATCTCAAAAAATTTGACACTTTTCAAATTTGAAAAAAGGTTCAAGAAGAAAAGAAAATTTCCCAAAATAAAGTTCCACCTCCCGGAGCTGTAGAGCCAATATTCATAATTATCTCGGAGGGTTGAAAATACGCTCGAAAGTGGGTACTCCGGCTTGCGCAAGACACACACACTTTTGACCTGTACTGAATACATATTTTTTAAACTCATTGAATCTGTACCTCAGAGCCAGACAGACGTAAGTCCAAAAACAGCGATTTTCAGGTTACTGGTGGTTTACACATATAATTTCATGGTCCATCCGGCCGTAACGACGTATGTTCTCTAAAGATTCATCCTTTGTTATTAGGGACGGTTATAAGAGCGTAAGTCCTAGCTTTATTCGAGCCAAAAGAACGGAAGTCCATTTAATTGCTCTGAAATTTATTCAATACACATAAAACGTAAGTCCATTATTGGACTCACGTTCTTCTGGCAGTAGTTTCGATAGATAGCGTTCTGTTCCAAGTCCAGTTACCCTCTTGTTTTAGCTTGTCAGTGGTTAGGTTTAGTCACGATAACCATATGAGAATTTTAGTTCGAAAATATGAATAGGAAATTCATAAAATCTTTTGTGGAATCATCTGCGACTGAAAGACAAACTTTAGTCGCTATTTTCCATCGTTCAAGATAACCTCTTGGGAGGTATTCATGTTGAAAAGGGGAACATTCTCCATGCAAATTGAAAAATGTGACTTATTTGTAATATCTAACAGAAAACAACTACTTCCCCGGCACAAGCCACGCTGGACATTGAACCACATCTGATAGATATTGTGAAAAGACTCTTTTCCTTGAAAAAATCATTAAGGAAAACTAGAAAGAATTAAAAAAGTCAGCATCTGAATGAAAATGCAAATTTTCACTTTCAGATTTTTTCTTTCCTTTTCAGTTAGAGTCTTTTCACAATATCTATCAGATGTGGTTCAATGTCCAGCGTGGCTTGTGCCGGGGAAGTAGTTGTTTTCTGTTAGATATTACAAATAAGTCACATTTTTCATTTTTCAATTTGCATGGAGAATGTTCCCCTTTCCATATGAGAATGTTGTGTATGACTGATGCTGTCTAGAAAAAAATTTCTGTTTAAACTTATTTTAATGAATATATTTTTCAATAAAAATATCATACCTACTCCTAATATTATCAGGTTTTATTATACCTACATTGGATGTTATTGTATTAATCATCAATACTAAACCACACATTAATGTAGGGTTGGTAAACAACTATAGATACTTTATCATATTCAGTACCTGCCCTTATTTTTTTTTTTTTTTTTTAGCGGAGGTGGAGGAAATCTTTTATAGAGAGGTTATGAGCCTATGCAGCTCAAAGTCTACTGTGAAACTCTCTTGTCTCATTACCAGGCATATTCACTAAAACCTCCACCTCCTTTTAGGCCCGTCTGACTGTTGCCTCCGGCGACACTTAGTACCTGCCCTTAATCCTGGTAGTTATTAATTGATGATACTTGATACAGTGGATATAAATGGATGTTCTTAAATTATTGTATTCATTTGAAAAAGCCTTGTGAAGATCGAATTATTGTCTCGTGTGTAGTTTATATTATTATAAAGATTGTATATTTGGTGTATAACAGGTGTTCACGTATATTCTGGAATATTGAAAGATGAGTGGAAGCAGAGGCAGATTGATTCTGTCAATGATCGAAAGTGATATTAATCAACAAGAAAATTAACTTTCTAGAGAATCGAGTCCGGCTCCATCGCTAACAGAATTAACGGTAAGGATGTAACAATTTTTGAATGAAGCTTCTCAATCCTAAACTTTTTGTGTTTCGATATAAAAGTAATAACTATTTTTTTCAAGGCACTGTATCCTAGTTTTGTGGACAATTTTCTATCTGATGGTTCTGAAACAGAAGAATTTGAAGTAGAAGTACGTACGGAGGACCAGTTCGAAGAAAACCTATTTTCAGAGGAACACTTCGAAATAGGTGTACGGGCAGTGGACCAATCTCCACTGGCTCCAGCGCAAGGACCAGCCGGTTATGTCCTTCAATTGGCAGATGACGAGTCCGTTGAGCCTACTTATTCTTCTGATGTAGCCTCAGTAAACGACTGACCCTTAAGCGATACAGACAATGACCTTGATGATCCTACGTTTTCTCCTGAAGCAGCTTCAAAAAATGACTCAAGTTCAATACATTCCTTGCAGGCCCAGACATTTTTTTTTAATAAAGCTGAGAATAATGCAGTCACTCTGGTCCCGTATAGTGATACTTATACGGAAGATGATCAAAATATCAGTAGGTACAGAAAATATCCATTACTGAACATACCTTGTACATACTGATATATACTGAATACGTCCATTTCTAGATGTTGTGGACTTTTAATTGGCGAATGTATAATAAAAACTGCAATATATATATATATATATATATATATATATATATATGAGTTTTTTAATATTTGGGATATGCAGCAGGCCAATAAGAGTACTCTAATGCACTTGTTCCAAGCTTTCAATAACTTTTTATTATCTTCTTCAGGGAAGCTAAAATGTGGAAAGACATTTATGAGATTTCAACAATGAAAAACAAGGAATAAACTTACAGTGCTGTGAGGTTATGTGGCGTATATGTTAGAAATAATCATGATATATGGACAGAACTGGGAGTAAAACTTCATTTAACCAACAAGAGTTCACTTAGATGCAAACACATTACTGATGATACATATTAAAATGGATTTAAAAATTGTTAAAAATATAAAAAGCACGTGTTGTCCTTGAAGAGGCAAACAACCGCGCCGGCGATTATTTTGAACTGGACTGACCAGACAATTGACATAAGACATGCACCACACGGAATCTTAACCAAAGGGAGTGACAGATGACACTACAACCTAATGATACAGTTCTGTGATGGTACTACATGAAACAGTAATATTCAGAGAATTGTGAAACAATCCTTTTGAACGGATTTCTCACTATACGGGAGAACAGAGGTGTGGGTGACAGATGATATGAACCAACAAGGAATCAAATCAAGAAGCCAGGCAACACTAGTCCTAATGATACAATGATACAATTATACATTCTATAAAATAAGTGGAACAATATTTATATGAATATTTTGACAAAGGAATTGAGGGTATTGAGTTAATCTGTGAAATTAATATTTGTTTAGGTAATCCGTTGATTATCTCTAACACTTGTTTTGTCTGCAAAAATTAGGTAAGAGTAAATTTCACTCAAGTGATTTACATCTGTTTTTTTATTGAGAGCATTATCTGCTTGTGCAATGTGAACCATTTCTAAAAAGAGCCTTTTGGCTGTGTTTTTTTCAGTAGATAATATTTTTACCGAATTGTAATCCATACAATGTCCCTCCTTAGAGACATGTTCACTCAGTGCACATCTCTCCGGATGTAGTCTACTGTCGCTCTTGTGTGAAGCGATACGGTCCTTAAGTGGTCTGGACGTTTGTCCAATGTATTGTTTTTCACAATTTTGACATTTTATACAGTATACTACATCTGAACAGTTTATGCATGGAGTCTTGTCTTTCAATTTGGAAAAAATTTTTTTGATAGGTAAAACATTTTTATCTCATACCCTAACTAGTCACCAAACAAGACTACCCTTTTATATATATATATATCCATATATATATATAGTAGGGGGTTTATGCCAATCCTGGACCTCCCCCCACCACTGACCTTGAGAGTGACCTTGGAGAATAGCCTTCAGAGGTTCACTTGCCCAGTGAATGACCTTGAAAGTTGGTGATCTTGAGAGTTGGCGACCTTGACGATTTGTGACCTTGAGGGTTGGTGACCTTGAGGGTTGGTGACCTTGAGGGTTGGTGACCTTGAGGGATGGTGACCTTGAGGGATGGTGACCTTGGTGGTTAGTGACCTTGGTGGTTAGTGACCTTGAGGGTTGGTGACCTTGAGAGTTTCGATGACCCTGGGGAATGGTAACCTTGACATGTAACTAAAGGAAGCCATGAATACAAATGTCCTTGAGGGCAAGTGAACTTATCCCCTCTCTTCCACCTCAACCACTAATATAAAAAGAAACACGAGTTTCAGACCTCATGTTCCTTCTGAATAGCCGATAATCGAGCAAAATGTATACTTGCAATTGTGGAAAAAGTTTTACTCGCAGTGATAATCTACATCGCCATCAAGTGCAATCCTGTACAGCGGTGACAGGTGAGCCACCTAGTAAACGGTCTAAATTGAGCCCCATATCGCAAAACGATATGCAGTTCTGTGATTGTTGTAATAAACCAGTTCCAATGGGTCAGATGGTTTCACATCGAAGAACACTCGAACACAGATCTAATTCTTGCATTCAATTGGGTGAAGACGTGCAAATTATCAAAAGTGCTTTCAAATGTAGAATAGTTAGCTATAGGATTGGGAGCGGTAGTAACTATGTGGATTACAAAACATTTTTTGATGCATACAAACAGAAAATGATTTCATTATTGCAAGGTGTGTTGAAGATACATAGTGCGGTGAAAGTAAATATGGAACTATTCAGCTCACATATTCTGCAGACCCAGGAATTATCCGAGGTAAAGTGTTTCAATTCTCCGAACCAGATAGTTGACCAGTCCATGGATCTTAATGCTGTTTTGGATGAATTCATCGACACAATAACGGCACAAAGTACAGAATTCGAAGATCGTGACTCAGGTATATAAATTGCCCAAAAATCAATATTCATACCTTGAATGTAAAATCATTTCTATTGCAGGATGGAGCCTGAAGAAAATCATGTTCACAGAAATGAATGTGAACAAGTATAGCCCTCTTGGTGCGTGTTCCTATATAAAGCTGCCAGATTATATCGAGTCGAAAAAAGGTGTGGTGAATGTGCGAAATGAGGATAACTATTGTTTTGCATGGGCTGTGGTATCAGCACTTTACCCGGCGGATCGTAGGGTTTCCGAAGTGTCTTCTTATCCACCCTTTCAATCAGTGCTGAATGTATCAGGTATGGATTTTCCGATGAAATTAAGTGGAATTTCAAAATTCGAAGTTGCCAATGATTGCTCTATAAATGTATATGGGTTGGAAAAAAAATTTGAGGAATCTAAAATGAAATATGAAGTTGTAGGTCCACTACATTATTCACGACAACGACTCACCAGGCATGTTAATCTTTTACTTATCAGTGATGAAACGGGAAAAAATCATTATTGTTGGATTAAGGATTTGTCAAAATTAGTTTCTAGCCAAATTTCTGCCAATGGTCATAAAAAATATTTTTGTGATGGTTGTTTATTATATTTTGCTAACGGAAAATCATTGACCCAGCATCAATTAAATGACTGCAATCATGTGTGTACAACCACACCTTCTGAAAAATTGAAAATCGACAAGTTCGGTAAATACATTCCTGAAAATATATTGAAATTTGTGAATATCGAAAAGCAGATGAAAGTTCCGTTTGTCGTTTATGCAGATTTTGAGTCAATTCTGAAACCAATTGATTCTTGTCAACCGAATCCAGATTGCTCTTACACCAACCGAACTCACATTCATGAACCATACTCGTTTGCATACTACATAAAATGTTCTTTCAATGAAAAATTCGACAAATTTGTTTCGTATCGAGGGGTCGATACTGCAAAAGTATTCGTCTCAAATATTCAAAACGATTTAAAGAATATATATCATAAACATCTAAAAAATGTTGTTCCAATGGGTCAATTATCTGAGACAGAAGAAAAAGAATTTTCTGATGCAAAGACTTGTGGCATATGTGATAATATATTCGAAGATGGTGATGTCAAAGTGAGAGATCATTGTCACCTGACCGGAAAAAAGAGATTTGGTGCAGCTCATTCTAAATGTAATTTGAATTTCAAACTTCCAAATTTTATACCAATTATTTGTCATAATATGAGCGGATATGATTGCCACTTATTCATCAAGGAATTATTCGACAAGGGCGATCGAGTTGATGTCATTCCACAAACCAAAGAAAAATACATTTCATTCACCAAACATCTTTTCACACACAGCTATTTGGGTAAAGATGGAAAATTGAAGAATAATTTCATGAAATTAAGGTTCATTGATAGCTATAAATTTCTTTCGGAGTCACTTCAGAATCTCGGTGCAAATTTAGTAGAAGATCAATTCATAGACACTAAAAAGTTTTTTCCGGATGTCGAAAAGTTTCAGTTGATGAAACAGAAAGGTGTATTTCCATACAGTTTCGTAGATTGTATGGAAAAATTAGATATCACACATCTACCATCGAAAGAAGAATTTTATGATAACTTAAATGACGAACAAATTTCAGATGAATGCTATGATAGGGCACAACGGGTATGGAATTTATTTGAATGTCGAAGTTTGGGAGAATATTCAGATCTGTACTTGAAATCGGATGTTTTACTGTTAACTGATACATTCGAGAATTTTCGGAGAATTTGTTTGAACACTTATAAATTGGATCCTGCCCAATATTATACCGCCCCAGGTTTATCTTGGGACGCTATGTTGAGATACACAAAAGTTGAATTGGAGCTTTTGACTGATATTGACATGATACATTTTTTCAAGAAAGGTATACGTGGTGGAATAAGTCAATGTAGTGACCGAATGCATGTCGCAAACAATGAATATCTACCTAACTACGATGCCAAAAAAGACGTATCTTACATATCGTATTTGGATGCAACAAATTTGTATGGTCATAGCATGTCTCAACCTTTGCCCATTGGTGGATTCACCTGGTTGACACCCAGTGAAATACAGGATTTGGATGTGATGAGTATTTCTGCTGATTCTCCTTTTGGTTATGTTTTTGAAGTGGACATTCATTATCCAGAAGAATTACATGATTCTCATTCGGATTTACCTTTCCTAGTCGAAAGTATAATTCCACCAGGTTCAAAATCCAATATTTGCAAGTTGATACCGAACTTATCAGATAAAAAAAACTATATCGTTCATTATAGAACTCTTAAACAAGCTATAGAAAACGGATTGATGGTTATGAAAACACATAGGGTTTTGAAATTTCGGCAATCGTCATGGCTTAAGAAATATATCGATTTGAATACAAAAATGCGTAATAAAGCTTTGAATAAATTCGAAAAACAATTTTTCAAGTTAATGAACAATGCCGTGTATGGAAAAACTCTGGAAAATGTGGAAAATAGAAGGGAAATTAAACTGGTTACTCATTGGGAGAATATAAAAAGGTCATTGGGGGCTAATTGTCTGATTTCCAACCCAAATTTCAAAACATGTTCAATATTTACAGAAAATTTTGTCGCTATTCATATGGGAAAAGTAAGAGTGTGTTACGATAAACCACTTTATTTGGGATTTAGTATATTGGATTTATCAAAAACAGTAATGTACGATTTTTACTACAAATGCATAAAAAGTAATTTTGGAAATGACGCTTCACTACTGTACACAGATACAGATTCTTTTATATTGAAAATAGCAAATAAAAACTTTTACGAATTCATGATCGAAAATATAGAAAGATTCGATACCTCCAATTATAACATCGGAAACGATTTTGGCATTCCTGTTACAAAACCCATTCTGGGGAATATGAAAGATGAATTTCCCAATGACCCCATTATCAGTTTTTATGGTACTGGGGCCAAAGCTTACTTTGTTCAGTCCGTTAAAAATGAATTGAAGAAAGCCAAAGGCGTCAAAAAGTCAGTCATTATCAAACAATTGCACGAAAGTGACTATAAAAATATTGTTGAGAAGGGTGGTTCCATACTTAGAAAAATGAATAGTTTCAAAAGTGATACCCACGACATATTTACTGAAATGAAAAATAAAGTCGCTTTGTCACACCATGACGACAAACGGTTCATTATACCCAATACCACAAAAACATTGCCGTGGGGCCACAACGATATTGAATTTTATCAAACGGACCCCGAACAAAATCTGTTATGGTGTTCAAACATTGTGGAATCTGCGATTCATAATAATTCACAACCTGTCAACAATTTGGATTTGCTGATTTCATTACTGGAAGCAGAATAAGGCGAAGTAAGGGAACGCAAATCCTTAATTATCATTCAACAAATTTTATATTATTCATCCGATAGCGTGAAAAGGGAATATTCATCTACAATTGGCTATGAAACTGTTTTCACGAATATTTGAACCAATAATTTGATACGTTTCATATCATATATTTGAATTCCTTTTTTTTATGCCAACCTATATTTTGACATAGAAGGTACTGAAAAACGGTTCCACTTATATGTTGGAGAATAATCCAGAAATATCTCATATCGAAAGAAAAAAAAAACACAATTTTCGAAGCATGAATATTCGATATTGAAATTACATTTTCGAATTGTTTCTACTCATATATGTTAATTTCATAGTGTAGCATAAAAATATTCAAAATTTATTGTATAGCATCCACATATTGAATGAATAGATATTTTCAATTTTAACGTGTATGTATAGACTGAATAGACATAATAAATAACATTCTTTCGTCTCGTTGTAGTCAACGTTTTGAAAAAACTGTACCGATGTACATTCCTTAGGTCCTTATCGACCATACTGTGTTTGAGTGGTCTAGTCTTGAAGAATGCGAGTTTATGCCGCATTCCTTATTTTGTCTAGCAGCAGGTAGCGAGGCGTGGGTACCTGTACCGCATTCCTTTGAGAAAAGCGAATCGTTAAAGTAGAACAGTCAACAACCAAGGCTCCACCTAAACACTGGAGGACTGGGCAATTAGCTTTACCGCCTTCCTGGGAACCGACTTCTGTAATAGAGAGTTGAAATGAGTACCGCTAAAAGGCAAGTTGTTGAGGAACTGCATAAGCCAGCTCGACGAAATTTTCCACGAAGGAAGACCATAATTAAAGGGTTTTCAGATTTATGGCAGATGGATCTGATGGAGATGCAGCCGTATGCAAAAGAAAATAAAGGTTATAGATATATCCTCATCGTAATAAACTGTTATTCAAAGTTTGTATGGTCAAGACCGCTGAAAAATAAAACGGGAAAATCCGTTACCGCAGCAATGGAGAGTGTGTTGAAAGACGCCAAGTACACACCGAAGAACTTGCAATCCGACCAAGGCACTGAATTTTATAATACAAAATTTTCCTCGTTGATGGCGAAACATCTGATCAATCATTATTCGACATTCAGTACTAAAAAAGCGGCAATTGCGGAACGAGTTATTAGGACATTGAAAAGTTGGTTGTATAAAGAGTTTTCAGTTCAAGGGCATCACAAGTGGTTGAAAATTCTTCCGCACATAACGGATCAGTACAACAATAAAATTCATAGCAGCATTGGAATGAAGCCCGTTCAAGTGACATCATCCACGAAACTGAATTTGTATAAACACGCCAAAATACATGCGAAATATAAAAGAAGTAAATTCAAAATAGGAGACGTAGTTCGAATAAGCAAGTACAAGAGCATATTCGATAAAGGTTATACAGCAAATTTCACAACTGAACTTTTTAAAATTGTTAAGGTAAATAGTACAATGCCTGTAACCTATGAGCTTGAAGACATGGATAAGAAACCAATAAAGGGCTGTTTTTATGAAATGGAGTTGAGTAAAACGAAGCAGCCCGACATTTACTTGGTGGAAAAAAATTTGAGGAGGAATCATGGGAAAGTAATGGTGAAATGACTTGGGTTTCCCAACGACAAAAACTCATGGATTGATGAAAGTTCGATCGTATAATTGAATATCTGTATTTTTTCATCAAGTAGCCATAAACTGATATTAATTCGATATGTGAATTTTATGAGTTATATATTTATAGTGAAATCGTTGATATAATGTTTTTCTCATTACTATAAATGAATAAAAAATGAACAATACTTGGTGCAATTTTTTATTTTTCGTTAGTCATACAAAGTGTTTATTGATGTTCAATCACTTCATAAATGTATCTCCTTATTGGAACCACATGGGTTTTCTTCAACTCTTCCCGCTCGGCTCTCTGATCTTCGTTCAAACACCAGCATTTGAGCAGATGGTCTATTCTGTCTTTGAAAAAAAACCCGACACATTCACATAATGTCAACCCCATTCGACACTGTTCGCATAGGTTTTTCCAACAGTCTGTTTGGTAGCTGTCACAATTCGTACATCGCTGGAAATCCAAGGTCTCCTCTGCTCTGCAATCCCTACAGTCTTCTCTAATAATACCAAAGTTTGTGGTGTCCATTCTTTCACCACACTTTCGGCATTCCGTCCATAAACCGAACCGTTTTGTCACTTTTTTTGGAGTCTTCGGAGGGTTTATTCTTTCACACTCTTGACACAATCCAGTGCAGGTATTGATAAAACTCGGTGGCCATGCAATGTCACAGTTATGACATGACAAATTTTTATCAATCACTAATGGATACACTGCAATTTTTGGCTTAGAGTCCCACTCTCTTGATGTCGACATATCTAGAAATGATGAAACTTGTGTGCTATAAAGAATCGCATAGAATGATCCACCTCATTCAGCGACCCTCATTATATACAATCCGATATACCCTCCACCTAGGTATCCTCCGAAGGCCTTGAAGTCCAGTGACCTTCATGTTGAGTGACTTTCAAATGACATTCGAGCACTGAATGACCTTCGAATATGGAGTGACCTTCGAATATGTAGTGACCTTCGAATATGGAGTGACCTTCGAATATGGAGTGACCTTCGAATATGTAGTGACCTTCGAATATGTAGTGACCTTCGAACACCAAACGACCTTCGCATCTCAAACGACCTTCGAGCAACGGGTGACCTTCGAATTTGAAATGACCTTCATCCCCTCACAGTATTGGAAAAACCATATAAGGAGAGGACGAATACCACCTCTGCATCAGTTTCATTGAAATATCAGAGTAGTTCGTATTGAAATGGCAGCTCAACAAAATGATAGAATGAGTGTGTTACGAGACCTAGTGGCTATCGATATAAATCATGTCGAAGAAGATGCAGAAGTGGACGATGACATAGCTGAAGAAGTTGCAGCAGTGGACGATATAGCTGAAGAAGTTGCAGCAGTGGAAGTTGTTGAAGAAGCAGATGTTGCGGCAGAAGGAGCTATTGCAGTTGCCGCTAACGATGATGATGGTTCTAGCGAGGATGAAGGGATGTACGAAGATGGCCCTGATGTAGATGGTGAATATAGGTGCGTGTTCAAAAATATAAACAGTGTGAGGGATGTCGGTAGAAATATGTATTGTTCGATAATTTCATGCTGGATGGTAGTAACAACCACCGAGGATCGTAAGGTTCTATGCCACAAGTGCTTCATGCTGTACAGTGAATTAGTCGATAGTGGACATTATAACAATGTAGATCTGCATTATAAAACGGACTTCAATAATATTCCCGATTACGACTGTGTGGCTTGTGGAATGACTGTTTGTCAAGTGCGCCTAATTGACACTTGCCTGTTTTGCAATACAAGTTTTAAAAAAATATAATTTTACAGAGCGACTGCAAATTTCCGAATACTGGAATATGGCCCTGCAGACAGTTCCAGTGATGTGCATCGGTGTGGAAGTGTTGCTCGTGTTTCTGTTCAGGAATACGAACCGCCGGATGACATAAGCGATTGTTCAACAATTGAATTGGACTGGGAAAATTTACCAGATCAAAGCCATTGGTGGTGTCCGGCGCAATTGTCTGAAGAAGATGGCGGGGAAGAGGTTATCCGAATGGAAGAGGCATGCGATTGGACTTTTAGACTTTGAGTCGGGGTGTTTATATTAGATTTGTATAACGTATAGCATAATAATAGGGAAAAAAAGACTGAAATATATATTTTAAATGAAAATATGTTTCATTCATTTGATGATCGATAGCTCTATAGTGAATAATAGCTCAAAAAAATTATTCAAGTGGTATAAATACTACTAGCGTGTACATTTCAAAGAAACTGTGTTTGAAAATGTCTGATGTCACTAACTAAACATGTGAGATTTTTTTAAATACTCTGAAATTTTTTATATCTATTGCAACATATTTTCAGACACACATATAAAACATATTCGCTTTCCTGGGTGTATTTCAGCTTCAAAATATACTTTCAAATAGTGAGATATATATTTTCTAATAAAAAAGTGTATGTAATATATTAAAATGAAAGTGGCATGCTCATCTGTGCATCAAAATGTTTAATGAAAAACTAGTGCGCATCCATTATTTCTAGCTATAGTTGGTATTTAACCAAAACTCGTTGTGATGTATATGAATTGTATCAAAATATAACCAAAACCTCCAACTGCGCATACATTTTTACCCCACATTTTGAAATAGCTCCATTTTGGTTTAATGCGCAAACGGGAGCTTACAGAAATGCGTAGTAATGAAAATTCATTTTTCGAACACTCCCCTGTTGTTAAAAATGCTCTCATATACACTTCATATCTTTCTTGAGTATTTTAGTTGGTTGGAGAGGGAATATTTCTTTGAAAATTGTGATATTTTTATCAGCAGCCATGTAATATAATACATAACGGAAGTAGTGAATCCAACTGCGCACCTATATATTCAATAAAAAACCTATGCGCATCCAGTTTTCTAGTCTGGAGAACATTTTCAGTGCATATATGACAGAGAATCATAGACATGTATGGTAGCATGGTTAATGCCACCCACTGCGCATAACTTTTCTCTGTCACTTTCCTAAAAGTTCCGTTTTGGTCGCATACCTAAACCAGTTACCTGACTTGTGCGCAGTTGATTTCCCCTCCCCCCCCACACCCCCCCCTAATTAGCCCCTACCCCACCTCTGCCCTAGTGTGAGGCCATCCGAGTTCACCCACGTATCCAGTTTTTTTTTTCTCGAATTGCTCGGAACGAGGGTCTTTCCCCCCCAACAACTAACCCCCCTCCCCCTCCCCCCTCCCCCCCCCTCCAAAACAACATTTTATTTTTTTATTTATGATTTATTACAAATACGAACATACTAACATACTAACATGTACTTAAACTTAATCTATCTTATTAAATATACATATTCAAATATTATTAAATGATAATATTCATTTTAATAATTACAATAATTAAAAACCAATTATGTATACAAATACGATATGAATATATACCCCCTCCTCCCTTCTACTTTAAAAAAACACAAACCTTTATTTACACTCTAATACAAATACGAACACACTCAACTAACATGTACTTAAAATTTAATCTATCCTATGAAAAATATACATTCAAATATTATTAAATAATTTCGTATCAAATATCCTAATTATAATATATATATATATATATATATATATATAATACAATAATCGAGGGAATTGGGATCGGAAAAAAGGATCATATTCACACGCAAACACACCTATACACACACGCACATATTCATTTCTCCATAAAAACTTTAACCTTCTCCTGCAGCAATTTAAGTCGTCTGCTCTCTCGATTGAGCGAGAGCTGCGACTTAATTGCTTTGGCCTTCAGCGTTGGCAAACTTTGCCTAAGCTGATTACTGTCACCCATAATTCGTTGCTGGCGTCCGTCGAGCTCTTCCAATTGTCGTTTCAACTCCTCCTTTCGATTTTTTATTTCTTCGAGCTCCGTATCGTACGCCAGCAACGATTTCTGAGCGTCAGAGACCTTTGCAGCAGCTTCTCGATGTTCTAGATATGCTCGGGCTTTTTTGTTAACAAAATCCGAAAAAACATCTACAATTTTCTTATGTTGTTCTTCCGCATTTTGTGACCAAACACTGCCATCACTTCTACCACTTCCCAAAATTGGTGATACCGATGAACTTCTACCAGAAAACACTTCAGAATGATCTACCGATCGATTCGGAGAAGTGAAACCAACGGATTGCTTTGCTGAGACGGGACTTGCAGGTGACCCACTGGACACCGAAAATTCGTTGGAACCGGCTCCGTCATTTTTTGAGGCAGATTCCTGGTTTTTGGGAGAGTTAGCCGGGGCCGATGATTGCACTACCTCTCTTCCCAAAATTACCGGTGACGGTGAACTATCTTCGGAAGATAGAACTACCGTTGGAATCGGACTACCGACGGATTGTTTCGATGCCAGAGGTCTTGTGAGTAGTCCTCTCAGCAACGGAAATTCGTTGGACTCAACTTCGTCACTTTTTGTGGTAGACATCCTTTGTTTTTTGGGGGAGTTTATCGGTGTCAATTCTTTCCTTTTGGAAGACTTATTCAACGATGAAGGACCCGCTTCATCGTTGCTTATGTCTTCACATAAGGGGGCATATGGTAACAGAGGTGGAGTGAAGCCCTTGATGTCCGCGAAATATTTTTCCATTTCTACATCTCCGAATTCTTGCATATCTGCCACCGATAAGCTGGAATAATGGAAACTCGGTATGTCTGTGCTGTGAATTTGTTCAAAATCCAAATATTTCGATTGGTCGGTTGCTGTTTGTTCGGGTTTCTGTATCCTAACATCACTTAATATATTTATTTTTTGAGTCGAACAACCAGCAACCGAATCTTTATTTTTATCATCAACCGCGTCTCTAGTCTTTTCGTTAACCGCGTCTTTATTTTTTTCAATATTAATTGTACTAAGATATGCTAACGTTGCCAGCATACTAACAACCGACTTTCCACTATCCTGAGAATTGGGACTTTTATTACCTTTCATTTCGGTTATCCAATCACACCACTCTTTCACAATATCAATAAAAGCACGACTCACAACTTTACCAGTGGGAAGAACAGGGTACAATGATGCATCATGCCACCCTCTAGTTTGAGTAACCTCGCACATCCCCTACTCCGAAATTGTACAGAGCCTGCGCACAGGTAGAGATATTGAAAAGAGACCACTACAAGGCCAAATTCTTTTGGGTCACCTTCATACACCCTGATCGTTCAAAGCAAAGGAATGCGGTACAGGTACCCACGCCTCGCTACCTGCTGCTAGACAAAATAAGGAATGCGGCATAAACTCGCATTCTTCAAGACTAGACCACTCAAACACAGTATGGTCGATAAGGACCTAAGGAATGTACATCGGTACAGTTTTTTCAAAACGTTGACTACAACGAGACGAAAGAATGTTATTTATTATGTCTATTCAGTCTATACATACACGTTAAAATTGAAAATATCTATTCATTCAATATGTGGATGCTATACAATAAATTTTGAATATTTTTATGCTACACTATGAAATTAACATATATGAGTAGAAACAATTCGAAAATGTAATTTCAATATCGAATATTCATGCTTCGAAAATTGTGTTTTTTTTTTCTTTCGATATGAGATATTTCTGGATTATTCTCCAACATATAAGTGGAACCGTTTTTCAGTACCTTCTATGTCAAAATATAGGTTGGCATAAAAAAAAGGAATTCAAATATATGATATGAAACGTATCAAATTATTGGTTCAAATATTCGTGAAAACAGTTTCATAGCCAATTGTAGATGAATATTCCCTTTTCACGCTATCGGATGAATAATATAAAATTTGTTGAATGATAATTAAGGATTTGCGTTCCCTTACTTCGCCTTATTCTGCTTCCAGTAATGAAATCAGCAAATCCAAATTGTTGACAGGTTGTGAATTATTATGAATCGCAGATTCCACAATGTTTGAACACCATAACAGATTTTGTTCGGGGTCCGTTTGATAAAATTCAATATCGTTGTGGCCCCACGGCAATGTTTTTGTGGTATTGGGTATAATGAACCGTTTGTCGTCATGGTGTGACAAAGCGACTTTATTTTTCATTTCAGTAAATATGTCGTGGGTATCACTTTTGAAACTATTCATTTTTCTAAGTATGGAACCACCCTTCTCAACAATATTTTTATAGTCACTTTCGTGCAATTGTTTGATAATGACTGACTTTTTGACGCCTTTGGCTTTCTTCAATTCATTTTTAACGGACTGAACAAAGTAAGCTTTGGCCCCAGTACCATAAAAACTGATAATGGGGTCATTGGGAAATTCATCTTTCATATTCCCCAGAATGGGTTTTGTAACAGGAATGCCAAAATCGTTTCCGATGTTATAATTGGAGGTATCGAATCTTTCTATATTTTCGATCATGAATTCGTAAAAGTTTTTATTTGCTATTTTCAATATAAAAGAATCTGTATCTGTGTACAGTAGTGAAGCGTCATTTCCAAAATTACTTTTTATGCATTTGTAGTAAAAATCGTACATTACTGTTTTTGATAAATCCAATATACTAAATCCCAAATAAAGTGGTTTATCGTAACACACTCTTACTTTTCCCATATGAATAGCGACAAAATTTTCTGTAAATATTGAACATGTTTTGAAATTTGGGTTGGAAATCAGACAATTAGCCCCCAATGACCTTTTTATATTCTCCCAATGAGTAACCAGTTTAATTTCCCTTCTATTTTCCACATTTTCCAGAGTTTTTCCATACACGGCATTGTTCATTAACTTGAAAAAATGTTTTTCGAATTTATTCAAAGCTTTATTACGCATTTTTGTATTCAAATCGATATATTTCTTAAGCCATGACGATTGCCGAAATTTCAAAACCCTATGTGTTTTCATAACCATCAATCCGTTTTCTATAGCTTGTTTAAGAGTTCTATAATGAACGATATAGTTTTTTTTATCTGATAAGTTCGGTATCAACTTGCAAATATTGGATTTTGAACCTGGTGGAATTATACTTTCGACTAGGAAAGGTAAATCCGAATGAGAATCATGTAATTCTTCTGGATAATGAATGTCCACTTCAAAAACATAACCAAAAGGAGAATCAGCAGAAATACTCATCACATCCAAATCCTGTATTTCACTGGGTGTCAACCAGGTGAATCCACCAATGGGCAAAGGTTGAGACATGCTATGACCATACAAATTTGTTGCATCCAAATACGATATGTAAGATACGTCTTTTTTGGCATCGTAGTTAGGTAGATATTCATTGTTTGCGACATGCATTCGGTCACTACATTGACTTATTCCACCACGTATACCTTTCTTGAAAAAATGTATCATGTCAATATCAGTCAAAAGCTCCAATTCAACTTTTGTGTATCTCAACATAGCGTCCCAAGATAAACCTGGGGCGGTATAATATTGGACAGGATCCAATTTATAAGTGTTCAAACAAATTCTCCGAAAATTCTCGAATGTATCAGTTAACAGTAAAACATCCGATTTCAAGTACAGATCTGAATATTCTCCCAAACTTCGACATTCAAATAAATTCCATACCCGTTGTGCCCTATCATAGCATTCATCTGAAATTTGTTCGTCATTTAAGTTATCATAAAATTCTTCTTTCGATGGTAGATGTGTGATATCTAATTTTTCCATACAATCTACGAAACTGTATGGAAATACACCTTTCTGTTTCATCAACTGAAACTTTTCGACATCCGGAAAAAACTTTTTAGTGTCTATGAATTGATCTTCTACTAAATTTGCACCGAGATTCTGAAGTGACTCCGAAAGAAATTTATAGCTATCAATGAACCTTAATTTCATGAAATTATTCTTCAATTTTCCATCTTTACCCAAATAGCTGTGTGTGAAAAGATGTTTGGTGAATGAAATGTATTTTTCTTTGGTTTGTGGAATGACATCAACTCGATCGCCCTTGTCGAATAATTCCTTGATGAATAAGTGGCAATCATATCCGCTCATATTATGACAAATAATTGGTATAAAATTTGGAAGTTTGAAATTCAAATTACATTTAGAATGAGCTGCACCAAATCTCTTTTTTCCGGTCAGGTGACAATGATCTCTCACTTTGACATCACCATCTTCGAATATATTATCACATATGCCACAAGTCTTTGCATCAGAAAATTCTTTTTCTTCTGTCTCAGATAATTGACCCATTGGAACAACATTTTTTAGATGTTTATGATATATATTCTTTAAATCGTTTTGAATATTTGAGACGAATACTTTTGCAGTATCGACCCCTCGATACGAAACAAATTTGTCGAATTTTTCATTGAAAGAACATTTTATGTAGTATGCAAACGAGTATGGTTCATGAATGTGAGTTCGGTTGGTGTAAGAGCAATCTGGATTCGGTTGACAAGAATCAATTGGTTTCAGAATTGACTCAAAATCTGCATAAACGACAAACGGAACTTTCATCTGCTTTTCGATATTCACAAATTTCAATATATTTTCAGGAATGTATTTACCGAACTTGTCGATTTTCAATTTTTCAGAAGGTGTGGTTGTACACACATGATTGCAGTCATTTAATTGATGCTGGGTCAATGATTTTCCGTTAGCAAAATATAATAAACAACCATCACAAAAATATTTTTTATGACCATTGGCAGAAATTTGGCTAGAAACTAATTTTGACAAATCCTTAATCCAACAATAATGATTTTTTCCCGTTTCATCACTGATAAGTAAAAGATTAACATGCCTGGTGAGTCGTTGTCGTGAATAATGTAGTGGACCTACAACTTCATATTTCATTTTAGATTCCTCAAATTTTTTTTCCAACCCATATACATTTATAGAGCAATCATTGGCAACTTCGAATTTTGAAATTCCACTTAATTTCATCGGAAAATCCATACCTGATACATTCAGCACTGATTGAAAGGGTGGATAAGAAGACACTTCGGAAACCCTACGATCCGCCGGGTAAAGTGCTGATACCACAGCCCATGCAAAACAATAGTTATCCTCATTTCGCACATTCACCACACCTTTTTTCGACTCGATATAATCTGGCAGCTTTATATAGGAACACGCACCAAGAGGGCTATACTTGTTCACATTCATTTCTGTGAACATGATTTTCTTCAGGCTCCATCCTGCAATAGAAATGATTTTACATTCAAGGTATGAATATTGATTTTTGGGCAATTTATATACCTGAGTCACGATCTTCGAATTCTGTACTTTGTGCCGTTATTGTGTCGATGAATTCATCCAAAACAGCATTAAGATCCATGGACTGGTCAACTATCTGGTTCGGAGAATTGAAACACTTTACCTCGGATAATTCCTGGGTCTGCAGAATATGTGAGCTGAATAGTTCCATATTTACTTTCACCGCACTATGTATCTTCAACACACCTTGCAATAATGAAATCATTTTCTGTTTGTATGCATCAAAAAATGTTTTGTAATCCACATAGTTACTACCGCTCCCAATCCTATAGCTAACTATTCTACATTTGAAAGCACTTTTGATAATTTGCACGTCTTCACCCAATTGAATGCAAGAATTAGATCTGTGTTCGAGTGTTCTTCGATGTGAAACCATCTGACCCATTGGAACTGGTTTATTACAACAATCACAGAACTGCATATCGTTTTGCGATATGGGGCTCAATTTAGACCGTTTACTAGGTGGCTCACCTGTCACCGCTGTACAGGATTGCACTTGATGGCGATGTAGATTATCACTGCGAGTAAAACTTTTTCCACAATTGCAAGTATACATTTTGCTCGATTATCGGCTATTCAGAAGGAACATGAGGTCTGAAACTCGTGTTTCTTTTTATATTAGTGGTTGAGGTGGAAGAGAGGGGATAAGTTCACTTGCCCTCAAGGACATTTGTATTCATGGCTTCCTTTAGTTACATGTCAAGGTTACCATTCCCCAGGGTCATCGAAACTCTCAAGGTCACCAACCCTCAAGGTCACTAACCACCAAGGTCACTAACCACCAAGGTCACCATCCCTCAAGGTCACCATCCCTCAAGGTCACCAACCCTCAAGGTCACCAACCCTCAAGGTCACAAATCGTCAAGGTCGCCAACTCTCAAGATCACCAACTTTCAAGGTCATTCACTGGGCAAGTGAACCTCTGAAGGCTATTCTCCAAGGTCACTCTCAGTGGTGGGGGGAGGTCCAGGATTGGCATAAACCCCCTACTATATATATATATATATATATATATATATATATATATATATATATATGGAAGCATAAAATAAAAATATAATGCTTACATTTGCCAACCGATTTGAATGATTTTGTTTTCTTTAGTTAGAAATTCAAAAAGTCTACTAGGACACCAAATTTCATGTATATATCTCAATTTCCAGGGCCAACTAATCTTATTTTTCAAGGTCAAAGATCTAAAAACCTAACTAGCGATTTTTTTAGAAAAAATCTGACTACACCACTAGATTCGCGACATTTTCAAATGGTTCATATGTGAATTACGTTGAAATGCGTCACTCAATAAAAAAGTTATGAGGGAATGAAATTTGATAAATATGCCGTTTAATCAACCCACCAATTCAATTTCAGAACTTTAATCAAAATTCGAAATACACCACTGTATTCAGGAGATCTCGATATATCACTGGTCAAAATCTCATGGAAATCTATTCATAAATAAGAACATCATAAGAAAATAAAATTTGAAAATGGAGTTTCAGGAAAATGTCATTTCATCTCAAAATTTCTTATTTTTTTATTTATTAACAGATTTCGATGAAATTATGGTCAGTAATATTTGAACACACCCTGAATCCAGTGGTGTAATCATAGATATTACAAAAGTTTTGAAATTGAAGTGATGTATTGATTAAAAGGCATTTTTCTCAAATTTCATTCCCCTATAACTTTTTTATTATTTTACGCATTCCAACGTTATTTACATGTGAACCATTTTAAAATATTGCCAATCCAGTGGTGTACTGGTGTAGTCAGATTTTTTCCAAAAAAATCGGTAGGTAATTTTTTTAGATTTTCAACCTTGAAAAATGAGATTAGTTGGCCCTGGAAAGGGAGATTTTTCACGACACATTGGTGTCCTAGTAGACTTTTTGAATGTCTACCTGACGAAAACAAAATCATTCGAATCGGTTGAAAAATGTAAGTTTTATATGGGTGCTTCCATCTTAAATGGGTCAAACTGTATATAATCTTAATTTGAATTGATTTTATCTCATAATATGTATGTAGAATATCAAAATTTAGTTTAAGAAGAATAAAATCTCTAAGAATATACCATCGTAGATCATAAATCTATCCATTAAAACCTGATGACATGTTTATTCATAAAATGTATTACAACTCATGATGATTTTTCACTAGCTGATGTGATCACCCATTATCTTGGTACTTGGTCTCTCAGTTGGTCTCTTCGAACACACTCGAACCAAAGTTTTTTGTAAAAATTAACAGTGCCTAACGTTTTTGATTGCTTCAAGCATTTCAATGGTAAATAAAAATAATAGCCGTCCTCTACCCGCACAGGCTATGCCTTTGGATACACTCTAAGGAAGTATTATTATTATTATTATTCTATCCGTTAGGATTATCTCAATCGGGTCCCGTCTCCAAAGCCTATATACATCCAGAGGGCGCGCAATTGTCATTTACCCAGACAGTCCCCCACGTCTGAGGGTCCGATAATCATGTGCCCTGAGTAGACCTAGTGAACCAAGGATGATGGCCTTCCACATTATTCTGGATAAGGTTTCTGCCTCATGACGGCAAACCGGTATGATTTTCAGATTAGAGAGTAGTGTATCCATCTTTCCCCCAAGGACCCCTATGATTAGAACAACCGTTTCAACAGAATGGTTTGGATACAGGCTGCGAAGTTCAAAGAGTAACTCTCAATATTTGGTCCGTTTTTCCTCCTCTTTTCGGACGATGTTCGTTTCGTCAGGAGCCGAAAACTTTTTTTTTTCGTCAGGAATACTCCACTCAGGCCCTGTCTCTGGAGCTCCGACACATCCGGAGGGCGCGCTGATGCCATTTACCCAGATAACCACTCCCCACATCCGTAGGGTGAGCGACTACTGGGTCCAAGAATCATGTGCCCTGAGCAGCTTTCTGCATTCGTCCGACTGAGATTACTTCAATACTTGAACAAAGTTTTGGGACCAACAAAATCAGTATTATTAGTATTAAGGACGTGCAGATCCCTAGTACATCCCTAGTGAGTTCGTTTTGGGACTTCAATTACCTAAACTGGACGGTGTGAGAATGTACCAAAAACATCCAATTTATGTTTGCAATGACCTAAAATGGACGTACCTTTACTGAGTATATACGAATGCGTGGAATCTGGACATCCCAATACGTGCATAGGACGTAAACTGGACGTCCCCAATATGTCTTGATCGAATGTTCTCAATATATTTTGGAGACGTAGTTGTGTCATATGGGACACAATGTCTGTTCACGTGAAAAATCACCACCGAAGCTTTTCTGACATCTCAACTTACCCCATTATCAAAATTTCTGAAACTGAAACGAAACATGATTTTATTATACTTTACCTATGTGTTTTCTGTAGTATCCTATTCCTGAATCTGTTGTATGTTGATCCAGGCCCATCTTCCTTCACTACATATTTAATTTTGCCGTGAGAGGGCACGAGATGTCTTCCAGACATTCCGAGGTCCATCTGTATGTCCACTAGCAACAACAAAGTAAATAAAACAGCGGATACACATAGCCCGACGACGACGCGCTCTTTTAGTTTTAAGCCACTCCGAAACATATCGGTAACTTGACTGTTGCAAATAATCGCTGGTTTATTCACTAAAACATTTGATGCAACTTCAGCAGAAATTAGTTTTGTTGACACAACACACTCAGCCGAGGAATATTTTAAATTAACACTTTTGTTATCACGATCAAATAGTTCGAGTTCCTCAGCTGGTACTGTTTTTGTTTGCGATATTATATCTTCAGGTGGAGGAGAGTACTTAGTTTTGACACGATGAGGCTCACTTTTAGTTACTGCATCTTTGGCTATTTCTTTGGTATCGGTTTGTTTATTAATATCACGTTGTTTTCTTAATGTCAGTTCATTTGATTGCGGAGGCCACTTACTACTATGTTTGATTTGTTTGGAGTTATCAGCAGTATGATAAGTAAGAGATAAAACTTTATCTTGTGGGTTATATTTCGAATTAGTTACGTGCTTGCAGTTGTTATGGTTTGTTTCATTACTGAATACTTCATTTTCCTCAATTGCACTGGGAGTTTTTGTGACTAGCTTCGGAAGTTTTGAAATTGAGGGACTGATTCTTTTCAAAATACTGTGAATGAACGTAGACTTTGGAGGATTCGTGCGCTGTTTTTCAGAAACTGCCGGTATTGGTGATAATCCACTGTTATCATTTTTATCTATGTGTTCTAGAGGATGATGTTTTTGATCCAGCGAGGAACCTACTGACTTCGATTTACTAAAACCCTTCCTAGATGAAGTTGGACTATAATGCTCATGAATGTAACCTTCTGAGCACGTTAGTAACTTTTGGGGTGAGTTTTTGATCCCTTCGGAACGGCTCCGTAATTTTTTTAAACGTTTCGTTAATATTATCGAATTCTGAACAGAGTTGTGTGTTTCCGATTCCTTGTATCTCACTTTGGAACAATTTTTCGGATTTTCCTGGGTGCCAGGATGGTACAGAAATGGTGTTCTGTTCTGTTGGAATGTATTTGGACAGGTTGCAGAGCTTGTACATTGCAACCTTGTGAATATGTTTGAATCCAGATTCTTTTCTTCCTAACCAACCATCATCTGAAAAAAAAAAGAAAAAATATAGTGAAGTGTAGTGCCCCCGAAGCCACGATGAGGAAGTAAGTGAAATATAGTTCGCTCCTGGTTTTTTGTTTTTCTACAATTTAGTCCACAAAATATACCCAATCCGAAAAAAGTTCCAAAAATTCCCCAGTGGAAACTAAACAGAAACAATCCATGGATGGCGTTGTTGAAAATAACAGTCATAAACTCTGCGTCACTGTACTTTATATTCAAATCAAGTCGAGTTTATTGAGAATTAATTCCGGAAACAATTTTTGATGTAGTAAAATTGGAGGTATGTGTGAGTTGAAAAGAGATTACGTTCACAATTTTTTTCATGGAAAACAGTTATTTTGAAGTCCACTCACATTTTGAATATTGCTTTGCAATATCCGCTGAAGCAAGAATTGGGAACAGAACACACGTAATATCAAGTAGAATCATTCATTTGTGGAATAAATAAAACGAACAAATATCCAATAATTGGACGGTGTTGTGGAAAAATCATCTATCCCACAGTAAACAATTTCTGTGATAATCAAGTTTAAAGTTGAAGATGGAGAAAAAGATTTTTGGGATAATATTTTATTATTTATTCAAATTATTTTGAACGGAAACAAAAGTAAACTTAGCAGGTACCTATGTGTTTTCATGAGAAGCGGCTCAGATTATTTTTGAAAACTGGGGTCAACTACTCTGAATTCGAAAATGAACTGAGAATAAGAAATAACTCAGGATATTCTTTCGTTGTAATCAAAATGACTTCTCTTTTAGAAAACTGTCAACAATATCAAAATCTAAGTCGTTTCTGAGCCCCTCTTTCTTCTTCAAGTTCTTCCCTTACATGTGTATGGTATCAGCGTTCTCGGATTAGCTTTATGATATCTTATAAATCTTCAATTTCTTCGGAGGATAAAGGTTTGTTTTTTGGTCACAATAACGGCAGCTTTGTTTCTTTCATAATAGGCTTGCGACTGTTTGCTATTTTCTCATTGTTAACTTGGACGTGGGTTTTTTCTTCAATAATTTTTTGTGTTTGGGATCGCACGTTAAAAGGTAAGACCTTCGTCATCCCCAGCTCCCACAAGTCTTCTGAAGACTTCTAAGGGTTGCTCATTCCATGTGTTTCTGACCAATTTATATCGATCTTTTTAATGGTTTAAGTTTCATTTATACAGCGTGTCTCAAAAACGCGCAGCTACTTAGAAGTTTATTTTTTTGAATAAGACGCCCTGTATTCCATTGCATGATCGGTTAGGGGTGATCATAAGGGATCCAACAATACCAAGTTTGATGCTGTTATCTCCAAAGACTACGGAGATATCGCCTATTATTTTATTCATTCGCTAAATGAGTGTGAGACAGAATTTATTAACCCGCCAGAAAAAGTTTCTCTCTTTCTGACCAGACCAGAAGAGGTGAATGTTACGCCCAAATAGTTATATTTGTTGGTGATTTCCACTGACTGATTGGCATATTGAAATTTGAAATTGGGTTTTTGGAATCCACCACGGGAAAACTGCATTATCTTAGTTTTTTTCAGATTAACAATAAGGTCATTAGTAGCTGCATATTTTTCAAGAATTTTTAGTTTTCTCACAACATCTATCTGAGAATGTGCCAAGATAACGAGGTCATCAGCATACATTAATATTAAGACATCGTTTCTGTCATCTATACTCACACCTTGGGCTCCACTGTCATAAAAATAAGATTCTATATCCGCTATGAAAAATGCGAATAATAAAGAACTCAATGGTTTACCCTGTAATACGCAACTTGTGACATCGTATAGCTTCGTCAAGCCATCCGAGCCTTTTATTTGTACAGTTGTTTGTGAATATAAGGTTTTTATTAAGCGAATAATTTTTGAGGAAATACCGTTGATATTTGTGAAACGAAACGTACTCCTTTTTTGTATAGGAAATATTGAGGATTAGGAAAAAAAAGACGAAATCGATATTAATCCACTGGTGTGAAAGTTGGGGAGGGGCGAATAGGGGTACCCACCTGCCGTACGCCCCTGTTCAGAATTACAAACACATGATTTGCCTTGAAATGTGAAACTGAATGCTGTCAAGTGACATACCAAATTTCATTAAGAAAAATTAAGCCGTTATGGAGTTATTCTGGAAAATCTATTTTTTTGTTTCACTTTCAACGCCCTGTAACTCGTATATACTCATTTTAGGGTATATGTTTATCGGAACTTTCAGCCTTAAAATGAAGTGAGGATTCTACCCTCGGAGTTTGTCCCCTTTATTCTGGGACACCCTGTGTAGTGTATTACGTGGCGGCCAATAGGCCCTTCACGCCTAGTACGGCGACAGTCAAGGTGTGCTATTTAACATCAAGAAGGCGAGAAATATCGCCAGTCCTAGCGCGGTTCGAAACTTCCTGCAGGCTTCGTTTACCTGGGTCAATGCTCTGCGCAACCCGGTATTCCCGGAGAGGGTTTGACAGGGCCTTAAAGACCCGGAGAACCCCACTGATCCAGGTTCTGATGGTTTAGACAACTTCTGTTGGGTAAAATTCCAAGCACCCACCACCATCTGACAAGAGTTTTCAACCCATAGCTAGATATGGGGTAACTGATTCAGGATTGGTTTGTCAAGGGCGAACCATGATTATCCACGAAAAATGAGCGTTGTCTTTCCAAAGAAATACAGACTGATAACATGCTTGGGTGCATGTTATGAAATGTTTTTCGGTATTGTACATCCGAATACCCTCCGCAATTGACCCAACGGATACATCAGCACAGTCGGTCAAAAGGGAGTCACTAGCTGCAAGAAGAACATTCTCATCGACAGATGTATCACGGAAGACTCCGTACCAGAGCTGTCCCAAAGCACAGTGCTTATAGTGCTCGTGAAAGTGTTCAAAGCACTTCTGTGCTCCTAAGCACTTTGCGCTCGAGCACTTTCCTAATTCAGTGCTTAGTGCCCCGAAGCATTTAACGAAAATGCTCCAGTGCTCCGGAGCACTTTCCGGGATCACCAAGCACTAAGCCTTTCCATATAAATCCATCTTGTCGAAACAAGAAGTCGCGGCAGATGGCACCCGGCGGCAACCTACACCAAAAAATCAATTTTCTACAATAAGTTCTGCGTTTAGAAGAATACTGTCTTGACAATATATTTCCTTGCTTAACTCAATCAACCAGTGGATTTCAAATTTTGAAATTCAGCCAATAGAATCGGAACTGCAGTGAAAATATAGCTTGTCGCTGTATTTTCACGGTGATAAACCTGCTTAGTTTTTGTTTTACTATCTGTCAAGTGAAAATAATGATTCAAATCATAAACGTCAAATTTATGTGTTTTGACTAGTTTTTTTTTTGTGTGTGTTGGCATCGACTGCTATGGTCATAGACACGTGTTCTGGATAGGCCTTTATTTATCAATATGAGCGATCGTTGGGGACAAATGTCCATTGGTATCATAGATGAGGCCGTGGAAAAGAGTATTCCGTTGAATACGGCTAGAAGCAATTACCAGGTGACACGATTTTTCTTTATTTCAAATCGATATATTGTCGTCCTAAATATAATTCGTGGTATGATTAAAAACCTACAATTTTTTGAGATATCAATTCATTGGCAATCCCAATGCAAGAAAATACAAGTCGTCCTGCGGACTCGTTGTATTTTCAGCTTTAGGATTGCAATTCATTAATATTCCAAAAAATTATCGGTAATAATCATACCACTTCTTATATTACCCATGAAAATATAGGAAAATAAATTGTGTCAGTTACTTTTCCTATGTAAAAAAGTTAATTTCTATGTTTTTGTAAAATAAATTATTTAGAATCGTTAGAAATTGGTAAACATAAATATTGCGATTGTAATCTATTGAACGACCAGGTAGATTTAGTATATTCGCCCGTATATAATGCAGCCCTTCCACATTGTCGAGCATAAACACATTTCCATCAGGTATAAGGATATAATTAGGGGTTAAATTGTTATTTGTAAGAGCTGTCAGGTATAAAAGGCGTGTATTGATATAGTCAATTATCAGTTTGAATTATAGTTTTGAAAATGTCCATATAGGACGAAACTGCAGTAACTAAATGTTATAAATATAAAGTGGTACAAAAACATAGAAATTTACTTTTCCCATTTTTCATAAAAAAATAAGTTTAAAATAACTACAAACTATCAAACTACGTTGATGTATCGGAAACCAAATCTGTCTTCGTTATCAAAGCCTTTAAAATAATAATTTTTGTTATTATCGACTCAAATTGTTATTTCTTTGACGAAAGAAACAGGGGATGTGCGGCATGTCAATTACCATTCTGTTATTTCAAACTTCTTTTCTGTGTAAACATATGCGGCCCATTTCAATTTGATTTTGATTCACATTTTTGTTTTTTTTTTCAGACTGTGAGAGGTTAAACACTCAAAAAACGATGTCAAGAAAACCACAAAGCCAAACATTCAATCAATATTCCTATTTTATTGGAATCAAATTGTCGATTTCAGCAATTATATTTCAAAATAGTATATTACTATAAACGTATTTTCAGTATTTTATTCACGAGTGCAGCGTTGCGGAACGACTGTTTAAACAACAATTGTTTATCGGGGAGTTCATAAATGTTACATATTCCGACTTTTTTACGAATTCATATTATAACCACAAAATTGTATGTTTTTAAGTTGATATCTTCTTTTTATTGTAACAGTTTTAATTGACAGGTCAAGAACGACCTCTTAGGGTTTTTAACCACTAAAATAAAACAGTAATCCAATGTAAGCGATGTACTTAAAAAATGGAGTTGTTTTAGAAATATTTTTTAAAAAATTTTAGATATGTGAGTAGAAAAAGTAACTTAAGTTTTTAATTGACTCGGTTGTTACTTGAAGGAGAGGAGAGGAGCCGCAGCTGACGTTCACGAGGTTCAACTATGCAACTTTTTGAAGCATTTCACAGGTTATCGCCCGGGAAAAAATGACTCACTGGAATCAGCACCAGGCTTGTGGACCATTAGGATACTGAGGTTCACGGCTACTGAAAATACTGAACAGTTGTCACTCGTTTATTAACATTTCCAAAATCAACAATAAACTTCAATTGAACATATTATATACTACTCAAATACCCTGATAAAATGATCTGCCTACTTCACTGGTTGCTGAGGAATACTTATAATTTGACCATTTAAACCTATCTGTGACTCAATTTCCTCGTCCGCACGAATCGCCTTCCTATAATTCATTGGAAGTTTCGAAAACTGTTGCGGCATCTGCATCACCTAGAATCGCCCATCATTCAATTTACGGGCTAGTCTAGAAGTTACACGCTTCGATGGCAATGTAATACAACTAGTATTATTACATCGTGTAAAAATAATTGAATATTTTTAATGTTGAATTAGGCATACTCGGCTGAAGGTCATAATTTCATGAAATGAAAATAGATAATCCAATCTTTCGCATATTTCCTATACTGTACGATTTTTGTCGGAAGGAATAGAAACAGGCATTATCCAGCAGTCCCATACGACTGCCGAATCACCTATACCAAACACCAGGCAAAGTTTTTCTACAAGTACATACTCAGCAATGCTTCCAGTAACAACTAACAAATGTTAACAAAACAGACTATCTTCATAAATAGATTTCACGGTACTGCCGATCATCAGTTTCGATGCTTGCTGACAAAACTCATATAGTATAGAAAAGCCTAGATTACACTTAGAAAAGTCCCCAGGAGAGAGTCTTTGCTACGTTATATTTCTGTGTTTGAGTCCGAACTGTTTGTCAAAAAAAAACCTGGATAGTGATTCTGAATAGAAAATATAGAATAGAATAGAATAGAATAGAAAAGTGTTTTACGAAAAACTAATAATTCTCGAGTTGTAAGCGAAAACTCCAAAAAAGATATTTTTTACCATTTTTAAACTTTTTTTTAATGTTTCGGATTCAGCACTACAAAAAACGGGTGAAATGGAAGAAATCAGAACTACCCAAAACTTTCCAGCAATACAAATTTACTGAATTAGTGACGGTTCAATAAAAACGGAGCTGAAAAGACTCAGGAGTGAATTAGAAAAATCGAAACAACAGCCAGTTAACCCAGTTTTACAAGTATGTGACGAATTCTTGATTCCAGCATTTGATCCATACCGAGATGATCCAGTGGTTGAGCAGTGGCTGAATATAGTTGACAAACTGACAGAAAGATATGGTTGGAATGATGATTCTATTATGCGTTTGGTTTGTAGGAGATTACAAGGTAATGCAAGGTTTGATGAAAACACCAAGTACGATGCAAGTTGGAATGAAGTGAAAAATTCTATGAAGCAATAATTCCGTAAGTTTGATCCTTTTTCTAAATTGCTCGGGGATGATCTTGTGATATAGTACGGATAAATGCAGAAATATGCGTTTTTGAACATTTAGATAACCTACATATCATATGTTTCATATGTTTCTCACAAAGCGATTGATATATTATTGAAACCTCAGACGAAATACATCATGAGAATTGTATTAGTTGTATTCTATTTAGATCCAATTTGAGTGAAGCTAGACCGTAGACAACATTTGCGTGCTTCAGTTGAGACAGAACTATGTAGAGTTTCGCATAAGATGAGTTTATTTTTTGTCTATAAGAGATCTATTGGAGTAGATGAGTTTCATATTGTATCATGCTCTTCTAATGACAGGATTCATATGTTTCGTGTAAGTATAACCAGAATTATAAAAAGGTCATTAATCACCAACCACTTGAGATATCAGGAGGCGGTCAGGCCGTCCATATTACGCAGAGTTGTACCTGCCCTAACCATTCAATTTTGTTTTGTATGTAAATAAATAGGTATAATGATATTGGGTTAAGAAAAATCGCTTGATTATAATTGAGAATTATCTATGTACATATAATATATTATGATATATAACACACACACATTTATAAACATCACGATAATGAATGTGATTCAGAAATTTTATAATTATGAGAATAATGTTTAGAATTAAATTTAATATACACACACTTACAAAATTACTCACTAAGATCAGTTTCACTCTCACTGTCGTCACCCAAATTGATAATAATCTTTTGTTTGGGAAGTTTTTCTATATCCATATATGATTTTTCCACCTTATTAATACGAAAAACACAGTTGGCCCAGGCTGCTGTCAGGAATGTTTGCAGTTTCTGTTTGAACTTAAGGTTGGAGAAGTATTATTTCTTCGAACAGCTGACTTAAGCTTATGCCATATATGTTCAACTGGGTTAAACATACAGTGATAAGGAGGAAGTTTGAGCACCGTACGTCCCAAGCTTTCAGCCAATAAATCACAAAAATATTTCTTTTTTATCTGTGTAAAACTTCTAGTAACTGTTTTTTTGTGTACTTTTCTTCATAGTACATATCATGATTTAACATATATTGTTGTATAGTGGCTTTGGTGTCTTTTGAACATGGTGCTTTATCTAATCTTCGACTGTGGTAGCAAGCATCATCCATGAAGATAATACTGTTGGGTGGAATATTTGGTATGAGTTTATTTTGGAACCAGTCTTCAAATAACTCGGCTGTAGTATCATCATGATAAAGAGTCCGTAATATTCTTTGCCGATATAGACAACGCATTTGGTATAAAACCACTTTCGGTTCTTGCGTGAATTATCGTAATGCGTTTTCCTTTATTAGACGGCGCATTAGTTTGGCACAAGTCAGATGTCAGGTTTGTATCGAACCAAGTTTCATCCAAATAAAATATCGTTTTACCACATTCTCTAAACTCGATAATAGCCAATAAATATTCAAATCTCCATATCTTGAGGCGCGCAGATTCCATTATGATGTTTCTGCCACTACTGAGTTTTCTAAATTGAAATCCGTTTCGTAAAAGAGACCTCCTCAAAGTCTCTTTGCAACACTGGATACCTGTTTCATTATATTTAAGCATTAAAATATCTAATGTAGGCACAATTTGCTCTTTATATAAGGCATATACTGTTCTTCGAATTATATCTACAGCCATCTAGTTTCCTTGAACCACCAGAGTCTTTCCGTTTCTTCCTTTTTAAAATAGGGTTACTTACTATTTTAAACACTGTGAAATACGGTGCTTTTGTTATAAAAGCACTTTGTCGCACAGCTTGATCCTTGGACATTCCACGTTCCAGAAGGGAAGTATAAACATTTAATATAATTTGTTTTCCATGAGCGTGTAACATTTGTCGACTAGTGGTACAACGACCACCAGTTGAAGTACTAGCTTCTGGATGAGCCCACGGACGCCACATTTTTCACGACACAAAATTCGAATAGACACAACTGACAACAGAATATTAGGTAATGACTAAATGTTGTTCAACTTTCTCCCTTTTATTTCTGAAATAGACCATTATTGCTATAATCTCGTTAATAGTCCATTAGTACCAAAAGTCAGGTGGCCAGGTAAGTAAATTTTATTACTTACACACATTTAAGCATATCATTACCAGGAGATTTTTTATTACCAAATATATTCAAATACAAAACCGTCAACAGAATTGAGAGTCTACTATTATTAAAATGCCAAACTATTTCATGAGATATTTGAATCCGGACCTGGGAATATTTTAAGGGACACACACTTTCATTGCTTATCTGTATTCCGAACAATGGGTAATAATGAGGGTCGTTGGCTAATATTGATTTACAACCTTACTAGATTGTTGGTTCTACTGTTTTTACCTTAGCGTATTGTCCATGAATAAGCATAGATTTTGAAAGTGGAGTTATTATTGACACGAAGGTTGATTTGAAGTTAGCACCTATTTCAGATGTCTTTGTTTCTGCTGAACGGAATGACATTTGTTGTTGAATGGCGTCAAGTCATTCTTCATATGCTGAACCGAAAAGGGCTAAGTTACTCTCAGTTGAAGAGAGGTACAGGTTGTGTATCATCTGCATAAAAATGACAACTAGAATAATGCATAATTGTATGTAGATCAATGGTGTAGATAATGAAGAGTGATGGGCCTGAAATTGATTCTTGTGGTACCCCATTTATGATACGCACAAAATATTATACTCTTAGTTATTGAGTTTCACTGCTTGGAAACGACTGTATAGAGAGTTTTTGAAAACCTTAAGAGAAAAATCACTGAAACCAATATAGTTTAGTATGGCTTGATTCTATCGAATGCTTTAGTATAAGTCTAGAAATACAAGTAGCACCAGCATTTCACTATCCAAATGTTTGAGATTATCATCCCTCAGTTTCAAAAGTGCTCTGTTAGATTATGATGAGTCCTGATGAATTCAGCCATGTTTGCGAAAAGCGCTGTATAGTATTCGAAGTTCAAACGTTTGTGGCATATGAGTAGTAATAAATTTGAAAATATATGTTCAGATTATACATGTTAACGATGTCCAATTCTCTGATAATCTCTTTTCGAATATTGCATAAATCAATGTGTTCAATGTTTGATCGTCATAGACAGTTCTGCTACTCTGATACAAAGATCTATTATCTTCTGAAAGGCTATATTGAACATCACTGTAGGTATCCTCGTGATTTGGGGCAGTGAACTCAGTCCTTGTAATAGGCCCATTTTGTATTTGTATGTCCCTGAAATATGAATCGTTTCAGTAAAAATAATGGTTTATGGAATGAACGTATTATTATTATTGTTGTTATTATTATTGTAAAAATTGTTATTCAAGGAGTCTCAGCAGATTTGAACGTTTTTGTTATTACAGATGAATTCCTAAGATATGAGTTCACGGTGAGTGGGGATTCTTAAAATCAACCACATGTCATGATGAGTAGATGATACAACAAAGCGTTGTTACTCCATTTACCCGTGTTGAACAAATAATATTTTCTGAATGTGGTCAAGGGATGCGATAGTACTTTGGTAATATTCACCAATTTTGCCTGTTGCAGGTCACTAGGTCACTTTACAAATAGGTTGGTGTTGAAAGTCACCCCGAGGCGAAAGTTGCCGGTTAACAGCAAAAGTTGCTGAGATAACGTATCTTATAGTGAGAGTCACCTCCCGGGTTAAGTCGCCGATTTAGTGGAACAACGTTACACTAGAGATTGAATTGTAATGTCTTCGAAATCTCTGAAAAAAAATTGGTGTTTACAAGTTCACACTAAAAGTTGCTAAAGTAGCGTATAGTTAAGAAAAAGTCTCTTACGGTGAAAGTCACCACAATGAAGAAATTATTTCATGAATATATTTGGCGAAAGTTCGCAAATCTTCTGAATAAAAGGTATGGCAAAAGTTGCCTTTGGTGAACTTCACCAATGTAATTGTCAGGGTCATAGTTAGAGTGCTTTCTGTGGTTCATATAGTTGTGACTGTTGCTCACTTTCTCAGAGGGTACTCGTATCGTAGGATATGACAGGAGCAAATGATTATCAATTACAGTATAACGGATTTGAGCGTTAGGTCTCCGTCCTGATTGGGTCGCATATTCGTAGAAGTAGCTTATTACATATCAGAAGATGCCAAACCAAGGATTTTAACGAGCGAATGTTATTCAGAGAACTTGTGCAATACCGTTCATTCATTTCAAATATAGCATAAACGTTCACTGAAAAAAATGTGGTACGTTATATCAATAAATGCCAGTTTTTACCTCTCCGTTCATTGGCAAAATACATTTTTCATCGTGGCAATGAATAAATATTCACTGACTTTTGTAGGTATTTATTGATACAACGAATTCAAATTTATTGAGATCAAAGATGATCGTTTCTTACATTTATGAACAGTTTTCGTTGCTCCTGCGTAAAAGTTTATTGAGGTGAGGAAAGGGGTACACTGAGATCAATGATGATCTAATTTCAGACCTATGAACATATTCCGTTACGGCTTTGAAAAAGATTATTGAAATGAAGAAAAAAGTACATTGGAACAATGTATATTATTTCATGAAAAAAATGTGGTACATTATATCAATGAATACCGTTTATTACCTTTCCGTTCATTGGCACAATTTACTTTTCATCGTGATAATGATTAAACATTCACTGATGTACGAAGGTATTTATTGATACAATGAATTCAAGATCATTGAGATCAAAGTTGATGGTTTTTTATAACAGGTTTCGTTGCTGCTATGGAAAGGTTCATTGAGGTGAGAAATGTGGTACACTGAAACAATTTGAAATTGTTCATCACATCAATGAACATAACTCATGGTCCCAGAGCACTGATGTATATATTTAAAAAAAATATGGTACATTTTATTGATGAATACCTCTTCGTTTATTAGCACAATACATTTTTCGTCGAGTCAATGAATGACCATTCACTGAAATATGTATGTTTTTATTGTTACAATGAATTCAAGTTTATCGAGTTCAATGATGATTAATTTTCAGACCTATGAACATGTTTCATTGCGACTATGGAAAAGATCATTGAAATGAAGAAAGAAGTACATTGAAACAATGTATACTATTTTATGAATGAAATGTGGTACATTATATCAATGAATACCGTTTATTACCTTTCCGTTCATTGGCACAATACATTTTTCATCGTGACAATGATTCAAGTTCATTGAGATCAAAGATGATCTTTTTTTACATTTATGAACAGGTTTGGTTGCTGCTATGGAAAAGTTCATTGAAGTAATGAAAGGGGTACATTGAATCCATTTGAAATTGTTCATCATATCAATTAATGGTCCCAGAGATGATTTTATTGTTACAATGAATCCAAGTTTATCGAAATTAATGAAAATATATTTTCAGATCTACACACAGGTTTTATTGGGGCTATGAAAAGATCATAGAAGGTGTAACGAAGTTACTAAGTCCCAGTTTTGTTAGGCAGATAGAAGCAACATTTTCCTTCCATTCTATAACTCTGTAATTAATATGTTCATGAATATAATAATAAGCCTTATGTCGAACCAAGCCATCTCGTGTTTAAATATACTCATAAATTTTGCCGGCATCTGTTCAGCCGAATCCTCGCATAGAAATCTCCGTTGCTGGTAAGTTAGCTTTAGCTGGTAGTACACAGCGCCTCCACTAGAGGGACCACTCCGCACGACTTCGTTGTTTGCACAGAGCCGGTTAACTTAAGCAGACAGAAGCGATCGTTGAAGCATCTTCTCAAGTAGCACAGACTACAGAGACATCCGAAGAGCTCCGAAAGGAGCCAGCCGAAATAAAGGATAACTTGGAGATACGCCTTCCAATCAGGATTGCGATGTTCTGATGAATGCATGTTAATTATTTTGCATATCTTTCGGAAACTGCTCAATATCAGTGGGAGGCCTTCATTGCATTTACGAATGATATGCAATGATTGAATAAATACCACTTATTCAAATGATAAACAAAATAATTAGTTCAATGTGTGAAAGCATCACGAGAATAAACTGAAATATAGATTTAATGTATATCAATTATTGAATCAAGGAATAACCGATACTTAATAATCACCGTTCATTGGATTGATGAAAAATATCCATCGTAGAACTAATCTGAATCATTATATCAATCATACAGCATTCATTCGAAGAATGGACAATAATAACTAATTTGGTTGAACGAATACAATTTATTGCTTGGGTGAACACTCTTCATTCGTTTGATGAATGGAATTCATTACCATAACGAACCTATTTAATGTACTTGATCATGATATCAATGAAAGCATTCATTGATATTATTAAGATCCGTATTCATAGTATGGATAACCAGTGGTACATTGACATAACGATTGCGTTCATTGGACCAATATTGATAAAAATATTCATTTAGTCACTGAACTTTTTCATTGTATTCAGGTACCAATTTTTTTCTGTGTTGTTATTACCATATCTTCAAGATAGAAATGTACTTCAATGGGGCCCAAAAATCGCATTTTCAAATTATAGAGTTTTTTATAACGAAAATAAAATTAACCTCTCATTTTTAGATAAAATTCCATATTTTAAAGCTAAAAAATGTAAACTCTTGCCAGCAAAAGCTTGAATAATGTTCACTGAGAAAATGTGTTGCCCCTAAAGTATCTTTGAGTTCCACACACTTACTTGAAGCATGCGATGCTTTTCCTTTTTTTTTATCAAACGCTTTTCTGTGTGCTTGTAACTGCCTTTTTCCTTCGTCATTTTGCCACTGATGTGGGTTGAATGCTTATCGTTTTTTCTTTTCTTCGCGTTTTTTTATTCAAAAAGATTGGATTTTTGAATTTCTTCAGTTTGACTAAATATAGCTATTTCTTCAATACTTTAGGTGAGTTATAATGGACTCAAAAGTCCTTCGGATGGTTGTGTCCCAGTAGCAATTTCGTGTAATAGAACTCAATTATCAATAGTTAATACATTCCATTTTTTTTTTAGCTAAAATAGGTAATTATAAACGATTGATGCTTACATACTTTTACATTTTCTCCTACGGGGCATCTGCAGATTTCCTCGGTCATATCAACAAAATACTCTTGAAGATTTCACAGAATACCGCAATGCAAATTAATATTTCATCTGATGTTCGCTCACATCTTCAGAATTTAGATAATTATAACCTGTTCAAAGTCATTTCAATTACTTTATCAAATACTAAATCAAAAAGTATAATAACTTTCAGAATCACAGACTATAAAATCAGTCAGCTGTGGTAAATTATAGGCTTTTGGTTAAAAAATATCAATTTTCAATGGAGAATGCTCCACTTCTCAACCTGAATATTTCCCAAGAGGTTATCTTGAACGATGGAAAATAGCGACTGAAGTTTCTCCTTTAGCCGCAGACGATTCCACAACTGATTAAAAATCTGAGTCTTACTGTAATAAATTAACCACACTAAACTTATTGCCCTGCAGTTCTCAAGTGATACGATAATAAAAACATGGTCAAATAGGTATTTGATGGCGGATATTTTAGGTAGGCGTTTCAAGGTCATATCAATCAAAATATAATTCAATATGTGCGGTTATTCAATTCATAGAAAACGAGAAGCTAGGAGATGTAGCATAGTTGTTCCTACAAACACGTGAACATAAACCATGTCAAACATTACAAGCAGGGCGAACAAAGAATAAGGATTTTTTTCTACAACTGTCAAAAAAAGTCCTTTTTTTGTGTGATTTGTGTGCGTAAGTATTACAATATTTCACTATCAACATACGATTTTATTATTAAACGGAAAAGCGTAAAAAAAGTGGACTTTTATTAACGGCTGTTGCTAGGCAACCGACAGTTTCATGCAACAACAGTGACAGATCCGAATAATAACGAAATCCTGTCATAAAGCCAGTTCTCATTTTCTTTGGCAAATAATAACCTATAAATATCTGATATACAAATGTTTCATTTATAATATTCTTAGCATTCTTACTATTAAATAAGTATTATCAAAATTCCAAACTATCGCGGCGAATATATTCAAAATAATAGGGTAAACCTCTAAGGAACTATTGGACCTAATCTACACTAGGTAATCCAAGGTAGCTATGGCTGTTTGGCCGTCAGAAACTAGTTGACAACAATGGGTGAGTTCGACTTGCCAACACTATTCGATCGTTTTACTCTAAATGTTCTTCAATCGTTCGGTAGAGTGTCAAAGTAATGTTTTTGTGGTTGTACCCGAACGATTGAAGAACATTTGGAGTTAAAAGTTCGAATAGTGTTGGCAAGTCGAACTCACCCTATAATTAATGAAATTTGTGAAATTGGGCATCTATCCAGATAACGAATTCTTGATAACTATAAATTTAATTCAAGTAGAAATGAGAAGTGATAAAGATTGAACGGAGAAAATCGTGGATAGTGCAAATATGAGATTTCCTTGACATAGTTCAAAGAAAGAAAAACGTATTCGTTGCTTCACGAGGATTGTTTATTTATTTTGAATATAAATCTAAGAAATCTAGTTATTCGAAAGTCAAGTCAACAATAATAATAATAATATTGACCTCGATGAATATGTTATTTTTATATTCGCTTAAAATTTTTCATTTTGCGGGATACTGTGAAGAAGAAGGGATTTCGAGTCTTTGTTCGAATAATGAATCAATAAAAATATGCCAAATTCAGTTCATATGTGCAAAAAAATATAAATCGGTTAGTTTTTTTAGACAGTTGTTAAAAAAATACTACATGAAACTCGTGAGTAAAGTGTTTTTTTACTCGCAGGAATGCCGCACTCCACCTACCGCGTCGAGTGTCAACATTTCCTACTTGTAAAAATAGTATCACTTTACTCACTTGATACATAAATTACTATTTATATCACTCCACTCATTGTTATTTAATCATTTGGGTGATGTAGCGATATCTATATGATGCTACAGAAGTAACAATAGTCGAAAAGTAATCAGTTGAGGTTCTAGAAAATCAGATATCAAAGGCTGCGTCATGCTGCGAAATGTAAATACGCATTCTGTGCGTGCTCAAATCAGCGACCACACTATCCGAGCATTTGCTCGTTCGGTGCTCATGAGGAACGAATGCTAAAGGCCGATTCTCACTTGGCGTACAAAGCTTAAAAAAAAACTCGTAAAAAAGCACTGAACTCGCATAGCTTTTTAAGTTACTCGGTCGCTGTGCTCGCTCGTACTCAAAAACTATACTCATTTAGTGAAATTTTACTTTTCTAAACTTGTTTAATATACTATGCAACCGGCGATTGTAAAGTAGGTAGTTGAGATTATAACGGGGAATTTTGCAATTTTTCTGCCAAAAAAATGGCTGCCATTCATTTCCAGCTAATAACTGAAAAGTCGAAAGTGGCATTTATATATAGCCTTCCTTACCTAGCCTAGCAACCAATATTATGAAGACGTCGGTAAGAAATGTAGGCGTCGGCGTCGGTAAGTAAATTACTTACCGACTTCGGTCTTGCAACCATTAAACATAAGTTACCGTTTTGACAGCAGATACGGTAAGTTATCAAGAAAACTGGATCGTGCAAAATATTATATTAAGTATCAAAAACGGTAAGCACATTTAACAGATCGAAGACAATGGGAACTTACACAAAAATTAATTTTGAAAAAAAAACACCCACAAACGTAAGTTTATACTATTAAAAGAACCACTGTTCAAGACAAGAGTAATTATTATTTTTTATTTGATAAATACTTATAAGAAATTCATAAGTGCTTAATTCGAATCATTATAGTAACGCGCCAAACTTGGCTGGGACCGGTTATGACTTCATACAGCTCGTTGAGACATGACGCCTGGCATCAGAGAACGGTTTTAGTCTTCTCAGTCTCAGTTTCCCGGTGGAAATAAACGTAAATACTTATGGCCGCCCTACTGTCTTCCGATCGAACGAGCAGCGTGACGTCACGACCATCCCCGCGCGTTTCGTGTCGTTTGAAATGAATAGCTGGCAGTCATAATGTTTATTGCAAATTAAATATGTGAATTGAGTGCTGATATTTGGTATGCGCTGATTCTAAAGATGGAAAAATATATTCAAGGCACAAAAAAAAAGTTCAAGTTCCCCATTGTTTGGAGAAGAGCGTAGCGACGACTCCAATTATTAGACACTTAAAGCCAAGTCGAAATTCCAGCCGTGTCCGATCTGCGCATGAAAAAACTCGACGGTGACAGATACGGGCTACGTATCGATACGGACCGTTTCGGTATACGTATCCGGAGACGGATCTGTCAAAAATATTTACCTACGTGATATATGATATTACATGACATTTATATGACATTCCAAGGTTCCGTATACGTTTGGGTTGATGAATGACTTTAAGGGCTTATTTCTCCATTAACGTAATTCGATGCGATAGGTATACGTATACGGATACGTATAAAAATGCACAATTGGCTTAAAGTGTCTATTGTCTGAGATCGGTAGTGCTTAACGTTCGTGATACGTATAGCGTTATTTACACGATCCTAGCATTTTTTTTCTTGATTGAAACGAACACATTGATTTCCAGCTTCAAACTACGAAAGCGTCTAAGGGCCAGAGAGTTATTATTTTAATTTTTCCGACTTTAAAGTCGGAATAATTTTTTTCCGACTTCAAAGTCCTACTTTAAACTCGGAAATTCCGACTTTAAAGTCGGAATTTTGTTTTTCCAACTTCAAACTCGGAAATTCCGGCTTTAAAGTCGGAAGTTTGTTTTTCCGACTTCAAACTCGGAAATTTGAAGTCGGAATTTCCGATTTTAAAGTCGGAATTTCCGAGTTTGAAGTCGGAAAAACAAAATTCCGACTTTAAAGGAAATTCTGAGTTTGAAGTTGGAAAAACAAAATTCCGACTTCAAAGTCGGAATTTCCGAGTTTAAAGTAAGAATTCCGACTTTAAAGTCGGAAAAATTAAAAAAATAACTCTATGGCTTAGACGCTTTCGTAGTTTGAAGCTGGAAATCAATGTGTTTGTTTCAATCAAGAGAGTAAATAACGCTATACGTATCACGAACGTTAAGCACTCGAAATTCCGACTTTAAAGTCGGAATTTCCGAGTTTGAAGTCGGAATTTCCGAGTTCGAAGTCGGAAATTCCGAGTTTGGAGTCGGAAAAATTAAAAAAATAACTCTGTGGCTTAGACGCTTTCGTAGTTTGGAGCTGGAAATCAATGTGTTTGTTTCAATCAAGAGAGTAAATAACGCTATACGTATCACGAACGTTAAGCACTCGAAATTCCGACTTTGAAGTTGGAATTTCCGAGTTTGAAGTTGGAATTTCCGAGTTCGAAGTCGGAAATTCCGAGTTCGAAGTCGGAAATTCCGAGTTTGGAGTCGGAAAAATTAAAAAAATAGTTCTGTGGCTTAGACGCTTTCGTAGTTTGAAGCTGGAAATCAATGTGTTTGTTTCAATCAAGAGAGTAAATAACGCTATACGTATCACGAACGTTAAGCACTCGAAATTCCGACTTTAAAGTCGGAATTTCCGAGTTTGAAGTCGGAATTTCCGAGTTCGAAGTCGGAAATTCCGAGTTTGGAGTCGGAAAAATTAAAAAAAATAACTCTGTGGCTTAGACGCTTTCGTAGTTTGGAGCTGGAAATCAATGTGTTTGTTTCAATCAAGAGAGTAAATAACGCTATACGTATCACGAACGTTAAGCACTCGAAATTCCGACTTTAAAGTTGGAATTTCCGAGTTCGAAGTCGGAAATTCCGAGTTAGGAGTCGGAAAAATTAAAAAAATAACTCTGTGGCTTAGACGCTTTCGTAGTTTGAAGCTGGAAAACAATGTGTTTGTTTCAATCAAGAGAGTAAATAACGCTATACGTATCACGAACGTTAAGCACTCGAAATTCCGACTTTAAAGTCGGAATTTCCGAGTTTGAAGTCGGAATTTCCGAGTTTGGAGTCAGAAAAATTAAAAAAATAACTCTGTGGCTTAGACGCTTTCGTAGTTTGAAGCTGGAAATCAATGTGTTTTTTTCAATCAAGAGAGTAAATAACGCTATACGTATCACGAACGTCAAGCACTCGAAATTCCGACTTTAAAGTTGAAATTTCCGAGTTTGAAGTCGGAATTTCCGAGTTCGAAGTCGGAAATTCCGAGTTTGGAGTCGGAAAAATTAAAAAAATAACTCTGTGGCTTAGACGCTTTCGTAGTTTGAAGCTGGAAATCAATGTGTTTGTTTCAATCAAGAGAGTAAATAACGCTATACGTATCACGAACGTTAAGCACTCGAAATTCCGACTGTAAAGTTGGAATTTCCTTGTTTGAAGTCGGAATTTCCGAGTTCGAAGTCGGAAATTCCGAGTTTGGAGTCGGAAAAATTAAAAAAATAACTCTGTGGCTTAGACGCTTTCGTAGTTTGAAGCTGGAAATCAATGTGTTTGTTTCAATCAAGAGAGTAAATAACGCTATACGTATCACGAACGTTAAGCACTCGAAATTCCGACTTTAAAGTCGGAATTTCCGAGTTTGAAGTCGGAATTTCCGATTTCGAAGTCGGAAATTCCAAGTTTGGAGTCGGAAAAATTAAAAAAATAACTCTGTGGCCCTTAGACGCTTTCGTATGAAACACATTAATTTCCAGTTAGCAACCAGTATTAAGAAGACGTCGGTAAGTATAATTTAGCATCTAGTAAACAAACTTACCATTTTGACTACAAATACCGCCAGTGATCAAGGAAACAGGATCGTGCAAAAACGATATAACCACAACTAATTCACAACTAATGGTTGGAACGCTTATTTAGTGCATTTCAGTGTTTGAGATTGTACCCTCGCCGTTTAAATAACTTGAAATATGAATTTTTATCACAAAACGATTTTGTATTCATTATCAAAGGTCTGTTAAAATTATATAGTACCTATAACTTTAATACTATACTGATAAGAAAAGTAAAATGGCACGTAGTGTTCATCAAATATTCCTTAAAAAGTTCAAGGAGACTACAATTTTGTTAGGAAGATGTGAATCTTTGATACCAATACATTTATTTCAGAAAGGCTGACTCTGACTTGAGTTTATATATGTATTATTTGTCCTATTCAACATAGCAGTTTTGAAAGATCACATGCTGTTTTGCTTTTTCAAAGGTCCCATAAAGATTCCACATTGAATATGAAAATCTACCAGATATAACTAACTGCATTATCTTTTTTATTTGTTGAAGATACTTTGCTTCTGGGGACACCATGACATCGATGAATTTTGCATACCAAATTGGAAAATCTACCATATTATTATTTGAAAAACAGTGAGCACTCAATATTTTTTTACAACCAACTTCCTCTAAGTTTGGAGCCTCACAAAAACTTCAACCTATCAGATCTTTTAAGTAAAATATGTGTCTGTACCTATCCCTTTCACTTTGTATATACCTTCGAATATTTCTATAAGTTCATAACAATTTTAAGTGATTTTAAAAATTAGTTGAAAATTTTCAATGGTCATTTAGTTTATTCAGTGATAAAACTGTTATTACTCTTCTAGAGTATGAGTTATTTCATTGAAAAAAAAAATGTTTTTTTCATTTTACGATGTACTTGTACTGCACTATTTGGAACCTTTGGTGTAGTATACGGATGGAGATTGATCTCAATACCCAACCGGCATTTTCAACACCTCGACACGTGTTTCAATCACCGAGTGATTATCTTCAAGAGGGGCGATTAAACTAATCTAAAGTATCGGTTTGGTGTAGGGATAATACCCTAGTATTATTCATTATAAAGTGTGTCCCACTTGGAGCAGCCACATACCTCTTGTTTTTTCTTGACATTACAGTAATTTTTCTTCATTGAATATAGGGCTCACGAACATCAACCTTCAGATTGAAGAAATATTAATTCTTATATCCATTTTCCACGGCTACCAGCAACGGCCAATTGAAAAATGAAAAATCGGTTTTTCAACGCCAAAACCAACACCTGATTCTGATGCAGAGCACACTGAAACCCCCGGATCTCTGTGCTTGAATAATTAAATTATACAGTCATCTGTAACAAGCCAACTTATTAATTTTCGTTCATCCGTAATGTGTTGTTTATTTCGATTTTTTTTTTCTTTTCAAAAGTACTTAAACTTATCCAATTTACTTATGCTATAGAAAAGAATTAAATATTACAGTTCCATGGCTTGATATGACCAGTTGAAAAGTGTAAAATTGAACAAAAAATATGAGGCGATTTTTTTATCTCAAAACTAAGATCAGATTCTGTTTCAGAACACGCTCAAGTCTTCAAGATCTCATTAAAATATACAAGGTGTATAGCAACGTTTTCAATTTTATTTCATCCATAATGTTGATTTCAATTTTTTTTTCTCTAGTCACAAGGTACCTAAAAATATTGAATTGATGCTCTAGATAATAACCGAATATTATACTAAATACTTATGACATAATAATCGAGAAGCAGTTGTGTTATTACTAATAAAGTATTTAATTATTAGAGAATCATCTCAATAAATCTCAAATCAAAAATCAAATTATACTAGTATTATTATATTTAGTACTAAACTGGTATTGTTACGTAGGTGTTTCTTCATTCTTTGCATTCTCATATGTTTCATTCCAGACTTCTCTGTTGAATAATAAAAAATCCTTAACAGGTATTCAGAGGCCGTGGTATTGGATATTTTCCATTACACTCCAAAAGGTCAGAAATGTTTTGCTGCCTTTCCGGGCCCTCATAAGGCCTTCGATGATGTCTATGACCCTCAACGAGCCTTCTTTATTAGCAGACCTTTGATGGTCTGATGTTTTTCCATAAATCTGCTTACTGTTGTGGCTGTGCCGAATTGGTCTGGCCTTCGCAGTAAGTATAGTTGGGTTTTGGAATTGGGGCTGAATGCTGTATCTTCTCTGACTTCCCTACCCCTGATGTTGACCAAGGGATAGACGAAATCTGCTGGATTTGACCTTGATACCTTGCAGAACAGTACCACATTTCTGCTAACACTTCGCCCGACCCATCATTCAGAACTTCAAAAGTTGATCAGAAAGCTGAGAGATTGATATGCAGTCGTTTCCATTATACATTATTTCGTAGTCTAGTCTCACAGATCTCCCTGCCTGTGGTGATCTCGAGGGCGTTATAGTATTATAGGATGAGGGCGAGAAGGATAGAAATATTTTTCTCCTTTATAGCAGCTTATTACCTCCATGAGCTTCTTCCTTCAGCTGTTCTCTCAACCTGCGCAGAAAGCTGCAATGCCTTTAGGTATTTCGGCTTTTATGGAGGGTCAACATTCATGCCGGATAATCTCCTTCATCGATTAGCTCTTTCGTCTTTGGCCTCTTCACGCATCACCTAAGGTTGAGGCCCGACTGGGCATTTGAAGAATGCCTAGAGGCTTCCCTCCCTTCCACCTCGTCCGCTCATAGACAGTCCCCAATTCTGCTGATTGGCGGCCAGCAATTTGAAATCTGGTATTGATATGGAGTGCTCAGCCTCTAGGGCCCGAAGCTCCCTTATATCTAGCACCAAATGACTTCACAGCGCGTGATGCCTCCCTAAAACTGGCTGGGGCGCCGTGTTCATGTTTCAGACCCATGTAGTCCTTGCTACCGAGGCCTCTTTCGGGAGCTCCGTTTCCCTACACTGGGCTTCGAGAGAGGTCTCTTCTAGGCAGAGGAAGGGGGTGTTTTCTGTGCGCTCCTTGTTGTGCAGGGCATCAGAAGTTTCTGGGGTATTCCTCCTTGACGATATCTTGTTGCCTCGCAAGCTTTTTGGATTTCTTTCTGCCGATATATTTTGATACGTCGTTGTCGCTGGAACGAAAAAACTTCCCCCGGTTCAGTGACTTCATTTCTCATGCATTATTGCTTGCGCCAGAAATAACGCGCGATCCCTTTTTAGGTAGCAATATCTCGTTGAGACGGCCGATTGTGTGAAAGTTCTGAAGGACTAATGGTTACAAATTTCACTTGCCTACAGTCCTGCCCTTCTCTGTCAGCTCTGGATTGTTCCGGTTTCCACTTTCACTAGCATCAGAAACTAAATAGATATCGCTTTAGCACTTCACTATGCCCTGCTCAGTTTCTCGTGCTCGTGCTTAGAAAAACAATTCAGACAATGGAAGTCTGCCATAAAAGTAAATAATTTGCATCATTGTCTGAAATTTTCAAACAACCATGAAATTCGGATATATCACCAATGAATATGAATGTAGATCGACATGCATATTTTGATACAAAGTATAATCCTAATGAAAAACTGTTTCATTCTCCTTCAATAAAGTATATCATTGTGATTCAAGAACTCGAGTCGGTCAGAAAAATTATAGGACTTCAATCTCTTTATTATTCAAATTGTGTAATTATTTCGACGGCTTCTGCATTTTTTGGGAGTGAGAGCATATTGTTATACCATTTTAATGGCCAAGGGTGAATTAATTTCAATTATTAAGGGTTCAACGGCTCCCATTGAAGTTATGAATTTTAGAACTTTATAATTGTCGGTATTATTCATTCATAAGTCGGAAATTCATAACGGAGATTTGCTCTAAAATCCTTCTGTTTAACGGATGCAAAACAAGATTGTGAAATTATGAAAATTCACACACTATACATGAAAGGTTAGATAAACTAATACCACGCAACTTCGAGAGTCTCATTATCATTATTCTAACTATACTAACAAGTGGCGCAATAAAATGGAATGGAATATTTATGTAAATGAAAAAAAATTAAAGAATTCTGGAAAATCTTAAGACAGAAAGTTCATCGGTGTGTAATTAGTATCTAGAAAAACAAAATCCTGGTTAAAAATAACAATACTCTTGTCAAAATATTTGCAGCGGCGTGTCTCCTCCTGTTATATCGGAATAAGGTACCATCTTTAATATTTTGAACGGGCGAATTATCGAGGTAAATGCATTAGTATAATTTTGTTTCCGACGTAAGTGAGTAGGTAAGTAAGTAAATAATTTATTGATCACATTACATACAGCGTACATTTACAAATAGAAACATTAAAATGAAAAACTTGAAAATGCCAGTAAAATGCAACGGTCACAAGAGTATAACAAATTATATTAAACAGTAAATGTATACAAGGTGTACCGAATCGTTATATTCAAATTTCGGTAGCACAAATTAAACTTCATTTAAAGTAAGAAAAACGCAAAACCTGTTTATCATACTCATTCCTTTGATTTCTAATGGCATTTCCTAACTGTTATGATATTTGAATGTGTTTTTAGACATAACTGTTATCCGTTTCTATCAGCGATTCCTGAGATGAATCCTACATGTTTCTATGAGGTCATTTAGTTTAAAAATGAATGAGAACATATGGGATTGTCTAGCTGTTACATGATTATTTTAAAAAAATGGTATTCTGCGAGATTGTTCCGGGCACGTTCCATATGAAGATAATAAATCCAATGGATTTATTATGTGCACAAATGCAAATACAGAAATAATAAAGTCTTTATCAACTTAACTGCTGTGAAAATTTACATATGTTTTATTTTTTCCGATTTTTTCATCAACAGTGCCGATAGAAAAATATTATTTCTAATAGAAACGAAAAGGAGGTAGAGTAGAACTGTGCAGACAGTTTTACAATACAACGATTCGTACATTTAGAGCTTTGTGCTCACGATTGTAAAATAATCATGCAGTTCATTCTAAAAGAAACGAAAACGGTTTATCAGCGAATACATTTAACATACGAGGGAAGTAATAAGTAGATAAATTGATTTTCGATTTTGATTTTTCGAATATGATAAAAAAATGTATCATTCGCAATTGAAGTCATTTTGAAATATATAGGTTTTCCTGGTGTGATAGTGATCTTTCTGAAATATTTTGGCCTAATATTATACCTAATAATAATCTATTCGATGGCCAATGACCATAGCAGTCGATGCAACAACACCAAAGAAAAAAAAGTAATGTTTTCAAATATTTTGGTAATATTCTCAGGAATATTTAGTTTAGAATATTCCATTTGGTTTCGTAATGTTCTTACTATTGGATCTCATGAAATCTCATAGGATTCGCATAAGATGGGATACGGAATTCCAAATACAGATTGGATCATCAAATCCTGAACGCAATTTTTTATACTCGTATACTTTGTATCCTTCTTTTCTTATCGACACTTGTGAATTCTCAGTAATTTTGAATTGTATGAAAACTTATAGGAATCGCATAAATTTAGATAAGGAATTCCTGATCCAAACCATCACATCCTGATCCAACTGTTTCCACAAGATACCCAATAAAATTGAATACGGAATTCCTGACACAGACCATCGAATCCTAAATCCACTTTATACCCAATAAGATTATAAAATTGTGAATTTCCACAAATTTCTCATACGTTGACAAGCTTGTGAATGAGCATATAATATTGTTGTCATCGAAAGTGGAATACCTCATCGAATCTTATAACAACCTCTGCCTGATACAAACTCGTATAACAAGTATTCGGGTATGCTTATAAATTACTGCAAATGCTCATAGAACCTTCCAAAAAGTGTATGTGCTAGGGTAACGTACGTATAGGTTACAGACTTTCCACGCAGATCCTTATAAATTCTCATAATTAGTCCTCCATATTTTTTCATAAGATTTCATGTGACATTTTTGGCAGGGAATCTCAATCTCCTTGATTTTTATTTATTGGGGTAGAGATGAAAAAGTTATTGTATCGTATTCATCTGACTGCCGAACAAATCTGACAAAACAAGCATGACATTCGGATAACTCCTTCTTCTGCTGGCCTACGGGCATAAGCTTGCATTCAAGGAAGATGTGGACATTTCGAAAATGATATTATATAATTGACAATATATTTCCTTGCTTAACAACCAATCAGTGGATTTCAAATTTTGAAATTCAGCCAATAGAATCGGAACTACAGTGAAAATATAGCTTGTCGCTGTATTTTCACGGTGATAAACCTACTTAGTTTTTGTTTTACAATATGTCAAGTGAAAATAATGATTTAAATTATAAACGTCAAATTTATGTGTATTGACTAGTTATCTTTATTGATCAATATGAGCGATCGTTGGGGACAAATGTCCATTGGTATCATAGATGAGGCCGTGGAAAAGAGTAATCCGTTGAATACGGCTAGAAGTAAAGCATCAATTACCATGTGACACGATTTTTCTTTATTTCAAATCGATATATTGTCGTCCTAAATATAATTCGTGGTATAATTAAAAACCTATAATTTTTTGGAATATCAATTCATTGGCAATCCCAATGCATTTTCAGCTTTGGGATTGCAATTCATTAATATTCCAAAAAATTATCGGTAATAATCATACCACTTATTATATTACCCCTGAATATTTTTTATCATAAATTCAGTTTTTCTTGAGTAAATTTTCTTCATCACAGTCTGTTACATTGAATTTGTGGGCCTTTAGGAGTCTAACTTTTACTGATATTGTATTATAAATATCGATGTTTAGAGTTTATTTGCTAGTCACTGCATGTCTGTATCTGGGTTTGTGCAACAAATTACGTGTCCTATTGTTGGTTTCCTTAAGATTTATTTCGGACTATCGCAATAAAGTTTTAATATTTTCATCTGATTTGATCATCCGCAAATAGCACACTTTTTGTTGGAAGCACATATTGACAGAGATTGTTAATGTGATAAATAATACTGGGCGAAGGACAGATTCTTCGCATTTGGGCGTGTGTGTAACTTCAACCAGGGATGATTGCTTGCCATTTGTGATTACAGACTGTTATCTAGCACATACCGAAAAATCTGAGAGCGAATCCTCTTATTCCGTTGTATCTCATTAAGTGTAATGGGATATTTTAAGAAACGCAGTCAAGAGCTTCAGTTTGCTCACACAGAATGATGAGGGAGTAGTTTCCGCCTTCAAGGCCTCCAACTACATTCGATCGGACACGTAAAATAGCTTGGTTGTGGAACTGTTTTTCCTGAAACCAAATTGTTGAGCATAAATTGTTATCTTCAATCAGCATCTCGAATATTTTTTCAAGAAAAGACATTGGAATTCGCCTATGATTTTTTACACAAAGAAAGTGCCCTTTTTTGAGCAATAGAATTATAATTCTATTGATATTTTGAAAACTTCTGGGAAAAATCCCTCAGAGAAACATTTGTTTATCAGTACTGAACAAGGACAGCTAGGCTATCATGTCTGCGATCTCTTTGACAGTATAGGAATTCATATCATAAATATCCAGAAAAAATTATCGAAAATGAATATTTGGAACCTTTGGTGTGAATACAATTCAAGAAACAGAAGCTACCCAAAACACCAAAACTATAGGTAGGTACGTCACTATTCCGTATTATATTCTAATTCTATATATACCTACTACTCATCTAAATGGTTAATTGCACTCATTATCAATTTGAATCAACCTGCTATTCTACCTATCTCAAATTTCCCACACAACTTGTTTATTTTAGATTAGAAACCAGCTGCCCTAAACTACTTGTTTTGTATTTGATGACACACATTCTTGGATTGATGACTAAACATTATATTAATATAATAATATTTACTTCACGAATATATATTGCAGGAATTATTGATAGTAAGAAAAAAATATTACTAAAAATAAAAACAAATAATAATAGTGAAATGAGTAATAATAAACGAATGGAGAATGATGAAATATGAAGGAAAGAGACTTTCATTGGACTTTGAACTTGAACAAAGGGCTATATGAAATGAGGCCCTAATCGGCATTCATACAATTTTATACTTCGCAATTTCCAGACACTCGAATGCATCGATAAGTCTGCGGTCATGAACATGTCTAATTGATTTAGAACTTGAGTCGTCAAATCGGTGACCGTGGTCTAAAAAATGTTGAGTCATACTCAATTTTTCTGATCTCGAAAATTGAATATGAGCAATGTGCTCTCGGGACCGTACTTTCATGGCCCTCCGAGTCTGATCCATATACTTCTCTCTCTCACCAAGGAATTTAAGTAATACCGCCATTTTGTGTTGTATGCAATGGTGAGAACTCTCAGGGATGTATCTGAGTGTGCTCGTGTTCTTTCTGTAAATATCGAATTCAAGCTGATTTTGGTCGTTCCTAATTACTAATACAACTGAAAATGGCAACAGTTTTTCGTATTCAGTTTCATACGTGAACGATATGGTTTGAAACTGGCTATTCAAGTCTGAACCCAAACCTTGCGGAAATAGCTGAAGCTCTCTCTTACTCTTACTGTAAAAGGGACTATTGACGGGATACATTAGCATGAATTTTCTGGACGAGGCTTGTAAACGACACGACATTGCCCGACAAAGTGAAGATATAGAGCGAGAAATATTGCTGACAAGAAAGTTGCAATGTTTGCTTTCACACGTTCAAAATCATCTGATTGAAAAGTAAAGTATGAATGTCAAAAGCAATTTGGAGATGGAATTGAGACGAAAAATAAATGCTGTGAAAAGGAAGAAGGTCGGTGAATTGAAATTTGCCAGAAAACGAAAGAATAAACAGGCGAACACAGTCTCCAAAGGATAGTGGTTTTATTTAATTTTTATTTACTATCACACCCTGATTACACCACATCGACAGGCCTATAAAACATCGCGTAGCTTCTTAATACAGGGTGTTAATTGAGTACGTTGACAAACTCCGGTAGTTGATTCTTTGAAAGTTTTCAGGACGAAAAGTTCATATAAACATATGTCCTTCAGAGTTTTTTTTCTGCCACCACTGAGAGATTGTGAGAGAAGAATAACCAATGAAGTATTGGCATTGACATCGGGCAATTAAAATTCCATCTTGGCGGTATTCATCATTTTCAATTATTCCAGTGCTCAAATCTCCAGGTTCTTTATCCATTCTGGTCATGATGATGGTTTCGGAGTTTTTCGGAATGTCGATGTCTTCGTCAACATATATCTTAATTGGTTGGATTTTCTCATTGTATCTGCTCAGGAAGATTTCTTCATTACCAATCCGCAAAATTTTCTGTCTGATGTTATTTCCGCAACCAACATAGAATGTTCCATGGTAATAGGTCCTATCTGGATGTGTACAAGTGTTTCGCCAATCACTGGTACGGTTTGTCCCGTTGCCGTTTCCAAAACCATATTCCTTTTCATCGGCTTCACAGATTCGTGTATGAGGTCTGGGCAAACGACTGATCTCGAAGCTGCTGTATCAATAGTGAAGGTGCATTTCCGATCTTCTAAGTGGCCTTGTATAAATAGACTTTGGCCATTTTTCTTCAATGACGATATATGGATCTTGGGGCTTTGAACACCGAAAGTCGCCACGCGTCCCCTAGTGCCGACTAATTCTCGTTTTTACTGGTTGGGAGCAAGTCCTCTTTCAGACGTTTGAGGTCTCCTTTCTGGCATGGTCGATCTCCTGAAGGCTCCTCTGGTATAACGCCCACGTTGCTCTGACATCTAGATCTATCTTTGTTGCTCACTGATGACGACTTCTTTTTTCTTGGACTTCTGGATCTCGATCTCTTCCAGCATCTCCTCGGTAGATGGCCGCTATTCCCACAGTTATAGCAGCGCCTCTTCCTGTCTTCTGGGAAATACTTGGTTGCTTAATGCTGTTATGGAGTCCAATATTTTCTTCAATAGCGCCTCGCTTGTAGGAGAATCCTCGTTGAATTTAACTTCAGCTAACTTGGGCCTCGTATTTCTCGATTCGTTTTTCGCGGCCTCGAACTCCAAAGATGCTATTAGTGCTGCGCTTATGGTTTGAGGTCGTCCTAGTCGAAGGGCTTGCTGCATGTCAGTATCTCTCAAACCATCGATGAAAGTCTGCACCCCAATTTGTTCTATGAACTCCTTCGGAGCTTGTGAGTTTGCCAAATTAATGAGTCGCTCTACGTCGGCTCCATACTCCTGTAGGATTTCGTTGGATTTTTGGTATCGACTCTTTAATTTGCTCTGAAACACTTGTTTGAGATATTGCTGTCCATATCTGATTTCCAAAGCTTCAACGATTCTAGAATATTCAGGACTAGAGAAGTGGCAATTTCCTCCTCAGACCAGCCATTTGCGTCTTCTACCGCTTCAAATTGACCTCTATACATGGACCACGAGGATTGCCCATCAAATGTTGGAGGCTTCAAAATTTTCACTTGTGTAGGCCTTATCGGAGTTTTCAGTGAGAAAGGCCTTTCGCTGGTGGGGGAGATTTCCTCAGAGGGTGCACGCTTGTGTGGAAGGTGTAACGTTTCCAGCCTCTCCTTGATCCTATCCACTTCTTCGTTGAATTTCTTGTTCACCTCTCGTGCCACCCGTTCATCTATTTTGGACAGTTCATTTTCGACGTCTTGGACCCTTCTGTTGACTCCCTGGACTCCGCCTCTGACTTCTTGAACTTCACCTTTGACCTCTTGTACTACTTCGGTGATTTCATTCTGGAAGCACTGTTGACTGTGACTTATACGTTGCAGAAGATCAACATGTTGTTGTTGTAACTGCTAGACTAACCGCGCCTCCTGTTCCTCTTGTTCTTGTTTTCCCTTGGCTTCTTGTCCCTCTTGTTCATGTTTCCTTTTCATTTAGAATTGTTGTAGAAGCTCTTCTTGTTCTTGTTTTCGTTTGGCTTCTTGTTCTTTAAAAACCCAAGGATATCTGCTGATGTCGCCATCTCGTCGTAATTATTTGCTCGGGTATTCACCATCAAATATTAGAAAACTGATTTACCTTTCTTTCTTCGGTAACACTTATCCCACCGCTGTCACCAATTGTTGCGTCTCGGGTTCAAAAATAAGTGTACACTGGTATGGACTTGCCTTTATCATTCAAACTGCACTTGACAACACTGTAATACAAGTCACTGTCAAAACTGATAACAAAATACTTGTATCCAAGGTAACTCAAGGTAACTTTCTCTTACTTTCTCTCACAAATGCATTGCTTATATATAAAAATAAAGTTCTAGAAAAATGAAGGAATCAATAGAACACAATAAGAATGTTCGTCGATTGATCCAGAACAAAAGTTAGTGCTTCTAGATTTTTCCATCTAATTCATAGAACGATCTCGAAAAATTTGAGAAGTCTTTATCAAATTTCAGGTCTGTAACAATATCTTATGCAGTTTCTAAGGTGAGCCAATATTTGGAAAATCCTAAATGGAACATCAGATATGGGATTACTGTATGAGATGTCATCGGAATTCAAAATAACAGGATATAGTGATGCAGACTATGGAGGCGATGTTGAAAATCGACATTCAACTACTGGTTATATATTTTGGATCAAGAGCAATAAGTTGGAATTCAAAAAGACAAAGCACAGTAGCTCTCTCCACAACTGAGTCTGAGTATATCACTGCAAGTACGGCTGTGAAGGATTTGGTATGGTTGGACAGACTTTACAGAGGCACTGTTTTTGGCAACACAAGTTCGTGTACACTTCATATCGATAATCAGAGTGCTAGTATACTTATCAAAAATCAAGATTTTCACAAGCTCACGAAACATGTCGATATAAAAAACTATTTTATAAGGGAAAAGTATAACCAGAAGTTGATGGATATTCAATATATTGAAAGCAACGAACAAGTTGCTGATATTTTCACGGAACACTTCAAAATACACCAAGAAATTAGTGGGAGTGTTGGTTTATTGAATTTCTTGGGTTAATATGATCTATTATGTTTTTGTCTATTGTTTTGATCACTATGTACCTATCATGTTTGAAAAAAATGTAACGAGTTGTCATTAAAAACAAATTTGAGTTCACGTCAATTTATTCGAGTTTTTACTGAATTTTCCCCAATATTATCAAAACTCATAACTCCATATACATGCTGTTATGGAGACACTCCAACCTCAACTGTCCACGGCCCCCCTTTTGTTTATGGAAGCACAAACGTGGAACAGGCGAATTAGGATGCAAGCTCCTTTAAATATGCATCATTTTTCGAGTTTTTACGTCGAGTTGTTACAGCTCATCTTGAGTCAGTTTGACCACTTTGAAGGAGTAGAGTAGGATAGGAACAGCAGGGTCTTCCCCGACAGTTCTGTTGACCAGATCTGTGGGAGTTTCTGCTTGCCGCCAAGACAGTTTTTAACAATGGTTAGGTTAGGTTAGGTTAGGTTAGTTAGGTTAGTCCACGGCCTCCCTGTTGCCTGGGGAAGTACAACCGTGGAACAGACGATTTAGGATGTAAGCTCTTATAAACATGCATCAATTTGCGAGTTTTTACGTCGAGTTGTCGCAGCTCCTTTTGGGTCCATTTCACAAATCCAAAGTGAGATCGGAACAGCAAGAATATTAGTTGCAGCAACTTTGTTCTTCCCCGCCAGTTCTGACGACCAGATCTGTCGGAGTTTGTGCTAATACTTGCCGCGAGGAAAGATTTTAATAATTCTGGTTACATATTGGGAATGGTGTTGTTCCACTCCTATTTAAATATACGTCTCTTCACCATCAAGATGATGTAGTACGCTTTCTTCTACGAACTGGACATTGTTTTAGATGAACTGTTGATGAACTTGTTGATCCCCATTTCCATTTCGACAGCATGCGTGTAATCTAGCCTTCAACGACTGATCTATATCTTTCTCTCCGGAGATTTTGAGGTCATCCATGTAAAGGAAATCGGTTACCTTGTGTTTTCAATTTCTGGGGGTACGCAGTTGTATCCACGGGTGTTTCTGAGTGCAACCGACAATGGCAATAGTGAAATGCAGAAAAGAAGAGGACTGAGGGAGTGACTCTCCATTCGAAAGATTACCTGCTCTGTTTCACTTTGACTTGAACAGATCTTATGGTAAACCGAGTTCTCCAGAGCGGCATCAGTTATCCAAAGCACCTCACTATTTGATCGAGTAGAAGGTATCTGACCAAGTGCAATATGAGCTCATGCGAAGTTGTATCAAATGTTTACGGTTTTAATACACGGAATCCTGCGTGTTACATTATGAGCAAGTTCCCTTGCAGCCACCGATCCTCTTTGTTCACCCTCTTTATTATCATTATCCTCTTTTATATTATTATTATAGTATTTTTACATATTGTGCAATATCATTATATTGTCATATAGTAACGAACTATGTTCATAATTTCAAATGTCTAGGACATCGAAAAGTTAGATTGAAATCAAGCGCAAACGAAGAGACGGACTATTATTTATTCCTCTACGTAATATTCGATCTTGAATCATATTAGGAATAATTTGGTCTCAATGCAACTCAGTGTAACATAGTTGGATGGTTATCAAAGTTTAGAGGCAAAATAATTAGTAACCTCTTCAAAACAATCAATTAACTGAATATGTAATTTTATGGTCAATTTCTGAATAACCACATGCATTGGTGCGCCTATGCTTGTGTAACTTTAATTCAACGTTATATTCACAGGGAAGTGATGCTATTTCCGTTCATTGTAGTTCGTAGTTAGTGCACACATACTGATTCTATTGTTATTCACTTGTTTGTTATCGATTGCGATTTATTTTGAAATGTTAGCAATATTCGTTTCATTATAAGTATGATCGAGTCTGGTATACCTCAATAATATGACTGTAATTTTAGCATGCTCTCAGACACATTATTATCGAATTATAAACAGTAAAAAATGAATATGTGTGTTGGATTGACACCTCTTCGAAAAATGGAAAGCTTTTGCAATAATCAGAATATGAAAAACATCAAAATTTGTTTATACTCTTTTATTTCAAAACGAGAAGTGAATAATTTCAAGAAAGAGGAGAGGTATTGGCCAATGAGGAACGATTCTTTTTCAACAAGCAAATTGAAGCTTGAAAGTAAAAATTACACGTCGAAAAACTAAGTTTCGACAATTTTCATACACAATCGTTTATTTTGTATTTACCTGAGTGAAACTGGCAAGACGAAATTTTTAGCACGACGAATGGCGCTACGCTTCGATAAAGTCGCGCTTCGTATCGCGGCAGCATATGGATTTTTATTTTATCAAGTTGGTGAAATATTTTCATATGACTTTGCCAGGGAGATGAAAACCTATCTTATCTTAAAAGCACTAATCAATAGCTAGGAAAACTAATGAAAGTGGGGGATTAGAAATAATGAACTCTCCGTATTATTTTTTCACGAAAAATACTAAGAAATGAAGTGTTGAATACGTTGAATGTTAATGTTGATTTTGTCGCATTCATTTGACTCCTTCACCTCTCTGAAAGGACGAAAAAAATATATACTGGGTGTTCCATTCAAAAGTATCATCAAAGTAATTTTTACTCAAATGCGGATAACCCAACATATTTTGGGTGGGGTTCAAAAATTGGCCCATCCAAAAAGAAAATCGACCTGTCCGAGGATTTTTCCGAAAAGCTTCATTTTCAAAAATACTGAATTTATTCCATAGTATAGCATCGCAATGTATACAGGGTGTAATCTAACATCTTGCACTCCAGTGAGATAAAATGACATTATACACCCGTCCTTCACGGGAGAGGTTAGATTACACCCTGTGTATGCACACACGTACACACTTACATATTAATTTGAAAAAAAAAAAACAATAATACTGATTTGAGAAAAAATCTCTTGTACTTAAATCGGGCCCAAACCGACTATCGCTATGCTGGAGTTGAGCTACTGGCCACCTACATATAAGAATTTTACAAGTCCTAATTAAACATATTTACAGCTTGTCAAATCTATAAAGAAATGTCATTATATATATGCGCGAATTAGAATGAGAAAGTATTCGGACGATAAAGAGGGTGATATAAATTATTTACGTGAACTTGGCCACACTTTTCCAACCACAGTTTCTGACTTGAGGACCTCTGAAGTTGAAATGCTGCGAGAATTACTCACACTGTTGCCAGATCAATTACGAATACCTAAATAGTCAATCATGATTTGAATAGGGATACAGATCAAAATAATTTGAATCTAATAACAATTGAAAATTATATGTGTTAGACATATTGACAATTGAATTGCAACCGAATATTCGCCGGAACGAACTTCGGAAGGAAGAGAAAAATCATGATTATTGCTTTTTGCATAAAGAATGCATTTCTAGGTGCATATTGAGTAAAATGTGAGAATTCCATGTTCTTTGAAATGATTACGACCTGCTTCTCTATAATGTACATTAAACATTATTCGTATTAATTCTGTTTTGAGGAATGACAAATCTGGATGCGCCACCTGCACCACCCCATAAAATAAATTGTACGAACTGTGGGAATAAACGATAGCATATACTGATCAACTGACTAGACATTTTTCAGTTGTAATATAGCGAAGTAACTACTATTCAATTTCTTGCAAATATGATTAATATTAGAATTCCAACCTATAATTGATGTAGATTGGCAGGGATGAAAGTGGAATGAAGAGTCCGCGCTGCTGAAAAACGAGAAGTAGCACATAAAGGAACAAGTGAAGGAAAAAAATTAATATATTTTTTGGGGATATGAAATGTTGGTAAAGAACAGGTTGAGAAACCTATAAAAACATCGTCATCTTTTTTTAGGATGGCCGTCAAAGTGATGGAAAAAAATTAAAATATTTTCTCAGTCTATGAAATGGTCGTAAATAGACGCGCTGCAGATGAACAAAAAATACCACAAGAAAGAAGAGGTTGGTGAACCTATAAAACCATCATAATTTTTCTCTGGATGGCCGTCAGGGTGATAGAAAAAAATATATTTTACCGGACTATAAAATGTTGGTAAAGAGTAGCGCTGCTGATAAACAAAAAATACCGCATGAAAGAACAGGTTGAGAAATCTATAAAAACATCGTTATCTTTTTTTGGATGGGCGTCAAAGTGATGGAAAAAAATTAAAATATTTTCTCAGTTTATGAAATGGTCGTAAATTGTCGCGCTGCTGATAAACAAAAAATACCACAAGAAAGAAGAGGTTGATGAAGCTATGAAACCATCATAATCTTCCACTGGATGGCCGTCAGGATGATAGAAAAAAAATATTTTCCCGGGCTATAAAATGTTGGTAAAGAGTCGCGCTGCTGATAAATAAAAAATATCACATGAAAGAACAGGTTGAAAAACCTATAAAAAAATCGTCATATTTTTTTGGATGGCCGTCAAAGTGATAGGAAAAAATTAAAATATTTTCTCAGTTTATGAAATGGTCATAAATAGACGCGCTGCTGATAAACAAAATATACCACAAGCAAGAAGAGGTTGATGAACCTATGAAACCATCATAATCTTCCTCTGGATGGCCGTCAGGATGATAGAAAAAAAATATTTTCCCGGGCTATAAAATGTTGGTAAAGAGTCGCGCTGCTGATAAAAAAAATACCACATGAAAGAACAGGTTGAGAAACCTATATAAATATCCTCATCTTTTTTTGGTTGGCCGTCAAAGTGATGGAAAAAAATTAAAATATTTTCTCAGTCTATGAAATGGTCGTAAATTGTCACGCTGTTGGTAAACAAAAAATACCACAAGAAAGAATACATTGATGAACCTATAAAACCATCGTCATCTTTCTCTGGATGGCCGTCAGTGTGGTTGAAAAAAATTTTAATATTTTCTCAGTCTATGCAATGGTCGTAAATAGTCGCGCTGCTGATAAACAAAAAATACCACAAGAAAGAAGAGGTTGATGAACCTATGAAACCATCATAATCTTCCTCTGGATGGCCGTCAGGATGATAGAAAAAAAATATTTTCCCGGGCTATAAAATGTTGGTAAAGAGTCGCGCTGCTGATGAAAAAAATACCACATTAAAGAACAGGTTGAGAAACCTATATAAATATCCTCATCTTTTTTTGGTTGGCCGTCAAAGTGATGGAAAAAAATTAAAATATTTTCTCAGTCTATGAAATGGTCGTAAATTGTCACGCTGTTGATAAACAAAAAATACCACAAGAAAGAATACATTGATGAACCGATAAAACCATCGTCATCTTTCTCTGGATGGCCGTCAGTGTGGTTGAAAAAAAATTTTAATATTTTCTCAGTCTATGCAATGGTCGTAAATAGTCGCGCTGCTGATAAACAAAAAATACCACAAGAAAGAAGAGGTTGATGAACCTATGAAACCATCATAATCTTCCTCTGGATGGCCGTCAGGATGATAGAAAAAAAATATTTTCCCGGGCTATAAAATGTTGGTAAAGAGTCGCGCTGCTGTTAAACAAAAAATATCACATGAAAAAACAGGTTGAAAAACCTATAAAAACATCCTCATCTTTTTTTGGATGACCGTCAAAGTGATGGAAAAAAATTAAAATATTTTCTCAGTCTATGAAATGGTCGCAAATAGTCGCGCTGCTCATAAGCAAAAAATACCACAAGAAAGAATATATTGATGAACCTAAATATAAAACCATCGTCATCTTTCTACTGAGCTCTTCTGCTACCGCGCAACTATAGGCGTGCCGATTTCATATCCCTATAGATTTGCAAAGCTGTAAATACATATAAAAGTTAATTTCCTAATATGATTTATCTCTCTATAGACAGAAATGATTCTTGGGAACCACAAGTAAATACATACATCAATAAATAAACATATAAAACCAAATGAATAAATGAAAACAAATAAATATATACTGTACAGTAAAAAAAATTCACGCACTAACACTGTTCAAAATTGTTCATATAGAGTATGTTGATTTCAAATATTCTTTCTCACCGAAAAAGACTGCTTGACTTCTACTGGAAGCTTATTAAGAGGAATCACCAGCGCGTCGCCGTCGCCGTCGTCACGAAAGTCAAATTTCATCATTGCGCCGCACATCTTAGGTGTGTCCGGATATATTTTTCAAGAGTGATATTGGATGTAACGAAGCACCTGTCCGTAAAAAAACTACGTAGCTAGAAGCGCCAATAAGGCAGGTATCAACTAATTGTAATTTCGGTTTTGCGTAAAAAACGTAAATTAATAATACTGCAAATAAACTAGACATATAGTAGTAGTTTTTTATTGAAAATATAGGTATTCAACCTCAATATCCATGAAGATGACTTCTGTACGATGATTATAACGCCATCCAGTTTTTTTTTAAAATGAAAAAATTATCTCGGCTCCTAGTGATCGTAGAAATACAATTTTTTATTTTATTTGCATAAAAGTAATTTCTATAAAAACAAAATCAAAAAATTTATTTAAAAAAAAATTGTGCAATTTTTTAAGTAATTTTATGGCCCTTAAAATTAAAAAAATAAATATACTTATTCGATAATATGAAAGTACAACTCTTACAGAAAAAAATAAACCCTGAATCTTTACTGTAGCATCATTCCCCGAGCAAGAGTATCTAAACTGAGAAAGCATCTTTTTGAGAAAATTTCATATATTTTGAATAATAATCAATATTTATCAATTTTCCAAAACAACACTTTTTTGACTTGCCATAGGCTATACATAACAGTAAGTAACTAACAAGTTTGAATATCTTACAATTAACGAGTTCTAGAAAACCCTAATTTTCAGGGTTTTTCCGATATAACTCGAAAAGTATCAATGATATCGAAAAATGATAGGTTACCTAATTGATAGATCTTTTCAATACCTACAATTTCATGATTTAACTTTTTTCGATCGGGGCTGTAGTTTTTTTAGTTATCAACAACTTTGCCAATTTTTTTAGGTTATGTTCGGTAATCACGATCGAGTCGCATGCAATAGAAACTCATCCTGAATTTAAATTTCCTATACGCTCATATTTTTATTTTTCGGATATTAATTTTTGCTCATTCAACATTGGGCCGCTTTCTAGTTTCTTGGACTAATTCGAGTTTATAGAATACCGTGTACGAGAAACTGAGAAACAAACCGATTGGTATTGCCGCGTGTTTGGTAATCATTCACGCCCATGATGCGCATCAGTCATACAACGGACTGTAGTTCGTTATATATCCGGTGATAAGACACTTAACATCAAACGGTCGCGTAAGAAATTAGAATTCAGCTATGTTGGTCAAACTGTAATAACAAATTTGTCGGATGTTAAGTAAGTCTGTTTCTGTGAATAAGTCATTTTTTTAGTGTAGGTGGAAGATTTTTCATGCATACATTTTATAATCATTGTCTGGATTGTTTCCAACGGTTTGAGATTATTTTTGTTGGCAGATCTCCAGACAATGATACCATAATTAGATAACTATCAATCAGATAATATGGGATCCTAATAGTAAGAGAGCCGATAATACTGTCAGGCATATCATCGTTCTGATCGCACCCACATGAAACAATACTTTATAATCGCTTATTTACCAAATGGATGGGTTGCTTCGGTTTTTATGGCCGGAAGGTTGTTTCATAAAAAAATAATTTTTTTTAGAGTCTGACGAAAAAATACAATCTTTCAGTTATCACAGTAAAATACATGTTCCAGTTTGTATTTTTTATTAATGATTACGAAACTACAGAGGATGATTTATTAGGACGTTTTAAGAAAAAAAGTTCCTATGAACATATGTCACGACCACAAAAAATCTAGAGATACTCTCTCCAAACTTTCTGTATGGCTTCATTGGACCTAGTCTGACCCCTTTTCCTATGAGACTTTTCTTGTTTCGGGGCGTTTTTCAAAAATAAATTCCAAAACACGTCGTTTTGACATTTATAGATACTGTTTTATTTTCAAGTTTTCAATTCAATTCAATTCAATTCTTTATTGCCTCTAATGATTACAATATCATATAGCAATGGATTGTTAGTTTGTTACATAGAGTATTATAACATTTTAGGTATGAATTCATTCTTAAATTACAAAAAAAGAGGAAAAAAAAAAGAGGGAAATCCTAACTTTGAAGTGTTAACAAAAAAAAACAATATGAGTTATGTAGAAAAAAATAAAAACAAAAAAACAATAGTGAAGGTCTTTCTATTCGTTCAGAACAAATGAACGGAGTTTCAGTATATTCCAAACATGAGTACACATTCTTTTTGCTTCAGTAGAAGTAACATTCTCGAAAAATGTCATTAGATCATTACAAATTGTCAGGCAGAGAACATCTGAGGGTTTCATAGAAAAATATATTGGACAATCAAAGAGAATATGTTGCAGTGTTTCGGGTTCATTTTGATTACACATGGTGCATAATTCGTTTGGGATTATACGATAGGTACTACCATTGTATGTAAGTTTTATGCCATACTCACTAGCCATTCTTATTTGAGCAAGAGTTCTAATAATTTGTATAGGTACTTCCAAAAGTAAGTATTTTTGGGGAGATACTGATAGTTGGAAATTGCGATACAGTGTGAGAGATGAGGAACGAGCAGCTAGGGATAGGTCAGAGTCATGGAGCTTGCTGTAGTATGTAGAGAGAATAGCTCTTCTATTTCGTCTGAGGGTATTGCTGTCGATCTCGTTAATAGGGGCTTTTTTCAAGTTGAATAGCTTAAACACTTGAACTGAATCCCGAAAATAAAATTCTCTCACAATGAACATGGGTCATTGGGAGTGTCTGCCCCCTCGAACATGTCGGAAAAATGACCATAGGAAAATTCATTAATAACCAGCTGATTTTCTCAGGATCCATTCATTGAGAACTATAAAACCAACTTTTCGTATTGTCTGACACAGATCATAGGGCGTTTTTCCAGTCTGGCGCGTCAAAGTGGTCGTTTTCACGACCACAAAAAAGTTATAGATATACTTACGTCAGACATGGCAATATTATATGTAGAAAGACAGTACTTAAAATGTAGCATAAGTGTCTGACACGTATATTGGGGCGTAACTAGAGTCTGACGAAACAATACAATCTTTCGGTTATCACAGTAAAATACATGTTCCAGTTTGTATTGATTATTAATGATTACGAAATTGCAGAGGATGATTTATTAGGACGTTTTAAGAAAAAAAGTTCCTATGAACATATGTCACGACCACAAAAAATTTATAGATAATCTCTCCAAACTTTCTGTATGGCTTCATTGGATCTAGTCTGACACGTTTTCCTATGAGACTTCTTTTGTTTCGGGGGCGTTTTTAAAAAAAAAATCCGCAATTGTTTTTATTTGTTTCCTAACTACGGTACAAAACTGCAGGGGATGATTTGTTAGGTTGTTTTGAGACAAAAAGGTCCTATGAATATGTATCCGGAGTTGCTTCGTTTCTGAGATACAGGGCGTTCAAGTTAAAAAAAACGGTATTTGAACAATGTCATGAATATCTTCATTGTGATTTAGATGAATTTTGGTGTATTTATTTGAACTAATAAGGCACTTATTTATCCCCAACTAGAGTAAAATTAGTAGGGCCAGTGGCGTCTCATCAGTGGGCACAACAGTCAACAATATTGTGAAAAAAAATACGCCACTGACTTTGTTTTGAGCCACTGAAAATAAATCTTTTTGGTCTCCTGTGTTTTCTTCGTATCCAGCTTAGTTTTCGAGAAAAAGAAATGAAAGCCATTCTATTGCATATCATGAACACCTGCTTTGGAGATTAGCTGACAATGATGGTAGGGTTTTTCATACACATTCGTTCAAATAACTGTACCAAACTTCAAACAAATCGGTTCTAGGATATTCATAATATTTTATAAATACCTTCTCTTTACAAAAATAATCGAACGACCTATTTTTCAGAAACGAAGCAACTCCGGAAAAATGTTCATAGGAACTTTTTTTCTCAAAACGACCTAACGCATCACCTTCTGCAGTTTCGTACCGCAGTTACATTGTTATAACAATGGTAGTTAGTAAACACCTTCAACATTTCATAATTATCTCACACTAATGAAATATTTTTCTTTGCATCAGAAATAATTGCTAAATCGTTTATAATTAATTTACTCAATTTATCCAACATTTAAAACACAAGACTTTTTTTTATCGGATGAAATTCATTTTGAAACGAAATAATTTTGCCAGTAAGTAATTTCATGACTATAACTAACAATAGGAAATTACACTAGTCAATTTTTATTTATTTTTTCAAATATTACAAGTCAAACTGGGTAAAAAAGGATATTTCTTTTTTTTTTTGGTTGGATTTGATCCAGAATAAACAAAATAGATTGAAGGAGAATTCAAATACTAGCTAAATTCGCGCGACATATCACTGGTATTTCATTGGACGGGTACGGTTGACGTCATCGTCTCCTGTTCAAATGTATGTAGGACAGTACAGGTGACGTCAGCGCGCGAAAATATGGCGTTTGAATCGTTTGTAGCGATATGAAATAAATGAATAGGTTCGTGGAGTGATTTTACTTGCATCATAGATAAGAGCATTTGTTACAAATAAATCGTTATTATCGTTTAAAGTGTAATTTCTTATTGCGAGACCGCAGGTCAAGCAATTTATGTCGAAAACGGTGGGATTTTTACTGGGGTGAAATTCTGATTTTCTGAACGGTCATGACTTCGTCTATCCCCAGTTTCAAGATTGTACAAGGTTAAGCAACTCTGGACATATGTTCATAGCAACTTTTTTTCTTAAAACGTCCTAATAAATCATCCTCTGCAGTTTCGTAATCATTAATAATCAATACAAACTGGAACATGTATTTTACTGTGATAACTGAAAGATTGTATTTTTTCGTCAGACTCTAGTTACGCCCCAATATACGTGTCAGACACGTATGCCACATTTTAAGTACTGTCTTTCTACATATAATATTGCCATGTCTGACGTATATCTATAAATTTTTTGTGGTCGTGAAATCGACCACTTTGACCCGTCAGACTGGAAAAACGCCCCATGATGTGTGTCAGACAATATGGAAAGTTGGTTTTATTGCTCTCAATGAATGGATCCTGAGAAAATCAGCTGTTTATTAATAAATTTTCCTATGGTCGCTTTTCTGATATGTTCGAGGGAGCAGTCACCCCCAATGGCCCATGTTCATTCTCAGAGAATTTAATTTTCGGGATTCAGTTCAAATGTTTGAAACCCAATAGCGCCCACCGTATGAAACTTCATACGCCAATGACGTTACAATTCAAGGTTATGTTTTTAGACTTCACTGTTTACCCTGTACGTTTTGCTGCTCACGAAATTATATTTAGTGCTTATTCTTCAGACAAATAAATGGATCTACCGTGTTACTAGTGCTGTTTAGAAGAAACGAGTTAGTTTTTTATGAAAGACAGGCAGTTACAGTATTGGCAGAATGAACAGGCTGTAAGTTATTGCTAGGTTATCTAAGGTTAATCATTGTTTGTCAAAACTAGCTACATAGACTCACCAATCATAGTCTTAGGGATATATCCTTACTTCTTTTAGTTCGATTTCTGCAAAATTGACTTCAAAAATTAGATTTTTTTCGGATGTATGAAAAATCATACGATGGGCAAATGTCTATACATACTAATTATTTATTGCAGCTATGATCCAAACAATCCCAAAGACGCCGAAGAACTTTTGAACATATTGGATGAGTTAGAAGATGATACACCAGTGGCGGAACAAATAAAGAAATCAAGTGAAATTCAATTCATTCTCCATCTACCTAATGATGGCGCAGATAGTGATCAAGACGATGCAGGTAGTGATGAAGAATGCATTTCAAATATCCGCGACATTGGAAAAGGTGTAATTAGAGAACCGATAGACATTGTTTTAATTCAAGATGGCGAAGTTGTTGATATAACTGAATCAGTAATCGCTGATAATGATTTAACGCCTGATCTGATGCGTTCAAACTGCACTGAAGACTCATCAGACCCCGAAGACAATGTGCCACTAGCAAAAAGATTTAGACATGAACTTTACAGGAAAAAAAAAACAACTAGAATTTGGCAACAAATAGATTTAACACAAGAAATAGAAAGACAAAAAATTTTAAAAAACGATTTACCTGATTTTTGTAAACAAATAACAGAAAGAGAACTGAAACCTGTAGATTTATTTAAGATGTTATTTGATGAGGAATTCGTTCAACTTATTTGCCATGAATCAAGAAAATACGCAACTTTCAAAGGAGTTCATAGTTTCAGTGTTTCGACTAGAGAAATGTATATTTATCTTGGTATATTATTGCTCTCAGGATATACAAAAGTCCCCAATAGAAGAAACTATTGGCAAACAAGAGCAGATAGCTACAACTGTTTAGTTAGTAATAGTATATCCAGAAATAGGTTTGAAATGATCCATCGTTTTTTACATTTCAACGATAATTCTAAAATGGATAAAGATAATAAAGTTTATAAAGTACAGACACTTATCGACCGCGTCAATAAATTGTCTCAGGATCTTTTTCAACCAAATGTAAAAACTTTTCACTTGATGAAGCCATGGAACCCTACTATGGTCCGCATAACATGAAACAATTCATACGGGGAAAGCCTATAAGGTATGGGTTCAAATTTTGGTGCCTCACAACAACAGATGGATATCTTTTGAAATTTAGTCCATGTTGTGGAGCTGGGGACAAAAAAAGATGGCGTTACATTGGGAACAAGTGTCACCGAAAATCTATGTTTGGGTTTTATACCTCCAAAATCTACTATATATCTAGACAATTTTTTCAACTCATTGCCTTTGCTAAATAGTCTAAAGATATATGATATCAACTGTATAGGGACAATCCGTGAAGATAGAGTAGAAAAAGCTCCACTGCAGAATTTGAAGAAGTATGATAGAGGATCATTTCATGTGCTGAAAGACAAGAACAGCCCTGTGACGTTAGTGAGGTGGAACGACAATAGTCAAGTAACAATAGCTACAAATGTAGAAGAAGCGAATATTAGTCTTTCCAAAGGGTCATGCCGGCGGTGGTCTAGAAAAGAGAAATCTGTTGTTTCAGTCGCGCAACCTACCGTAATAAACATGTATAACCAAGGTATGGGTGGAGTAGACCTATTCGATAAAATGAGATGTCTTTATAGAACACGAATCAGGTCAAAAAAATGGTATTGGCCATTTGTCCGATTTTGCCTAAATGGAGGAACTGGGTATTTATGGATACTGTATAGGTACTGTCATCCCAAAGTAAGCTTGCACGAGTTCATTCGAGATATAGTCTTAAGCTCTATTAACTAGTCCTGAATATTTGGCTGGACCTAAGCCCAAGTGTTCCAGATCAGTGTTGACGGAGGTGCGGTTTGATAAAACGGACCATCTCATTGATAACCAAGAAACGCAGAGAAGATGTGCCAATTGCGGAAAATGCACCAAGTTTCATTGTGTCAAATGTAATGTAGGACTTCATCCTGCCACTTGTTTTAGAAACTACCACACACCTTCACAATGACACTCCATCTCTCTTTGATATATCGTATTTTGTATTTCAGTTTTTGAAGTTATTTTCCCAATAAACTCATAGTTATGCCCAGCGTATTAAATATCATACGTTAAAAAAAAATATCATGTCACAATTTTTTTCTACACCTTTCGACAAAAACAGCCTCACATGTTCTAAATAAACACAGATAGACAGAAAAAACCTTTGAAATGAGAAAAAAATTACTCGGGCAGCAATGGGTTTTAAGCTATTCAACTTGAAAATAAAACAGTACTTACTTATAAATTTTTTGTAGTTGTCAAAACGACGTGTTTCGGATTTTTTTTTGGAAAAACGTCCTCGAACAAGATTAGTCCCAGAGGAAAACTAGGCACACTAGGTCCAATGAACCCATACATAAAGTTTGGAGAGAGTATCTATCAGTAAAATGTTTGCCGATGGGCACTCTGACTAAGAATATTGATAGTCCATAGCAAATTCTATCAAAGGAAATATTCATCTTATTCGAAAGTTATACAGGGTGGTCACAGAAATAATATGATTTTCACGAGTTTTTAACCACCAATGGGATATAAAATCATACATATTGCAAGCAGCACTATTTGAAAAATTAAAGTAAAGAAACTTAGAATTTCGTGAAAATCATATCATTTCTGTGACAACCCTGTATAGCATTCGAACAAGGTGAATATTTTCTATATAGAATATTCTATGGACTATCAGTATTCTTGAATTGTTCTATAAATTCTTCGTAATATAGGTAATGAGTTTTTCTTCAAAAAATTTGGCATTTAATGAAAAACTGGTATACTTAACTTGGCAACGCCTAGTTGGATTTTCAAAAATAAAAAACTCCTAAAAAGTCTAAATGAATGAGAATTCGTATGTTCTGAAATATATAACGTGTTCCATTTAAAAAAAAACTTGTGCTCGATTTCGTGAGCTTTTCTTGCGTCCCTCGAATGAAAAATAGTCCTTCCTGAAAAAACTCCTAAAAAGGCTAAATGAATGAAAATTCGTATGTGCTGAAATATACAGTGAGGACTAAAAGTCCGTCGCCCCCCCCTGTAACTTCTTCATTTTCCATATTACAAAAAAATGTTAAATACATAAGTTGTAGGGTTTCATTCGATCTCTTTAATGGTTTAAGTTTCATTCATACAGAGTGTCTCAAAAAAGCACGGTGACTTAGAAGTTAATTTTTTTAAATGGGACACCCTGTATTTCATTGCATTATTACATTCTACGTTGAATTCTGAACAAGTTTGATAAATGGTTTTCTATCAAAAAAGTTAATAGTTTTGGACTTATGAACACTTGTAAATAATTATTTCGACTACTTTTACGCCAGTTCAATGAGAAAATCGTAACAAATGGATCACAATGTATTCCACTTTCCTATCCTAACTTTTTGAAAGCTATCCAATGTTGCAAACTGCTGATGGCACTATGTGTAACTTACCTCGTCGTACCATTTTACAATTGTTAGAGTTGTTGAATCTCACGAAAAACTAGTACAAATGAAGTTGAAACATTTTATTAACAAATAAGGTAGTCCATAAATACAGATCAAGAATCATTAAAAACTGAAGAGGTATTTTAATTTATAACTAAAAACGGTGAGTTTTTATCTATTTCAAAAGATGTTCGACATGTCCACCATGCATTTCTTGACACATAAATAGTCGGGTTGTAAACTCTTCCCTAACATTAATCAAGGTTTGAGGTGTTATTTCTGAACAAACTTCAATAATTCGACGGCGCAGTTCATCTAACGACCCACAAACTGTCTTAAAAACTACGGATTTCACATAGCCCCAGAGAAAGAAATCAAGCGGTGAGAGGTCCGGTGAGCGAGCTGGCCACTCTGTTGTACCTCGACGTCCAATCCACCTACCTGGATACCTTTCATCTAAGTAATTCCCGAAAATAGTGTGGTGGCGCTCCATCTTGCTGAAATGTTACATCCAAGTAAAATTCATGTGGGTTTTGCGCAACGATCTCATCGATACTGGGAATTATTGTGTCTTGCAGCATTTGGAGGTATCTGGGACCATTTAAATTTTCTTCCAAGAATATGGGACCTACAATGTGGTTACCTAAAATACCAGCCCAAACATTAATTTTCTGGGGAAATTGAATATGCCCCTCGCGGAATTCATGGGGATTCTCATCACTCCAATATCTACAATTCTGGGTATTCACATTTCCATTTAGGTAAAAAGTGCTTTCATCACTAAAGCAGATGTGTTGCAAATAAAGTCGATTTGCAACAATTCTTTCTGCCATGGTCTCGCAAAATTCAAGTCGCCGGTCTGGATCATCTTCAACCAATTGGTGCAAAATTTTTATTTTGTAAGGATGGAATTTATTTTGTTTTAAAACCCTCTTTACTGATGTTTTAGAAACATCACATGTCTCAGCTACTTGCTTGGTTGATTGTTGTGGGTTATTTACCATTTCAGCTAGTACTTGAATTTCAACATCTTCCGTAATTATTTTCGGCCTCCCAGATCTCGGAGCATCTTTCACGGTGCCAGTTTGGTTAAATTTTGCCACCAATTTCTGCAGATATTTTCGACACATCGGACGTTCTGGAAACCGTTCATTGAAAATGCGAATAGCAGCGTGGTAATTTCGGTTAGCTTCACCAAATATTAAAACGGCTTCAACTTTGTCTGCTACTGAACGAGCCATATTAATCAACAAGAGAAATTGAAAACCGTTTGAAACAAAGTTTTGAAAACCTACAAAATGTCAATGACATTTGGCAAAAACAGATAAGAGTTTTTTTTCGTTGTCATAGATAAAATAAACGCGCCTAGCGTGAATAGCCTACCTCATTAATTTATTCGTGAACTGGTGCAAAAGTAGTCGAAATAATTATTTACAAGTGTTCATAAGTCCAAAACTATTAATTTTTTTGATAGAAAACAATTTATCAAACTTGTTCAGAATTCAACGTAGAATGTAATAATGCAATGAAATACAGGGTGTCCCATTTAAAAAAATTCACCGTGCTTTTTTGAGACACTCTGTATGAATGAAACTTAAACCATTAAAGAGATCGAATGAAACCCTACAACTTATGTATTTAACATTTTTTTGTAATATGTAGAATAAAGAAGTTACAGGGGTGGCGACTGACTTTTGGTCCTCACTGTATAACGTGTTCCATTAAAAAAAAACTTGTGCTCGATTTCGTGAGCTTTTCTTGCGTCCCTCGTATGAAAAATAGTCTTTCCTGAAGACAGCATTCATAGTGCCGTATAATATGAAATCCGATGAAATCATTAATATTTCAAAAATTCCGATTGGTCCAAGAGATATTCAACTGTCCCACTGGTTTTCGGACACACTATATAGTTAGGTGAAATGTATATTTGAATTATTGGCTATTTCGAACTCTTTTTTCTGGTGTTTATGGTTTCGGGAACTATTTTCACCGAAGTAGCAATTTTGCCAGTGAAAAGCCGAAGTAATAATTAGTAGGTACAGAGAAAACTTCAAAGTTGTAATAGATTTTATTTACAACCATATAATATGTAATGCTGTCATTACTAACGTCATTGAAGGTTGGGAAGTGTCACATTATATACACACCTCTACTTCCCGACCTCACTTTCCGCCCTCATTTCCTGCTCTCATTTCTTCTATTCTATTCCGACTTTATCTGACATTTATGTATATTGGTGACAATATATTTCCTTGCTTAACAACCAATCAGTGGATTTCAAATTTTTAAATTCAGCCAATAGAATCAGAACTACAGTGAAAATATAGCTTGTCGCTGTATTTTCACGGTGATAAACCTGCTTAGTTTTTGTTTTACCATCTGTCAAGTGAAAATGATTTAAATTATAAACGTCAAATTTATGTGTTTTGTAAGATGTCTAGAAACCCTGGTGAATTCAACGATTCGATTTTGTTTTGATTTTTATGGACGGCACCTCCTGTTGGATTAGGTCCTAGTTCACATTCTTTAGTACGTGGCGCTTATAGCGCTGACAAGAAACTGTTAGGCTGCTTACACATAACGACGTTTTGCGTTCACGGCTTTTATTTTTATTCTGTTCTCTTATTGGTTCCGTTAAAAACGCTCGAGCTGTCATACATTTGACGTTACTTCGATAAATTTGAATTTTGAATTAGTTTATCAGGAATTTGATTTCATTTTGATTCTGGTTTAGTAGTGATTGGAGTTTTTGTCCTATTTTTCATTGTGTATTGTGTTGTTTCTAGTTCTTCGTTGTTTATGGTGTTTTCCGATCAAGTTTCTTGTTTTCCTGATTTTTGGATTGTTACCTATTTCATCTTATAAATTGTTCAACACTTCAGTCAAGAGTTTTTCTTGAACATTTTTGCTTAAATTAGTGCCTAGAAAATGACCCGAGTGTGCATTTTATAATAATAATAATACCGGAAATATCTCATTATGGCGTTTTCACAGTTTTCCGAAGTTAATCGATTGGAATTTTTATTAACATAACATTACTTTACATTTTATCAAAACAGACACAAACTCTTAACACAAACGTCACAAACTGTCAAAATTCAGACAGTCAAAAAGAGAAATCTATGGTCATGGAAGAAAAATGTTCACGAAAATTTGAGCACCTTGTGTATAAACATAACTGAGTCGCCCTCTGAACATCGGAATTCGGAACCCGAACCTAATTATCAAAAAATCAAGCATTTTCAAGTAGGCAGGTGTCTTCAGTTTGATCCCAAAGTTTTACAGGTATAAGTGCACGCACCAGGGTTTCTAGACATCTTAGTGTTTTGACTAGTTATCTTTATTTATCAATATGAGCGATCGTTGGGGACAAATGTCCATTGGTATCACAGATGAGGCCGTGGAAAAGAGTATTCCGTTGAATACGGCTAGAAGTAAAGCATCAATTACCAGGTGACACGATTTTTCTTTATTTCAAATCGATATATTGTCGTCCTAAATACAATTCGTGGTATGATTAAAAACCTATAATTTTTTGGAATATCAATTCATTGGCAATCCCAATGCTGCGGACTCGTTGTATTTTCAGCTTTGGGATTGCAATTCATTAATATTCCAAAAAATTATCGGTAATAATCATACCACTTATTATATTACCCCTGACAATTGTATACCCCGTAGTCACAGTAACAATATATCGACTTGATTATTCTAAGAAAACCGCGTTCTTGGTAATTTGTCGTCAAATGTAATATTTTAGGTATGTTCAGAACGAAACAGAGATTTATTAATTTTGATCAAAATATGATGGTTGTAAATAAAATAGTATACAAACCTCGGTAGGAAGTTTCATTCCTGTCTCGAGATCATAGCTAACCTCGACGCTTTGCGTCTCGTTTAACTAACTAATCTCACGACAGGAATGAATCTCTTTCCACCTCGGTGTGTAATATACTATTGAGTGTGCTTGTAGCACAATTGTTTTACTTTGTTATAAGTAATTGTGATTGTTCATTGAGGCAATGTAAAATAGTTTCTTATATGATTAATGAATGTAATCCACTTGCAATGTGAAAGCATCCGATTTGAAATATGTCAGTAAGTGAACGCACTGTATGCATCTTTTAGTCGACTTGCTCACATGACCTTGGCGTTGAATAACAATGCCGTTAGTTTACAGTTCATGAATGTCCAACACGCTAGACATGTGACCATCTGCACTATTCATTAGGTTTCCGCTAATTTGAAGTCTGTCGGCGTACCTACCAGTCAAATTGAACCAAATTTAGTCCAGTTACCACACACAAGTTTGACCCAATAGTGAAGGATGAATAATTTTAACACTACGAAACTTGGCACATGACTTATTGACAATGTAGGTATGGTTAGGAATAAATTGTTTACCAAAAAAAACAGAAGGGGTGCTCAAAAAATTTAAATATAATTTTTTTTTCTTGGGAAGTATAAGATTCATCTGAAACCGATTTTAACAGGGCAAAAGATAATTAAATTCTTCACAAGAATTATTCTCAGGAATTCTTCACAAAATGAACCTCAAAAAACTTGATTGAACGCCGACATTGAATTTCAGGCTCGCGTTTACCAGTCGCTGCAAGTTCCAGCGGTGCCGACTATTAGATTTGTCATAACTTTGCTAAAAATTCCGTTCCTGAACACTTTTACCTTCTCTTGCAAATCTAATAAGTATGTGGAATGTGAGTATCTAAAATGTTTTTTCCCAATTCACATAACCCTTCTGCGCTGTTTGTGGATGATCCGAAATTGATGGATATTTTAGTTAATATGGAATAATTAGATTGAAGATCTCTTTTACTATATGCAACGATTTGACAGGTCTCACTTATTCATGACAAAAAAACTGGTTTTTACTCCTGCCCTATTTTTCAACGCACCCATAATCACGGCATTTTCTTCGGTAAATGTAGAAAATAATTGCTCATTCACATCCTGAATGAAAAATAAAGTGAGCAGTTTCAAGCTTGAGGTTTGCACTTTACATCTGTGTTGTTAAACATACCAAAACAAACCCCGGTAAAGCTAGCAGAACCACTTTGGAATTTTAAATTTATTTTTAGGCCATAATTTTAGGCTAATTTATTACCGAATTTTTTTCTCTTCAATTGTGGAAGATATCGCGGGTTCTGCTACCTTAACGTTAAGCTGGCAGAACCAAATCGCTAAACGAATGTTTATGAAAAATCTGATTACGTCATAATTTTAGGCTCATTTTAGGCTCACGTTTGAAGCTACTGCCGAATTTTATGGAATGATTTAAAAAAAATCCTGGGTTCTGCTAGCTTTACCGTTAAACTGGCAGAATCAAATCACCAAACGAATGTTTATGAAAAATCTAATCACGTCATAAACATTCGTTTGACGATTTGGTTCTACAAGCTTAACGGTAAAGCTAGCAGAATTGAAGAGAAAAAAAATCGGGAATAGGGTAATAAATTATCCTAAAATTACATATGGCCTAAAAAAATTAAAATTCCAAAGTGATTGTGCTAGCTTTACGGGGGTCAAAAATAACCCTAAAGCATGTCACAATTTCAAAAACTCATGAATTTCATACAATGGAGTATTTTGTCAGGCAGCGAGATTTTCAGAAACACCCATCAGGAACGAAGGAAGGAATTAATTTTTCAATTTCGTATAGTCATCAATACAGTCTGGGATACCTCGCCATGATATCAAAGGCAACAATGGAACCCTCTTTTGGAGCAACTCTGGTCGGTATGCTTCCAGTTCAAATCATGAGCTGCGAGCGCTGTCTCAGATTATACCATCATTTTGACATTCAAAATTAGAAACAAAAAGTCACCATATTGAAACGAAATTAGAAAATAGCTCTTTATATAACAAGTTGCAAAATAAGCGTGTTTTTGGCACTAGACGTGGATATTGGACGTGTGGTAATGGACGTGTGCAAAAAACTTGCCATGTTGCAATGTGTTGTATAATTCTTTTCATGATTTCTTTAGAATCTCCATTCATATAATATAAAGGATTACACTCAATACGAGCATAGGGCAATAGATACCTTTATATGGTCGGTGGTCTGGCGGTCTAAGGCGCAGACCGTTCAGAACTTCAGTATGAAACGTAGAGTACCTCGACCCGGTTTTTTTTGCTTCAGCCTTTTCCGGGATTCAGCCTTGAAACAACCAGCTCATAACCTGCAAAGAGCAATATCTGCATAGAATAAAAATTAACAACACGCATGAGCTTTGCAGGAGGCGTGTATCATGCCGAACTACAACCGTGATGTGATGAAATGCCAGCGTTACCACCAGCGCGGGCGGACTACAGCGCCCTCTCGTGGGGGTGGCTATGTTCGCTTAGCAAGGCGCTCTTCTGCTACCCTGATGCTAATTTTGCGCCTATCTTCCCGTCCTTCCCCTAACCCCTTGGGTTATGTAGAACGAGAATGATATATAAGTGACATGTCATTACTCATGAAATGTAATATTTGACAATCCATAATAAAAACCTTTTTAGTTTAGTTAGTTTAGAACTTCAGTACAGCGGTAGTCGGTTCGAGCCCGATGTAGGTACGAGGGATTTTTTCTCAAGTACCCAATATCAGATTCGATAGACGACCACAGTCCTTGTTGAAAGCAAGTGTATTTCGTATTGTGTGTTGTCTAGATGCCAATCTCGGCTAGTGCTAGCTTGGAGAGCACGCCGGCCACCCGAGGTGGTGCTGTAGGTTTTCCGGGTTTTCCTGCAGCTGAAAAGTGAATACGCCACTAAAAATCAGTAAGTCGCCCCGGAGCGCCACGGAAAATAATAATAATAGCTGTCCTCTACCCTCACAGGCCATGCCTTTGGGTACACTCTACGAGTGTTTATGAGGGAGTATTATTATTATTATTATTATTATATTGAATTGCATAATGCGAGTTCAGAATGATGGTTGTGATTAAGTTGCCGGGTAGACAGTTGATGATTTTACGCACAAGTAATTTTTTTACGCACTGTCGTAGAAAAATGAGGCTTATAATCCACAATTTCAAAAACCCCATAAGGAACCAACTTTAAATGCAAGCAAACTAAAAATAACAAATCTAAAAATATTCATGATTCTACGACTCTGTTAAAATAGATTTGTAGAAACTTTCAATATAAGAATCTAATGTATTTTGTCGTATCATAGCTATAATTGAGTACTTTCCGAAATTCAACGGATAAAACAACATTTCTAGTCTTGGTGAAATTTAAATGCCAGTATTCCGGTACAATATTACCTCATGCACTCATAACGGAATTACATAATCAAATATGCGTTATAAGTGAGTTTCTATTTCTGAATATTGTGAGGGTTGTTGATTTTTTGATATGACGATTCAAATCTATTTTAGCATCGCGAATCTGTTTCCATCTGTTTCCAAATCACTATTCACTATTCATATTACAACCTGTATAAAAACAAATGAAATAACGTAGGCAACGCCGATGCGACACACAGAAATTGAAACTCTGGTTTCAAACCAGTGGAGTTTACTAAGTAGTAAAGGCATGAATGGCATAAACACAACGCCTGAAAGAAGTATAGAAATTTGTAATTACTGGAAATCTTCACCTCTCTAAGGGTGATAAGGCAGAGAATAATAGAATAATGTTATTATGCTCGAATATAGTGCTTCAAACTGGGAAGTGCGGGCTTATGAACGACTCATATAGGGAGCTCTACAAAATACCATATACGCCATATAAATATACCAGGTGTCCCAACAGTGCGTGTTTGCACGATATATCGATGATGCTGATATATATAAGAAAAAGTCTTACATACAAGTTATACGGCACCAGAAAGGCCATATTTAAAAATAGTTTATTTCCCTGTCATTAAAATGGTCAAATTAAAGAAATCTGCATGCATTGTTCACAATAAGCTTGTCAAGAGAGAAACAAGATGTGCTGCACTACCAGGACGACGCTTATTGCCATAATCCTATACAATAGGAATAATTGGGTCGAAAATCCATCAGAAAACAACTACTTTCCTGGCTAATACCACGACGAACGTTGAATTACATCTAATGAATTTCCGTGCAGAGTCCTACAAGGATATCTCCGCAATTGCTAGTTGCATGGAAATGTTCATTGAAACATTTGGACCACCTATAGATCGATTTCTGGGTTCTTGCCCTCATCAGTATAGGGTAGGTCTCTGCAGACAATAACTAATGTCTGCAACAAACGATTCAACAAAATCTCCATGTAAAGGCAGAAGCTGAGATACCGCCCGCAGCCTAGCGTTCACTAAACAACGGGCGCCATCTGAACTCCAGCCCCTCAACAAAGTAATACCCTGAACTTGCGTGATTAGTTCAACCACAAATACAAATTAAAGAAATCTGCAAGCATTGTTCACAATAAGCTTGTCAAGAGAGAAACAAGATGTCCTGCACTACCAGGACGACGCTTATTGCCATAATCCTATACAATAGGAATAATTGGGTCGAAAATCCATCAGAAAACAACTACTTTCCTGGCTAATGCCACGACGAACGTTGAATCTAATGAATTTCCCTGCAGAGTCCTACAAGGATATCTCCGTAATTGCTAGTTGCATGGAAATGTTCATTGAAACATTTGGACCACCTATAGATCGATTTCTGGGTTCTTGTCCTCATCAATATAGAGTAGGTCTCTGCAGACTGCAGACTGTATAGGATTATGGCAATAAGCGTCGTCCTGGTAGTGCAGGACATCTTGTTTCTCTCTTGACAAGCTTATTGTGAACAATGCATGCAGATTTCTTTAATTTGTATTTGTGGTTGAATTAATCACGCAAGTTCTGGGTATTGCTTTGTTGAGGGGCTGGAGTTCAGATGGCGCCCGTAGTTTAGTGAACGCTAGGCTGCGGGCGGTGTCTCAGCTTCTGCCTTTACATGGAGATTTTGTTGAATCGTTTATTGCAGACATTAGTTATTGTCTGCAGAGACCTACCCTATACTGATGAGGGCAAGAACCCAGAAATCGATCTATAGGTGGTCCAAATGTTTCAATGAACATTTCCATGCAACTAGCAATTGCGGAGATATCCTTGTAGGACTCTGCACGGAAATTCATTAGATGTAATTCAACGTTCGCCAGGAAAGTAGTTGTTTTCTGATGGCTTTTCGACCCAATTATTCCTATTGTATAGGATTATGGCAATAAGCGTCGTCCTGGTAGTGCAGGACATCTTGTTTTTCTCTATTAAAATGGTCATTTTGTTCACTACTCAGCACTACATTTTTTTCCAGCCACAATTCGTACCAGTCAAATTATTGATTTTTTCAAAAAAATACGGAGTGATGCAGGCTCTGAATGAAATAACTGTAATTAAGATGCTTCTTCAAAGATCTGAATTTTGGTGAAGTGACGTAGAGAACACCAAAGTTGCGTGTATTGCTCTGATTATCGTGTATGTTTAAACAGGGTGCTCCGATTTAAGTTTATGCGATTTTTTCAAATGGAACACCCTGTTTATTATTGTTATTCCTAACCGTTCTTCAATTATTTGTGGTTTTCAAATTATTTTTACAAAAGTAAAGGAATATCTGTTGACTTTTTAAAATTCAAACAAAATGAAAAACAATAATCACGTGTAGTAGTGGCAGTGCAATAAATCTCAGATTTTACTGTTTCCATTGATGTTAGGTCCGGCGACCTCGGCAGCAAGGAATAGGTCCTTCTCACCCTATACAGTTATCAGGAAATATTACATTCAACTTTTCCTGTACTTTTCCCAAAAAATGTGCTGCTACCATGGACGTATAAATTAACTGGACCTAGCTGTTGACATCCTGGTCTGAAGTCGTGAATGGTCACAATCTTTAGTCGTGTTATTGAGTTGGGCGTTGTCACATCGCGTAGGTGATAATTCTTTATCATAGACAAAATTGTGTCACTGTACGTATTCCATTCAGATACATGGGTGGCCACCCAGGGTTTTTGACTCCGCATGATCAATTCCTCCATTATTAATGAAATTAATACTTCTGAACCAAATAAAATATGACTTTGTGAACTGTCTTGCAGTTTATACGGCACAAGGGTCAAACATATTTGTTTGGAAATTGCACGTATCTGGAAAACGCGGTTTTCAAGCACGTGCAATTAACAAGCGAATATTTTTCCTTGTGCCTATAAACTGCAAAACAGTTCACATACGTTCCTTTTATTTGTGTTTTTATAAAAAAGTTATATTTTCTTTGGTTCAGAAGTTAAATTTGTTAATACAGAAGGAATTTATCATGCTGGATCAAAAACCCTGAGTGGGCACCCATGTATCTGAATCGGCCTTTATACTTACGTCATAAAATCATTGTCAAATTAACTAAAAAGCGTATAAAATCTCAAGATTAAAACACGTCGTGTTTCAAAGGTTTGTGCTAGGTAACAACGCCAATTTCTCAGCTTCATCATATTATGAACTGTCAAATAAGATTATAAACGACAATTGCTATATCCTCAGAACAATTACTTACCTCCGGCAAAATTCCTGAACTCTGTTCACTTTCTGGTGTCTTTGCTAATGAGGAATGCTTGTTGGTTATTTCCCCACGGGTGGTGCTGCGAGTGACTTTTACTGTAAGTCGCTGCTTCATTTGAGAGGAAATATTAGTTATACAGTGGATTAAAATTCATTGGGCTGGAGCAGAACGACTTTAATATTGTCCGACCCACCCTGTCACTGACGAGCGGCAAGGACCGCAAAACGCTTCCCAAGCCAAATAAGGGATAATCTGCTGTATAATCACAATAAGCATTTGCAACTGGGTCGTCTTGAAAGAACGTTGCACAAATATCTGTCAGATATAATGCAATGTCCGTCGTGGTATTAGCCAGGGAAGTAGTTATTTTCTGTCAGATGTTTGCCTCATATTTTCCACATGAGAATATTTGGAGGGAAGGGTAGTTCAACATTGTCGATTGTACTAGGTATTTCATTTAATTGCCTACCTGATTAGATGTATTTAAATAAGGAACATTATGATCCTCCCGCTCTACTAAAATTCATATCCAGCGTTTGTTTGAATCACCTATTATAATAATTATTGTGATACACGTGTATAAGTGCCTATAATGGCTCACTTGTACACTTGTTATTTAATTTATTTTTAAGTATCATAATTAGGTATTTATGGAACGTATTACCTACGATACAGTTTAAAATTCCAGGAATTTTTAACCTGTGAAATTTTTATATATATAATTAAACTGACTTTCACTCATTCACTAAAGTTGGGCGAAACATGAGTTAACCGAATACTTATTACACGTAAATTATTGCTGATTATTTCCCTGATCTGTCAAAATGTATTCGCTGATAAACCCGCTTCGTTCCTTTTGCGAATAAACTGCATGGTCCTTCTTGACAGTTGTCTGAATGTATATAGGGTGAAGTGGGGTAAATGTAATCATGGGGCAAGTGTAATCAGGCACTCTCTAATTTTTTAATTACCGTTTTTAATATTTTTCCAACTATAATTTGAAATTGCAATCCTTTTTTTACCTGTATATGATGTTTGTTATCTTTTTCAAGGTCTCTGTTCGGAATGTTAGTTAAGTTATGGATCACCTGCATTTTCACTTGTTATGCAAGTGCTGATTGTAATTTTGATGTTTTTATTACTATGGCAAATAATTCATCAAGGCTTCAATAATTTGCTTCCTTTATTTTCAACGGGGAATCCGATTCTGCTGTCAGATTTTGATTTTGATGTCCACAAAAACCAAAAGAGTGGTGATTACATTTACCCCACCAAAAGGTACATATGGGGTAAGTGTAATCATTTTCATTGGCCGGAACAGATAAATTATCACTCGGTGCCTGTCTCAAACATCGAGTTGATTCTACCTGAACCAAATTTAGGACGGAGAGGAGAATTGATTTTTCCAGTATCTTTTGCTACGTATAACGTCAAATAAGTAAAAGGAAAAAAACGGCATTGTACAGTGTCTTATTGTTCAGTTATTTCATTAAACGTAAATATGACAATTGTGTGCTCATTCCAAAAAAAGTTTATAACTTCCTTATAAATTGAGGTAGGGGGCTAATTTTTTTTTGGTCGAAACTGCATTTTTCATACTTCATTACCCTTGCCCCAAATACTCTAGGATACGATGCATATGAGAATTACAAGCCGTGATTACATTTGCCCCGAATGCTGGGGTAAGTGTAATCAGCGAACATAACTTATTATTATTGTTTATAACAAATTCACTGTTGCTAGTAGAACGAAATTAGTTACCTCAGTTAGTTGTCTATTAGATAGGTAGTACTGCTGTGATAAATCTAAAAGGAAGCTCTTTTGGGTCTCTTGATATTATCATTTAAAGTCCAACTATTGTTTTTCTGATTACACTTACCCCACTTCACCCTAACACATTTGTGACATACTGCCGCAAATAATTATGTTCATTAATTCAATAAAAGTAAATATGTACGTTGTGGAATAAATGTTATTGGTTAATTGACATATTTGGGAAATAATCTGATCAAATAAATTTTGGAATTTCCACTCAAACATTTATGTTTCAGAAAATTCATCTCGTTATATTCGAAGATTTATGTTCATAGAATAAAACCCGAGAGCTTTTAAGCTCGGGTTTTATTTAGAACATAAATCTCTGAATTCAACTCGATACATTTCCAAAAAAGATCGTTTTTTTTTTTAATTGAAAAATGTATTCGCTGATAAACGAGGTCTTGTTACCTATATTACCCCGAAAATTTTCTATCGGTAACCAATATTTTAAATCTGATATCAGTTGATTATTCAACCAAAAATAATTCAACATCCACAACAATTAGGCAAAGTTGGAGAGTTGTAATAAAGTATTGAAGGTATTGTAATTTTACTTCTGATGTATTTTGTCATGAGAAATGTGGAAGCGAGTTTCCTAGATATTAAAATACAAATATTTGGTAGTAATTGTAGTAATACCTATAATATGAATATAGGCAGAAATATAAATAACTCACCATAGTTAACGAATAGCTAGGTTTGCAACAAGTATCCATATTATGAGACTTTCATTTCCTCTAGCACATTATTCTCCTAGCAACCAAAAAAAAATCAAATATAAAATGTTCTATTTTCACGTGTCGGATTGTTTTGACTTCGCGTATGAATCTCAATTTAATGCTCGACGCGCTACACCCACCTACCCGACGATTTCCCAATCACTGAATTTTCTGGCTGCAAGCCGCTATATGCATTGAAACAATTGTAGACCTGCGCCTGAAATGTTTTATGTGTGTACCGGCATCTGTGTCTATTACACCAGTTTTCGCGACATTTTAATCGTTTCTGATCCCAACTTAAAGCTATTTATTGACATCATTCATTTTCATGATTCATAAGCATTCACGATTCGATGGTTTCCTAATAATATTTGAATCGAATGGTCATATCAATTCGAGCTTGAGTTCTAAGTTTAATACACTAATTCCTAAAAATCGTAATACCCGCCAAGTAATGCCAGTAATGCCCGTCAGAAATTTATAAAAATATAAAATCGTGTCTTAATGTTAGATTTGTTGTCAAGTACAAGTTGGAAAATCTATTCTTACACGCTTTATATCCGAATGATTTGAAATTTGGTAGGTGTTCATAGTTCCGGTGACAATATGCAATATGACATTTTTTTTTGTTGTAAAAAAAAATGGCGACTCCAATATGACGGACGAGATTTGTGATAATGGTCCGATTCCATTCAAAATTGGTATATGAGGGTTTTCGGAGTCAGGGATTATGATTTTTTTATCATAATTCATGAATTCAAAATGGCGACTCCAAGATGGCGGACGAGATTTGTGATTATGGTCAGATTCGATTCAAAATTGGTATGTGAGGTTTTTTTATGTCGTATATTTCGAATTTTATGGCGGCTCCAAGATGTCAATATGGTCTGATTCGATTCAAAATTAGTGTGTGAGGGTTTTCGGAGTCAGAGATTATGAATTTTTCGTAAAAATTTATGAATTCAAAATGGCGGCCCAAGATGATGGACGAGTATTGTGATTATGGTCAGATTCGATTCAAAATTGATATGGTTTTCGGGGTCGGAAATTTCAATTTGTTAGTAAAAAAAAATAATAGTTTAAAAAAACTAAAGAACACGCTTTACCTCCCATGGACTAAAAAGTAAAAAATAATAGACAATTTAATTTCTCAAGTGTAAAAAAAGCGTGGAGTGCTTGATAAAGTTCTCTTTTGAGCTCTTGAATGCTCTGTATTGTTAAATTAAACTAAAAAATATGAGAATATAGATGAGGAATTATTCGGAAATAATAATCGGTGAAGGGCAAAAAAAGGGTCTTCAAAACATGGGAAATCGAATTGTCTGAAAATCTGAAAAATTAGAGAGCAGTAGCAGTGCAATGAAATAAAAAAAAATAATAGTTTAAAAAAACGAAAGAACACGCTTTACTTCCCATGGACTAAGTAGCAAAAAATCGTGGGTGCTTTCGATCTATATTCTCATATTTTTCAGTTTAATTTAACAATACAGAGCATTCAAGAGCTCAAAAGAGAACTTTATCAAGCACCCCACGCTTTTTTTACATTTGAGAAATTAAATTGTCCATTATTTTTTACTAGCCTTATAGACTACATACAAGCCCAGGCCAATTTTGGAGGAGTCATTTGACCCAGCATGAATTATATTCAGAATTATAGTGCCATACGAAACAACTCCTTTGCGCACTGTGCCGTCAGTTGTGAGCGGTGCAGATGAGTACGCAGGTCAACGAAACTTTCCATCCAGAGGAGGGATTTTTTGACAAAAGATTCTTGGACGACATTTCTCAAGATGACAAGATCACTGAAAAATAATCAAGTAGGACCTACTGCCGAACAAAAAGAACGGTGCTGAGAGCCAGCAAATTTTTTTATTTTCCCCAAATTTTCGTTATGACTTCAGGTGATTTATTACTGTACGGCATTTGTATAATTGAATTTGTATAACTACATAGATTTATTTTTTAGCAATGCCGTACATATTTGCCGGTACAGGGGCGGGGAGCTCCGCACTTAACCTCCTAACCCTAACTAGTATAGTTTGGGTCATTTGACACAACACCAAACTCAATGATCTTAATACTATTTTATGAAAATATGTCATTTTTTGTTATTCCGTATATTTTTCGTGGAACATGTGACCACCCTGGAAAATTTATTTCCATCTGGAAAGGGTAATTTTACAGTCATTTGTTTTTTTACGGCGTGAATATAATTTATTAGTTAGTATAGCAATAATCGTAAAAAAATATATGCCGTATAAAAAAATAGTGCTATACGACTGGAATTGGTATATAGTGAGTTTCAAAAAATTGCACCATATGGGAAACATTTTTATTATGCACTTGTCAGAAAATTTTATTCTTCATAAAAGTTGGTGCTTCGCGAAAAACTTATATTTGAGTTATCAAACTTCTGAATTTCTAACCGGTGTACAGGGGAGAACAAAAAATAGTAATTTTGTTCAAGAGTAATCTACCTTTATTTTTAATATTATCAAAGAAGTTCATTTATAAAAGTTGTTCAAAATCGGAAACAATATCAAGATTTGGAATCACAGCTACCTACACAACAAAAACAACAAAATTGTTTCCTAATTTTTTATAGTTCTAGTCTCATAAAGAGTACTAGTATCTAATATGCACCTTAGGCGCCTCTCTCACAGTCCTATAACGATATTTCAATGCGAAATTTGGTACAATTTATCATTTGTATTAGAATTTCGACGTTCTTTGAAAATTGTTTGAATTGTTTTACTAGTGTAATAACTATCAGTGCGATTTTATGAAAGGAGAATTGAATAAATCAATAAATTAATTATAGGTAAACGATTAAATAATATATTTCTGCAAGTTTTTACGATCACTTCATTCATAAAAAAATTTAAATATACAAATTACGCTCTATATCTATTATTATAATTCCATCAATATTATGGAATCCTTGTATTACCATTGGTCCTTGATAAGTTTACCAAATTTCAGGTTATTCGAGCGATTGGAAGTGGGTGAAAATTAAATATAGAAATTCTCATCAGTATTTTTTTTAATACGATAGGTTTATCCCAGTCGGGCCTCATCTTCGAAGCCCCGATATATCCGGAGGGGGCATGCTGGAGTCATTTACCCAGATCGTGGGGGTGAGTGATTACTAGGTCCGAGATTCATGTGCCCTGAGCAGACGGAGTAAACCAAGGCTAAGATTTCTGCCGCATTATGGCACACCGGTATCTCGTCTACACCAAATGAGTGTTGTAGATGATAGTACAACACTTGTAGCGCCGGCAGGGGGTTGTTGGAGTTTACTTTTTCATAATCTTCCAACGTGAGGAATGCCGTGCATTTGTATAATTGAATTTGTATAACTACATAGATTTATTTTTTAGCAATGCCCCGCACTTAACCCCCTAACCCTAACTAGTATAGTTTGGGTCATTTGACACAACACCAAACTCAATGATCTTAATACTATTTTATGAAAATATGTCATTTTTTGTTATGCCCTACATTTTTCGTGGAACATGTGACCACCCTGGAAAATTTATTTCCCTCTGGAAAGGGTAATTTTACGGTCATTTGTTTTTTTACGCCATGAATATAATTTATTAGTTAGTATAGCAATAATCGTAAAAAACTATATGCCGTACAAAAAGAATAGTGCTATACGACTGGAATTGGTATATAGTGAGTTTCAAAAAATTGCACCATATGGGAAACTTTTTTATTATACACTCTGTAAAGAATATCAATGGATCTTTGCAGAATTTTTTCAGTTTCGTTGATGGATTTGGAGAAACGAAATATCACCAAATCATCAACGTAAATGATTTTATGAATTTCTCTTGGAATGCTTTCGATTATAGAGTTTATTGCTATTGCAAATAAGGTCACGCTCAATGTAGATCATTGGGGTATTCCATTCTCAATGTTACGAGAATTCGATATAATATCTTCTAGTCTAGTCCTGAGTTTTTTTCCACTCGAAAATTGCTGTAAAAGATAGGTAAGTTACCCCTGATTTTCCATTCATGGATTGTTTTCATTATACCATATCTCCACGTTAGAATATAAGCTTTCACCAAATCGAGAAATATTGCCTAGAGGTGTTCCTCCTTCATGACAATGGTTTGTATCTTATTGGTGTCAAGATACCAAATAAGACGGTTATCTACCATTTTTTCCAGTAACTCACTCAGACTGCTGCTGAGGGAGATAGGACAGTGACTGTCAGGTTTGGTGGTATCTTTTCTAGGTTTCAGTATGGGAATTATTATCACTTCTTTCCATCGCTCAGGAAATATACCAGAGTACCATATTTTGTTGAATTTTACCAACATGTTTTCTTTCTAGTACATAGGTGTTTCAAGAACTAATAGTGGATTTTGTCTGAACCAGTTCGTCCATAGTGAAGGAATGGTTATATGCTAGGTTTTCATCTGTAGTAAAATGTAAGCTTACTTGTTCTGTTTGGGTTTTTATTTCTAGAAATGTAGGATTGTAATCTTCTCCAGAGTTGTCTGAGTGATAGTTGTCAGAAATAATTTCAGCCGCGTCTATGGGGTTGTTGGAGTTTACTTTTTCATAATCTTCCAACGTGAGGAATGCCGTGCAAAAATATTTTGTCAGAAAAGCACATTTTCAGATGAAAAATTATTATTATCATTATTATAGTCACCACCCAGAATTGACAGCTAGTGCCTAAAATTATTTTTTCATGTAGCAGCAACGTTCTGTACATGTTTCATGTCCCCGAAATGTTATACGGGGTATATTCACTATGCTTACATTTCCTAAGAACATAATGAACAACCTTATCAACTGTGAGAAATCCTTGAATTGAAAATGTACGGCATCATTTTTTGTTTGTTTTGGGATGCTTGATAAATCAAAAAAGCAATGCTTTTCTAAAAATTACTTCTCTAATAAATAACAGTGAATTTTTTTTTTCATTCATATTTTTATTTAGTTCCATTGATTATAACCTGATATTACGTAAAACGAAAATAGTTAGCCTAGAAACCTGTTGCCGTACAGGCATTTATATCCTCTCTTTGAACAATATTCCCCGCAAATGTAGGTAATTTTTAATTTTTTTTTTTTTTCATTTTATTTTATGCACCAATATTTTTAGACGGCATAATTTCTGAAACTCATTTTATGTGTTGAATAATAATGTGGGATCGATGCCGTACATTTTGCAATGATCTTGAAATATACAGGTCGAAGTATGAATTTGCGTGCGGGGCTCCCCGCCCCTGTACGGGCAAATCTATGTAGTTATACAAATTCAATTATACAAATGCCGTACAGTAATAAATCACCTGAAGTCATAACAAAAATTTGGGGAAAATAAAAAAAATTGCTGGCTCTCAGCACCGTTCTTTTTGTACGGCATTAGATCCTACTTGATTATTTTTCAGTGATCTTATCATCTTGAGAAACGCCGTACAAGAATCTTTTGTCAAAAAATCCCTCCTATCCTATCCTATGAAATTAGCTGTCAAAACTGCGATAGTGTATATTATGGCCAAACCAAAAGATCTACGAATGTTCGTTTCCGTGAACATTTGGCACATGCTAAATATTCACGAGAAAATAAATCGAGTGTTGCGGATCATTTATTAGAAACTCATCACAAAATTAATATCCAAAATTTAAAATTAATAAAACCTGTTGATGATTACAGAAAATTAGATTGCTATGAGAGTATCGCTATTCGAAAAAGGGGCTCGAAACCCTTGCTCAATAATGATAATGGTCCATTAAATTACAAACTATTTGACTTGATACCAGTAAAGGAATAATTAAGTGCCTATGGTGTATTGTTTATTGGGTGGGCTATACCTACCCATCAGGTAGGGTACCTTCCAGTACACAGATTAACCCATGGTAATTAATTATTTGATATAAAAAAGACTGGTATGCCTATTTACAGTTAGTTTAGTAATCGTACTGATGAAGGTAACTTTGTTATCGAAATGCGCATCTAGGAATTAAATTACTTGTGTGGTGAAGGGGTAAAATACTTTTTGTTCTCATTGAGTGACACCACAGGCGTCCAATATCCCATTTTCGAAAAAATCACTCCTCTGGATGGAAATTTTCGTTGACCTGCGTACTCATCTGCACCGCTCACAACTGACAGCACAGTGCGCAAAGGAGTTGTTTCGTATGGCACTATAATTCTGAATATAATTCATACTGGGTCAAATAACCCGTCCAAAATTGGCCTGGGCTTGTAGTCTATTATAGACCATCAGCACACGTCCGATCGCTAAATTTTAATTTTTTGAGCTCAACACTGATAATTTTCAGTGGTTAAAATCCCTGAAACGAGAAAATGAGTCAGCAAAATATGTCATTATCTGATGGTCTATTAGCAGGACAGACCAAAACTGAAGATAACAATATTTTTATGAAAATATCAAGATTGAAACAATTAAAGAAGAGCCAGTTGGTACTGAGGCCAGCTTGAATTCAGGTATTTTGACACAAGGCAAGGACAGTACTGAAGACATCAAGCCTGGCTCCTTCAACAAATCTTTGAATGGTAAGTGCATTTTTGTTAAGAAATATTTGTTTGGTAAACAACTTGGCAGGGGTGCGTTCACAATTATTGTCATCCCGAAATTTTTGTCTCAACTCGGTTTAATGTGACGGTGGACGCATGCTAAATGATCCTCGTTCATGATTTGGTGTCAACCGAAAACATGGCATAATCGATTTTTGTGAATAGAATGGATCCTGCTTTTGCATTTTTTTGAAGGGATGAGACTTCGACGTCAGAGAGCGAGGTAGAAAATGAGTTATGATTGTGTTGCTGTGCACTAATAATTGGAATATTGAAATGTAATAGACAGTACTATAGCGGAAAAAAAATTACGAGAAGAGTTCCAGCAAAACTTTAGAATAAGTCAAGATGCATGTATCACTGTTAGTATTTAACAAAAAACCTCTACACAATCCAAAGCTTGATACCTACTGCAATGAATCATCTGAATATTTGTGTTGTTACAATTCAAACATTTGCTTTAATTGCCGTGTTTTTACCTCTAATCCTATTTAGCATTACTCCTGCCTAAGATGCCTAAAAACTCTGGTGTACCGACTTATACCTGCAAATCTGTCTGTGGGATAAAACGAGAGACATTCGCCAACTTGATTACGAGAAAACAAATGAATCCGTGGGCTGTTTTTCGAATATCCCGCGACACTTGAGTGCACCGCCACCGTCGGTTTTCTTGTTCGGGTTAATTTTCATGACCAGAAGTTTGAGGTTTTGCCTGTGGTTTTGCCTACGATTCACGAACATGAAATTAATAAAACAATATAATTATTGGAATATACGGAATCACTGTCCCCAATCAGTTCTATTTGTTACATTTTCGACATGATTTAATAATTTTTTTACTGAAATATAATTAACTCACATTTCACATAGAAGTATTGCAGTTCAGCTGGAAATTCACCATTAGCACCTGTCAATCTTATGCGCAGCGCATGCTCTCGCGCTGATATCTGGGCATTTGTGCCCGAGTTTTCACTATAAACTTTTTTAAAGAAACTAATTTTGTGGCTTTGAGTTTAATTGCATTTGGGATTTGATATTTGTGATGAGTTAATGTGTTATATTGTTCTTCCACTTTTAAAAAACCGTTCAATATGATATGTAATAGTGAAAATATTTCTATTGTGCAATTTTGTTCGACAGAAAAGTTTATTTTTTGATCAACTACACTAAAAAGATTTCACCATTTCGAAATAAAAGGAATGCATGGGAAATAACCAAAACCTTAACAAGCTTACTGAAGACAAAACATTGATAGATTTCAGTGGGAATGGAGAAAAATTTATATTTTTTACTTTATCGCGTACTTTCGCTACTTATGGAAGATTTCAAGAAACGGTAATAGTTGCATACAATATTTTTTCTACGTTCATGCAAAAAGAAAAAAAATTGTTCATTAAGTTCTGATTATGGAGTATTTTTCGGGAAACCAATGTTTGTTCTGCAGAATATCTACTAAATATGTAGTGGGTTTAAATGTTTATGTTTGTCATGATGACAGCACGTTGAAGTAGAATGACAGATGAGTGCAATAAAAACTTTATTGCACTAGTGCAATAAAAAACTTCTTTTTCCACTAAATATAGTTCAATAAAGTTTTGCTTTTTGCATGAATGTAGAAAAAATATAAAAACGCATCCAGAGTTGATTGAATAGATTAGAAAACATTTTTGCCATAAAATATTGTCAACATGCATGGTGTTTTGAAATAAAATGTCTGTTTCAAAGTATGTTCAGATTATAAGTGGTGAGTACTCAATTTCTGTACTGAATATAAATTAGTTACCTACCTTGTTCATCTTTCTGGATTGTCGGCACAAAAACGCAACATTATCAAATTATTGAAATATAAGAAAAATGAAGAAACACAGCAATAATATAAGAAAATTGCACAACATATCTTTTATTACACAACTATTGACTTTCGAATGGTTTTTAGATTTTTTTTGGAAAAAATTACACAATTTTAGTTGTGTTATTTTTTCAATAAAACTTGATATTCCACTTCGAGTATGGACTAATTATTTTCGTATGGCATACAAAAGTAAAATTCCTTAAAGTTCAATTATCAATCACAATCACCATGTCCTTGGAATGTTGACAGTGTTGACACGAGAAAGGGGATGCCATCTCTGGAGTCGATTACAAAAGTAGTCATGTGTTTTATCTAATCTAATCTAATCAGTCGGTACACCAAGGTTTTTAGACATCTTACTCCTGCCATTCATTGTATGTGGATCGAAATAGTTTCGATTGTTGGTAGGAAATCAATTAACGAATAAAGTTTACACGGTCATGGCTATTATTCTTTTATTTTATTTTGACAATTTGGTTTGCACACACTGCGCAATCTTCACCAACTATTTCGTGGGTTAAAAAGTTGATCGCACGGCGAAATTTTACCCGAATCGTGGACGAAGATAAATTTTACCTGGCTATAATTACTGTGAACAGCTGGATGACCGTCGTCGTGCGATCGCCCGACGATAACTGTAAACGCACCCCAGGCATCTACTGATTGGTGAAAACCGCAACAAACACATTGTATTACAATATCTAGTTGGCAGTGATAATAGTTACTTTGTAGAAAATTATAAAGATATACTTTCAGGAGTGCCTCAAGGTAGCATTATCAGTCTACTAATATTAATTAATTTTGTTTTGGATGTCCATTGTCTTATCAAGTTTATGGTTTCTCAGAACCTTTCAACTGCTTGTATCCGCATCCTTTGTGAGGTGAATTCAAATACTTGATTTGGTAGCAAAAGGAATAGTCATTTGGTGTTGTCAAACTGAAAGTAGATATCAGAAAACTTGATTTCAAACTACTCTGTCAATTTATTATTTTTAAACCAACTTTATCTTCAAAATTGTTGGTTTTTCATATGTGGACACAATATGCAGTGTGGCTTTTCGTATTCTCCTCCCTTGTTAACTTTTAAAAGGTTTGACGTAAAAACACAAAAAAACTGTTTGGGGAATACTATTTTTTGCAAAACAACTTGAAATTTTCAAATGGCGTGGGGGAGGGGTCAAGTATCAGATTGTTGAAAAGATAATTCAATTCTCTTTACAAACATCTAAATATTGTCCAATGTCGTGAATATCTTTTTTACACAATTTCGATTTTTATGCTTTCCGAAATTTTCAAGGGGTCAAGTTTCGTTTAGCTGAAATCAGTTATGGGAAAACTGTTGCCATAGCAACCGTTGTCATGGTAACGAGTCAACAAAAACACCATTCCCATATTGCGGAAAAGCCTGGTTGCCAAGTTTTCTGCTTGAATTAACTGTTGTTATGATGAAGAGTAAACAAAAACGTTGTTATCGTCTTGCGGAAATGCGTGGTTGACTAATTAGGTTAGTTATACTATAGCTAAAATCAGTTTTGAAAAAAATGTTTCTATGGCAATGGCGAGGTGGTAGTTCAACAACAAAAGCGCTCTTTCAAGTTATAACGGACGCAGTTGAAGATCTTGAGGAAGGTAAGCACACTAGTTTTACGTTATGTCATCTAACCAAAGCCTTTGACTGTGTATCCCATGAGACACTGATTAGCAACCTCAATCACTATGGGATAAGAGGTATTCCACTCAAACTGTTAGATTCATATCTGTCTCAGAGAAAACAAGTTGTTTCTATCGATGGTATTATGTCTGAACCGGGTCATATTGAAAATGGTGTCCCTCAAGGGTCTGTTTTGGGACCACTGCTATTTATTATTTACATTAACGATTTACATAATTTTTTACGGCCGAATAAATGTGTCTTATTCGCTGACGATACTACCATAATAAACTCCGCCAAGAATATCAACACACTCGAACAGCTGGCCATGGGTAGTAAAATGGAAGCCAATAAATTGAATCGAAATCAAGCCAAGACACAATTTTTAACCATCGCTTCACATACAGGACTCACACACGGTAAGGCAGTGAAATTATTAGTAGTACATATTTGTTGGTTATTCAAACTATTGAATTATATATTTGGTTTATTGATTTGTCGAAAAACGAACTGCAAACAAACAAAAACTTGTACAATACAAATAAAATCAAAACAGCGCCAAAGCCATCAAAACATAACCTAAAAAAAAATCTGTCAAGACGTCAAGTGTCCAGCAAGCACACCGTCTTCTTCATTTTAATGATAATCAGAACCGATCTAACCATTGTCGGTATAAATACCAGAAATACTTTCAACACTCCCACTTATTTTTACCGGCAAGTCGGGAAGGATGCTCAATTTCTCTCTCAAGTGAGAAAATTGTTTCTTTGCTAAGGCCTTTGTAAGAATATCAGCCAACTGTTCAGATGATTCAATATATTGTATGTCTATATCACCCCGCTCGCGCACTTCTCGTGGTATTCCGGATTGTTAGCTAATTTGATTGCAGACTGATTGTCCACATGCACTGTCACACAGTCAATGTTCACCCCGAGTTCACAGAACATGGTCTTTATCCAAATAGCATCCTTTACTCCGTCCGAAAGTGCGATATACTCGGCCTCCGTGGTCGAAAGTGAAACCACACTTTGCCTTTTGCCGGACCATGTAATGGGGCCGCCATAAAACACTGTATTTGCAAGAGAGAAGGTTCAGTTTTTATCCACCACACTTGTAAATCAGGCCCTGAATAAGTTTCTACAGACGATGATAAGGCTTGGGAATTTTTGTAAAGGCTATATACACATATAAAATCATTTGTACAGAAATATGTAACTGCTACATGAAGTTCAAAGCTTTGTGGAGGTATAAATATGTGTTACCGTCGGATGTTAAGTGGCGTCTTGTTAATGCTGTTATCTTGAGCTTCCTTGAATATGGCAGTAGTGTATATTATAACTATTTGAGTGAGTCCTTCAAAAATAAACTTCAAAAATTGCAAAACTCATGCTTGAGATTCTCTTATACTTCCATTGAGAGGAGGGACCACATAACACCTTATTATAATAAAATGCAAATTTTGAAAATTAATTTGAGGTTTGAGCTATACTTTGCTGTTCTACTGTTCACTTTAAAAAAAAACTAAGATACCCTCATATCTATTTGCTTTATTGTCAAAGAGATCTGACACACATGCAGTTGCACTGCGTAACAAAGAAACATACTCAATACCTTTGCATAAAACTGAAAAATTTAAATCTTGTTTCGAGTATGTTGCTTGTAAAATTCTCAACCAACATTATGTGATGTATGAACGCTCAATAAATGTTAATTCATTCCGAAATATATTTTTCCTACGAGCGTGCGGAAAAGTAACTTTTCCGCATGATTTTTCGTTTTGAAAGTTTTACTTTTCAGTACGATTTAAAATCGTTCGGAAAAGTTACTTTTCCGCACGATTTTTACTTTTCCGTACGATTTTTACTTTTCCGCACGATTTTTGTATTTTTGAAAATGAAGATATTTAGGACTAACTAAATGAGCTATGTAACTATTCTGTCTTATTAGTCATTGTGTAGCATTATTATAAAAACTTGTTTATTAAAAACTTCGTTTTTTCATTAATAAGATGGACAAAAACACTCGTAGGAAAAATATTGTACCTAACTTTTACGGAAAATGTCTTTTCCGCCCTTAACGGCTTGCCCGAACTCCGCTCCGCGTCGTTCGTGCAACTGCCGTCACGTGCGGAAAAGTACTACTTTCCGCACTTGTTAGGTAAATAACTATAAAAAAGAACTGCTCATCTCACAAATCACACACTGCCGATAATGCCAATTATTTATTCTTTCTTAATTTAATTTTTCTCATTCACTCATTGTTCTAGAAACCCATCTGTATGCCATGTATGATCAATGATCAAGTAAGTTATTTATTATCCTAATCTTGTATTTCAAAATTGTTGATGTTTTTGTAAGGGCCCGATTGTAAAATGCCATGTGCAATATCGGATTCCTATTGTGTGTAATTTGATGTATGTAATTTTTAATGTAATCTAACGTGCACAATAAAAAGTATTTATTATTATTATTATATGCGACTCGCTGGAGCAATTATGGATTTCATTCAAAATTAGGAATAAAACAATAATTTTAGGAGTAGCATATCGACCCCCAAATGCATATGTTCCGGCTGCACTAGAAAAACTTGAATCGAATATCACAAATTTTTTAACATCCTGCGACACTCTAGTCGTTGCCGCTGATTTCAATATAAATTTACTCTCAACTAGTGCATCTGTCCAATTATTCAATGATTTTTTACAAAGTTATGATATCTCTCAAATTATAACTGAACCCACAAGAGTAACATCTCATTCGCAAACTCTAATTGATATTATCATTACCAGCAATCCTGAAGTTATTACCAAAAGTGAAGTATTCGATCTCCCAGGAATCTCCAGGAAACTTTGCTATTCCCAAGCACCGCACCTCACACTATAAGCGAAGCTTCATTTATTCTGCTTGCAAATTCTATAATGGTATTCCAGTCCACTTTAGGGACTATTCAATAATAAATTTCAAGAGGAGACTCAAAGCTTTTCTCGTGTCTGAAATCCAAGTCATTTAACCTCTAACGGACCTTGCTGTCAATGTGTATGTATGTTTAATATGTATTCATTGCTCTCTTTGATTCTACTACTTGATGTTGTGATTTTTTTAATATACATTTATAATTAAGTTGATATATATCTACTAAATATTTACAAAAAAAAAACTTCTGTAGAAGAGTTGTTAACACAGATAGTAGATATATATCAAGTTGAAAAACAGCTTTTAGCTGACACTTCACCACTTCACTTCCTGTGAATAAAGGCGATTTATTTTTATCATTATTATTATTATTATTATTATATAGATTTTGTTTCATAACTCTTTCCAATATTTGAGCCCCCAAAAGAGCTGCACATAACTCTTGGAATACTATCGATCTCAATGGAGCTACTTTCGTTTTCGAACAAAGGTTCATAATCACCCTCTGTAAATAAATTTCTGTTGTATATGCATGTTTTGAAACGACGAAAAAGCAGTAATATCACATAGTGAATATTCGTGGCTCATAGCGCGTCTTGTTTAACTCAAGTAATTTGGTTTGAAATTGTAACCACTTTTGTGGTAACATTGAAAGGTACAGGTTTATCCTAAAGAAACTGCAATGACCATAATTGTGGTATGAAAATTTTTGCTACAATGATACAGGGACTTAAGCCCTTGTGGATCATAGATTTTAGAAATATTCTAAACTTGAGTGCAGATGATTTAAGTTGATGAAAATCATTGGAACCTGTCAATAAATCGTCGACGTAACAATCGTTCAAAATTATTTGAGATTCTAAAGGATAATGTCACGAATATTCAGACTTCAGAATGTCTAGCGGTATCTAGTGGAGGATAGCAGTAATAACGGCGACATTAAGATCCTTAGTCTGGAAAAAGACGGAAGAATTCTGGTATCGTCCAGAATATTTATCTCCAACTACAAAGGGCCGTGCGTGTCGCTGAAGTCAAGTATTTTTGTACAGTGAAGATAAATAGTCAACTGAAGTACTGAAATATTGGAAGTTTGAAAATGAGCATAAATAGCCCAGTCATTGTGTTACATAAATTGTGGAAATAAATAATTTTAGAATGAAATTGTGAAAGTTCTTCAAAATAAGTTATTGAATTGTCGAAGGCAAGTTGCCCCGTGCACTTTATCGCAATATATGGAGCTGATTTCGTACCGTACGTGACAGTGCATGTTCTACTGATAAATAGAAAATTCATCTTGTGCATTATATCTCCATAATATTTGCTGTAGTGGTCTATGTTCTTGATTTAAGAGTATTTGCCTGTACATTTTCGTGACATCTGATGAGACTACGAACCTGTACTGAGGAAATCGTAAGAGAATGTCAATAAATATAGCATTTTGAACTTTTGGGCCTGTGTACTATAAATCGTTGAGTGACCACCTTATACTCGTAAGACATAGGATTCATCGAAAACAGTTCTAAATTTTGTAGTGATGTTTTTTTCCGTCATAATACCATGACGAGGTTACTCGCCACTTTCTAGCTTGGTCATATGACCAAGTTGCTCATAGTATGAATTATTAATATTGCCTTTTAAAATATCAGTTGGTGGACTTTTTCCTATTTAATGCAAGGAATCGCTTAATCGCTATATCCTTTGAGTTTCCTAACAAGTGGGGTGGGTATGTCAATGGAAACTTTACCACAAATTTACCTTCTTCATTTCTGAAAGTATCTTGCATAAATAATAAATAGACTTTCACATTTCAGATCATCTTCCGATAATGGAATTATGTTGCATACTTCTTCGAGCTCCCAAAATCATTTCAATTGTTCATCTTCTGAGGAATGAACTTTTGCAGATTGATTTGTTATTAGATAATATAGCGCCAGAACCCGATTCAATCCAGTCAAATTGTGTATTTTGGAGAAATATAAGATTTTTCCCTAATCTAATTTTTCCATCTTTGAAAATATCCCAGAATAATAGCCTTGCTCCTATCAACATGTTAATTTCACCAGGTTTACAGAAGCTAGCATCTGAGAGTTTGACATACTAAGGTATATTTCACGACTCGATATTAACCTGTTGCATGTTAATTTTATTTGATATGGCAGGAATTGCATAACACAAAATAGAAGTTTGAAGAGTACCATCATTCGAGAAAATCTCAATAAAACATTTTTTATTGAGAGTCGACACCACTTGATTGATGCCTGTAATCGAGACTTGTAGATGTTAATGGCCATTTCAATTTATCGCAGACATGTTTTGTGACTAGATTGGATTGAGCGCTACTATCGTTGACAGTAATTGCACATAATCTCATTAGTAATAATTGTAAAATTGTCCTCTGGGCGGAAAGTAGAGTTACGAACTTTTCTAGAATGATCAATCTCTGTTTGATTGAACCACAAGTTCGAATAAGTTTTTTCAAATTCACCCATTTTATAGATTGAGAGTAGAAACTAGTGATATAGGAGAGAAGAAGAAATAGAACTTTAATGGCTAATGAGATATTAATAGTGTGAATGGATTGGCCAATATGTCCCTTTACTTTTTTAATTGCTGTAAAATAGCTTATAAACTCTTAACCAAAAAACATAATTGTCAGACGATCCACTGTTCTTTGAGTATTTGGACAAAATGGGATAATAGGAATAGAATAAGTGAAAATCTAACTTATGACTGTATATGACCTAACCTAACCTAACCTAACCTAACCTAACTTATGACTTGTAATTATTAGTTCGTAGATATTCGAATTCTTGCACTACAATCGCAATATATTGAATCGTAAAAGGACTACTGACTTGCCTGGCTTCTGCTTTAAACTTGGATCCTGCTCGAAGTGACCAAAAAATGGTAATAAACTTGTTAGTATATTCACCTACCATCGTTGCAAATACAGTTTCGAAGATTCAATCCAAAAGTGATGACTGGCTTTATGTAAATACCAAAGAAAATCCTGATGGTCTGACATCCAGAGGTGTTTCATCAGAGCAACTATCTGCTCCATTCTTTGGAGGAAGGCCCAGAATTTTTGAAATCACCTATTGAAAATGAGCCTATGATACTTTACCATTTTTCTGTTAATGATTTACCAGAGTTGAAGAGAACCACCAACATTTTCAATATCAGTAATGACAGTGATAAATTGAATCTTAAGTTCTACCGGTAGTTTAGATATCCAAACACAAGTTATCTTCTATGCTACCATTTTTAGATGGCAAAGTTGTGATTCGAGTAGGTGGATGCCTTAAAATCATATCTCTTAATTCAAATATCAAGCACCCAATTCTATTGTCCTCCAAACATATTCTGGCCAAACTTATACTTGAACATAAACACATCTATTTTAGTCCGGAAGGCAGCGACACATTTTAGTCACTCATTTCAGCAAGACTAGTTTTTTCTGAGATTTATGAAAATAAACTTATACCAGCAGAGTTGAAATACTCTACAGTATCTTATTATATTATAACATGATAAAAAACATGTTCCTCTGCTGAAATGGCGGTGGAAAATATTTCCGCTGCTCGGGTGAACAGGTTGACGAAACGTTAAAATTAAAGTCACTTCAGCAAGCTTCAAATTTTAGTATGAAGTAGTTTATGCCATGCATCACACAAAAAACTATTCAGATGTCGATCAGTTGGTGGAAATCACCAGTTGACGCCATAAACGTTGTGGCTTGAGCTTAATGCCCTGCGTGCTGTTCGTATATGTATTGAGCGTAGCGCGTTGTTTTCCAAACAAACTTTCACCAGATTTTCCCTTAGGGCAGGCGCAATAAATTTTATTATTAATTAGTTGTTTCAATATTTTGTTTCTATTGTATAAATAAATAATATTCATGCTTGATAATAGCTCAAAGGAGTGTATGCTTTTCCGGGCCATCTGCTCTCGGTCAAAAGATTTTGCACACTTATATTAACATTTTCCCAAAATTTCAACTTCCGGCAGAATTTTGGCAACATAGCTCGTGTGCATATCCTGATGGGTTACATAGGTACTTGTAATGTTGACACATTGCATTTTTGGACCATTATTGATAAATACTCAAAAATCCAATTTTAAAATAAATAGATTTTTCCAAATTTTATAAAGTTCCGGATCGTGTAGAAAGTTGCAAATTTGTGACTGCATCAAACTAGATGTTTTCAAAATTTGCAACAATATTTCAAAACTTTTGTAATTATTTCGAGACCACCTTGATAAAAAAAATTCCACAAATAAAAAAAATATATGTTCCGTTCAACGTAAAAGGTTGCAAGTGTGTGCAACTGTTTATTAATATTTTTCCGATGTATCTGTCAAGTTTGCAGAACCTTTATAATAATAACAATAAAAATAGTGTCTTTATTTTCCAATAGAACCAGTACAGATCATGTAACATAATAAAGATTCATAATACGTAATTGTAATTTTTTTCTTGTAGTATATCTGAAAAACAGTTTTTGATAAAAAAAATGTTCCGTACACTTAAAGTGGTTGCAAACTTGTTTCTTGATATGAAATACATGCATGCGAAAAGCAAAACTCAATTGAACTATATTCAGTAGAAAAAGAAGTTATTTATTGCACTCATCTGTCATTCTACTTCAACGTGCTGTCATCATGACAAACATAAATGTTCAACATATTTAGCAGGTATTCTTAAACAGGTACATATTTTATATTATTTTGTATAATGAGAATAACTCCATAATCAAAACTGACCCGCTTCGTTCTAAACCGTCTACCTGATTAGAGCAAACTGTACTATATGACCATGACCACACCTCGTGATAACATACGCACTCACGGATATTTTGATTTTGATTTTTATAATGCAACTGTGTTTATAGAGACGCCAGTCAAAAATTAATTCTGACAGTTACATAATTTAAAGTTTTTAAAGGAGTATTATTAATAGATCTGTTTCAATGTACCTAGATCGATAGTAATAATTAATTATTAAGGTTGCGATTTTCATTTTCCCACACCCGGCACTTACACCTTAATAAATAATTTTTTGTTTTTTGCATGAACGTAGAAAAAAATGTTTTTTACAACTCGTGCAAAATTACTTACTTACTTTTTGCATAAATAACTATTATCGTATCATTGAATATCAAGCTTTCTTTAAGTTAAATCTTCATTACAAATTATTGACATCATGACATCATAACAACACAATAAATTAGTTATAATATAATACGTTAGTTACTTTATAATAAATACCCTAGGTAACAAATGGCACGCTAAAATGACAATAACGTGACATAACCAAAGTTGTTGATTTTATTTTCACATCATCGTTGTCAGTGATACGATAAAGCTTTGAATGTAACTTGATTATTATGTAATTTAAATAAATTTCGGAAGTTGCAACATCCTCGCTTATTAAAAATCGCATAATAATCTTCTTAAGTACATTAATAATAATAATAATGTTTATTAGAATCAATATCAATAATAATATACAATTTAGGTATGCGAACATTCTTGCTATAATACTTCTCCAAGTTTGCAGAAATTTTGGAATTTTCTCAACGAGTATACAGAAAAAATCAAGTTAATTGCCATTTTGAAAATGTTGCGTACTTCGACAAACTGAGATTTATTACTTTCTTAATGTACCATTCACTTGACCAAAGTTTAAAAACTTTAATTATTGTTAAATTTTCGATTTTTAATGTCTATCTACTGGTCTAAATTTTGCACGAAAATACAGCGCCAGTGAGCAAATTTTGTTTTTGAAATATACTCATGCATATAGACGAGAAAGTTAATAAATTAATAATCATAGTAGTTTATTATTATTTGAATTCTATTACTGAACAGACAAATTATAAAAGAAAAACAGACAGTATTTAATTTCGTCTTATAAATTTAAGCTGTTATCAAGCATGAATATTGTTTATTCATACAATAGACAAAAAATTATTTAAACAACTAATTAAAAAAAAAAAAATTATTGCCACTGTCATAAAGGAAAAGCTGGTGAAAGTTTGTTTCGAAAACAACGCGCTACGCTCAATACATACAGTATCGGAAAGTTTTCATCTTGGGTATGGTGCATTAAAATTTCTCCTCTACTCGCTCGAGGAAGGGATATCAACGTGAGCAGTTAATTCGTCGGGCGATGTAACAGGAGAGGCGCGCAGAAGTGGGTCTCTCTTATTTATGTGGTATTATCATATCATTGCGTTCCTTGTTGCTCGCGTAGATTTCTGTCTACGAACAGCACGCAGCACGCAGGGCACTAATCTTTAGCAGCAACGTTTACTGCGTCTGCTGGCGATTTTTCCACCAACTAATCATCAGCTGAATATTTTTTTTTTTTGTGTAATGCATGGCATAAACTACTTTATACTAAAATTTGAAGCTTGCTGAAGTGACTTTAATTTAACGTATCGTCAATTAACCTGTTCACCCGAGCAGCGGAAGTATTTTCCACCGCCATTTCAGCAGTGTAACATATTTTTTTTATCGTGTTATAATATCATAAGATTCTGTAAGGTATTTCAACTCTTATGGTATAAGTTTAGGGACTGAGTTGAAAACGCGTGAATTTGTCTTTTCGCTCGCAATTGACGCAAAAACCTAACCTGAGCAAACTAACCTAGCTTACGAGTTCACCTTCAGAAGGCGAAAACACAAATTCACGCATTTTTAAGTTTGCCTTTTTCTTATCTGTATGGTCGGACCGGCCCCGAACAAAATGTTATTGTATGGTCGGACCGGCCCCTAACGCTAAATTAGTGAGTGGTCGGACCGTGCAGTACTCACTCTCATAAGTTTGTTTTCATAAATTTTTGATGCGTTTGAGGTGCTCTCCAGCACCCGCCTCCACCGCGTATGCGCCAGCTGACCCCCGTTTCGTGTATGTACACGTCATTAACTGCCATCTCAGAAAAAACTAGTCTTGCTGAAGTGACAAGCTCCAAAATGTCGCTGCCTCACGGACTATTTGTTGCATGCATGACGACAAAATAGACCGGGAGATGACAGATTTTTAGGTGACGATTTTCTCGTTTATACCTTTGCGACGACTGAAAGATATGAAAGTGCTTATGAAATTTATGGAAAATTTAAGCGGTCCCCGCGAAGTTTTCATATGGAAAATGCAATTTTCATTTTTTAAAAAACCTAACCTGAATTCGGCATTCGCAATCCACTGGAACAAGGGACTGGTTATCAGACGGTAAATGCACCATCAAGACTGTGACACGAACCCTCACACTGAATAGAGGGCTATCTGTACACATTAGTTTCCGTTCTTTGCATCCATAGTTTTTCTTCCGTTCATCACTTGTTTGTTTGAATAATATAAGTGCAGTGGGTTGTTCCATTGTATTGAGGGTGGTTTCGGATTTTCAAGAAAAATTAACAACATATGTTTCATTAATAACAAAACCCATTTTTTTATTGAATCTACGTCCCAACTGAGCTGCTGGGACAGTTAGTGTACATTTACTGCTCTACCCTTAAATTTCCCCCTAACAAAGGTGTAATTTGCAGTACAAAACTTATCATCACTTCTGACTCAATTGTATCATGAATAGGTCAACTTGTTTTTGACTCCCATTGTCTGAATAGGAAAGAAACCAATTATCTATGGTTTAAGTAAAGATTTTTCGATTGTGAACGACTTTTGATACGAACAATTGAAACTTTGCGACTTAAAGGGATAGTTAGTTGATTCCTCTTTTATGCAGACAATGGAAGTCCAAAACAATTTCACTCAAACTGAAACATTGTCGACCATTTTCAACTAAATGTGTAATGAATGTTTCAATAATATTGCATTTATTCCATCCCATAACTATACTTCATATTAGAAATACCTGTGTGGTCTTATAACAAAATGGTATGCTTGAAAAAAATGTTGACCAGCTGTCGTCTCCTTACAAACGGCAACCCTCAGAAGTCGAAACTTGTGCGAGCCAAGGATTAACGAGGTCTTACCTTTTAACGTGCGATTCCTAGCACTTTCGGGCCATCAGAAAAAAGATCAGTAGATTCAAAGCTTAACCCATATATCATTATTACTCGTTACCTATTTTGTGTGGCACCATGGGTAGGTATTCATTTTTCAGCAGTCAAGGTGTTAAATTACAATTTGCTTATCCTCATTCTATGTCCCATTTAGATCAGTTCTACTATACATATGATTGAACTAAATCTCTTGAAGGAAGATATGTGACAATGATTTTCTTAAAAGGTTAGTGAAATGTGCTTCTAGGAATTGAATAATAATGTCTGGTATAATCTAAATCGGTCTTATCGTGCGGGTTAGCGCCGCTGAAAATTATTATCATCAACACATCAACTTTTCGCATGTCAAAATCGTATATGTCTATCTCATGTATTATTGGGACTTTATTTGAACGGGTACGATTCAACAACACAAAGGAATGAGAGGAAAGTAAATAAATTGTCGGTGACTAAGTCTCACACCCGCACGTTAAGACCGATTTTGACTATATACGAAAAATATTTTTGTTCTTTTGTTCTCACAACTTACTGGTTTTTTAAAAGCAATATAGGATCCCTTTGACTAGTTAGTACTTCATAAAAGACAAATGAAGTACATATGAAAGCACTGCTGCTCAGTTGGGTCATAAATCAGAAATTTAAAAAAAATTTTAGCCGGTCTGAATGCTAAAGTGGTTACCAGATTTTTCCGCTGAAATTTATATTTTGGAAAGGTACATTTATTCTTATTACCATTTCATTAATTTTTCAGAATTGAAATATTTTTATAGCAGTTCTTTATATTCGAAACTGGCATGTATGTACTAAATATATCATGATGATATAATGTAAGGTAACTGTCAAATAACGAATTCATTAATTATTGATTGCAGTAAGAACATGTTATAGGAAAGAAACTAAATGTTGTTTCAAAATACGATCCAATTGATATGAAGTAATTTTTATGCATACAGACAAATAAAATTCTTTGGAGAGATTAGTAGTTTAGTTATAATACAAAAATCAATATTTTCACATTTAAATGAAAAACACCATACCATACCTTAATATATCATATATATACATTGTGACCATATTGGTGTCCATTCATGCCTATTTTTATACATATCTATATATTGAAAATATTTTGATAATTTTCATTTATATATTAAATTAACCACAGAAATGAAACTATTGTATGTACTTTAAATATACATGATTTTTAGGGAATGCTTATCAAGATAAATGACAATGCAATAAAAAATTGAAATTTTAATAAAGTTTGCCATTTTTTGTCATTAGAACAGTTCATAGGATAAATTGAAAAATTGACTATTTGACAGGAATCTATCTGAATTACAAGTCTTAAGATTTCTCATCTTAACTTCATGGATTTCTAAATGATTCAAAATTCTATTGAATTGTCAATACATTTGATTCAATGAACGGATTTTAAAGCTATAAATATTAAGTGTCCTCCAGGATAATCGAACTAAGCAGTTATCAATCAGCAAATAAAGTTCATTGTAGCAATTGTTCTTTGTTGCCAACAAAAGAAATATTATTTGCATATTAATACATAAATATGTGTCTTAAATGTATAATCGAGATATCGTCATTATCACATGTTTTTAAAATTATGAATTTATAATCAAACACTTGTTTTCGAAAAATTTACATGAATATCATTCCTCTCAAAGTCAGTTCAATATTTTTATCACAAAACTAATTAAATGTACGCACCACATTTTTGCAAAATATCCGCACAAAACGCTACACTGTCCACTTTAAAATTAAGTTTGTGCATGACAAGTCGGGATTTTATTGAAAATGGAAGGGAAAATTGGGGAAACTTGAGAATAAACATAAACATAAAATAAAATGTATTTAAAAGAAAATTACCATAAAGATAAAGTATGGCGAGGAATAAGAAATTTATTTCCTTGATTAAATTAATAAATAAAATAAAAGGCACGGTTACAAACCGTATAATCTTTTGTCATACTATAGGCTCCTCTTTTTTGAAATTAATATTTTGGGATGCACAAAAATCTCTTGTTATTGGTAAACAATTGAAGTATGAACAAATTTTGCAGTCATAAACAGGAATTATGTAAAACAAGAGAACCAAACAAATAAATAATATCCATGCTGCAGCAAGGCAGACCCATATTAGGAATATTTTTTTGTTTCTATCATAATTACCAAACGAAATGAATGGTAAAAATGCATATGAAAGTAAAAACCCAAAAACAAAACCAAATAAATGGGCATAGTTATCAACCCAAGGCATGAGACCAACGAGGAAAAGGGCTAGGGTTATGGAAAGAAGTTTACACAATGCCTGGTTCGGATGTTTTAACATTGGCCACGCATTTAATACTTCCACTATGAGACATGCCAGTAAGCCAAACTGAGATCCTGCTGGTCCAACCTGAAACAATTTATTTTTATTTCACACTTTTGGTGTTATGAGGAAAAATAGAGACACTTCTTTGAAACTTAGACTACCTTTTCAAATAAGTTCATGGTCAACATTTAAAATAATACAGAATCGTATCAATAAACAAGTTTAGTAAGGTTAGCTTCAAACATGTTTTCATTCGACTGTAATATAAGCAAATGTAAAATTAAATATTTATATTTTTTAGAATATAAACGTCTTCAAGAGATAAAAATGTTTGCAACAATAAATGTTTTTCTCCTTATAAAGTATATATTTCATCACAATACAAAAAACTTTATTGCATTCAATGAGAGTTTTTATTGTACTTAGTACGTTATTTGGGAGTCCCATAAAAAAAAGAGAATATCACGCAGCAGGAAGCATAATAAGCATAATGAGCATGGCAGTCATAATGTTGAAGCCCACAATTGCCCTTTCTCGAAGTGTTATAGAAAAAACCAGACGATTTTTCTCAACTTTCAGTTTCATCAAATAGGAAAGGAAAGAGATGAATAAAGGAATATACACCAACGACGTAAGCTTATTATGGCAACTATCTGTCATAAAACAACTACTTTCCTGAGTAATACCACGACGAATATTGAATTATATATAACAGGTTGTTTTCTGACACGTAATTTCCATATCAAGCCTATGTTGAAGGTGAATATGGGAGTAAAGATGGTAAAACATTAGTCAGCAACGACTACCGTTACTAAACCATTTAAAAAAGGATATTTTTAAATTTGCGTTTTGATCCATCCGTTACACAAAAAATAATGAAATTTCAACTGTGTGTCATGTTACAGAAATTAGACCATATTGAAGTCATTTCGTATCCCACCAATTTTTAGAATAATTTTTCGAAGCGGAGTTGAGTCCATCACAGACACACTTGCATAGCACATAGCACAAAGACATAACGAATTCAGCTAAAAAAAGCGAATATCCGGCGTTACTGGCATTTTGATTGGCTGAACTCAGATATGTACCCATACTATGTGCTATGCAAGTGTGTCTGTAATGGCCTTTACAGAGTGTCGAATAACTCATATTTTTTGAAGTAATATCGATATATCTCCGAAAATAACGTTGATAAACATACATGACCCTATATTTTGAACGATCCAAGTAATCTCTATTCAACCATGTGATGAAATATAGGGTGGTCCATTACAAAAAAACATAACTTTGGTTTGATGCCCTTTTCTGGGTCATCCTGTATACTTCGCAATATTTTCCAGAGATACTCTCCCAAGAACGAAACATGCTTGAATAAGAAAGAAATTTCAAGTTGCGCCGTTTAGAAGCTATGGACCACCGGAGCGCAGTTGCCAGGACCCTGTATAAGCAAAGTCAATCATGTGATCTTTTCGGGGTAAATTACGAAATTGTGTTGAACATACAAACTATACTAACTTGATCAAACGTAGTCAACGGTAAACGATAAAAATAACCCCGGAAAAACACGAAAAAAAAACACAGGAAAAAATGCCCGGAAAAAAAAACAGTAAAAAATCCCCTTGGAAAAATAATAAAATTTCTTAATTACTCCTCGCAAAATGTATGTACTAAATTTCCACGCACCTGAATGTTTAAGTTAGATTAGTTCATTCTGGTTCGATCAGACTAAATAATAAATCCTTCTCTTTCCCCAGAGGTTTTTCCGGTGTTTTTTATCGCGTTTTTTTTTCGTTTTTTATCAATTACCCTTATTATGTTGAAATATATTGAAAAATATCTGTCATTTCAAAATTTTGGGGTGTGGACTATCGGGGGTGGTCCGGTGCTAACTTTGTCGCAAAACAACTGACACCTGCATGAAAGCTCATCAAAGTCATTCATTTGTTTCGTCAATCACCAAAATTTGGATGATTTTGAATATTCACTTGAAAAGTTATCAATGAAACACATTTTACATTTTGTAAGTTCGAGGGCCCATAACTTGATAAAGAAGGATTTTAAGAAGAAAAATGGTATTAAGTACTGGTGATATTTTTACCCTATCTATACATTCCCGAGAGGAAAAGAGGAAGTCCAGCGACACCCTGTAGTTCACCTAAAACTTACCCCATAAAAAAAAACTGAAGAGGTGACGGTCATTTCATTTCATGAAATGAATTGTTACTAACTGAGGGGCTGACAATAATTTCGTTGTCACTCTCTTAAAGAATGAGTAATAAGCCACAATTTGACATAACGTGCAAGTCTGCAGAATGCATTATAACTTCACACCAATGCAAGAGCAGGGACATGTGGAACATGTGGGGTCATGTGGAATCCCATTCGGCGACATTAAGCAGAACACGATGAAATAGGTTAAGAATCTTCATCATCTACCTGGGCGAATGTCTCAGGCAGACTCACGAAAAATTATAAAGACGGGGCCAACCGACTGGCTATCAGACACCTCAAACTGAGTCGAAACTCTCAGAAATATGGTAGGACTCCTGACAGGGCACTGTTATGTGAGAAAATATCCGCATCTGCTGGGGATATACCATGTCTCTATATTATGCAGGTTCTGTGATGGGGAGGACAAAACAGCCCTCCATATACTTTTTGAATGCGAAGCTCTGGCTCGCAAACAGTTGGATATCTTTGGACAGAGCGGAGCAGAAAGGTTATATGCAGAAATACCTGCCTAATGTTATATTACTTTATAGACGTTCTTTTTTATATACTAGCGAAAGTTATGCTCCACATAATCGCCCTTTTTTTGGTTGTATTTGTCGAACCATTGAAAAACTTAAAGAGATTTACATATCATTCAACACAATGCAAAAACAGGACATCGAAAAGTCAAAGTTCAAATTTATCGGAGTGTTCATAAATTATGGCCTAGGAGAACTATAACTAATGACATTAATAATATTCTGAACATGGTACCATTTATTTCAGAAACATATGGTTCTTAACAGGAGTTTTTATACATTTTAAGGTAATTTCATTATGTTAACCTTCATTATGGGAGTTCCCAATGCATCGTTTATGCTTTTCGCGTCGCGCGTCAAGCATTCTGATTGGCAAATTCTCGATAAGATTCATCAAATCGCCAATAAGAATGCGTGAGGAAGGCGTGATGCACGACGCAAAAACCAAAAACGATGCATTAGGAACTCACCTTACTTTTTGATTTTGTAAGTCAAAAACATTAATTATTGCAAATATTTCCATTCTTAATAATATCAAGATGAAAATATAAATTGTTTTATTTTTCATCTTCTTGAATTATAATCGCAATTGTAATTATTTGAAAGGGTAATAATTTTGAAGAGGCTATCAACATTTTTCAGATATCTCTAGTTGAATGGAACGCCCTATAAATAATCATAATAAAATCATCTTCTAAACACTCCAAGAGGGTACTCAAAGGCATACATATTTCACAACAAAAATTTTCTTAATTGTTAAAAATAAAAGTACCTCACTCTTGTACTAAATTCACATTTTTTGACAATACTCGTATCCAACTCATAGATTCTTTGAGATTTGATTATTCAGAATAATGTTCAAGAACATGTAGAATTTTTTGTGAAAAATTACTTTTTTTTTCTAAAACAGAAAATTCAAAAAAAGTTTTCCATGTGTTGCCAACTTGAGTAAAAAGGGTGAACTATAACCAATTACCGAAAATAAAATAGGATACTAGTCTATCATGTTGAAACACTCCTCTGTGATTTTATTGTCCAGATTTCCAAATTTAACTTTTGTTTTCTATATCTTTTAGTGGGGAGAGCACACTGTATAATTTTCTATAAGTGATCATAGTCCACTCTGTATATGTATACAGTGTGTCAAATACAAGTGAGAATTCAAATTTGACACACTGTATATACATATTTATTGCAATATAACTTCAATATAAGCATTATGACAAAGTAGAGACACATTTTACTCACATCAGCTCGATAGGGTACAAATATGGCACTAGCTAAATTTCCTGCCACTCCAGATCCAATGTAGATAATGCCTATTCTCAAACTCCCAGTCAGTTTCTCTAGATCTCTCATCAAGTAGACTTGAATGAGAACAGTTATGAACAATTGTAAAATACCAGCATGAAGAAAAAGCGATGTCCATAATCTATAAAACTGATCTGGTACATCAGCGAAATAGAATGGTATCATTCCACATACATCATTCAAGCAAGAAACCTGAAAAATAAATAATTCATCAGATATTGAAACAATCGACATTTATAACTTTGGTTTATTTTTTATATGATGCAATGAACACAAGAAGCTCTATAACACTTATTGAGTAGACCGCCAACGTATAGAAAGTAACCCAAGTTGACTATTTATAGTTTTCCGAAGAACATGGACACATGTTGGAAACATATTTGAGGGCTGAACGGCGGCACATACAATCTAGGAGGCTTTGTTGCACATATAATTAATAGGTCTCATGCCTGTTTTTTTTCTTCTAATTGTTCCAATCGATTATACCACCCATTCAAATACTGGGAAAATAAGATAGCTGCCAAAAATATCAATAATTAACCAGAATCAAAATGATTGAAAAATAGTAGAAATTTAAACGATCGTCTTTTAGCGGAAGGATGTGACGTCAAAATACATGTCAACAAAGATTATCCAAAGAAAACATAGTTTCAGTAGGTTTGCATAACTCAATAATGAAAAGATAATAATCAACCATTTGCAAACCTCTAGATAGACCGATCAATGACAAGTCAATACCATATTTTGTTTATATGGACTTTGACTTCATACTAAGGGGTGCGTTTTACCAAAATCAATTTGCTTCTGAAATTGTTTTAAAATTGTTTTTTTTTTCGTTAACCTGCTGTCGTCCCCCTACGAACGCCAGCACTCAAAAGTCGAAACTTTTATTCTTAACGAGGTCTTACCTTTTAACGTGCGATTCCTAGCACGAATGAAATGAAGCAATATATAATAGTTCAGTAACAAAGTAGATGGCGCACACAAAAATTCAAGTGATTTTGTGATGTGACCCATTTATGAGACCTTTCAATAATGAGAAAAAAATTGTAGACTTGGGAAGGGGGGGTAACAACAAAATGAATATCTAGTATACATTTATTTCATGTATTGATTATTCATGATGATATTTGATTGGCAGCATTTTTGTGGATGAAAAAAATGTTTGTAATTTTGTGAATTTTCTGTGAATAAATATTTATCATTAAAAAAAACTTGGAAGAGGATTTCAGACTGTAGAAAGCACTTCCAAAGTTATTTCTGCAGAAGTTTTGCCGGCAATATGATATGAATGTAAATCTGAGTATTTCGTGTTTCAATCACTATATTATCCTTTCTTAATATTGTATCTCAATTATTCATCTCATGGTTCCCATTTTTTCCCATTTTTTTATTAAATGGGACGTTTAATTCAATTTGGCGACAATTTCTATATTTCTTCATTACATAAGAGTGATTTGATCCACAGAAATGCTGCCCCTCAAATATCATCAAAGATAATCGAATTATGTTTCCATTCATTCATAAGCTCTCGAATAATAAACTCATCCCAAATGAACTTTGAAAACTGTCGTGAAATTTATGAAAAATAATAAATACGGAAACATATTCATAGACGTCCATAATTGAATCAGAATTGATCAAAATTGTTAACTAACTGAAGAAAAATCGAATTACCAGGCTTTACTCCGAATTAATTATACTTACTTGTGAGCAAAGTGATGCTTCTTCATGAAATGTTCCTCGAACAAAATCACAATATTCCTTGGTTACTATTCTGCATTGTCCATGTATTCCCATACAGCAGGGGTGTCCTATGACTTCACAAACCATATGTTCTGCCAACTTGTCTTTGGGTAAATTCTTCTGGATAGAAAACTGGGTATTTGTCTTGCGACATATCGGCCATTTGGTGATATCATCAGGCCATTCATACGGGTGTACACTTGCAGGGGCATCACAAAACCTACATGAGAAAACCTCAGATTACTGGTAATCCGTCCTTGACACTTTAGCTCTAGTTATGCACTAAGTCGATATTTTCAAGAAAATATCAATAAAAAAAATGCTGGTGTACATTTTTGTCGTAAAAACCCCCTCTTCTCATTTCATAGTTTGTTGATTTGATATTGATAGAAAAAACGGGCAACTATTCACAGCTGAATATTAACAGGAAGTATTGACTGATGCACACACTACACCTTTGCTTTATGATCAAAGAGTACGTTCGATCAAGTATTCAATTAATAATAATAACACTCCGTCATAAACAGTCATGAAGTGTACTCAAAGGCATAGCCAGTGCGGATAGAGGACGGCTATTATTATTAATTCCCGTGGCGCTGCGGGCGACTTACTGATTTTTGGTGGCATATTCACTTTTCAGCTCTCACATCAGATTTCACAACAAGGTATGTGGTCACAAAAATAAAAAATTCAATCATTTGTACCAGGCTAATTTGTGCACAGCTAATCATCGTCGAGTAGCCATTCACGAAGATCATGCCATACTTTTCCGACGGTTCCAAATGGCCGCCTTACCACCGCAAAGGTGTAATTTCATTTTTTCTGCTAAACGATTTGTACCAGTGTAGCATTTGGATTTTTGGAAAGTATATGAGACAATGTGACGTTATTAAATTTGCCATACTTCTAATAGGGGGAAAAAGTGGTGCCATACCTAAAAAACTCAAATTAAATTTTAAAAAATTAATTTTTACAGTTTGGCATCATTGTATTCGGTTCGTTTGGATAAAAATCTACCTAAAATATGTTATCTCATATTCTAACCATGGGGCGGAAAGAGCCAAAAAGTAAAAAAAAATGGAACGAATTGTTACAGTGTGGCATTTCAAATTTTCGAAACTTGAAAAAAAATATGCATTGGGAAAATTATACCATACTTATGGTAAAGTGCGAAAGTGGTGCCATACTAGAAGAAATTATTTTGAGGAAGGTCTTTCAGCTACAAATGGTACAAGACAGCAACATACGCATTACAGTAAGGCTAATATAGGTAATATTAATTCTTTCTCAGTATCATTCAATCATTTTATCGTTAAATTTGGAAAAGCTACTACAGCTTAGCAAATCTATAAAGGAATATGAAATCGGTACGCCTATCGATGTGCGGTAGAAGAAGAGCTCAGTATACGTTCTAACCGAATACTTTCTCATTCTAATTCGCGCATCTCATACGTTTATCGACATTTTTATAGATTTGCCAAAAGCTATATATGATGTGGGTCGCCTGACAAGCAGCTGGCGTTGCTGGTGTTGCCATACACGATGAGCCGAGACCTTCACAACTCGACGAATCGTTCGAACGGTGGTAGCCGTAGAATGTTATACAACAAAACATCTGGTTGTAAAACAAAATTGTTATGTTTGAAATCTTGTAATTGTTTTCTGAACCTTAAACTTACAGGAAAAATTAGTGCCATACTGGTACAAATTGTTCAAATTACACATAAAATTTTACAATTTAAAAAAATATTGTACACGTTCGCCACCTCCCACATGTATGGCATTATCAGACTTCTATTTATGATCATACAAAGAACTGGTAAAAAAATTCATAGGGTGGTAAAAATCGTTTCGAAAAAAAATAAAGAATTACTCCATTTGGAATCGTCGGAAAAGTATGGCATGGTGATTTTCCACCATCTCTCGGTCTAACACTATCTTTCTATGTGTGCAAAGAAAGCAACATCTGTGTAGAGAAAATCAACCCACACCGTACCCAATGGCCAATATCCCAATATTCCCAATCTTCCAAAATCTACAAGATTATTTACAGGAGAAACTAAGGAACATCAAGAAACTGTAGGTATGTTTAAAACGATTTGCGAACCGCATATCAGGTGAATATGAACACCCACGTCGGAGAGACGGAGATAAAAATACCGTCAGAATTACCAAGCATCGATAGAATTCTCCGTAGAAACATCCTAATTAGGAATACCGATCAGGGCCGGCGAGTCCATCAGGCGAGTCAGGCAACCGCCTAGGGCGGCAACTTTTTAAGAGCGGCAAATTGAGAAAATTTAAAGTCGTCTGTTTTTCAAAAACAGAAAACTCAAAAGCAGTAAGGCGAGTAAGATAAAAAATTTAAGCAGTCAGTAATGAATTCAATTTTTGAAATACATAGAACATTTAAAGTGGATTTACTTGAGAAAATACTATACACTGAATATGTTCTGTTACTTCTTGGTAGTGGAAAGGGCGGCAAATGTAACCTTTCGCCTGGGGTGGCAGACCTGGTTGCGCCAGCCCTGTACTGATTACGGATGGAAGGGCCAATATAACATCCAAGAAAATCTCCATGTCCTACAGCTGAATAAAATAAAAATAAAAATTAGAAATGGCGGTAGTAAAAATAATACAATCTCACAGAAAAGGGCTGAAGGAGTTATTTCTGGCTTCAAAGAATACCTATCTTATGTTGAGAAACTGTGGAACAATTGGATTACAGTTGATAACTGGATGCAAAGCGAATGTGCACCACATACGCTAGAAAAGTACCGACACCAACGCTAGAGGTGAGTCACTCCTCCATTTCATTATAACTAACAACCTAGACATCCCGAATAGAGATGACGGGTTTACCTTTGTGACTTAGCAAAAAAAAGTACTAGTCGTTACGGTTGCAAGCTGATATACCGAGTGTCCAAGAAAGGTGGCTGGCAATAAATCTTTTTTGTTTTTATAGGTCTACTGACAGAACATCACAGATTAGGTGGAAAGCTATCGCTTATAGGCAAGAAGACAGCTCTACTTGACACAAGTGCTAAGAAGAAACCTCGACCCACTTCCTTGGTGGGTAAATTTTTGGAGTTGAAAAGCTCCAACAAGGGGAACTAATTGAATAAGCATGGAATGACATACTGACTTTCATTGGAAGTTCAGGAAGGTTCGAAAAGGAAGATTAGGAGAGGTAATGTAGATATGAGAGTAAAGAATGGCCTCCACACAATTACTACTTCTACTTGTCACAAAAAGTCAAGTTTTTCGCGATGCTTCTCATCTGCCTCACTAGTGAAGGTGGATTTATAGATTGTTGAGGCGTGGGTTCAGATCCCAGCGCAGTCGCCAGTTCCGCGCACATGTTAAAAGGTAGGTGCCTCGTCTTCCCTAGCCCGCATAAGTCTCCAGAAGACTGCTAAGGGTTGGGTTTCTCGAAACAGTGAAGCTGGTTGACGGAAATAACAAAGAAAGTGTTGTATGCATGGTGCTTAACGTGTGGTTCGCTCGTGTTAATTTTTCGCCGCACTGAGAGCGACACACTAGATATTCCGTATCCACTTGAGTCAGTTACGATTTCAGGGACTTGGTAGTGTGAAGCGCCCAGCGATTCTGATGTCTCCATTGGCGGTATGATACGAGCCTCCTCTACAACCAGATCGACACGTGACATATCTGCCGCTTTTGCCACCGAGTTAACTCACATAGCCGTGATCCCGATGATGCAAAACATAATCCCTAATTGAAAAGGGGAACATTCTCCATGAAAATTGAAAAATGAAAAATGTGATTTATTTGTAATATCTAACAGAAAACAAATACTTCCCCGGCACAAGCCACGCTGGACATTGAACTACATCTGATAGATATTGTGAAAAGACTCTAACTGAAAAGGAAAGAAAAAATCTGAAAGTGAAAAAAAAATAATCGCTAATAATTTGATAGGAGAAGGCGGCACGCTCTGCGTGTCTTTCGCATGATAGAATGCGCATACTCGCCATGTATCTTTCCATTTTGTATCCTGTGGTCGGTTGTGTGGATATATTTCACCAGGATGTTGGTTGGCCCCCCAAATGCTATTAGTATTATTTAAACATATTCAACAAGAAACATGGATTCAAAATACTTATGTTGGAGAAAGGATCTATAAAATAGCAATGAAATCCGTACTTACTTTGGATCTAGTCCACATACTGAACCTGATATTCTACCACCAGGACCAGCTTCACCCATTGTCCATTTTTTCCACGTAGAAATTGTTTTCTGGAAAATTTCAATTCTTTCAGCAAAAGACATATGGTTCAAAAACGTAAACAATCATCCAAACATCAAAACTACGTCAGTTTCACTAGACGCACGTGAGTTTTGGTATTTAGGTAGATTTCTACATTTCTCAGTCTTATTCACACTAAAAGTTCCAAGTATTCATAAAAAATACATACGACAAATTTGTTAATTATTATGTTCAACAATCATGCAATCAGTGAATATTCTTAATAAGATTTCACAAGGTTGGTAGAATTTGTGACAAAAACATTCCAGATGCACGAACAAGTGAATGAATGAATATCCGCGTGAAAAATAAGGAATGGAAAATTATAAAATTAAACATTCAATACACTTAACTTACCGTTGGTCTAAGTCCTCTCAACTGAGCAAATAAAAAAAAAAAAAGTTGAGTAAAATATTTTTAATATACAAAGTTATCAATCGTATCAAATAACATCTATAATGTCACCACTTCGAAACAAAATGATTATGATCCGTTGTAGGACACAACCACTAGTTAGAGATGATGATTATTTAGCTTAGCTTAAGTGATCTAATTGATACCAAAATGCTTCATTCTAAGATCTGATTTAAAGATCGCATTTTTTTCCAAAATGGCAATAATTCTCACATCTGTTGCTACTCTTATTAGATAAAAACTGCTGCATGAAGTAAGCAATCTACAATATTTTTTCATGAAATAGATTGCAATAGATTGCAACCCATTGAAATAACTATATCTGTCTAAATGACACTGGAGAGTATGAGAGTAATGAAAACTTGTGAAATTGAATAAAATATATCAACTTCTAAGAAGATTCTCTGCCTTTATTCATTTGTTCGAAGGTTGTGGAGAATGACAGGTGAAGAGTATTAATGACAGTGTCATATCACAATTAAGCTGTGGTCATACTGATTGTATCTCGCGACGTTTCAGTTGAAAAGAGTCAACTTTTATTAGGTATCACTTGATGACAGTTGAATATCATCATTTTTCGATTTAAATGGGGAAACTACTATGTTTCGGCTTTGTGGTTCCTAGCAAAGGTCAGTTCAACCAATCAAATCAAAAAATATATTTAACTTTTGTTGGGAATTTCCAAAATATATACTGAAGTAAATATCCAGTGCCATCTCTAGGCTCGCTGATGGTATGATTGGTAAGAACCATGAAACCGGTGTGTAGAAAAATAATTCAAGTTGGATATTAGTGTCCCTTCTTCATGAATATATCATTTTGTATTTTGAAACGTCTTTCTGGAGAGATTTCTGGTCTTTGAGCAATAGCAGTATTCATTTCAGCGGTTAAGGACGGGTAGCGAGAAATTCCGAATCAATAAGTCGGAATTCTGAGTTACTAAGTCTGAATTCCGAGATACGAAGTCGGAATTATAAAATTCTGTGATACAAGTCGGAATTCCGAGACAGGAAATAGGAATCATGAAATTCTTATACAAAGTCCGAATTCCGAGTTACCAAGTTGAGATTTGAATAATAAAATTGGTGTGGCCTACTACATATTCGTATGACATGATTTTCTGATCTGATTTTTGATTTTATAAACCGTAGCCGTGTGAGTAGATATAAAGTGATGCACCAAGTAGATAAATACTTCGACCAGTCTGGAACGATATTTGCCACCCCTCGCTACTCTCGGTTGCGAAATCGTCCTCGATTGGTGAAAAACCTCAATCGAACCAAAACAAAACATATCTTGCACTTTTTGATGAAATAAGGAAATTATCTTGATTAAGTCTAATCTTGGGAGGGATGAGAAAATTTCACCAATACAAATGAAAATCGGTATCTAGGAACTTTTGAGAGAGTATCCGATATTCAGTAGTTTTTTTTTGAAAATGATTTATTCATTTAAATAAAAAATCCTAATATACAAATACATTACATAAAGAAATATACTTTCGAATACATAATATCAAAAATTTTTTAATTTGTCTTGTGCAATATTTCTATTTTAAACTGTTTTTTCTGGTTATTATTACATTTTATGTGGTAATATTTTAAACTGATTCGTCCTGTATTTTAATTTTATAAACTTTGATTTATATTTTGTAATGTAACTTATATTAGTGTAGGAACTATGAAAAAGTGCTACTTATGTGTTTACTTTTATTATACTATATATCTCTTATATGTATATTAGGATTCCTATTTAAATAAAGATCTATCAAAGGTTATGAGGTTTATCTTCGTCATCAGATTGACTAATCAGTGGTCATCTCTGAGTACTAGTTGCACACAAGAGCGAAATCTATATCCTATATAACTAAATATTATATTAAAAGAATATCTGAATATGTTTGCATTCTAGGTTCGACGCCACTGTCTTAACTGCGGAATGTAAGTTGCCTATCATTTTTGCAAACAAAGCAGTATTTCGAGTATTTTGACATTATGTCTCATTTAAACCACTGCACAATTATAAAAAGTATCCCCAATGTCACTAAATTTGTTTATGAAGATAAAAACGAAACGAAAACGAACGAAAACAAAAACGGTCGAAAACATAAATGAAATTTATTAAAGGCAATTCAAAACAAATTGGTCAATTGCCGTTCCTCATAGGGTTGTTGCAAAGAGTGAGATGATTCTGGTGAAAACTCAAGATTTTCAGAGTGCCTACTATTTTATCAGTTGAAAACGACATTTATCTTCTACTTAGATTTTTTCAACCTTCTTAAAAATAACTATTTTTCTGGAATTTTTAGAATAATAAATATGAAATATTACGCATCGATTGTTACCTACCAAAAGCATATACATTTTTTAACAATTTCACAACATAGAGTCGATGTTTTAAAACAACAGAGGTAAGACGTGAATGTAAATACACATTGTTGTCTCTGCTTCACTGAATATGATGTTTACATAGTATCAGGCCTATCTAGGTCTTTTATTGATCTGAGATTTGGAATGCTAATTGCTACTCAAATTCGAGAAGAAAATTCTTACCGAGCAGTCAGCTCGTGACGACTGGACACATCCTGAATCATCATTTCTTATACAGCAAGCAGTTTCTCTTTCCTTTGCTTGAATCTTGTCAATTTCTTTTTTGATTTTATTGTCAATTCTCATACAGGGCGCAAATTTGGCCCCAAGATGTATTAAATCGCCAGCCCTTGGACCCAACCTGTAAAAAAAATTACTTACTAATAATTCTTTGTTAGACAAAATCAATGAATATAATACCAAAAATAATAAGAAATAGTATATAGAGAACTTCTACACCATGTCGTTGTTTTTGAAATTAATATTTTCGAAGAAAATTGAACGAAAACTATGCACTTCTTGAACTGATGAAAAAAAAATTTAACTGAGAGTTTACAGTTCTATAATAAAAGGTATCAACAATTATACTGGCATGGCTATTTCGCCTCGTATACAGCTTTTAAAACGGAATTATTCATTGAATAAATAATTCAGTTATCTGTCAGGCGTAGTCGCTAAAATTGTTTTAAAATTGTTCTGTTAAAAATGGTTTAAACCAAATTTAAATAAAATAATAATCATACTACTAAAATAAAAGTTTCTGGGCAAGTTGATTTCTTGTCCTAGTATTTTCTTCATGAGATGACTTTGGTCGGTAAATATTCATAAAAAAAAATACTCTGAACAAAAAAAACATTTCCGTTAATAGGCCTTAGTTTGCTGACACTAAAGCAAACATGATGAGTTTTCCACAGATTGTATTACACTCGCGACATAATTCCGCTACACTATAGGTTTCTCAAGCGATTAGTGCACAAAATATGTCACGAATGTAATAAAATCGGTGGAAATCTAATCGTGTTCAACTTGGTGTTATACAGTGCGACCCACTTAAGACCGGAGCACCATTATAAAATCTACATTTTCCAACCGATGGGAATGATTTTTTTTTTATTAGGTAGACAGTTGTGCTGAAACGGTAGTTTCAACTTTCAATAGTTTCAATTCAACCATTTTCCATTTTATAATTATCATTCCAAAGTAGTGTCGTCCTTTTTACTACTTCCCGTCCTGTTTATAATTATTCAGCGTCATGTGTGACGTCATAATGGCCGACAATGTTTATTTCAGTTAGATATATTTATGCAATCACCTTAACGAGTGAGTGTATAAATGGGTATATACCTGAAGGGTATGCCCCTTCAGGTATATTCTACGATATTCAAGTTCAGCACACCAACATTTTTTTTATGAATTTGTTTTTTACTGTCTGAAAAGAGTGTTTCACGTTCTTTTTACCTTGAACCTTGTATCAGGACAGGCGATTGAGAGAATCTTGGCAGCTAATAGCGGATGAACTCGTGAATGGTTTTTCCATTTATCAAAATATTTTGTCATAGATAATTTATTGATTTGGGATTCGGTCATTCTTTTAGGTAAGAAAATTAGGGATTTAACATTGTGAAATTTATATTCAAAATGTAATATTCTTTTAGCTACAAGATAATAATTTTCCCCAAGTGTAAGCCAATCAGCACATTTTGCATTAAACTTGGTTCTTCAGAGCGCACTGTTTTTCATTTTGGATAAAGGACCAGCAGATCCCACGTGAGTTTCATCTCACATTCAAAAAGTCTACTAGGGCACCAAATGAATAAATCTCCATTTGCCTAATAATCTGATTTTTCAAGGTCAAAAATATAACAAAATTACTAGTGATTTTTTTAGGAAAATATGTGAATTACGTTGAAATGCGTCTATCAATAAAAAAGTTATAAGGTAATGAAATTTGAAAAATATGCCGTTTAATCAACCCACAATTCAATTTCAAAACTTTTATCAGAAAAAAATAAGTTTTGATGCAAAATGACAATTTTCCTGAAATTTCATTAGCATATTTTTCAAATTTTATTATCTTATTATTCTCTTATTTATGAATAGATTTCGATGAAACTTTGACCAATGATATAACAAGGCCTCCTGAATACAGTGGTGTATTCCGAATGCTGATGAAAATTCTGAAATTGAATTGATGGGTTGATTAAACGGCATATTTTTCAAATTTCATTCTCTCATAACTTTTTTATTGATAGACGCATTTCAGCGTAATTTATAATTACACCAAGTCCCGAATCCAATGGTGTAGTCAGATTTTTTCTAAAACAATCGCTAGTAACTTTTTTAGATTTTTTACCTTGAAAAATCGAATTAGTTGGTCCTGGAAATGGAGATTTATTCATGAAATTTGGTGTCATAGTAGACTTTTTGAATGTTTATCTAATGAAAAAAAAATTATATAAAAAATCAGTTCAATCGGTTGGAAAATGTAGATTTTATAAGGGTGTTTCGGTCTTAAGTGGGTCACACTGTATATTATCAATTTCCATATAATATCGGCCAAGTCAATCCACGACACCAGTTTTCAGATTACTGAAGTGATTGATGTTCTTATTGGCTCTGAAGCCAATTGGCTTTTAGCACATTATTATATACAATTTTTTTAGATATTTTATATTTGTATTGTAGTGCTGTCTTCCGGTTCCAAGTGGTGAGTTTTTCCAGAAGCATTATTTGTTTTTTATTGCACCTGCTCTTTATAGTTTTTGTTTCAAATCATATAATCAAAGACGGGGATTTCCTCGCCGGATTTTCTAGATACTCCTAAAGCTACAGGCTTCATATGTATTACAAAACTTGTGCTGGGATTCTCTGGCAAGTCTCATTATTTATCGGATAGACGTTTTAGTTTGAGAGTTTACATTGTACTATTTAGGAGTTCGATATTTCGTTTCTAGCGCAATTTTTCTGAAGCGAATATCCAATAATGAACCACCGCAGAATCATCAGGCCAGATATTGTCATATCTTAAAATTGGATGATTCATTAATGCGAGGCATTTTTGTATTGATGATGAAATCATTTTTACAATATTTCAATAATAAGTTTGGACAGTAGATATTGATTTTATGTACCGATATTATTTTTATCATAATTAATTATTTCTATATAATTAAAATTGATAATTCCAACTTTCCTAAATAATTTAATGAAATTCGCGAAGTAGCCGCGAGTGTTCATAAATTATTATCAGATCCTAAAACAGAAAAGCTTTAGAAAAAGCAGAAACCTCCTCATGATCAATATATTCATTATTCTAACGACAATCACGGTAATCAAATTTTTGTATGTCTAACAATAACAAAAATCTGACGCCTCACTCAAAGTCATTACGTTTTAGAATTGTGGTGAGAAAAATCTTGTCTTCTCAACTTGCCATTTAAAAAAAAAATTAGTTCGCATTCAATGTGATATTCCAGGTGTATGTAGTAAATATTGTGTACAAAGAACGAATACAGAGGATGCGACAGAATGGGCATTTTATTTATCCTCGAAGGGAAACAGGCAAAATATAATAATTAGTAATTCAATTAATTTCCCAAGAAACATACAGTTTTTGAGAGGAAAAACAAAATTCAAATAATTCCACATAATATGGAAGTTATTCAAAAATTTGTATTAGGTAGCTCCACTTCTAATAAACATAGATGTGACAGCCGGCCAGAGAAAAAGTAAACGGTCCTTGAGTGGGTGATTTGCCGATTTGTATTGGTCCTGTATTGATTCATGTCATCAAGTTTTCAAGTCTTTTCAAAAACACTTTTATTCATGAACTGTTGAACTAAAAAGAAAGAAATAATATTTAGTATATCGAAAAAAAAATATTTTCTTAAGAGCCTGAGGCTTTAATTCAAGTGGAATGAATGGCATTTACGCCTAAATATTTCAAGAAAATATTTAAATTTTCATAGATCATAAATAAATACTTGTTTTCAAAAATATTCTTATCGAATATTTTATTCTCAAGTTTTTAGCACCGCAATTTGTTTATCTGTCTGATATATCCCTTACCATCCAGCTTCTTGGCACGTACCCTACCTTAATAGACACATACAGGCCAAGCTACAAAAATTATTCAACTTAGCAGGGTAGGGGGGTCACTTTTTTTTAATAAAATGTTCTTCAGAATTTTTACAAATTGCTTCATTTTTATTTTCGACTTTTTTTGTATCTTTTTTCTCTCCATCAGACATTTTTTTCAGTTATTTTCCACGTCCGAAACGTCTTGTCAGAGGGACGAAGAGGATTTTTTTAAATTGAATCATACGATGGTCTCATGTTTTTCCCTGATGAGCTTGGAAAAGCGAAATAGATTTTCATCAATGAAATGAATGATTTCTGCGAGTGATATTTTTTTAATAACAATGTCCCTATTGAATTTATTTAATGAATTTTCAATGAAAACTAGAGATAACTTTCATCCACTTTACTGCTTCCTATTGCCTGGAGTGCTTATATAAGATTTAAATGAAATGACTCGCTAGCAGTATGATCACTTCATCAGTTTTTACTCACCAGAAATTGGCCGGTTCCATATAGTCTACTTGTTGTAGAGATAAGCTCGTTACTAGAACTTGTGATGATTTAGACTGAAGATCTACTCCAAACTGCCCAAACCCATAACAAATTATGGAGATGAATAGTACCAGTATTTGTACTGTGGTTACCCAATATGTGAACATTGGTCGATGATCTTCCATGTCATCCAGTTGTTCTTGTATGCTGGTATCCTGAGTAACGGATTTTCTGAAAGAACGCCTAGAAAAAATACAAATATTTTGAGTTCACCTTCGCTAGTTATAAATTGTTTCACGAATACACTAAGGATTTGTCTATTGATACATGATGCAGTTATATAGGTTATCCTTTTCGAGTTTTTTTTTAAATGTACAGAACCATTTAGACGGTCTCAGCAGTTAAATTTTCAGGCAAAATTTGCCACGAGTTCGCGTCTACTCTGTCCAAAGAAAGTGTGATGTCAATACTGCCAATACTGGTAGCAAGTGCTTAAATGCTTGCTTGGATCACACTTATTACCCGGGATGACACTGTAGATGTTTCTACTGCCTAAAAATGTATTTGTCATCAAAAGTCAGTAAATAACTATGGAACACCACCTCAAATAATTATAGCTGTCCTCTATTTATACAGAGTATGTCGTATAATAAATCTCATGCAAGTTTTTTTTAATTGTTCCAATCGATTATACCATCCATCCATTCAAATACTGGGAAAATAAGAGAGCTGCCAAAAATATCAATAAATAACAAGAATAAAAATGATTGAAAAATAGTTGAAATTCAAATGATCGTCGATTATCCAAAGAAAACACAGTTTTGGTAGGTTTGCAGTAACTTAATAATAAAAAGATAATAATCAAACTCTTGCAAAACTCTAGATAGACCGATCAACGACAAGTCAATAACATGAAAATACATTTTGTTTACATGGACTTTGACGTCATACTAAGGCGCGAGTTTTATCAAATTCAAATTTGCTGCGCATTTCAAAATATGGATTATTCAAAACTTTCAAAAGTTACAGTTGAATGGAACAATGTATTTCATGAAAAAGTATGGGTATTACACTTGTTTTTTTTTTTTAATTGGTACTGGTATAAATCTTCCGTGGATTCTCCAAAACAGTAGCACTCCCTTTATCACAACTCATTTAACAAATTCTAGTGATTACTGACCCGACTGTACTGACCCGACTGTAGTGACCATCGCTGTACTCTGTTTCCCGCGTATATACTCTTTTCTTTCTTCTTCACTTTATTATCCACAAAGACAATTACAACTGTATAGGAGTCGTCACATAAAACCGTAAGCTAAAACTTCCTGTATCACAATATCACAATGCAGACAAAAAACTTATCCTAATATCACAATGAAAACAAAAAGAAAAGGCAGTCAAAAAACTCTTTCATTAAATAATGGCTTTGACTGACAAGATACCTTCAAACTTTTTTTGAATTGTTTGAGCGAAGTACAAAATTTCAAGTCGGGAGGTAGTTTATTGAACATGAGACGTTATTCGGGGACTTTAACTTTCAGTAACGGGTCTATAATTATCTGTATCTGAGACGTCGCCTTTATTATGGATGGGTATAACTTTTCCGAGTTTCAGGTTCTTGGGAAACACCCCATACTTGAAAGAAATATTTACCAAAAAAGATAAATGTATGATAATGAAAGAAAGCACTTTTTTCACTAGGAAGTTGGAAATTTCATCAGCACCAGATTTATTTTTTAATTCTCTATTGAGAAGATCAAATAGTTCGGTTTCGATGTGAGTATATAAAAAAAACTTTCCACATTTTGTACTAAAACCTTAATTTTTTCGTTTTTTCAGATTTTCTTATTTTGTCCAATATGCATAAGGGCGGCTATGGAAACTGAGAATTGAATGTATTACCCAAGATGAAGGGGTCAGATTTAATATCAGAACTCTTGATAGAAAAATTGTTGGGATAGGTATTTTGGTTGGAAAATTCCGAAACTACGTTCCAACAGGCCTTACTCATGTTCTTAGAATTCATTATTTTATTTTGGTAATAACGTTTCCTTGTATCGGATAATAATTTGTTATGTATTCTTTTGGCAACCAGATAGGTATGTCTGAACTTTGTAAACGCTCTTGTTGAACTTTCAGATGAAGGGTTGATTTCCTAACGTCATCAGTTACCTACATTTTGATATCAGACTGTTTCCTAGTTGTATAGGATAATGGATAGTACTTATTGAATTGGTAAGTGAAAACGTCACAAAAATCTGTGAAAGCCAGATCCACGTCCCTCATCATATATGGATCAGTTCAGTTTTCATCGCATAAGGCCTTCACAAAGTTGGTGAGAGCCGAATCTGAAAAGGTTCTACCCATGTAAGATGGGGGTTCTGGGGTTTTTGAAAGGCAAATCGAATTCAAATACCATCGTTCTGTGATCAGATATGGTGTTACCATAAACACATATGTAGTTATAATTGAAATTGGAAAAAATATAGTCAATTTGAGTCCCGGTTGAGTGTGTAATACGTGTAGGCCATCCTGCCACGTGACGCATACCAAAACTCACGAAAATGTTGTTGGTTTCAAAAAAGTTTGCTGAAGGAATATGTCCGTCAAAATGAAAATCCCCGCATACAACAAAATATACGCTGATGAGCATTCTAGAATCTATTAGACCACAAAATGGACAAAATTGGCTGAAGCAATGATCTTCGAATACTATAAAACAGCGATAGCTTGACGGAATACTTGTTCAACATGTTTCGGGTGCGTAGAACTCATAGGTGGTATGTTATTGAATTTCTTCTCATTGTTCTGAACCTCTGTGACCAATTTAAGATGGAAGCTCCCTTATAAAACTTACATTTTTCAACCAACTGAAATTCAAAAAGTCCTCTAGGACACCAAATTTGCATTAATAAATCTTCATTTTCAGGGCTAACTATTCTTATTTTTCACAATCGAAAATTTTTTTTAGAACTAATCTACACCACTAGATCCGCGACATTTTCAAATGGTTCATATGTAAATTACGTTAATATGCTTCGATCAATAAAAAATCCACAATTCAATTTCAGAACTTTTATCAAAATTCGGAACACACCACTGTATTCAGGAGGTTTCGATATATCAAGGGTCAAAATTTAATCGAAATCTGTTCATAAATAAGAAAATCATAGGATAATAAAATTTGAAAAACATGTTAATGGAATTTCAGGAAAATGGAATTTCAGGAGAATATCATTTCATCCCATCTCTCATAGTGATATTTTGAAACTCCCTGAATCTATTGGTGTAGTGTAGAGTAGTGGGTTGATTAAACGGCATATTTCTGAAATTTAATTCTTTTGATTGACGCATTTTACGCAATTTCAACATGAACCATTCCAAAATGTCAAAAATATAATGAAGATTTATTCATGAGATTTGGTGTCCTAGTAGACTCTTTGACTGTCTACCTAATGAAAAAAAAATTATTCCAATCGGTTGAAAAATGTAAGCTATATAAGGGTGCTTCGATTTTAAATGGGTCACACAGCGTTGCGTAATTAGTTGAACTTTTTATAATTTATATGTATTTTTGCCTTTAGTTGGCACACATTGTATATTGTTATGTTTAATGTCTGTATGTGAATATTAGTGAGTTCTGAAAACAAGAAAACAGGGGTGGGATTCTGTGTATCATAGAATTCTATAGTTGATAGAAAAAGTGAAATGACATTAAGGTTGAATTCATGGGAGAGAAAGAGACAAAACTGTCGACAATAGACTTCTATGGTACACAGAATCCCACCCCAGTTGTAAATAAATAAACAAAGACACGTCAATCACATATAAATTTTTCAATTTGGAAAAATCTTAGAGTAATAAAAGACCATAGAGATGCCTTTTCCATCCTTGTCTTGAAGGCAACATAACTTTGTTTACAAGCGAGGGCCTTATACATGTTGAGTCCGTATTCAATCGGGTAGTTTCGTGTATGCCCGCTCATTTTATTCCGATCATTCCGGTCATTCTTCGTTTGTATTATGGTCCTTCTCACTCTTACAAATGTAAACAAACTGTCCATAGCGTTTCACCAAACGTCTGATATCCATAGATATGAAAACTGTTCCAGAGACAAATCTAGCTACCTCGTCAAATCAAGCTATCTCGTCAAATCAAGCCCCATCAGAGTCTCGTGGACCAAAAAGTTGTGGACAGAGCAGAGTCAGATATGTAAGATCTGTGAAAATATCCTTATATAGATAGTACAGGTATTTCGATGATTAATGCTAAGCCAAAAACCTTGATTGGTCAAGATAACTGGCCTCTGTTAGCAAGACGCTCTTGGGATGGGTAATCCACGGAAATATTCTGGAAACTAAAGACGATCATGCAAATAAAATTGGTTTTGTTTGCTATGTAAATGATAAAGAAAAGGACAATCTAGATTTATTACATGATCTTGTAATAATCGAGTACGATTGGGTTTTGAGACAAGAATCGATTGTAGCACCACCAAATTTGGTATGCTAGTAGTTGGAACCATGATAAACACGAAAAAAAATTGTTTACAAAAATTCCAGGGGTGGTACTTTTTTTTCGTTTAAAAATATATAAATAGATTTTTGCTTTAATCTTGGAAAGTATATGAATTCTCGGAAAAACAACTCAACAGGGCGAAAAACAATTCAATTTTCCACAAAAATTATTCCTAGTAATTTCTTATCAAATGCGCTCGTTTTTTCAGAAAACGTGATTGAACGCCGACATCAAATTTCACGTTCACCCTTACCCGCCGCTGAAAGTTCTGGCGGAGCTGAATATTTGATTGGTCATAACTCTGCTAAAAATGATCGGAGAAGGAAAAGGAAAAGTTCATATCGTTTCTGAAGACTCCTACTTTCTCATGAAAATATAATATGCCAGTATTTGAGTACCTAGAATGTGTTTTGTCGCACTTCACGGAGATGAGTAAATATGGAATTATTATACTGAAGCAGCAACCAATACCCTCTTTGGACTATGTGCAACAATTTTAAAGTAGTGTGACAGGTCCCACTTATACATGCCAAAAATAGTACATTGTTTACCGGGTAGGAAAAGCTTAACATTCCTGGGCGACTGTGAAGATTGCTAAGTCGAGGCGCAAGCCGAGACTTAGCAACACAGAGTCCAGGAATGTGGCTTTTCCTACGAGGTAAACATACTATTTTTCCGCAAATCGTTTAAAATTCGACAGATATTGATTGATTTAAAAAAAAACGCGATAATTTTATTCCCAAATAAATGGTGCTTTGAAATTCCTAATAAAATTACTTGGGCTACTATGGAAACGTATTGAGGTTGAATTGTCAAACTTGACGTTTATAAATTTAATTGCTGGTGTTCTCGAAAGTAAAATGATAAGTGATGATGAAATTTCCATTCCTGGGACTCCTCCAGAGCTGGTTGACGCAGTGAATACTGCTTCATTAGAATTATTGCCAAAGAAATCAAGAGAAAAGTACGAAAATGCATACAGACGTTTTATGGATTATCGCATGAGTAAAAATACGAGTTCTTTCTCAGAAAATGTTGTAATGGCATACTTCCTAGACCTTTGTTTAAAGATGAAATCTTCAACATTATGGGCCAATTATTCAATGCTGAAGTCAACCCTTGCAATTAAACACAATGTAGATATATCTACATACTCAAAACTTCGTTCTTTATTGAAACGGCAAGCTCAAGGTTATAGGGCAAAGAAATCTAAGATTTTAACGAAGGAAGAAATTGAAAAATTTATCCAAGAAGCTCCAGATAAAGAAAATTTAATGATTAAGGTAATTTACAAGGTTTTAATTTCTATTTAGATTATACCTTTATTTATTTTTTAGGTGGCTGTAATATTTGGTATTTCTGGGGCCTGTAGAATGGATGAGTTAGTCCGAATGACTGTACACGATATAGAAGACCTAGAATCTAAGCTTTTAATCAGCATATCTGATTCGAAAACCAACAAACCAAGATCATTTGTAATTAATCAGATCTACTTGAATGTTTATCGAAAGTATGTTTCGTTAAGACCAGAAAATATGAACAGTGACCGATTTTTCTTTAAATATCAAAGCGGAAAGGGTTGTAGACAAGTGGTAGGAATTCATCAATTTAGAAAAATGCCCAAAATAGTTGCTACTTATTTGAACTTGGTAAATCCGACAGAATATACTGGTCACTGCTTTCGTCGGTCTTCTGCAACAATATTGGTTGACTCTGGTGCCGACATAACTAGTTTAAAGAGGCATGGCGGATGGAAGTCATCAAACGTTGCTGAAGGATATATCGAAGAATCGCTTAACAATAAGGTTGAGGTGGCAAATCAAATTTTCGCAGTACAAAATATTCAACAAAATAACCCTACCACCCCGCATGTTGTCCAAAATGTTTCTGATAGTTCTAACAGTGTTCCTCCAATGTTCAATAATTGTACTAACTGTCAAATTATTGTAAATATAACAAATTGATCTTAAAAATGTATTCAGCAATGACTTGATGTTTTCAAAATATAAATTAATGTAAGGAAATGATATTTCCTTACAGTAAGGAAGTCCTGACTTTTTCTTCAAGAAATTTTGACAGGAATGTCAAAATTTCCTAGCGATTTGCGGAAAAAAACTTTGTTTTACTTCTGACTCATTTTCAACTTACCCATAAAATCGGCATTCTTTTCACTAAATGTTGAAAATGATCGCTTATTCATATCCTGCATAAATATATTTAATAACACTATTATAAAGTGCAAACCTCAAGCTTGAAATCACATACTTCATTTTTTATGTAGGATGTGTATGATCGATTATTTTCAACATTTACTGAAGAAATTGCCGGGATTATGGGTGAGTTGAAAACTGAGGCAGGAGTTTTTTCTTTGGCATGTATAAGTAAGACTTGTCTCACTAGTCTGAAATCGTTGCATATGGTCCAAAGAGGGTACTGATTCCTGCTTCAGTATAATTATTTCATATTAACTAAAATATCCATAACTTTCGGATCCTCCGTAAATATCGTAGAAGGGTTATGTGAAGTGGGACAAAACATATTTTAGGAACTCAGATACTCACACTTTATATTTGCATGAGGAAGTAGAAGTCTTCAGGAACGATATGCACTTTTTCTTTTCCTTCTACTATAAATTTTAGCAAAATTATGACAAATATAATTAAAAAAAAAATTATATATTTTTTTCAATAAAAATTTGTTAAGGTTCCACCCATGATTTTTTGGTAAAGAATTTTTTTCCAACATTCTAGATAAAACAATGAAACGAATTGGGAATCGTTTTGAGCTGGTTTGCTATGGAAAGATGAATAAATCATCCTTCCAGAAAGTAAATAAAAACTATCATAGGAAAAGACTTTTTTGTACTGAAAGAAAAATTGATAAAAATCCTGAATATGGCAATGCATATTGTGACAAAATGTTGGATCTTCAAAATAAAGTTCATATCAGAAAGCTTTCTGTAGAAGCTAACCAACCCAACATGGTATCTCCCTCATTTCGGCATTATAAATCAATCCGAATAATCCTATTGAATTCAGAATTGTATTTGATGCGGCCTCTAAAAGTAATGGAGTCAGTCTCAATGATTTTTTGCTCACTGGTCCAGATTTGTACAACGATCTTAATAAATTTTAGAAAAAAAAATTTGTTTAATGTCTAAACAGGAGTAAATCCCAATAAAAAGACATACATTCATATAAATATAAATAAACGACTTTAATTTTCAGGAAACACCTGAAGATGGAGAAATGATAACGCAAAGTGTGAAAAAAAAAGAAACGCAAAGTGAAAAAACATAATTTCAATTTAACTGAATCACTGTCCATTGAATAAGCTTTTATAGTAAGGTACATATAGATTGAGCTTAGCTATTTTGACTATTATGTAAATGTATTTTAATATGGTTCTTTACTTGACCAATTGGCTGATAATAAATGTCAAGATCTGCACAGAATTGATTGAATAATTTGTTCATTGCTACGACTGGAGATTTGAGAACTATGTTAGTTCTTGAATTGGGTAAGTAAAAAGTTAGTTCATTTCTAGAGTGTAGTCTCGGCACATGAAAGTTGAAATAGGAGAGTAATTCAGGACAGTCGATTAGATTGTTTAATAATTTGAAAATAAAGATTATTGAATAGTAGGTTCTTCGGATTTGAAGGGATAGTAGCTTGAATTTGTTTAGTAATATTCTGTTGTCGATGCCTTGTTCTGGGTAGACTCCATCTAATTTATATGTGATGTATTTCATGAAGCCTCTTTGGATAGAGTATATTTTGTTAGTGTGAACTTTGTAAAAAGGGGACCATATTAAGGAACTATACTCTATACGAGATCTCACATAGGCATCAAACAGTGTTATAAAGCTTTCCTCGTTTCGAAAGTTTTCGCAACTGCGATACATGAGACCAACATTCGTTTGGCTGCACGTCTTTGTACTGTATTGGACAGAGAAGCTCAATTTTGAGTCGAAAGTGATACCAAGATCCTTTGTTTGATTGCTTTTTTGAAGGGGAATGTTATTTATATGGTAGTCGTATTGTGTAACATTATTTTTCAGGGTGTATTGAGAGTATTTACATTTATTTATTTTGAGAGGGAGATTATTTTCGAGGCACCAAACATGCTAGAATTCAAGATCTTTTTGTAGGATAAGGCAGTCTTTCTCAGATACAATGGGTCGAAATATTTTCAAGTCATTCGCAAAGAGTAGGAAGTGACTCAGTACATTATTTCCTTTTGCATGTGAAGAAATGTTTCTGCAAGTCAGGGTGCGTAAGGAAGATTGTGAATCAAAAATAATTTTGTGGTGTCGAATGGTAGACATCGAGATCCAGACGATTATGAAATCGGCATAGTCTTCTTTGGATACACAAATGGACCTTGTTTAACACAGGAAGCATAAAACTGAAACGCAAGAGAATTTGAAAAGGAACATCCTGAAGCAGCCAAGTCAATCATAGAGGAACATTACATGGACGACTTCTTAGGCAATGCTCATTCGATTGATGAAGGTAAAAAACTAATGATTCACGTTCATTCAAAGGGCGGTTTTGTCATCTGCAACTGGATATCCACTTCAGATAAACTTCTTGAGGGAATCGACCCAAATCTGAAATCTCAAAGCGATAAAAAATTGGAAACAAATTCAGAAGCAGAGACAGAACGTGTTTTGGGTGTTTATTGGAATTGAACTGAAGACAGTTTTTTATTCAGAACAAAATTCCAAAAAATCGACCCTTCAGTCTTAGAAAACAAACGACGACCGACCAAGAGAGAAATTCTCAAAGTCCTCATGTCCATTTTTGATCCCGTTGGACTTTTGGCTGATTTCATTCAAATTCTCCAACAGGATATTTGAAGAAGTCAGCTGGGATGGGATGATGAAATAACCGATATTCTTAACGAAAAATGGATATTATGGCTGTTTAACCTTGAAAATATATCATATTTCAAAATTACAAAACGGTATTTTACAGTTGACAGAGACAATTGATACATACAATTACATATCTTCTGTGACGCTTTAGAAAAATCGTATGCCACAGTGGTTTATTTACGCTGCCAAAGAAAGAATGACATCTAGACAGCATTCGTAAGTGCCAAGGCAAGAGTGTCATTTTTAAAACCCATTTCGATTCCAAGACTTGAGTTACAAGCTGCCCCCATAGGTGCAAGCTACTGTAGATCAAGGTGTTGAAGACACCATCCTAGCAGGTCATCATGAACACCTCGGTCTTGACCTTCAGCCCACTTGACCTTAGAAAGGCGTAGGCCAAATTTTAAGTCGAGGTCTTCGAGACATTCTTGAAGAAGACCCCAGGCATTAGCTTATTCTTGTGCAGCTGTAGCAGAAATACATTTTCTGCGGCCTTCATTTTTTTCCCTGACAGTACTGATGACCTGATCTGTCGTATTTATGCTAATACTTGCCGCGGATATAGTTTTTAACTGTGGTTACATCTTAGAAGTGGCGTTGTTCCAACACTTAGGTAAGTATACTTCTCTCCAGCATCAAGATGATGATGATTCCATCTACGAGCTGGACATCCTCTCCGTAATCTTTGCATCGTCCTCTTTTGAGATGAAACTCCATGCCGATAGCCCGCGTGTATTCTTCCACCACCCCCAAAGGCTAATATAGGTCTTTTTCACCTGAGGCATAAAGTTTAGAGTCATCCATGTAAAATATATAGATGGGTGTTCCGTAGTTGTATCCACGCGTTTTCCTGAGTTGCAAAAGAGAAGAAGGCTGAGAGAATCTCCCTGGAACACCCCTTTTCCGAAAAACAACGAAAATTGATCAGGTCCGCAAGGCAGTAATCAATCCAGGCCATCAAAAGGTTACGCTTATGCTGCACCGAGTCCTGCGTAATACATTTATATCAATGAGCAGGTTCTCCTTGCAGCCAGCGACTCCCGTCTTTTACCCTCTTTGTTTATATATCCGTTCGTTCACATGGTCAAGTGAAGAATAAAGATGCGAGTAAACATCTTATAATATGTGTTCAGAAAAGTTATAGGACTGTAGTTTTTTTGTTTCCGACAAATATCTTATTTTTGCGCTCACCATTCAGTTATGAGTTGAAACCTCTGGCCAACTGGTGACGGGTGTTTCCACCAGTAGTCAATCGGGTTGCGCAGTTTATTGAGATACTGGCTATCGAAGCCCTCCACACAAACCTCAAACTACACTAGAGCTGGAGTATCCAAATTCATTGGTTGCGGATGTTTATGAATATCCTTCCAGAATAATAACACCAGATCAGCGATCGGCGGATTTTCTACAACACGCGGAGGCTTTCGGAATAAGTGAAAAGGATTTTCACAGAACTTTTAGTTCTCCGCAATGCTTCTCATCTATTTTAATGTTTCACAAAATCAGTTCTTTGACAGTCATTGTTTGTGTGAAATTCTGACGAGTTATTCTTATTTTAATTTCAATAGCCATAGCCATACTACTTTTTATGAGAAAATCCTCATTCACATTTTCACTTTTCAGAATTTCCCCTGATGATAGTCGTATTACGGAAAACGTTCGGGAATAAATACTTACAATATGTATGCTCTATAGCCTAAAGGATACTCGCCTAAAGTAATAAATATATTTTTATTAAATTATATTTATTAAAGTAATAACCTCAGAAGTTAGAAGGAAGGATAGTTCAATTCATAACAACTTCTCCAAAAAGGCTTACTTACCCAAACATTTTTCCAACCCAACCCATTCCATACTGTCTTCTGTCTGAATTGTCCAGAACTCTGTCGAACATATTAGCTGGTATTCTCGAACCTCCTATACTAGGTCGGCTTTGTCCATGTCTCAACACCACCTCATCGGAGTCTCTTAGTCTCCAACCTCCTGAAGGTGGTTCTGCATATCTGACTCTTTCCCTGTAGATTGGTTGAGTAGATTCCCCCCTGTCAATGGTATCACCGCCTTCGGGAAAAGAAGGGATGGAAGGTCTTTCGAAAAATGTTTCCTCCTCTGGTGTAGATGGTATGCTCGGTGTCTCCGGTGGAAAACTTCTTGACGACTGAGAAACCTGAGATCTTGGTCTAGGCCTCTGCCTGGTAAGTGTCTGGAAAAATATACACATAGTTGGATTATTCAGGCACAAACACATCAAGAGATCGAATGACCGCAATGATTTTTTGAAATGAATGATTTTTTTTTAAGTTCTGGTTCTCACGAAAAAGAAAATTCTGTATTATTCAGAGAACATCGTGAGATCCTAGGGAAAGTAGGCAAGAATTGGTGTTCTTCTTGAATTTCTAAAGAGCATTGTTCATGAAAATATCTATAGATCAGCGATGGACCCCAACCTTTCTGCATTCCAGAGAAGTGAGCTAGCTTGTGAGCGAAATATCACCGACGAGACGATTGGCTTTTTTGACAGAATCCAAGAGTTTGCATGTTTGGGTGCTGCATACATATCTGGTAAGAGTATTCCAAGGTAGGTCGGATTTGTGTCTTATAAATCATATACAATTGATGGAAGTGAAATACTTCTTGGTACGAAACAGAAAACCACTTTTTGAGAGGCACTTTTGGCAATGGACCTCCCATGTTTTTCCCATGAAAGGGTACTGCTGATGGTCATACCGAGCATTCAAATGGAAGATTTTATCAGTATAGATAGTCCTGACATAGTTACGCTAGCCATTGTAAGATCTGCCTTTCTAGAGAAGAAAAATTCTTGGGTTTTAGTCGCATTGAATTCTACCAAGTTGTTACCCATTCTAGAATTTATGCCTAGTCCGTATTTATTGAATTTTACCAAGTTGTTACCCATTCTAGAATTTATGCCAAGTCCGTATTTATTTCATTCACGATTTTTTCTCGTTCATTTCTGCTTTCACTAGCTAATATTGGAGTTTTAGAAGAGATAGAGGTATGAAGGGTACTATCATCCGCAATGCTGTGCACCGGACATGAGGCAGCTCCCAACAAATCATTGATGTGAAGAAGAAACAGTGTTGGTGCTATAATTGATCCCTGCGGAACACCAGCATTTATTGGTAGAGTATCGGATGATACTTGATCGACCACCACGTGGAGATGTCAGTCCGAGAGAAAGCTAGATAGCAAAGAACAAAACTAGGCAGGCAATCCATGAGATGGAAGTTTGGCAAGGAGTCCCTGGTACCAACGAACGCGATCAAACGCTCTGGAGATATCTTATGCAAGGGCTAGAGTTTCACCATATTTTTCGACAGATTGCTGCCAAATAAGTGACGCCAGAAACCATATTGTCGATCATTGATAACTCCTGAGCGTTCTAGACATTTCATGAGCTCGATGTTGGCATCGTTTACCATGAACTTCGAGATGGGCCTATTTCCCTTTTGGGGACTGGCTGTACAATTTTCCATTTAGACGGAAATACCTCCAAATTATAAGAGAGGTTGAATAACTAACAACTAGTGTTAGCTTTGTTAGTGTTTAGACCCAGAAAAATGCGTCTTATGGTTCGTTGGCGAAATATAATCTCAGGCATATGACCGTCGATGGGAATTTTGATCTGGGGTTGTTTTCCCAATGAATCCAACGTAGAATTTGTAGCAAACATGTTGGCAGAATATTGGCTTTTACCTGAGCGTTCTCTGCTTGAGTGAATACAATTCAATAAATAGAAACTACCCAAACAGCAAAATCATATCAATTTCACGCGCGCTTCGCCAACAAAGTCGAGTGAAATTTACGTACTTTTGATGTCAAATTGAAGTCAGAATTTCGACAATTTTTTTTTCTCGTGAAATTCTAATTGGCAAAATTAATCCGCTGAAAAAAAAAATTAGTCGATAATACAAAAGCTTTTTTTTACTGTTGATAAACATATAATCTAGAGAGCAGAAGAATGAAACATTCCGATTCCAATAGCTGCGTCCATTACATCTCTCCATTTTTTCCGTCTTTTGGATAAAGTATTTTCATGATGATCAACTTTGTGTATGAAGGCGATTTCAAAGCTAATGATCTTCTGAAATATCACTCGTTCCACCGTTGCATGTTCAGTATTCAACATCTTTGCTATACAAATATATCGCTGATTTTTTTCAACTAAAACTCTGGTCTTAATTGCCAAGAAGAGCATTTTTTCCGAAGCACAATCTTCAAAAATTAAAGATTGATACGAGGATTTGTGGCTACAAAATACTGGGCAGTTATAACTCGTTTATTTACCTCTAAACAACAATAAATTCCAAATGAATCAAATAATTTCGACGAAGTCTTATCCTTATGTAGCTGCAGGAGTAACTCCGTCTCCGCAGCTTTGATGTGAGCTCTTTACTGAACGGGTTTCAACTCGGGTACTGAATTTTTCGCACACAAGACCAAGTTTATTGGCAACAGTGCCTGCTGCTCTGAAAATAAATGCTCCGATCCCTGCTTTTTCATGGTCCCGGACCATGCAGATAAGGAGAGTTAAACACCTGCTGACTTTACAAGCTCCATTCAGTACCATTCTGTTTTGTAAACACTCCAAACACAAAAGCCCACGGCTTCCCTATTGTCTGGAGAAGTATAACCGTAGAACGGGGAATAAGCATGCAAGCTCCTGTGAAGATGCATCATTTAGCGATTTTTTATGTGCGGATTTCAAACTCTTGACGTTTTTCTAGACGTCATTACGAATACAATGAGCTATCGCACGTATTTTAATGCGCAAGAGCAAGAATTAACACGTTTTTGAACATGTGAACTACAATATTTTTGGTTTGCAAATACGGATGATGTCAACGAAAGCACGTCAACGCCAAACTTGAACAGTCGTATCATGCTTGTTAAACCTTGTGAAATTGATTTTAGTTCGAAAATATGAATAGGACATTTATAAAATCTGTTGTGGAATCATCTGCGACTGAAAGACAAACTTTAGTCGCCATTTTCCATCGTTCAAGATAACCTCTTGGGAGGTAATCATGTTGAAAAGGGGAACATTCTCCATGAAAATTGAAAAATGAAAAATGTGATTTATTTGTAATATCTAACAGAAAACAACTACTTCCCCGGCACAAGCGACGCTGGACATTGAACTACATCTGATAGATATTGTGAAAAGACTAACTGAAAAGGAAAGAAAAAATCTGAAAGTGAAAATTCGCATTTTCATTCAGATAACTGATTTTTTTTAATTCTCTCTAGTTTTCATTGAAAAAATCATTAAATAAATTAGATAAAGAGAATGTTATTAAAAAAATATCACTCACAGAAATCGTGCATTTCATTGAAGCAAGGTTCGCTTCTCTCGCATTTAATCCCCAATACATTTTGGTCGACAAAAATTCTTTTCACAGTATCTATCAGATGTAGTTCAATGTCCAGCGTTGCTTGTGCCGGGGAAGTAGTTGTTTTCTGTTAGATATTACAAATAAATCACATTTTTCATTTTTCAATTTTCATGGAGAATGTTCCCCTTCTCAACTTGTGAAATTGATTTTGAAAATGTACACATATTTTATATACTTCTTAAAATATGAACTAAGCAAGATCAGAACAACTATTTGAAATAAATAGTCAATAATTCAATTGAAAACATAAAAACAAATCAACGCAGAAATTTTAAACAAAACACAACTTTAATAATTATTATAAAACGCAACCAAGCTGAATACAACCCTGCGAAAACATTTCGTTTTGTGTTGGGTCAGTTGATGTTCTAACGACTAATTGCGAAAATTGCGAGAATTGGCGATCACGTGGTGGACAAGCTGCAAGGATGCATTGATCACTATTTACATCGTCCGTATTTGCAATGTGAATATTCTATATTTTCATTCAGGGGGGGCTACAGCCTCCCCCCTCCAAGCCACCAAATTAGTACCGTTATTCATAACATCCGGCTAACGAAAATAAAAAAAGCTCTGGTAAAGGGTCATCCATTAATTACGTGAGGCGTTTAGAAGGGGGGTGGGGAGGGCGAGGGGGTCGAGAGAAACCTCACTTATTCTCACGTGGGGGAGAGGGTGGTCTCGGCAAATATCACGTATTTTTTTCTTCCCAAGAAAAAGTGTAAAATTTGCAAGAAAACTAATTGAGTAAATGTTTTAAAAGTTCCTATTTATGGTTATTTAACGAACAAGTGTATTAATGAGGGCGATTAACAATCGAGATAATTTAACGCGTGAGCGGAGCGAGCGCATTAATGTTTGAGATTGTTAATCGCCATTTTAATTCACGAGTTTGTTACAAAACTTTTCCGTCGACAGTAGTTTTCTAAAATAGAGATATCTCACTTTCAATGTTTATTTATTTAACGTTACGATAAAAAACAATCACTATTTCCTATTTATATTAACTCTACTCAAAGATAGTTTAATTTTTCTCAGTGGTAGTTTTATTTAATTTTTTATTATTTATTTTTAAATTGAAATAAAAAAATACCCTCGGTGGGTTTTGAACTCTCGACCTCAGTGTTTCATGCCAGGTAAACTTTACCATTACGCCACGGGACCATATATGGTTTTGAGTGACAACTGGTGTAATGAACATGTTCTGAAATTTTATTTGAAAATTGACAAATAAATAATGACAGATAGTACTAACCAATAAAAAATGTATATAATAATGTATGTTGGGTTGCATATAAGCAAATCGTTGATTAATAGAAAATCATTCATTAAAATACATCATAAATGAACGGTCGACGGAAAAGTATTTTATTGTTTGATTTTCTCTTTATGATCCTATGCTACGTTATTAGAAATCTTAAATACTAGTCTCATCTAGCCTTAAATAAAAAGTTTGAAAGAAAATGTTTTTTTTTTCAAATAAATCTAATGCAATCGAGCACAGATTAACTCATTTACATTACAAATACGCATTTTGAAAAATCTCACGTGGGATTAGGGGAGGGGGGAAGAGCGGTCAGGCAAAATTTCGCGATATCTCACCAAGGAGGGCGGGGGATCGAAAAATAGCCAAAATTGTCTCACGTAATTTATGGATGCCCCCTAACTGATAAATTGTATGTTCAGCCCCCCTCAAACTGAAATTCTGGCTGCTGCGCCAGTGGTCTTATTTATGTGGAACTATAGATTACAATAAGTTATGCCGACTAATGTGGAATATTTCTTACCGTCACAACGTACGACAGCCCGTCCCAAGTCATCCTCGCCACGGACTCTTTTCTTCTGACAGAAACTTCCCTGTAAGGCTCCTGTGTCGAGTCCGTGATATCACTTGGCCCAGGCAGGACGTCAGGTCTTTCGGTCGTTAGCTGGCCCGACATCTGACTTGACGGCGGCGCTTCGGAGAAAGTCCTGCGATGCGAAAAACGACTGATTGTGGGAGTACAATATTCCTCTTTCAAAGGTCCCATTGTCCTGAAATAAATAAGTTTTCAAACTATGCGATGTCTCGGAAATACAAATGACATATAATTCGTTCCACTTCAGAAGCTGTTCGTTTTATAAAACGAATTTTCTTCCATTTGTACGGATATACTGACTTTGCCATTGTAAAAATAATAAAAATTCTTGAAATGGATAACATCTGCCCATTAATTTCATATCCGTGAGTGTATGTAACAGATATTATAGGGTGAATAAGGACCTGTTGAACTAAGTACTACAAGTGATGAAAACTGAATTGGAAATGACAAGTACAAAAAATTTGGGATTGATACTGGATAAAAAATTGAGATTTAAAGAACAGGTCAATACCATGTTGAAAAAAAGTTACATGAGCTTGAAGATGATTTACTCACACAGATACTATTTGGGCCAAGATGTAAAAAATGATGTGTGCGTATTCAGAAAATTCAAAATTCCAGTGCGACACTTATTTTTGTTATAAAAAGAAGGCAGAGAATTTCCCATAAAATTAAAGAAGTAGAATGGCTCAATATGTCCAACAGGCGTAAACTACATACTATGACAAAGTCATCAGGAGAGATATACATGACATGTCAAACTTCTTCGATCACCATTTTTACCAGTTCGAGGGTCAGGTAGCCGCGTGGTTAAGACCGTCGTGTTCAAGCCACTCATGCTGCTGGTCGCGTAGGTTCAAATCCTAGCGACTACAGATGATGACCCGAGATAGTGCTAGGGATCGCACTTTAAAAGGTAAGACCTCGTTAATTCTTGGCTCGCACAAGTTTCGACTTTTGAGGGCTGCCGTTCGTAAGGGGACGACAGCTGGTTAACGGAAAAAACAATTTTAACAGTTTTTTTCAAGTTACATACTTTCAAGATAACCGACTATAGTAATCTTGTACAGCTCTGTCACATAATCTAGCGTTACCACACAATCTAGCATTGTCACACAATCTAACGTAATCACTTCCTCCGTAAAGTAAAGTGAAAATATTTGCTCTGTTTCTATCTCTTTCCTTCCTCAGTCTTGCTTTCTTTGTGTTTTACTCTAGTCAGTAGATGTATTCTAGTTTTAAGTTTAGTGTTAGTAATGGTTTGAGTGGAAGAACAGTTTCTTTCTTTCTAGTGTAGAAAGAAAACTGAACTCTTACTTTTTCTTCGCCTTGTTTGAATGTTTTCTAAGAAATTTGATTGATTTATTATTGTATATCGTCAAAACAATACGAAGGGGGAAAGTTATTTGCATACCAAAGCTTGTTGATATATTTCACAGGTAAGAGAGCACAGTTTGCAAAACCGAATCCACTAAAGATTCAAGCGGCAAAGTTCATGCACTTCATATAATTTACACTAGCATAAAATAAAGTTTCATTAATTCGAACAGAGTTATTTTCTCCTTCTCTCCACAAATATATAAAAAAATAATAAATTAAAATAGTTTATTTCCAGCTGTCGTCCCGCTACGAACGCCAGCCCTCAGTAGTCGAAACTTGTGCCAGCCAAGGATTAACGAACTCTTACCTTTTTAGGTGCGATTCATAGCACTTTCTAGGGCCATAAGAATAAATTCTGTACTAGCTAGGCTTCGAACCCACGACCGGCAGCCAAAGTGATTGAAAGATTTACGCTATCGGCCATGATGTGACGTAAACAAACTTCGTGTACCTATGCCACTCGTGAAAAATTTAATTATTGAATATTTTTAAAAACCCTTAATCAACATGTTACTGTTTTCTCGTTTTATCGATTAAATCAATCATGTGCGTTCCGAGATAGCACTGGACGTCCCGAGGATGTCCATTTTATGTCCCATTTAGGTCCGAACGTCCCAGAACCTAATATGGACATCCTGGGGACGTACGTTTTTGGGATGTCCGATGCGAATATCCCCAGGACGTCCAAACTCAGGCCAAATTCATATTACCGACTTACAACATTATTTTCGTGTCTTGTGCCTTTTTCAAAAATTTAAAACGTTTTTTGGTTTAATTTCCTGTCATAAATTTCATACATTTTCCACTGAGCTTATTTAGATCAGTGAGTTTCTCCAGTTGTCACCAGTATTAGATGAATAGTCGTTATATCGTTATCAATTTTGCATGGTTATTCTGTTCGCGCTAGAGTCAGGTCAGGTTAGGTTTGCTAGTAATTCACGCATTTTCAACTCAATTTGCCTCATTCTTATCTTTTCGTTTAAACTTCCCGCCATTGCAGTGACCAATCACAGAGCGCTTATTGCGTTCCTTTTATTGTCGTCTATATTTCAGTGAGTCCATAGTCTCGAGTCGTTGGGATGGCGACTTAAATCACACTCTTGATAGTTTATTATTTCTCTAATAATTTTCCAATAATTTTTCCCAACCTGTAACTGAGTGCATCGTGAAGTCTGTGATTTGTGCCATTTGTGGTCCTGTGCTGTGTCTTATCTCTTGCCTTGTGGTTTCCTCTAACCTAACTTATAAACATAATTTCTGATTGTGGCGGAATTTGAAGTTATTTTTACAATCAAAAGAATACGATGATCTGAGAAAATATAATATCACGTATTTATTGCTGTTGTGAGCCGTGACTGTTCTATATAGGTATTATGTTTTGTAATTGATGTAAATGTTTGTGTCAGAATATAAAATAATTTATAAATGTTTTTTCGAAAATCACTTTCCATCATTATCCTTTTCACTTTTTCTAGTTGGTATGTCATTTTCTATCGACTAGGATCATGGGTCATAGAAAACCTTGAAAATTGATATCCTAAAAACATCCTTAGGATGTCCATGAAAGACCTTATAGGGACATATAATGGACGTTCCCAGAACGTTCCAATTTGTAACATAGGATGTCCCCAAGACATTCTAAGGACGTCTTATGTCCAGTAATGGACGTCTTCGGGACGTCTTGAATGCCTTAGATTTATGTCCTGTGTACGTACTGAGGACGTCTTTGTGTTTTGGGATTGGTGAAAGCAGAAACAAATTTTGATTGTGCATTTGGTATTATAATAAAATGAAATACATAAAAACGCGGAATAAACGTAAAGAAGTCGTACAAAACTATCTAATAACCTATGAGTTTTAGTATTTTGCTCATTGGCTTAGTACTTAAAAGTTTCATAAAAATTATATATAAGTTTTTGTAGAAATTGATTATGTTATTAAGTAACTTAAGTAAGTACCTACTTGAATCAAAGTGATCTTCGCGAACATAAATTTGAGTTTTAGTACATGAAGAGTCAGGATCAACTATGGCAAGTTTTAGCCAGGTATTTTGCATGTTTATTTCACTGATTACAGTTCTTCCAACGTAGCTGAACATGTGAAATTCTTATCTATTGCGCGAACGATCATGTTGAGTGCCTCATTACTGTATATATGCGCATCGTGGGCATGCATATTCTCACATTTTAAACAAATTACCAAAAGAAAAAACAAATTACAAGAGATAATAATACACAGTCATATCAATTCGGAGATGTATTTTTATTCTGAGTATTGAATATCCATGTTTTAATGTCGGATTTGGAGCGATAGAGATAGAAGAGATGGGAAGGAAATGTCTTTCTTTTTTTTAATGAAAAAATAGTTACAGTCCATTGAATAATTTCTGTTTCATTAATAGTTTCGTGTAGGTAAAGTATTCCGAGAAGCCAAATATTTGGTAACATTGGAGCTGGATAATTTAAAAAGTAACCATATACCATATATACAGGGAATATAAGTACTTACGGTTTTGGATTTCAATTAAAAAAAAAAACACATTTTGGCATTTTCCGGTAGCTTTCTCCAAATTAATATAGATTCAGAATTGGTCTTCAATTGAATCGTTTTCATATTCGGAATATAAAGGATGACTCAAAAATACTGAGCCATTTATGGTAAAAAAAAATATCACCCAGTATGAGTTTGGAAGTCGTAAATAAGCCAATGGACACTTTTGATGAGTTAATCAAATACTACAACATACTAAAATTTCAGAAAATTTACGGAAGGCCATTTTTCATAAGAGAAGTGCGGAGTCCTTTGATCAAAAAAGTTGAAACCGTTTTCGAGATCCAATATTTCATATTCTTATTATTATTATTATGAGTAAAATCACATTTTTTCATAAAAAGCGCCTATATAGATGAACTTAACTAGCAATACCTTATCTAAATAAAAAATTTGATACAAATCATTGAAGCCGTTTTCGAGATTTAAAAATTATCATTATTATTATTATTATCATCAGTAAAATTTTTCCAAGACGCCTATACAGGGCAATTCAAATTCGACCCCCACCATTGGGATCTCCTAAACTACAGTAGATACGTCGAAGCTTAAATTGGGGCAAAGTTGCGTTTTTTTGTGCAAAATTCTGTTTTGAAACTTGGAAAATCGGAATTTTCGTTTTTATTTTTTTCTATCGTTATTTGACAACATAGCTCAAAACCAAAAGTACATTCTCATTGATACTTTTTCTTAGCTACACGTTTTCATGTTCAGATTTACTATCCGACGTTTCGTCTTCTGGCATTCATCATCAACTTTTTTTTCTGTTATGGGCGTCATATTGTTTTTTTATACAGAAAAATAGTGATTCTCATTCTGATTTCATTGATGTATAATTTGTTATGATTTGCTCTTTTGAAACCACAGATATTAAAAAAAAAACAACTTCATCTGAGATGGTCATGAAACCCCGAAATACAGAAAATTCTTCCAAGTTGAGCGCAAAACTAATGGAGTCTCCCAATTTAAAATCATCAAGATGAACGAAGATGTATGAGGAATCGAAACTTCAAGATTAGTTGTCAACAAGAATTCTTGCGGAAATCTCATGATGACAAAGGTGATGCAAATGAAAGAAACAAATTAGGAAGAATTTTGAGAGTCAAAGAAAGGCTTAGAAAACATACTTCATTGGAACCGAATCGGACTGAAAGAGTTGAAAGATCTACCAGGAACAAGAAAATTGAACCAGAACCACTAAATGCAAAATGATACAATCCATGATTATGAGAATGGACCTTTGGAAGTATCCAAGTATAGAAGCAGTTCTTGAGTTTCAGAAGAGATTCCGGTAGTTTTCTCAGTTAATATTAGAACTATCGAAAAAAAGTTCCGATGAAAGTTGAAGCGTATTTCCTCAACCTTTTAGTGAATTCAAATATTTTTTTTAAGTGCCATTAGTGGAGGAGTGACGTCATCGGCAATTTTTTTAAATGGAACAATATGTCATGTTCAGTATCGATAGATACAGTGTATTTCATTATTTTTTGTCCACCTCTATAATTCACTTACCTATTGCTTGAAAAATTTACTCAGTTGGGGAATGTAGCCAGACGGATATTCTAGCGATACGGCAATTTGTCTCAGACAGTCGCGTACGTAAGTTTTCATAAAAAAAGTTTTTAAATGCTACATCAATAGTTGTTTCATTAATAAATTCCACGCCCTTGATACATAAATAACTATTTTTGATAACGTGTGCCAACACACAAATTACTGAAAGTGGACTTTTTACGTACGAAGCCTGTTGGGGTATTATTTTAGTAGTAATTTTGAAGTAGCTGGTAAAAGTTATGGTTCTTTAGGTTATTATTTTGTTTGGTTTTCCACTTTTATTTATCGCCTATCAATTTCAAAAACATTGGGAACATTCTTCAATCTTGAGTGCTATATTGATAATTATTATGCATAAAAGTTGCTTCAATAAATCACTATGCTTCGAAAATATAAGGTGGAAATACAACATCGCCTAGGGAGCCTTTGGATTTCAATTACTTTTGGTGATTTACTCCCTGTGTCACTGGCTAGAAAAGTTACCCGCTTAATCTCAAATGATGCACACATTCGAACTGTATTGGAATAACTTTATGCTGCAAAACAACTTTACTTTGAAACCAAAATACAACAAGAAAAACTCATACTTTAGAATGACAACTGTTCGTTTAATGTCTTCAAATTGACCTGTCCCTATTATCCCATATACAGAGAACTCTAAATGTATGAACATGTACATAGGAAAACATACAATAAAAACAAACTATGAAATGATGCCCCTTCACCCTGTGAAACTAGATATGACAAAAATAGTCAATCTGTTAGCTATAATATTCTGTTCTGTTTGTGTTTCACATACGACCAACATTGTTTTGAATCATCCTGTAAGTCGCACTGTCTCAGTGGCGGATCCAGGGGGGGTAAAGGGGGTAATTACCCCCCCACGCCTATTCCAAAATACTCATACTGCCGTCCTAAGGTCTGAGGATGAACGCAGTATGTTTCAAAATATCGTAATTTGAGTGTTTCAAATACTTTTATTCGCAATTCTTACATACCGAACCACTATTGTTTGTTTTTATTATTTCATATGTCTATTGGAAATATATTCATATTGTACTTTTCTCAAATGAGAATATTTATATTCATTACCCCCCCCATACCAGTACCCTGGATCCGCCACTGCACTGCCTTACTTGATTTTGAAGTCTGTGCAGATGTTCAACTTCCCTTCGGAAATCACTATACTCACTTCTATCCATAGGTGACAAGGCGTTGGACGTGTTTTATTTTGTTGAACCAAAGTAATTTTCTTCTTGATTGACTTTATACATGAGCTCTTTAGAAAACCACGTGGGAATGTTATTTAAAGTAAACTTTTTGTTTTTCTTTATTCAGAGTATCGTAAAAACTATTTTCCTACATTCATGCTAAAAGCAAAACTTTATTGAACTATATTTGGTGGAAAAAGAATTTCTTTATTGCACTAATGCAATAAAGTTTATTGCACTCATCTGTCATTCAACTTCAACGTGCTGTCATCATGACAAACATAAATGTTCAAACCCACTACATATTTAGCAGATATTCTGTGAGATTGGCAATACGTTTTAAACAGTTACATATTTCATTTTATTTTGTATTAATGTTAGCAGCCAGAGTTAAACAAACAATGCCTTCCCGAGAAAAACTCCATAATCAAAACTAATCCGTTTTGTTCTAAACCGTCTACCGTGATAACATACGCGCTCACGGCTACTATAATTTTGATTTTTATAATACATCTGTGGTTTTAGAAACGTCAGTCAAAAATTACAGAATTGAAAGTTTTGAAATGAGTATTATTAATGGTAAATAGATGAAAGTGATCTGTTCCGATGCAAATCGACAGTAATAATTAATTATTTGAGTTGCGCTTTTCATTTTCCAACACCTAGTGCCGTACCTTAATAAATAATTGTTTGCTTTTTGCATGAACGTAGAAAAAATGTTGTATGCAACTCGTGCAAAAATTGTTTATTGCACTCAACGTATTGTCCGACGAGGCCGTTTCACGTCGAGTGAAATAAACACTTACTTTTTGCACTTGTTGCATAAATAACTATTAAACTTTCATTTGTATTTTTGGAACAAAGAATATCAATATTGCCGAAGCAATCTATCAAGTTTCTTGAAGTTTCCCCTGAAATAATTCAAAATATTAGAGTCTTTTTTGTCAGGCACGTTGTCTTCTATACAATATATGAACTCAAACATTATTTTTTCCCACCCACATTCGATATCAATTGTTTATGTTACATTTCTTGAGACTGAAATGACTGAACCCCAGTGTATTGATTCTGTAAGAAAACATTGTATCATTTTAAGACAATAGTCAAGCCATTTCATCGGTCAACTGAACACAATGTTTTTTTCGAGGGGGAAGTAACTCGTTCATTAGGTGTAGATCATAATATTTTCACGATTGAAACGTTAACATGAAAAATTTACGCTAATCAAAATAGTCAAATCACATATCATGCCCCTTCAATAGTTTTTTAGAGAATAACCTGGTCCCTGAAACTTTTCTTATTATTTTTCATTGGAAGTAATTAGTAATTAGGTGTACAAAAAATTACTAGTTGTTTGCCCCTCGGTTTTTTTTATTGGTATCCTGATTACCAATAGTCATTCATATTATAGACCTTTCCAGAATTATCTGTGTAGGTGAGAATTGTGGAACAAGAATAAAGCCTATTGGTCAAAATTTTCCAGTGGAAATCATCGACATTTGACAGCTGACATGTTGTATCCCGGTTTATTTATAGATAGAATAAATTTTTTTTTAAAATATAACTTTTAGTAAAACCAGTTGGATCTCATTCCATTTTTTTCCGAGTTATTTTCCTAAATAGGAACCATAATGCGGGAACAAATGATTAAATGCCACTGAATGGAAACTTTGTACTGGGACGCAAAAATATTTATAAAATTTATTAATAACTAATTAATTTCCGAATCAATAATCAAGTATTTTTTTAATTAAGTATTTTTTGTCCCCTGTGGACACTGTGATACGGAATAGTGACTACAGCAATTGCTAGTTGCATGGAAATGTTCATTGAGACATCCTATTAGGAACTCAGCACGGAAATTTATTAGATGTAATTCAACGTTCGTCGTGGTATTAGCCAGGAAAGTCGTTGTTTTCTGATATATTTTCGATCCAATTATCCCTATTGTATAGGATTATGGCAATGAGCGTAGTCAATAAGGTTGATGTTAATAACATTTCATCATTTCAATGATATGTCACAGAGCGAAAAGCTCCTCGTGTGCTCTCTCTCTCTCGTTGGCGCATCTTTCAACACTTTCCGCAAGTTGCGCACGAAATATACTTGTTTTTCTCTCAGTTCATATATTTGATCTCTGTTCTCGTACTCTGGAAAGGTCTATTGAAGAAACAATTATAAATCGCACATACAGGATAACTCAAATTCGATGGCCTATTCGAAGTTTCTGGAGAACGAACATATACTTCAAATTTTGTGTCGCGTAATAAGAGACTGTTGAGATCTATAGCTCGTGAAAATAATTCTACGATTGCAGTGTTGCTACATCTATTAATAACTGATATTTTTTGGCTCTACTGATTATTCTGATGAATAAGTTTTTACTCAAAATGTCCCATACTTTCACCTTTTCTTGAATATTCTTTATTTTGTAATTTTTTTTGCCAACAAAATAAAACCAATTTGAAGTCAAATACCTTCTTATCCAACACATTTACAGGACTCTAATTTTACCAAGATCCAAAAAATATAAAGTAATATTGGTTAGTTTGAATGATTCGACGATATTTTATAAATGGTGTTTGAAAAACATGGATATCATTTTATTTCAATGGGACACCTTGTATACTATTGTATTTTCAGATTGTATGGGCAAATACCAATAACTTTCACCAAGCATTGTCGTATTCCTACCACCTACCATTTCTTGAATATTATTATTTTTTTTTTATTTTTGTTTCGTCAATATTCTAATTGTATGGAATAGTTTCCGAAAAATCGAATAATACGACCATATTTTATACATAGTGTAAACATCTAATTTGGAATTTGGAAATACGTTCATGTATTTAAAGTTAATTCATTGTTTTAAATTCATTGCTCATTGCGCATGGTTTAAATGCTCACTTGTAACATAATATAATATTAAACTATTTCTGGTGAAAAATCAAATCCAATTTTGTGTCTATCTAACAAACAGATCACGAAGTATTTAGTTTTAGCAAAGACTGTTTTGGTACAAACATAAGATTTGTCTACGATTATTATAAAAAATGTTAACATAATTGGAGCTATGGAAACTTGGATAGTCGCGAAAAACTGATTTTTGTAACCTGTGACCTTTGACCGTGAGTAACTTATGTCGCAGACACGAGATTATATGACAATTTTGAGGCAACTTTTAGAACGCCAAAATAAAGGTGTAGATACAAGTTTCCAGCTTATTATTTTTCATTCCGAAAATGACTATTGCATACAACTGACTTTACTGGATTATGAAGGACACAATCGATTTTGAGAAATCTTCATACTGGATTCTGTAGAAATTACCATTCAGATATACTATTTATTGCAGAAGTGCTCGTGGTTAAATTGCCGACAATATATTTCCTTGCTTAACAACCAATCAGTGGATTTCAAATTTTGAAATTCAGCCAATAGAATCGGAACTACAGTGAAAATATAGCTTGTCGCTGTATTTTCACGGTGATAAACCTGCTTAGTTTTTGTTTTACTATAGTCAAGTGAAAATAATGATTTAAAACGTCAAATTTATGTGTTTTGACCAGTTATCTTTATTTATCAATATGAGATGAGGCCATGGAAAAGAGTATTCCGTTGAATACGGCTAGAAATAAAGCATCAATTACCAGGTGACACGATTTTTCTTTATTTCAAATCGATATATTGTCATCCTAAATATAATTCGTGGTATGATTAAAAACCTACAATTATTTGGAATATCAATTCATTGGCAATCCCAATGCAAGAAAATACAACTCGTCTTGGTTGTATTTTCAGCTTTGGGATTGCAATTCATTAATATTCCAAAAAATTATCAAAGGTAATACCACGAGTACAAATTTTATTGATATTTTTTCTTTTCCACGAAAACTTGTTTATTTGGCAAAAATATGAAAACAAACCGACTGATAAAATCACGAGTCCGTTAGGACTCGTGATTTTTCCTTAATTCAGTTTGTATGTTTTTGCCTCAAATAAAAAAGTTTAAATGATGAAAATAAAAAATTATCTGTTAAAATTTTAAGAACGAGTTGTATTTGGGAAGATTATTTTTTTCAGCAATTTAAAAGGATGTAGCTTTATCTTTTTCATTTTATTATTTTATTGAACTCGAAGAATACATAAGATAATAACTTTTTGAACAAAAGACAGAATTAATTACTTGAAAAATTGCAGTTATTGAATACACAGTTTTCGTAGAGTTTGACCAGCAAGAACAGATGTCTCTTCTTGATATTTTTACCGCGTTTATCCACAAGCTTATTATACAATCTTATGGGGCACCGTTCAGGATTCTCTGAGTTTGGTGTCAACCATTTTGTATCAGTGCATTTTTTATTCCCACCCTGGCAAGTTTTACTAAATATAGGATTATATTCTAATCGTCGTTTTTTCACCTGCATTATTTAATTCCTCCCTGATATAATGGATAAGGCAATTAACACCTTCGCCTCCGCTCCATGCTAATTCATACTCATATATTCTTCTTCTTCTAGTGCTGTTGCACTTTTTTCTATAAAACTTTACAATTCCTTTCTCTCGCTCTTTCTAGAAACAGATTAAAGCTTATATTAAATTCTAGGTAGTATTTTTCCTGTATCAACTCGCCTGTTACATTCCAAATGGTTTTCAATGTATATATACTCTTTATAATCTTCGCCGTTACATTTTTTCATATTTGCTGCCCAGTCTTCCAGAACTTTTGAAATTCCATATACATTTTTTAGATTTGATTGTGTTTTGTGGAGTGGAATTTTGTATTAAATCTTCAATATTCTCTTGGGTGATGGCACTGAATCTGTTTGTGTTAATTTTTCAAGCACTCAATCATGACAAATTCAGAGTAAAATTTTGACGTTTCAATGTTAACAAGGTATTATCGATGAAGAAGCAGTTTTATCAGGGGTAATATAATAAGTGGTATGATTATTACCGATAATTTTTTGGAATATTAATGAATTGCAATCCCAAAGCTGAAAATACAACGAGTCCGCAGGACGAGTTGTATTTTCTAGCCGTATTCAACGGAATACTCTTTTCTACGGCCTCATCTATGATACCAATGGACATTCGTCCCCAACGATCGCTCATATTGATAAATAACGATAACTAGTCAGAACACATTTTGACGTTTATAATTTAAATCATTATTTCTACTTGACAGATAGTAAAACAAAAACTAAGCAGGTTTATCACTGTGAAAATACAGCGACAAGCTATATTTTCACTGTAGTTCCGATTCTATTGGCTGAATTTCAAAATTTGAAAATCCACTGATTGGTTGTTAGGCAAGAAAATATATTGTCAGTATAATACTGAATGATTGGCTAGAATAATGCATTGCTATCAGTTGAAACCACCAAAATGTCAGATTTTGACATATGAAAAAAATAATGGGTAATAATCATACCACTTATTATATTACCCCTGAAAATACGTTTTTTGACCTGTAAACATGTAAACACACAGTAAGCTGAATAATCTTACCTGCATGCCATTCTTTTCCTTCTATCCAACCATCTCGACTGCTGCTGATTTTCGTTTTCCTCATCAACACCGAAGAAGTTCGCAGTTTCTTTTCGTAAATAATTCTTGATTATTTCCTTTCTACTCATTGATCTTTTCAGAGGCGGCCTCTCCCTATTCGGTATTCTTTCGCTTTGAGAATAGGCGACAGGTCTTTGTAACTGCGGCCTGCTCTTTTCCGTAGGAGGAGATACGGGAAGCGAAACAGTTCTTTGATGTATTGGAGTCCTAGCAACGAGAGGAGGCGTCGTTTCGGGGATTTTTGATGTGTTTTCAGCGACATAATCACCGTTTTCTGATTTCGGGGGCACATGTTCTAGCGGTAATACGGGCGTTACGGGGCGTTGAGCAAGTTGTTTCTGGGATGGAGATGGCTGCGCTTGTTCGTGAGATTTCGGCTGTTGTTGAACTTGCTGTAGAGGTGCAGGTGTAACTTGTGGAGTACCTCTCCTGCAACAATCAAAAGATACTAATAAATAAAAGGATTAATAGAGTTCAAAATAATTTATGGAGTCTCCGAAGTATAATTTGAGATGCTCAAATTAACGATTCCATGTAGAAGAATATTACCCGCGATACAGTGTATTTCTAAATTGTGTGTACACATTTCTAAAGAAGATTCTACTCATGAAACGATTGATATTTGGTTTAAAAGGTTAATTTATGAACAACGTTCATCACGGTTTGGTTTTGAAAAAACTAGAAGACATAGGTGTGAGGGGACAAGGTCTAGAGCTGTTTATTTAGAATTTGGTAAAACACTTGAATGAAAGCTAAAACAAAATAAATTTCTCTCTGCTGGTTACGTTTCGACAATAGGGAATTACACTGTAATAAAAAATTACGTTTTATTTGTAACAAATGATCTTATCTGTTTATATGATGCATGTAAAATCACACCACAAACCTGTTAATCTATTTCATATCAACTACAATTCACTTCAAAGCTATACCAAATTTATATATATTCAAAAGCTATAGTTTCGCGGTTTGACGTTATCAGTATTGTTCTACAAACGTTTGTCCTTGATTCTTCTGAGAATGTTTTCTGCACGATGAAGAGTTGTTCCCAGTTTGAATCACAGTATATGTACACCCAATTAAACTTCTTTCCAAACTATTCAGTTAAATTTTATGGAAAAGCACACTTTGTTTTGATTCCAGACGTGCAATATATGGAGAGACTTTGACGTCATCTATATTCGTCCAATGAAGTACCGGTAATAGTCGCGCGAAAATAGCTAGTGTTTGAATTCTCTTCCAATTCTTTTTTTTTCTGGATGAAATACAATAATGAAAAAAAAATCAAAAATATTTTATCACGCAGTTTGACTTGTATTTGAAAAAAAAATAAAAAATTACTAGCGTAATTCCCTATTACTGCAATGGATGAAATACTCACAACATAAATGAAGAAAACTAGCATATCACCAGACTCTCTAATTATTCCCAAAACTTATCGAGTCCCAACACCCCCCCCCCCCTCCCCGCCATTTTCCTAGTTAACTCTGAGCATGGTCAACAACTAACCCATCGGTAGTTAGTTTTTTGGAAAAGTCGTTTTCAATATCAAAACATGGAACTAAATTACCTTGACCAGTTCGAAAATTATAATCATGAATATACATATGCGGAGTGTTTGAACTTTTACCAATACTCTTTAAAGCGATGGATCAACGATGGTCAACGTAAAAGGTTGCAAACCTACACGAATGTTCGGAATATTTTTCCGATGTATCTGTCCAGTTTGCATAATTTTTGGAATTTTCTCTTATGGTATATCAAAGAAAAACATTATAGTTCGTTAAAAAAAATATTGCGTACACTTGAATTGGTTGCAAACTTGATTCGTGATATGAAATAATGTATTCAATACTTTCCTAGTTTGCAGAACTTTTAGAATTTTCTCAACGAGTATACAGCAAAATTCGAGTTAATTGCCATTTTGACAATGTTGCGTACTTAGGAAGAGGTTTCAAACTGAGATTTATTGCTTTCTCACAACTCATAACATAAATGAAGAAAACTAGCATATCACCAGACTCTCTTCCCGAAACTTATCGAGTCCCACCCCCCCCCCCCCACCATTTTCCTAATTAACTCTGATCACGGTCAACAACTAACTCATCGGTAGTTTTTTGGAAAAGTCGTTTTCACTATCAAAACATGGAACTAAATTACCTTGACTAGCTCGAAAATTAGAATCATGAATATACGCAGAGAATGAGAGAATATATGCGGAGTGTTTAGACTTTTACCAATCCCAAGTAGCATTTTGGCGACGGCAACCACATAATACACCAAAATTAACGTTGTAGTTGGAGTATAAATTAGTCATTTATGAAATGACGCTCTCTAAACCACCGGTCAACGTTGTTTTAACGTTGAGCCCGACATTAGTCAAGCTACGACGTTGTCATAACGTTTATTCAACCGACTACAAGTAGTAAATATTCTGAGAATGGGAATAACGTTCTAAAAACGTTCAAGTGACAACTTTACTTATTTTAAACGTTTTCCCGACAGTAAAGCGACCTTGTAAGATTCAACTAAGCAGTGGGTAATTTTTCAGTTAAGTTGAAAACGTTTTCACAACCAACCTTCATTCAAATATTTACTGCAGAGGATGTGCAAGCCAAATTTAGATAATAATTATTTACCCAATTTATTATATATTTTTTAATTCAGTGATAAGAACCATTGTTTGCTAATTTGTTCGACAGAAAACGTATTTATAGTAAAAAGGAAAGGAAAGGAAAAAAGACTAGAATGATCCTAACCTAACTTTCGAATCGGAAATGAAAAGTGCTTACAAATTCACTGTCTTCTCTTACAGATAAAAAAAAAGTCGTAAAGAAACTTCACGGGCAAAAGCTAACATGAACACAGACAGTTTGGAAATCTTAAGTTTAATTTCTTTGGGAACAAGTGCCAACCTGAATGGAGAGATATTGAGAAAAGCAACAACTTTTTCAGAGGAACAACTGTATTATAGCCAGGAGAAACAACTTGATTATGACCATGTACAACAGTTTAATAATTTGGAAGAATTCAGGGAAAAACGCGAAAGAGACGGGTTACAAAATGTGGAGCGGAATGTATTCGTTAGTTGGAATTGGTTCAGTTTTTGGTCCGATAAGCAACTCCAGTCGCGCTTCGGGTATAAAGTTGGTTGTATGGCAGACTAACGTTAAAAATTAGTATATTTTTAGTTACCTGACAACCAAGTCGCGTTGACGACTTGTATACTCCTACGCCATATTGGAAATGTAATTCTATTTGGAACCAAGGTCGGCCATTAAAACTTGGGATGTAAAATAAACATTTACAAAGGATTTTAAAGCCTCATTTTAATTTTCTAGAAATAATTCATAGGTATTCCGTATTTAGTTCACGCTTGAATCGCTATCAACATTGAAAATTGTTTATGAAAATATATATTTCTCATTCTTGACATTTGAAAACTTTGCAACAGATTGAAAGTCCACGTGTTTTTTAGCATGAAACAATGGTTAATTTGACAGTAAAATGTAATGCGTTGGCAATTTCTGTTTCGTAATCGTTATTTTTCGGTAATATTGAGCATGAAATATTTCCATACTAACTTCCGGTAGTAGTTGCCAGAAAGTTTTTTCTCAGTGTCCATTTTGCCCATAAGTAATTATTTGGTTGATAAATCAACTATTTTCTGAACACCATAGAAAATGAACTGTCATTGCCGCTTGAGAGGGCGCTGGTGTGCAGTAAATTCAGCAACGTTTAGGAAACGACAAACTGTTACCTACAGTTGCAGCAGAAACGTTGTGAAAACCCAAAAATTATTGACCAAATTCGTGTAAAACAGGGTTGTGACAACGTTGTATTGACGTCGGCAACGCAACTTATGTTTGGTTGCACAACTTATCCGAACACGTTGCCGCAACGTTGAATTGCTACTTGGGATATTCTCTCTTTAAAGCGATGGAAAAACTTTTTTATTATCGATTTGCCAGAAAATTTTATTCTTCATAAAATTAAGTGCATTGCACAGTGGGGAACAAAAAATAGAATTTTGATCAAGCGTAAACTACGCTGGCTGTGATTCCAAATTTGAATATTGTTTTCAATTCTGAACAACCTCCTTGAATGAAATTTTTGATAATGTCAATAATAAGGGGTATTTTACACTTGATCAAAATTTCTATTTTTTGTTCCCCACTGTACGCCGTTTGAAAATTTGAAATGTTGTACTCTTATGCAAGTATTCTGCAAAATAGTTTTTTATGAAGAATAAATTTTCCGACAAATCCGATAATAAAAAAGTTTTCCATATGGTGCAAATTTTTTAAACTCACTGTATATAGTCTGGACCACATTTTGATAGGCCACCCATTTTAGGCGTATTCGTCTATTTATGCAACTTCATAAGAAGTATGTTTCATCCGTTAACCAGCACAGTGAAGGTAAGATCTCTCTTCGGCTCTTAGACTATCAGATGAACTGTACCTGAAGATAAAAATTATGCATATCCGACAAATATACTTTCTTCCCACACTCACAAAATATCACGCCACATCAGTTTCCCACACGATGAAAATAATAACACAACAGAACGATCTTTCAATTACTTGTCGTCGAAATTTTATAACGAATTATCTGAACGATGATACAAATCCATTGATATATCCACTACAATTCAAAAATGCATTAAAGAGATTCATCATTGAGAATCCAAGACAACTAGTTCAAAACCACTTTGATGCTTACCGTAACTAAACAAATCCTGATATGTATGAGTGCCAATGAGGACGATTTTATTTTTTATTTTATTTTTTTCGTTCAAAAAACATACCAGTTGGTCCCTCTCTCCGTGGCCCCGTTACATCCGGAGGGAGCGCTGGATGATTTACCCATATAACCACTACCCGCGATCATTTCGGACTTTGTTCGAATTCATGCATAGAGTGAGTGATAACAAGAATGATAGGCTTCTCCATTCGCCCTAATAAGATTTCTGCCGCATCCCGGCAAGTCGGTACGATTTTCAGATTATAGAGTAGCGTATCCTTCATCCCATCTAGTACCCCTATAATCAGAACCACCATTTTAACAGAGTGGTTTGGGTAGAGCCTGTGGCGTTTTTCCTCCTCGTTTTAGATGATGTTCGTTTCGCCAGGACTCTATGACGAAAAAGGTCTCATTTTGATGGTCAAAGAGGACTACATCATGCGCTTGTTGGCTTATATTTGCTTGAGGATGGGGATCCGTAGTTCCAATAGATTCGGCACTTCTCATTCTTAATATCCACAGAACTTATGCCAACACCGGTGTCTCACCGTACGAGCGTCGTAGGAGGTAGCATAAAACTCGTAGCGGCGCAGTATGCCTTTGGATATAGGGCAAGGCCGCATGAGCTTGACAAGCAGAGAGCAAACGAAATTATGGTCATAGGAGCCCCTCAACATGCTCTGCATCTAGTGTCCTGGACCTCGGTCATCGATTTCAGCCCATTTGATCTAGGGGAAGCAAAAGTGAATTTTTTAGATGAGCCAAGGTCTTCGATATTCTTGAAGAATAAATACCCCATGCATTGGCCTATCCTTATGAAGCTGCAGGAGTACTTCACTCTCCGCAGCTACAATGTTTGTTTTTTGCTAAACTGGTCCCAACTCGGAGACAGATATTGGATCTCCCCGTTCAGAGTCGAAAAGAGGCGCTGCTATAACTGTGGAAAAAGCGGCCATCTACAGATGAGTTGCTAGGAGAGATCGAGATCCAGAAGTCCAAGGAGAAAAAGGTCGTTATCAGCGAGCAACGAAGATAGATCGAGATCTCCGAGCCCAGGAACAAAGCAACGTGGGCGTTTTACCAGAGGAGCCTTCAGGAGATCGACCACGCCAGAAAGGAGACCTCAAACGTCTGAAAGAGGACTTGCTCCCAACCAGGAAAACGACAAATAGTCGGCACTAGGAGGCGCGTGGCGACTTTCAGTGTTCAAAGCCTCAAGATCCATATTTCGTCATTGAAGAAAAATGGCCAAAGTCTACTAATACAAGGCCACTTAGAAGATCGGAAATGCATCTTCATTATTTATACAGGAGCTTCGAGATCAGTCGTTCGCCAAGACCTCATACAAGGAAAAGGAAAAGGAATATGGTTTTGGAAACGGCAACGGGACAAACCGCACCAGTCAATGGGAAAACGCTTGTACACATCCAGATAGGACCTATTACCATGGAACATTCTATGTTGGTTGCGGAAATGAGGGATGAATGTGTTTCGAGTCTGGACATCATGGAGAAGATCGACTTCATCCATAACATAAGACAGAAAATTTTGCGAATTGGCAGTGAAGAAATCTTCCTGAGCAGGTACAATGAGAAAATCCAACCAATTAAGATTTATGTTGACGAAGACATCCACATTCCGAAAAACTATGAAACCATCATCATGGCCAGAATGGATATAGAACCTGGGGATTTGAGCACTGGAATAATTGAAAATGATGAATACCGCCAAGATGGAATTTTAATTGCCCGATGTCTTGTGATCACAGAACATCTAATTCCTGTCAGGGTTACCAATACTTCGGAAAATAAAGTCCTCCTGAATAAAAACGACCAATTGGGATTCTGCAAACCTGTCACTCGAGTTATCAATTGTGAAAACCACATTCAGGTACTGCGAAAAAATACCACAAACACCGATCAGAGAACAATAGACAAAATGATGGAATCCACGGAACATTTAACTCTGGAGGAAAAGCAGAAGACCTGAAATTTGATAAAGACTTCTCGAATTGTTCGAGATCGTTCGATGAATTAGATGGAAAAATCAAGAAGCACTAACTTTTGTTCTGGATCAATCGTCGAACATTTTTATTGTGTTCTATTGACTTCTTCATTTTTCTAGAACTTTATTTATATATAAAAGCAATGCATTTGTGAGATGTAGTTAGTTAGTTACATTGGATACAAGTATTTTGGTATCAGAACTGTTTTGACAGTGACGGTGACAAGTATTGTATTACAGTGTTGTCAAGTGAAGTTTGAATAATAAAGGCAAGTCCACACTGGTGTACACTTATTTTTGAACCAGAGGACGCAACAATATAAATGAGTATGTGAGCTTATGACTCCGGTTGCTGGGGATGCCGAAGTTGCAACGGACAATGGCAAAAGGGAGATATAGAACAGAAGAGGGCTGAGGAAGTCTTCCTGAAACACGCCCCTTCTATAGATTACCTGCTCTGTTAGGACTCTGACTTGACCAGATCTGGACAAGATCTTATGGTGAAGCGAATCTTCCAGAAAAATCTTCATGCGATGAGGTCTTATAGCATACATGTATTATTATTATTATTATTATTAATCTTCGAAAAGAAGTTATCCAGTCGTTCTGTTTGGACTCTGACTCGACCAGATCTGGACAAGATCTTATGGTGAAGCGAATCTTCCAGAGGAATCTTCATGTGGTGAAATCTTATAGCATACATGTATCATTATTATTATTAATAATCTTCGGGAGGGTACGCTGAGATCATCATTCCAATAACCACTTCCCAAACAATCGGATAAGCAGCTATATGGATCGAGGATGGTAGCTCTCTGCACTCAGCCAACTATGATTTCTGCTGTCTTGCCGGTATGATTCTTAGGTTTTAGACTATGAATGCATCACATTGCCAAAACACACACATTATCAGAACAACTATTTTTGCAGAATGGTATTGGTAGATTCTGCGGTGTCGAAGAGTAAATCTCGATATTTTATTACTACTATTCTTTAAATTAAAATCATTCAGTCGGACACTTTCTCCGAAGCTCCGACACTTTTGTAGGACACGCTGGGGATCATCAATAGCCCAATAGCCATTCCCTAAACTATGGGGTAACCAGCTATTAGGTCCGGAAATCGTTAGTATTATTACCATTATTGATTATTACTATTATCATCATCGCATCGTTATAGCGATTTGGTTACTCTGGTCACGCGCTGATGAAATCCAAATTGAACAAAGTTTTGCTATTCGATTACAAAAAGAATTGCACAAGTATATGCCAGTTGTAATTAACTCTCCGTTACGGTACGTCAGACAGAAAGTAAATCGTTTTCATTATATGTTGTAGGATATTTCAAGGTGGTCCAAATTATTTAAGTTTCTTATGGATTGGAATTTTGAACAAACTAGTTTTAATATCAACAATCTGTATTAAAATTCGATGATTACTAACTTAAGAGTGGATAAGGAGTAAAAGAGTGGACAAGGAGTAAAATTAAGTTCATACTACATCACATTCGCTGTTACTTTCGTTTCGGAACCTAAATAAATAATGGAGTCTTTATTCGTAACAGAAATATTGTTTACATAATTATTGTGACAAGCTGGCGACATTCGGCAATTTTCTTATGAGACTGGCTTATGAATAACGCTTATAAACAAAGATTAAAACGATACTTATTAGTATTCTTGCAATCAGAATTCTCAAATGGGAAGTCATGAATTATACACGAAATATATCAATTTTAGTCATTTCTAGGTAGTTTTCAGGCATTTTTTCACCCACTCAGGAATGAATTATCGAGATTGAACTTCTTAACAAGTACCGTTCGAACTTTAACTACATTTTGTTGCTAAAAATATTTTGTCAACCGAATGTATCACGACTAACGACCAAGAAAACTACCCAAATTCAACAGCTTTTTAAGACGCACTCTGGTGAATCACCTCTTCTTCTATCCCTGTATTATTATTTTTTTTTATCCAGATGGATTACACCAGTCGGACCCTGTCTCCGGAGCTCCGACACATCCGGAGGGCGCGCTGGTGATATTTACCCAGATAGCAACTACTGGGTCCGAGAATCATGTGCCCAGAGCAGACTGAGTGAACCAAGGATGACGGCCTTCTGCATTCGTCCGGCTAAGATTTCTGCCATATTATGGCAAGCCGGTATGATTTTTAAGTTCGAGAGCAGTGTGTCCATCGTACCACCAAGAACCCTTATAATCAGAACCAGCATTTTAACAACATGGTTTGGGTAGATTCTGCGGAGTTCAAAGAGTAAGTCTCGATATTTAGTCCGTTTCTCCTCCTCTTTTCGGACGATGTTCGTTTCGCCAGGAGCCGAAAACTCCATGACGAAAATCGTCTTACTTTGATGGTCGAGGAAGACTACATCAGGCTTATTGACTTGTATTTACCTGAGGGTGGGGCATGAGTAGTTCCAATATATTCGGCACTTCTCATTATCCACAACGGACTCATTCTCATTCTCCACAACAGACTCAATATCCCCCGGAGCATAAGGCAACACCGGTGTCTCGTCTATACCGTACGAGTGTCGTAGATGGTAGTACAACACTCGTAGAGCCGCGTTATGCCTGTGGATATAAGCTGAGACCGCATATGCTGGACATGCTGACAGCAAATGCATAAAGGTCTTAGGCGCCCCACGATACGCTCTGCATCTAGTGTCGGGGATCTCTATACCCATCACGCAGCTGCAGAAGCACTCCTGTCTCCGCTGCTTTAATGTGAGCCTTTTGCTGAACGGGCTCCAGCTCGGTGACAGAGTTTGGATTAACCCGTCCAAAGTCGAAAACGAGACCAAGTTCATCGGCTGCACGGGCTGCTGCCTTGGAAAGAAATGCTCCGATCCCTGCTTTTTCATGGTCACAGACCAAGCGGAGAAATGGATCTGAACTCCTGATAACTTTACAGGCTCTATCCAGTACAATTCTGTTATGTAGACACTCCAAACTCACGGCCTCCCTGCTGCCTGGGAAAGTACAACCGTGGAACGGATGATTTAGGATGCAAGCTCCTATTAAGATGCATCATCTTACGAGTTTTCACATCGAGTGGTCGCAGCTCCTCTTGAGTCCATTTCACCACTCCAAAGGAGTAGAGTAGGATCGGAACGGCAAGCATATTAGTATTCGTAACAGAAATATTGTTTACATAATTATTGTGACAAGCTGGCGACATTCGGCAATTTTCTTATGAGACTGGCTTATGAATAACGCTTATAAACAAAGATTAAAACGATACTTATTAGTATTCTTGCAATCAGAATTCTCAAATGGGAAGTCATGAATTATACACGAAATATATCAATTTTAGTCATTTCTAGGTAGTTTTCAGGCATTTTTTCACCCACTCAGGAATGAATTATCGAGATTGAACTTCTTAACAAGTACCGTTCGAACTTTAACTACATTTTGTTGCTAAAAATATTTTGTCAACCGAATGTATCACGACTAACGACCAAGAAAACTACCCAAATTCAACAGCTTTTTAAGACGCACTCTGGTGAATCACCTCTTCTTCTATCCCTGTATTATTATTTTTTTTTATCCAGATGGATTACACCAGTCGGACCCTGTCTCCGGAGCTCCGACACATCCGGAGGGCGCGCTGGTGATATTTACCCAGATAGCAACTACTGGGTCCGAGAATCATGTGCCCAGAGCAGACTGAGTGAACCAAGGATGACGGCCTTCTGCATTCGTCCGGCTAAGATTTCTGCCATATTATGGCAAGCCGGTATGATTTTTAAGTTCGAGAGCAGTGTGTCCATCGTACCACCAAGAACCCTTATAATCAGAACCAGCATTTTAACAACATGGTTTGGGTAGATTCTGCGGAGTTCAAAGAGTAAGTCTCGATATTTAGTCCGTTTCTCCTCCTCTTTTCGGACGATGTTCGTTTCGCCAGGAGCCGAAAACTCCATGACGAAAATCGTCTTACTTTGATGGTCGAGGAAGACTACATCAGGCTTATTGACTTGTATTTACCTGAGGGTGGGGCATGAGTAGTTCCAATATATTCGGCACTTCTCATTATCCACAACGGACTCATTCTCATTCTCCACAACAGACTCAATATCCCCCGGAGCATAAGGCAACACCGGTGTCTCGTCTATACCGTACGAGTGTCGTAGATGGTAGTACAACACTCGTAGAGCCGCGTTATGCCTGTGGATATAAGCTGAGACCGCATATGCTGGACATGCTGACAGCAAATGCATAAAGGTCTTAGGCGCCCCACGATACGCTCTGCATCTAGTGTCGGGGATCTCTATACCCATCACGCAGCTGCAGAAGCACTCCTGTCTCCGCTGCTTTAATGTGAGCCTTTTGCTGAACGGGCTCCAGCTCGGTGACAGAGTTTGGATTAACCCGTCCAAAGTCGAAAACGAGACCAAGTTCATCGGCTGCACGGGCTGCTGCCTTGGAAAGAAATGCTCCGATCCCTGCTTTTTCATGGTCACAGACCAAGCGGAGAAATGGATCTGAACTCCTGATAACTTTACAGGCTCTATCCAGTACAATTCTGTTATGTAGACACTCCAAACTCACGGCCTCCCTGCTGCCTGGGAAAGTACAACCGTGGAACGGATGATTTAGGATGCAAGCTCCTATTAAGATGCATCATCTTACGAGTTTTCACATCGAGTGGTCGCAGCTCCTCTTGAGTCCATTTCACCACTCCAAAGGAGTAGAGTAGGATCGGAACGGCAAGCATATTAGTATTCGTAACAGAAATATTGTTTACATAATTATTGTGACAAGCTGGCGACATTCGGCAATTTTCTTATGAGACTGGCTTATGAATAACGCTTATAAACAAAGATTAAAACGATACTTATTAGTATTCTTGCAATCAGAATTCTCAAATGGGAAGTCATGAATTATACACGAAATATATCAATTTTAGTCATTTCTAGGTAGTTTTCAGGCATTTTTTCACCCACTCAGGAATGAATTATCGAGATTGAACTTCTTAACAAGTACCGTTCGAACTTTAACTACATTTTGTTGCTAAAAATATTTTGTCAACCGAATGTATCACGACTAACGACCAAGAAAACTACCCAAATTCAACAGCTTTTTAAGACGCACTCTGGTGAATCACCTCTTCTTCTATCCCTGTATTATTATTTTTTTTTATCCAGATGGATTACACCAGTCGGACCCTGTCTCCGGAGCTCCGACACATCCGGAGGGCGCGCTGGTGATATTTACCCAGATAGCAACTACTGGGTCCGAGAATCATGTGCCCAGAGCAGACTGAGTGAACCAAGGATGACGGCCTTCTGCATTCGTCCGGCTAAGATTTCTGCCATATTATGGCAAGCCGGTATGATTTTTAAGTTCGAGAGCAGTGTGTCCATCGTACCACCAAGAACCCTTATAATCAGAACCAGCATTTTAACAACATGGTTTGGGTAGATTCTGCGGAGTTCAAAGAGTAAGTCTCGATATTTAGTCCGTTTCTCCTCCTCTTTTCGGACGATGTTCGTTTCGCCAGGAGCCGAAAACTCCATGACGAAAATCGTCTTACTTTGATGGTCGAGGAAGACTACATCAGGCTTATTGACTTGTATTTACCTGAGGGTGGGGCATGAGTAGTTCCAATATATTCGGCACTTCTCATTATCCACAACGGACTCATTCTCATTCTCCACAACAGACTCAATATCCCCCGGAGCATAAGGCAACACCGGTGTCTCGTCTATACCGTACGAGTGTCGTAGATGGTAGTACAACACTCGTAGAGCCGCGTTATGCCTGTGGATATAAGCTGAGACCGCATATGCTGGACATGCTGACAGCAAATGCATAAAGGTCTTAGGCGCCCCACGATACGCTCTGCATCTAGTGTCGGGGATCTCTATACCCATCACGCAGCTGCAGAAGCACTCCTGTCTCCGCTGCTTTAATGTGAGCCTTTTGCTGAACGGGCTCCAACTCGGTGACAGAGTTTGGATTAACCCGTCCAAAGTCGAAAACGAGACCAAGTTCATCGGCTGCACGGGCTGCTGCCTTGGAAAGAAATGCTCCGATCCCTGCTTTTTCATGGTCACAGACCAAGCGGAGAAATGGATCTGAACTCCTGATAACTTTACAGGCTCTATCCAGTACAATTCTGTTATGTAGACACTCCAAACTCACGGCCTCCCTGCTGCCTGGGAAAGTACAACCGTGGAACGGATGATTTAGGATGCAAGCTCCTATTAAGATGCATCATCTTACGAGTTTTCACATCGAGTGGTCGCAGCTCCTCTTGAGTCCATTTCACCACTCCAAAGGAGTAGAGTAGGATCGGAACGGCAAGCATATTAGTTGCAGCAACTTTGTTATTCCCCGACAGTTCTGACGACCAGATCTGTCGGAGTTTGTGCTGATACTTGCAGCGGGGAGTTTTTAACCGTGGTTACCTCTTGGGAGCGGCGCTGTTCCACCCCTAGGTAAGTGTACGTCTCTCCGGCATCAAGATTATGTAGGATGCTTCCGTCTACGAGCTGGACATCCTCTCCGTACTACTCGCATCGTCCTCTTTTGAGATGAACCGTGGCACATTTGTCGATCCCAAACTCCATTCCGATAGCATGCGTGTACTCTTGCTCCACCCTCAAGGACTGATGTAGATCCTTTTCTTATTATTATTATTATAAATGATTATTCTTGGTCGAAGCTAGGTTCTGTAAATTTATGATTCAAAACGTTACCAAAGTCAAAATCAGAATGTTGTTGAGTTCTTTTAATTGAAGTCTTAGCTTGCCCAAGCGCGGAACATCATTTGAATATTACTTGTTTTCCGAATTAATTTCGTTCCTAACAGAAACCTAAAAGAAATTTCCTGATATCTCTGGATCTCCTGAAAGTTTAATATTTCTTCACAATATGTACCTATTTATTCATATAACACTCTGTACTTTGATCGTTTTGCAGCAAATGGATTTTTTTCTACCCAATTTCAAATTCTCAACCAAACCAACATGATGTAAAGCAGTTTCATGCAAGCTAGAAAGTGGAGAACTAGAATATTCGAGCTAGATAAGTGAAAACTATTAAAATTGTGTTTACTTATTTCTTTTAAAATTTTCCTGCGACCTGACGACTATATAAAAATGTTATATTGGCCTTGTATGGTAGAGCGTTATACGAAAGCTGCACCTGAGCCCCATAAACTAAAACGAGGTCATAACACCTATTTCAAAAATATTTCCTTTGTTCCTTTATTTTTATTGGGAATTTTCAAAGCAATAAATTCGAACTGGATGGATGGTTACATGAATGGAGAATAGTTAGTTATTTGATCCTACGATTATTATTCAATACAACTTATTTGAGAATGGAATGTGTACACTTGAAAATTACTTTTCCCACGAGCGTGCGCAAAGTAGTACTTTTCTGCATACATTTGCGTGTGCAAAGTTACACATTTCCGCCCGTTGCACTAATATTTTTTCAAGTACTTTGTTCAATGATACTGATTATAATATTGTCAAGCGTGCGTCTGAGGTTTGTTCTGTTTCTGAAAAGTATTATTTCTAAGACGTCAAGATCATGCGCAGTAGAGGCGAAGTGTCTATTTAAGGTTCATATTCGTTCCGTTCACTTTTGTTGAACTGCGCATGATCCCAGGACTTGTTATTTTCGAAATCAGAACAAACCTATTGATATGAAATTTTTTGTTGTATACTTAGTTCTTTCTTTCAAGTTTAGTTAAAAATATATTGACTGAATTATGATTGTTTTATTCTTGTTATCTGATATGAAGCTCGTAAGAAAAATGTTGTTCCTAACACGTGCGGAAAGTGCCTATTCCGCACACAAAATCTCATCCGAACTCCGCTTCGAGTCGTTCGTCTAACTGTATTTGCGTGCAGAAAAGTAACACTCTGCGCACTTGTTTGTGTGTGTGGTTAATTTATGTGATTATTGTACCTAATAATTAATATATTAAAGTATAAGTGGATAAAAAGGTCTTTCAAACACGCGCGAATTTTCGAAATAGAGCAAGTGTTTGAAAGATCAGTTATCCACGAATACTTTACGTTATTTTTTTTCAATTTGAAATCATAAATACTGGTTTCATTATGGTTTAAATGATGGAAATAAGAACTTATAATGTAAAGGACATGGCACTGGATACATGTATTCCTGGGGCTCGATAGATTTTTTTGATTTTTGGATATATCATTCTACAGGTCAAAACAAGCAACTTTCTTCATTAGACTTTTTTTCGGCCTTCACAGTGTGAGCTACAAAAATGGGTTGATTGTCTAACGCTAATTATGGAAAATATTTTCTGCGAATGGATTTTTCTTGATTTTTGAGTAAAATATCATGTGAAAAATATCAATTTCCTTTGATTATATCAATTATGGTGTACATTACTACAGGACGAGGCAGAAAATGTAATTTTTCTGAAACTCGTTTATTGACTTCTCGCCAAATTGTAGGGCTTTTCTTGGAATTTCTCGGAACCAAAAGTTGATGAAGGTTTAGTGCTGAAAACGTTTTGATGATCAAAGTGGAATACCTTAGCATATTTTATATCTGTATAATTAATTTTAATATAAGTAACCTATCGTTTGTCATGATGAAACTTCCACCATGTATCTATGTAACCGATTATGAATATAGAATTTTGAGCTCCATAGTACCTATTTAATATTTGTATATAGTAGTTGTATTGTTTATTTTATATGAGTATATTATTGTATATTACATGTACTGTTGATAGTTTCAACTACTTTTGAGAACCAAATATCAAATGACAATTCGGATTTGCTGCCTATCGATGGTGGTGAGTTTTTTCGAATTTCGACAATCTCGTTACTTGGCTATGCTGCAATGATGATGTTCATAAACACATACGCTTGCAGCTGCGTCAACACTTTGAATAATCGTTTTCTTGTGAGAGTATCAAGATTGCATTTATTCAAAAATTGCATTCCCTTCAGAAGGTTTGAAAAAATACCTCTTCAGGATAACCCATCGGGATCCCTACGGTTAAAAGATCAACTATCAAAAGAAATCTACTAGTAATAAAAATTATTAATGTTTTTTGCCAAACCATGTAGACACTTTGGGGAATGTAATTTGAAAAGTTCAATTAATGTATTCATAGCTTTCATATCAACAGAAATAAATTAGTATTCTCCCATAATTTCGTTTAAATATAGGTATTTGAGAATTCGTCTTTTTGGAGTCACCCTGTAGCGTCACACAAAAAGAGTAGACGAAACTTGATTTTCATTCTCTGTGAAAAATCAAACTTAGATATTAACAATAAATCCATTATCCCATCATATTCCATTATTCAACCCATTTTTTGCTTACTGTGTAGAAACGTTGTGAAATGTATTTAGAAAAATAATTGGGTTCATCTACACAATATGCCTCAAGAAATTCAACGAAAAGCCCACAATTGGGCGAGAAGTCAATAAACGAGTTTCAGAAAAATTACATTTTCTGCCTCGTCCTGTAGTACACCATAATTGATATAATCAAAGGAAATTGATATTCTTCACATGATATTATACTCAAAAATCAAGAAAAATCCATTCGCAGAAAATATTTTCCATAATTAGCGTTAGACAATCAACCCATTTTTGTAGCTCACGCTGTAGAGGCAGAAAAAAAAGTCTAATGAAGAAAGTTGCTTGTTTTGACCTGTAGAATGATATATCCAAAAATCAAAAAAATCTATCGAGCCCCAGGAATATATGTATCCAGTGCCATGCCCTTTCTTGAATTCGTGATGTGACATCAGTATACCTTTCGTTAATGTTTGAATGAAAGTTTTGCATTTGTTTGTAATATTTCATTTGACGTTACAAGGTACACTTTGTCATTCTGACTTCACTGTTCTCGAGTTGCTGATGTATCCATGGTAACTTTAAAAAACGCGCGTTTTTGTAAGTTCGATTTGTACTCGCTGTGGCGTGCCTTAAATAGGTTAAAGGGGCGCCAATTGAAAAAATATAATGAAAGCACGAGATTCCTTTTCAATTTAGAAACTCAAATATAACGTATAAAAAAGTTGATTTGGATTTTCATCAGGTATCGATAACATCAATTCAACATTCGAATGATCCCTTTAATAAATATTAACAAATGTTACCATGAAATATAGATTGCTAATAGAACAACTGGGTATATCAATGTATCTTCTGCTTTGTCTCTGTCTCGTTTTTCAACCCGAAATTCCCAAACGAAAATTCATTGAACACCATTCATCACTTAACACCTGATTCTACCCTAGACGATATATTGCTTCCGGTTCGATTTCGTTTGTTCTTCGAACTGTATTGTTGTATGGTGATGTCTTATTTCGCAGGAGTGTCCATATCCGTGCAGAGGAATTCAATGAATATTTCGATTTGTTCAGCTGCACGAAAATAAGGAAGGACTATAATGCATTCCACGTTATTCATGGAACTTACAGAATTTCAGTCATATCCTTGACTCAATACTATTTTCCGAAATAACAAAAATTGCAAGAATATTCTCAAAAGTATTCACTGTGTAGTACTCGGCAAATACATCAAGCCAAGTGTTGTGTGTTATGTCTTTATCTGAAGTCATCTATGAGTATGTAGGATACGGACACGTATTATTATAGTCCGGCTAATGAATGAAGCAAATGGAACCACCCAAATGTATTGGTTGGATATTGTTACCAAACTAAAAGCGTCTAGCCGTACCAATTCTACTTTTGATCGCGCAGTTCCGCATGCGCGCTTGTTTACGCTATATAGAAGCGGGGTGAACTGTCAAATATGGCTGCTCCACGCCTGTTCCTTCTGAATTTTGGATAAATAGTCAGGTTAGGTTTGTGTGTCAATTGCGAGCGAAAAAACAAATTTACGCAGTTTCAACTCAGTTTGCCTTCTTGTTTTGTTATCTAAACACCCCGCCACACCGCCATTAAATGACGAATTTGGTCAATTACGGGATCAAAAGTAGAATTGGTACGGCTAGACGCTTGTGACCCAACTCGCTTCAGCAATGGCTACCAGTTCCGTACGTACAACCTCAAACCATTATTGATCCTCCGCCAAAAGCAACCGTTTTCAGAATTTTACATAGATTGTTGCGTTCCCCTAAACGTTTCGCAACACGGAGAAAACTGTATAGTGATATTTACAATAATTTCTGGTACTATATGTGACAGCAATAATTTATACTAACGTTAACCATAAATTATTTCAACAATTTATTGGTATTTTACCACTTACTATCCAAGTTATTAGGGTTACTGAAAAATATCGTAATTTTTATCATAATTTCTTGAATATACCAATATGTTGTTCAGATTTTTCTCAGTGAACAATTCTACTTTTTATCCCGCAGGTCCGCATGCGCACAACTTTTAAAGGCGGTGTGTTTAGATGACAAAACAAGAAGGCACCAAGTGCGCATGCGGACCTGTAGGATCAGAAGTAGAATTGGTACGGCTAGACGCTTTGAAACGTTTCTGGCTAGTGAATCCGCCTATTCAATCCGCCTTTCACGATAGAGTGGGTTATATTCTCCACAATAGTAACACAAAATAGAATGAGTATGATTTGTGACGTTGTTATTTTTCGGACCATCCATTCATACGAAATGAATTATGCAAAATGAAGCACAATATTTTTTATGGAAAATATGAGTTTGAAAGTGTTTATCGATTTCAAAGCAGGTTATATTGCTTAAGCCACGTTGCCACTTACATCGACCATTTTTGAGAAGTATGAGAACTATGAATCAAACATTTAGTTTTTGTTATTACATACATATATTTAGTATATTGAAAAATGTTAGGAATGCAAAATAACTTATATTTTTCATCAAAATAAAGTTGAAAGAGATTTCAGGATATACATTCCGTCTCAACCGTTGTTTATGAATTGTAATGATTATTAAAAAATATATATAGTTATTTATATAACGATACTGAAATAAAATTTTCATTCAAATTGATGAAGGTATTCAGACGACAGTATTTCTTCTAACTAACTCCATTTTACACCAATCAGACTAATTTCTAGATAATGTTTGGTAAAGATAAGTTTCAGTAGTATTTCAAGATAACATTATTTTCAGAAATCACACTGAGCTTTAGTAAATAAATAAAGAAAACAAGGCATATGCAGAAGCAGCGGATATTAAATTATACCAATTTTGTCCATGGTGTATTATCTCCACATATAAAACTTTGAATACACCTGTCTATTTTATTTTGTTCGAGGAATACAGACCGATACCCTCTGTATCGCTTATGGTCGACATAATCTAATATGATGAAATCTGAGATTTGTGTTTGAACAATCAAATTGTTTGCAAAACCAACAATATGGCATCATTATTAGTCTCTCTCAATTATATTTCCATTGAATAACAGAAATAATGTCCAGAATCAACTTTTTAACATAACAATAATCGTACAAAAACGCAATGACAGAATATATCAGAACTGTCAGAATAGTAAGAGAGCCGGTAATACTCTCGGGAATATGATCGTTCTGATGGATCGCACCCACATGAAACAATAGTTCATGGACTAGCGGTAAAGTGTAGTTTACCGCCTGGTTCAGCGAGCGTGAAGTGGCATTTTACCGCCCGCTGGCGCATTATGGCCCACGGGCCATAAAGTAGACAAAATTCTCAAATTGTCTTTATTTACACATCATTTCATGCAATACCTAACACGAATCAGAATTATTTCAGTTCAATAGAAAAAGACTCTTCCTAACATTTCTTCATAATCGGCATTTTATCAACATGTAACTAAGTCATAAGCATGAACTTTGAAAATTAAGTTGGTTGACGAGGGAATATTCTCTTGAAAAGAATTATTACATATTAGTATTGGATGGTTGGTTCAAATAACTGTCTGGTATCATTCCGGCACAATCGTTATCAATTTTTTCAGTGATGATCAATTTATGTGAAATATAAATTCTTCAACACAAAAGTTCTCAGCTACTATAGTTTATCATTCTCCATACTATGTTACTCTTGATTATTGTATACATAACGTATGAAACGTGTAGACCATTGGAATTCAAGTCAGTATTTGTGATTCGCGCTAATTAACCGCTAGTGCATAAAATTTTAACGCCATCGGGCCATCATCCACGCCGCAGGCCATAATCGCCTACTTTACGCCCTTGATACATAAATAACTATTATAATAGCCTATTTGGAGCGCGATTAGAAACATATTACGTGCGATCGACTTAACACCATTTCCGGCAATCGAAATTGAGGCAACCATATTATTATGTTTCCCATCAAGTAGCGTATTCAAGAAGATACCGGCAAATTTTCAACTATGATGACGACAAAATAGGGGTTGCTCACACCCAGCAACCAGGAGTTCCGGCAACGAGAGGGTGACAACCCTATATGCCACTTGCATATGGTGGTAATAACCTCTACACGGCGGTGCAATAAAAACCGAAGCAACCTATACATTTGATAAATAGACGATTATAACCTATTAGATTGAGAGATGGAAACACAAAATTTTCGGTCATTTGTACCAAGTATGGCGACCCTTCAGGGCTCTGATTACATAATGACGAAAAGTAAAATGATGGTCATAGCGCCCAATCTCGTGGACGTTAATCGAACGTGTCGGATTAATTAAAGTCGAACGATTTGTCACACCAAAATTCTTGTATTTTTCGAAAGACGATGAAAAAATAAGTAGACCATAATAATACCATACTTCTCCAGTGTGACTTACAGTCTGCCATACCGACATTAAAACACATTAATTAAGTATAAAAAATGCAATCATTTGTACCAGGCTATAATTTGTGCAGAGCTAATCATCTTCGAATAGACATTCACGAAAATCACCATGCCATACTTTTCCGAAGATTCCAAATGGCCGCCATACTACCGCAAAGGAGTAATTCTTTATTTTTGTGCAAAACGATTTGTACCACCCTATGAATTTTTTTACCAGTTCTTTGTATGATCATAAATAGAAGTCTGATAATGCCATACCTGTGGGAGGTGGCGAAGGTGTAGAATATTTTTTCTAAATTTAATGCATATTTTGAACGGTTTGTACCAGTATGGCACTAATTTTTACTGTAAGTTTGAGGTTCAAAGAACATATATACGAAATTTCAAACATATAATGGCGGCAATGTTGTACGTTGTTGTCTTGTACCATTTGTAGCTGAAAGACCTTCCTCAAAATAACTTTTTCGAGTATGAGATAATATATTTTAGGTAGATTTGTATCCAAACGAACCGAAAACAATGAAGCTAAACTGTAAAAAAATATTTTACGTATTGTACAGTCGTATTTTGTCGAATAAATAAGTTTTTTATGTATGGCACCACTTTTTCGCCCTATTAGAAGTATGGCAAATATAATACTGATACAAAATGTTTTGCAAAAAAATAAAGTATTACTCCTTTGCGGTGGTATGGCGGCCATTTGGAATCGTCGAAAAAGTATGGCATGGTAATTTTCCTGAATGGCGGCTCGGCTATGATTACCTGTGCACAAATTAGCCTGGTACAAATGATTGAATTTTTTATTTTTAATTAATGTGTTCTCGTCGTTATGGAGGGCTGTAAGTCACACCGGAGAAGTATGGCATTACGCTACCGCCCACTTCTTTTTTCATCGCCTTTCGAAAAATACAAGAATTTTTGTGTAACAAATCGTTCGACTTTTGTCATTAATTCGACACGTTCGATTAACGTCCACGAGATTGAGCCGGGCCGCCAGTACCAGTGCTATCTATGACCATTATTTTTCTTTTCGTCATTCGTCGCCAAACTTGGTACAAATGACCGGAAATTTTGTGTTACCATCTCTCGGTTTATATAATAATAATAATAATAATAATAAACGTCTTTATTACTTTCATCGACGATTTCGGTTACAGGAAGAAAAACTTACAGAAAAATATAAATTGTAATAAAGGTGATTTAAAACCCTCTTGTAACTTGTTCTTCCACTTAACCCTTACAACATATCGCTAGATGACTACATATGACTGACATAATATACATATATGAATGACATAATATTTAAAAATTAACAAAGATTAAGTAGTGCCTACTGTGTGCCAGGATTGTTTTAACAACAAATATTTCTTATACATTTCCTTAAATTTTTTGAAGCTGCAATTTTTGAGTGCCTTAGGTATTTCATTGTATATGGAACATATTTGATAGGTATAACTTCGTCTGAAGGTTTCAAGTTTGAAAGGTGGGGGGAGATAGTTCCTTTGTGTCGCACATTCAGATTATGTACATCGGTTCTGTAGGTGATTTTGTTGTATAGGTATGACGGCTTTTTAGCTACAATAATTTTTTGAAATAGGACAGCTGCATGTAAAATTCTTCTGTTGCTCATATTCAACCAATCATTATCTTTAAGTTTATGGGAGATATGTTCTCTTCTGCGAATTACAAATATGAAACGCAAGCATGAGTTTTGACTTTTTGTATTTTACGTTGATATTGGCTAGTTAGGAATGGACCATAGAGCACATCGGCGTAATTGAAAATTGACAAGATTAATGATTCACACAACATTGATTTTGTATGTCTATGGAGGAATTGTCTGTTGTTATATATAGTCTTCAATGTAGCATATGCACGTTTTATGAGCTGATTTATGTAATGTTCAAATTTCAAATCGGGATCTAATAATACGCCTAAACTCTTAGCTTTATTCACATTATCAAGAAGTTCATTTTTTATTGTTATTTTTACATCATCACAAATTTGGTCCCGCTTACTTTTATTACCAAAAAGTACAACATTAGACTTGCTACAATTGATATTCAGTAAATGATCTTCAGCAGCCTTGATGAAACTCTCAAGATCTTCATTTATGTGATGACAAGACTCTAATACTTTATCTGGATGAAAACTATAATAAAGTTGAGTGTCATCCGCATATAAGTGTACATTACAAAATTGTAAACTTTTGACAAGGTTGCACTGAGAAAAATCTGAAGAACATATTGGTATATTCAAGAAATTATGATAAAAATTACAATATTTTTTTGGTAACCCTAATAACTTGGATAGTAAGTGGTAAAATACCAATAAATTGTTGAAATAATTTATGGTTAACGTTAGTATAAATTATTGCTGTCACATATAGTACCAGAAATTATTGTAAATATCACTATACATTTTTCTCCGTGTGGAAGTGTATAATGCGAATAACAGAGGTCCTAGAATAGAGCCTTGACGGACTCCACATTTCAATTCCATGTATTGGGAGTGTGCATCGTCAATTTGAACCATTTGTTTGCGACCACGAAGGTAAGATGCTAGCAGGTCTATAGCATTTTTAGAAAGGCCAATGTGATGTAATATAGCTAACATCAAATTATAATTAATGGTGTCAAAAGCTCTGCTAAAATCTAGTTAAGACCAATACCGTGCATTTACCTTGATCCAAAGCCCTTACAACATCATCAATAACATGGAGAAGAGCCGTTGTGCAGCTATAATTTTTACGAAATCCAGATTGTGTTACAGGCAACAGTGAAAACTCGTCGATATGATTTTTTAACTGAATTTCTATTGCTCTTTCAAGTAACTTAGACAAGGTTGGCAATATGCTTATCGGTCGCAAATCTTTAAACTCAAGGGGATGTGTTTTTTTTTGGAAGTACTTTTATAACGGCTCTTTTCCATTGTTCAGGATATATTGTGACTCAAACAGAAGTTGACAATATGGGTGATATAAGGAACTATATGTGGGCAACATAGTTTTAAAAATCTTAAATTCAATTTATCCTCCCCAGCAGCATTGGTGTGAATGGTGTTTATAGTTTGGTGAATGAATAAGTCATTTACCTCTTGAAATTTAAAGTCTGAATCTACAATCTTAGTAGTAGCATAGGACAAGACAAGGTGTTCTGGAGATTCTTTCGATGGACATGAATGAATAAAAAATTTGTTAATTTCATTGGGATCTTTCAAGTTATCTGGTATTGAGTTCGATTTACTGGGAATAACACTGTATGTTTTTAAAGTTTTCCAGATATTTTTATGATTTTTATTATTCAATGAGAAGGTAAAAAATACCTTTTTTTCTCTTTTAATAGCAGAATTTGTATAATTCCTCATATCCTTGTAAAACTGTAAATGATGTGGTAATTTCGTTTTTTTATACCTATTGAACGCCTTATCCCTGATTGACATCATTTCTTTGATAGCCCCTGTTACCCATGGTGCTCGAGGCTTGGTTACGCTTGATGTTACTAATGGTACATGTCGGTCAATAATAGTCATGAGACAATTAACTAACAGAGAAATTTTTTCATCAACCCCTTCTTGATCATAAATTCTGAAAAATGGGGCATTAAATAAATCCCGTCTAAAGTCCTCATTATCGAAATACTTGAAAGATCTATGGGTAATCATATTGGGCCGCTGCTTTTCAATAATCAATTTGACCTTACACGAAGCTATATCGTGGTCAGCTATGATGCCAGTAACATGAATAACACCTTTATCAACAACCCAGTCAGGCGACGTAATAACTCCATTCAGCAAGGTAGCAGTATTTGTTGTGACTCTAGTGGCAATATCCATGATTTGACAAATGCCGAAGCATTCTAATACAGATGACAATTTATCTACTAGATTATTGTTGACGTTCAAAAAATCTATATTGAGATCTCCACCACAAATAATTTGATCAACAGTAGGATATATAAGCCCCAGTACGTCTTCAAATTCATCTATAAAATGATTTTTATTTTCTTTAGGAGGATTGTATATTGCACCAACAGCAATAATTTAATTTTTTATTTTCAAATTCAGCCATAGTTGTTCTGATACCATTCCATGATGAGTGAGCTGTTCACAAGAAATTTTTTCATTTAAATAGATACACAAACCTCCACCTATCCCACCGCGATCTCTTCTATGCAAGTTGTACCCATCCAATTTAATTAAATCGTTTGTTACACCATCATTCAGCCAAGTTTCGCAAATAAAGAAAATATCAAACTTATGTTCATCTATAATTAATTTTACAGCTGGCAAAGAAGGTAAAAGTGATCTAGCATTAAGACATCCTACATGTAAATAGTCAGGCATTTGAAGTGAATTGTTAATTGACAATGAAAAAGATTAACAGGAAAAAAAGTAATAAAAAAAAATTAAAATGGAAAAAGAAGAAAACACTGTCAGATAAGGCGCGTTCAACTGCACTCATGTGCTACTATTTAATCTATCAGAATATAAGAGTAAATGTAGATTGTAAGAGAAAAAAAAAATCCAAAATGTTCTTATACAGTTATACTCGGATTCTAGATAGATCATCACTAGAAACAATCTTGATGACTTGATCTCCAGCAGATTTAACGAAGATTGAACCTGAGGTGGTCCAAACGTTAGATTTCTTTCCAACTTTCGCAAGTGTCAGCTTCAGCAAATCCGATTGTTCTTTAGTTAGAACTTCTCTTACTACATATTTAGTGCCTTTAAGGAATTTTTTGCTAGTAAAAACCAAATTCTTGGAGTAACCACTGAAAAACTTCACTGTTTCATGTGGGTGCGATCTATCAGAACGATCATATACCCAATAATAGTTACTAATGAAACTACCGTTTCAAGTTATACATCAAGACTGACTTTATTCATAAATTATGTCAGAAAAGGTACAGAACACAGAACGTAAACATAGATCATGGATCATGAAACAAAATAGGTTCAACATTGGTTATCATAAAACAATACCCTTTCATAGAACAATACCCTTTTTTGAGTCTTTGTATTTATTCAGTATTCTCAACACCCCCACTTACAAAACTCAAAAAAAATATTCTCACATTGAAGAAATTTCTTGAACACCTAACGATTTCATACAATCATAATGTTTTTCAGTTGACAGACCTTTAGTCATTACGTCAGCAGGCATTACATTGGTTGGCATGTAATTCAAAACAATCTGTTTATTGACAACAACTTCTCGTATGTAATGATGTCTCACATCAATGTGTTTTGATCTCTTGTGGCATATATGATTGGCTGCTAAACTGATTGCTCCTTGGTTATCATTAAAAAGGTTGATACACTGATCATTTCCTGTTAGCTCATATAATAAATTTTTCAAATGTATAGCTTCTTTGGCTGCTTCGGAAATGGCCATGTATTCAGCCTCAGTGCTAGAAAGCGCTACAGTTTTTTGTTTGTTACTTTCCCAGGAAATCACCGAACCACAATATTCAAAAGCATACCCCGTGTATGACTTTCTGTCTATCAAATCATTTCCCCAATCAGCATCTACGAAACCAACAAGATCTGTGTTTTCTTTGGAAAATATCAAGCAATAATCACTCGTTCCTTTTAAATACCTTAAAATGCGTTTAACATGTTTCCAATGTTCCTCAGAATGACACTTATTGAATTGACTTAGGTAACTTACACTAAAAGCAATGTCAGGTCTTGTAAGTACAGCCAGATACATCAAGCTGCCTATTAAATTTTGATATGGCAATTTTTCAATCAAATTTTGTTCACACAAATTCAACTTAAGTCTACTTTCAATAGGTGTTTTTGACACATGACATTCAGTCATATTGAATTTTTTCAACAATTGATCAATATATGACTTCTGATTCAAAGATAAAATACATTTTTCTTTGTCATAATTTACCTTCATTCCTAAGCATTCTTTAACTATTCCTAAATCTTTAATCTTAAACCTAGAACTCAGTTGATCTCTTAAAGAAGTAGTTTCTTGTTCATCATTAGAAAAAATAAAGAAATCATCAACATATAGTGTTACAATTGTGTACTGATGATCATTCTTACGTTTTATGAAAACACAAGGTTCATATTTGGATCTAATGTAACCTAACTGTAACAAAACTGTATTGACTCTATCATTCCAACACTTGGATGATTGTTTAAGGCCATATATGGCTCTATTGAGTTTTAAGATCTGGACAATCAAAACCTTCAGGTAATTTCATGAGGACTTTTTCTTTCAAAAAACCATTGAGGAATGCAGTTTTTACATCCAGATGTCTGACATGTAAATCTAGTTTTACGGACAATGCAAATAGCAATCTAAGAGTTGAATAACGCACTACTGGTGAAAAAGTTTCATTATAATCTATGCCAAACTTTTGAGAAAAACCCTTAGCAACTAACCTTGCAGGATATTTAACTTCACCATTACTATTTTCTTTTTTCTTGTAGACCCATTTACAGTCTACGACTGTAACATTTTCTTCCAAGTCAACGAGCTGCCAGGCATCATTTTCTTCGAAAGACTCTAACTCCTCTTTGATGGCTTTCCTCCAAAAAACAGCTTCTGGCCCTGACAAGGCTTCTGAAACAATTTTTGGATCACCTTCCAAATTGGCCTCCTCTCCACACATTTAAGATACGAAATCTTCATAAATTTTTGGTTTTTGCTGTCTTTGAGTTCTCCTCACAGGTTCCTGAGGCAAATCCAGAGTTATATCTGGAGTATAGTCACTATCTTCATCTCCAGTATCATACATAGACTCTTCAAGATTTGAACCATCGATATTTGTCGCTTCAGAAGGAAGTGTTATTTCCTCCTCCAGTGAATCTGAACTTTCTGATTCCAAGACTTGGTCATTCACGACTATGTTTTGGTTATTTGAACTTTCCATCACAGTTACATCTCGACTATTGATAACCCTTTTTGTAATGGGATTATATTGCCTGTAACCTTTTATATTTTCGTTATAGCCAACCAGGATGTGTTTAATTGTTTTTTTATCCCATTTTTGTCTGTTTACTTTAGGAACATGCACCATTGTGGGGCTACCAAACACTCTCAAGTGACTGATGTCTGGTTTATTTCCAATCCAAAGTTCAAACGGAGTTTTTGAGATTCCTGAAGCCACTGAACGGTTCTTCAAATAGGATGCAGTATTACAAGCTTCTGCCCAAAACATTTTTTCAAGCTTCTGATCAAAGAGTAAACATTTGACCTTCTCGACAATTGTTCGATTAAGCCTTTCAGCCATTCCATTTTGCTCTGGTGTATGACTGTTGGTTTTCTGATGAACAATTCCATTGTCTTTCAGATATGTTTCAAACTCTCTGCTGCAGTGTTCTCCACCATTGTCCGTTCTCAGCACTTTGATCTGCGTGTTCTTTTGCTTCTCAGCTGAATTTTTGAACTCTTTGAACTTCTGTAGGATTTCATCCTTCGTTTTCAAAAAATATATGAAAGTCATCTGGCTGTAGTCGTCAATAAATGTTAGAAAGTATTTTGAACCTCCAATTGAGGTTTTTTCCATGGGGCCACAAACATCACTGTGGACAATCTCCAACAAACCACCTGCTCTACTTCCTTTGTCAGGAAAAGGTAAACGGGTTTGTTTGGCTTCACAGCAAGTTTCTGTGAAACTGACCCTGGTACCTTTGCCAATCAACTGGCCCACAGATAACAAATTTGTTGTTAGATTCGGAACATATTGTACATCTTTCAAAATAATGTTGATAGGTTTATTATCAACGACTGTTGTCATTTCAACATCTCCAGCACACACCACTGGTATTTTTGTTTTGTCTGCCACCATGATTTCCGTCAAGTCAGGTTCCCTTTGATTTATCAACCAGTCCTTTCTTGTGGTCAAATGAAAACTAGCTCCACTGTCTATGTACCAATCAGCGTCTTCAAATTGGCCACTTGCAAACATCGCATTCAAAGCAAATACTTGTTTATTCGGACATTTTGCCATGAAATGTCCAGGCTGCTTACACTTAAAACAGGTAATATTGCTCCTGTCCTTATTTAATTTATTTACATTGTTTATGTTTTCATTCGGATTTGACATGTTCCTATTTACGCTGTTGCTGCCATCTTTCGGATGCTTCGAATACTGTCTACTCTTATGGATCTGTTTGACAGCAAATGCTCCTCCAGAACTGCTTCCAGCGCCATCTGTGTTCATGTCCAGCAACTTGGTTTTTATGGTATCTGTACTAATGGTAATTCCAGAATGTTCCACCGCCATTATCATTGGGCTGAACCTTTCTGGCAATCCTGCTAACAGTAAAGAACCAATCCATTCCTCGTTTATGCTAAATCCTGTTCTGCGTAATTTCTGAGAGGTTTCGACGACTTGATTTATGTACGATTCCATGGAGTCACAGTTCTCCATTCGCAACGATATGAGAGTACGCAATAACCCAATCTTCCTCGAAAAACCACTATCGTCATACAAGTTTTTTAACTTCGTCCACACTTCTTCGGCATTCGTTGCATCCTTGATGTGCACGAACAAAGATGGATCCAGAGTTAAAATCAATTTTGCTTTTGCCTTTGCAATGAGACCGGTATCTGTCTCTGTACCGTCCATACATTTAGTCAGACCTTCGAGCACAAGCACGTTTTCGACTGCAAACGCCCATTCTTCGTAATTTTCACGGCCTAGGAGTTTCGGTACACTTGTTAGATAATTCACTGCCATGTCTCTGATAACTGATAACTCGAACTGAAATAACTGAATATTTTCCGGTTTTCTTGGCGGCAATGACTGGGCCCATAACCTAATGAAACTGAAACTACCGTTTCGAGTTATACATCAAGACTGACTTTATTCATAAATTATGTCAGAAAAGGTACAGAACACAGAACGTAAACATAGATCATGGATCATGAAACAAAATACGTTCAACATTGGTTATCATAAAACAATACCCTTTCATAGAACAATACCCTTTTTTGAGTCTTTGTATTTATTCAGTATTCTCAACAGTTACCGGCTCTTTTACTATACAGATTCAGCAATAATTTTTCTATACATAGGGAAAAAACGTGCACGACAAAGAATGCATTATGAATTTTATTTTCACGAGCACACTACAGCTATTTCAAGTGCAATAACATAAAATCGGTCTGTACTCAGTGAATAGTGTGGTGTCGGTTTTGATCGTTCAATGTAGTTGACCAGTTGTGGGATGAGCAGATACGCGCGACACATTTTAGAACAAGTACATGTGCTACTGCTTCGAATCGGTGCCTAGTATGCTTATCTCTATTATACTAATACGTTCTCTGTTGCACGCGTTATTTCCCTATGTATAAAAGAATTATTGCTGTATCTGTATACTAGATTTCATTACGAATACAATGAGCTATCTCAACATATTTTAATTCGCATGAACACGTTTTTGAACTTGTGAACTAGACTTAATGTCTAACTGTGTGGTGGTCGGTGGTCTGGCCACAGTATAAGACAGTAATATTCAGTGCTGCCGCTGGGCACTAATCAAAAGGATCACAAGGCCGTATCAAAATCCGCGCATTTTACTCCCAAAACTTTGAAAATCCTCACAAAATCCTCCCAATATTTTTTCAGGAACTGACACAATGATTATGATTGTTATGAATAAAATGATATGGATTTCTTTGAAAAAATGAACAATTGTACTAATCTTCCAAAAAAAAACGTAATCGTAATGAAGTGAAGTGTCAGGGGTCATCTGTCAGTATAACTCATTCAAAATATACCGCCCAAAACTAAAAAGTGAATAAACTAGCATAAAAATCATAAAACATCAGTCAGAACAGAAGTTCTATCTTATACTTCATGTTCCGTGATCCACCCAAATTTGATCATAGAAAACTATGGCCTTTTTTAAATTATATTAAATGATTTTAAAGGACCCATCGAAATCCTCACAAATATCCAATTACTCCGCTTTTACTCCGCAGCGTTGAAAATACTCACAAAAGGAGTAATTACTCACAAAACGGCAGCACTGGTAATATTTCTCCGGCCAAATTATGGTTGGAATTTTCATTGCGCACGTCCACGGTCATCGACGCGTGGACTTGAGCAAACGACGAGCTTAAGAAATACAGGCAATCCCTACATAGTTGTGGCATTTCAGAATTTTCTCCCAATCTACTGTAGTAATGATTACTAGTGCTAGTAAAATATACTCATGAATTAATGTACTGATTAATCAATTTTGGAATTTAAGGCATTCATTTTGAAGTTTATACCTTATATTTTATTGAAATCCTATTATTGGTACCAGTGAGCCATTTCATGCATCTGGAATTACGATAATTTAAGAATTGACATTGGCAACATGTTAATTTTGGGAACATAACCACATATTATAACCTTTTTACTACCTCCTTTACTTACCTGTTACCTGTTACCTGAGTATAAATATAGTCAACATAATTATCAATCATTCATTCGTTTAATCGTTTATTCGTTTACAGTGTTTTTGTTTGAATAGTGAAATGACGACAGTTGTAGCTGATTTTGTGTTTAAAAAACAACGCAGATTTTGCGTAGTATGTCCAAACAACTCGAGGGAAAATCCTGAATTAAGTTATTTTAGGATTATATTCAGCAAACAATTTCCAAAGATTCGCTCTTTCCGTATGATTATTTGCTATCATTATATGTGCGAGTAAGAATATTTTATTCTTTAAAATTTATGAATCGTGATCTTAAAACGTCAAAAGAGGGAAAAAAATCAAAAATTGCAAAACCTTCTACATTTGTAAATTTTTCTCCAATATTTTATTTAAAAAAGCCATATATTATAAGAATTGTTTAGCAATAGGTGAATATGTATTTTTTTTGTCTGAATAAAGTTTATTTTTTTCTGATTAAAGTGTATCCAAATTATTAGAGATTTTTTTCAAAACCAAAATTCAGCTCAGGGCATATCAAATTTAAAAAAGTGAGTTTCAGTTGAGATGCTTTTTTACTGAGTTGAACTTAATTTTTATGGCGATTTTACTAATATATTTTACACATTACAATTTCGACTATCTCTTAATTTTTCTCGTCGTCGTCGTAGTAATAAATATACTTAGTAGATGTCCACCATCTTGTTTTATTTGTATTAGGAATTCAACATAAGGCATACTCCCTCTGGTGTCGAGTTTTGAAACTATACATAAGTACATTGTAAATATTGTATTCGTCAAAATTTCTAAGATTTTGACAAATGTTTATGTGCATTTCAATGAATCTATACTATTTATTGATAAGTGATGGAAATCATGGTGAATATTGACATAATGTTTTGACATAATGTACCTGAGAGTATAGTTCAATTTCCACCACTTTGCCGCTGGCATCTAATGTTGAATCTCCAATTGAAATAACATTCCATTTCGGCAAGCCCGATAGGAACATAATATGCCAGGTTTTAATTCTTAAAGTCTACCTGAAATCAAATTTGTATTTATCAAATTATAATTTTTTCTTCTTTTCGAATGCTCAACATGATTTCCAACGACTAAATTTTTACGAGCAATTTATTTCAAAATTTGTTATGTCGAGCAGTGTATATACGCTGTGGTTGGGCTTCTAGTAGGGAGAAATCTCATTTGTGCAAATGACGTCGGCTTTATAAAAAATGAAACTCCTGGACATCAACATCAAAGGCGCCGACGCTTAGTCGGACTACTGTATGTGTTATACTGTGGTCTGGTGGTCTAAGGCGCAGGCCGTTCAGAACTTCAGTATAGTGGTAGTCGGTTCGAGCCCGATGTAGGCACGAGGGATTTTTTCTCAAGTACCCAATATCGGAATCGATAGACGACCACACTTCTTGTTGAAAGCAAGTGTATTGTGTGTTGTCTAGATGCCAATCTCGGCTAGTGCTAGCTTGGAGTGCACGCCGGCCACCCGAGGTGGTGCTGTAGGTTTTCCGGGTTTTCCTGCAGCTGAAAAGTGAATACGCCACCAAAAATCAGTAAGTCGCCCCGGAGCGCCACGGCAAATAATAATAATAGCCGTCCTCTACCCGCACAGGCTATGCCTTTGGGTACACGCTACGAGTGTTTATGAGGGAGTATTATTATAACTAACTTTTATTGAAGAGAAATTGTGTCGATAGATATCTATCTATCTATCTATCGTTCATATTATTACTGGAAAATGCAGTTGGCCTCTCTGGACTTCGTGTTCTCAATGAAGATTGCCTTTTGTGAGCTATCATACAACGAAAATATTAATTTCATTGATTTTCCCCTTGAATGATTTCCAAAAGCGATGAACTAAATCAATACTTGTTTTAATCAAAACCCTCTATTCATATTTAATATTCATCAGTGGTTGTTCCGCCAGGATGAAAAAAAGGAAAATTTTGTTCTTGGCGATCCTCCATTCCATCGAATAATTCAGGAATTTAATAGGTGGAAGCATCAAGTATTGATTTATAGCTGGGAAAATTAAATTTCAACAAATGAGTTCTCGTTGTCGGTATATGGAAAGATGTAGTATGTTCCTGTCTTGCGGATACTTGAATGCAATTTTCCATCGCGACAATAAAATTACTGCCTCCAAGTGAAAATAGAAGAGATGCATGTAAAAGTCGCAGCTTTATCAGATTTAGGAAGAGACGAATTTCACGAGAATATACAGTGAAAGGAAAATGAAATTTTCCTACGAGCGTGCGGAAAAGTTATTTTTCGTTTTGAAAGTTGTACTTTTCCGTACGATTTAAAATCGTTCGAAAAAATTACTTTCCCGCACGATTTTTACTTTTCCGTACGATTTTTACTTTTCCGCACGATTTTTGTATTGTTGAAAATGAGGATATTTAGGACTAACTAAATGATCTATGTAACTATTCTGTCTTAGTAGTCATTTTGTAGCATTATTATAAAAACTTGTTTATTAAAAACCTTGTTTTTTCATAAATAAGATGGAAAAAAACACTCGTAGGAAAAATATTGTATCTAACTAGTTAAGTCGTCTGATATGACTGAAGTAAAATTTTCAAATCTGTTTTATTCGAATACTAGAGTCTGACGGCTGTTTTATCCGCGTAGGAATTCAATCGAGTTGGACAAATGGAATGTAGTTTTTCGTCCGAGCCCGCCTAACATTACAATCAAGAAAATGTTATCATCACCAACACATTATTATTTTATAAAATTTCCCTATTTCTTTTAATTGGAAGTCTGGTATGTAGAACTTCGGAACTTGTTCTTTTCTCAAATGTCATATCGTGAGATATACAGGGTGTCAAAGATGAAAAGTGAAGCTTTCTGCTCCGAAATTTTCAACAATAGGTACGGAGAATTGAAAAAACACCCATTTATTCTTGGAATGCCATGCCTCAATGATGGTGCAATGTCATCTTGACCTCGAATCCATTATACTTTTCCGTGTTGTGCTCTACAAAACAGTGATAAAAAAAATTCAATTCGATTAATTTTGAACCAACCAATGTGAGTTCTTCCATGGAAATTGAAGATTGCCTGGATGAACTATTTCCATCTGGATAGTAGTTAACTGACATTAATTTTTTTTATATACAGGATTGTTCGAAAATAGCGGTACATCAACCCCTCATGTTACATTATTCACATTATTCAATATAGATAACATCACATATCAATTCATGCATAATTGAATATTCAATTCCCATGGGAGAACTCACACACTGGTTTGTTCTTGTACACCGCCAGTAATATTATCGGCAAGCTAATCCCCTACTCAACAATAGAAACGCTAAATATGAATAATTATGATGCAAAATTATGAAGCGGTGTACAAAAGTCATTTCATTGTGGGCATATTCTATGCCTAAAAAATATTGTTCATTTGAATTTTTTTTGTATTTTTTGATCAAACTTATTGTATATTGTATCATTGTATTACATTGGTATTATTAACTAATTTTTACAAATTGAGTGCACCTGATCTCAGGATGAGATCGTTTTGTGCCTGAATAATACTAATTAACTAATAGTGTTTGAACATTTGGTAGATAGTATAAGACTAAATAATATAATAGGTGTAATAAAGAAAATAATCTAAACTTATCAGAAGCTAAGAGACTAAACTAACATTATAAGGAACTGAAAAAAAAGAAAAAAAACCTGAATATAATATATATTGACATTCATTGTATGAGTACTTCAAGAGTTCTAGAGTTTATGAAAATGAAGGACACCAGTTTTCTGCAGAACAGTTTGTAACTATAAATATTTTTTATGGACTCTGGGATATAATTGTAAATTTTAGGGCCATTGAATGCTATTGACTTCTTATAGAGGGTAGAATAAGGACGAGGGATATTTAAATTTTTGAGACCTTTTTGTCTTGTACTGTGATTGTGGGAAATTTCTTGATGTTGCATTCTATTTTTGTACATGAATTTCGCAATATTAAAAATATAAAGATGTGTTAAATCGAGCATTTTACTATCTATAAAGAGCTGTTCGGTGGAAAATCTGCGCCTTTTTCTCAGTATTACTTTCAAAATCCATTTCTGTGTGACTTTCAAACAATTTATCTGATTATTATATGCAGCTCCCCATATTATTCTTCCATAGGACATTACAGATTCTACTAAGGATTTATAGGCCACTTTCAAAATTTTTTCTGGAAGAATATCCCTGAGTTTATAAAATGCAAATACCAGTTTTTTAAGTTTGCTATTCAAATATACAGAATGATTATCCCATCTGAGCGTTTCATTGATGATAACTCTCAGATATTTGATTTCTGAAGTGTTTTGAATAGTTTTATTAAAATCACAGTTGGTCAGATCACATCTCTCATGAAATTTAATTGATTTCAGATTGGGTTGTACTTTTGGGCTGTTTGTGCTCATTCAAGCTCAGGAGATTATAGTCCATCCAACATTTGACTTGATATAAACCTTTTTCCGCTTTTTTCGTAACTTCTTGCCAATTTGTTCCATGGAATAGGAGAACCGTATCGTCCGCATATGAGATGATATCTCCACCTACCTCCATATTCAACATTTCATTGATATAGAGAAGGAATAACTTAGGGCCGAGGACTGTTCCCTGAGGAACACCATATCTGATTTCCGAAGGTTCGCTAAACTTGTTCTTTATTTAACGACAGATTTTCTCTGCGATAAATAACTTGTAAATAATGACAGCGGTAAGACTCTAATCCCGTATTTTTCAAGTTTTTCCAAAAGTTTATCGTGTAAAATGCTGTCGAAAATGCTAAATCCAAAAAGATGCCTAACACTTTATCATTTTTATTAAGGTGTTGGTAAATTTCATTCGTGAAATAATGTAGTGCATCCTCAGTGGAACATCCTGCCTTGAAACCGAATTGTTTGGGAGAGATTAGTTGGTAGTGATCGACATGACTTTGTAACCTGCTGCCTGCTGGCTATACTTTTTTCATACAATTTTGTAATATTACTAATGACAGATATTGGTCGATAATTATTGACAAAATATGGAGACCCATATTTTGAATGTAGGAGTAATGACAGCGCCTTTCAACCTATTTGGAAAAACGCCACTTTGGAACATCGAATTTATCAGGTGAACTAAAATGTCAACAATATTCGTTTTTATCATTTTGATGGTTTTTGCTGATATTTTGTCAATTCCTGAAGCGGCATTAGTTTTAAGGTTGTCAATTATTCTCAATATTTCTGGAGTCGTGACAGGTGTCAAGAATAGGGAGTTATTTATCGGTTTATCGTTTAGGTCAGGTAGTGATTCATAATCTGAGAGTGGGTTAGATCTAATCGTTCTTGCAAGATTTTCTCCAACTTTTGAGAAATGATTTATGAATATATTAGATATTTTATATACATCAGACTCACATTCGTCATTTTCATTACATATAGTAGATGGTTCGGTTGATTCATTATTTGAAACGGAATTTTTTATAACTTGCCATATTTTTTTCGTATCTTTGTTTGCATCCAGAATTTTTTTAGAGTAATAGTTTTGTTTAGTTTTTTTAAGTAATTTAGTGAGGAAATTCCTATATTCCTTGTACTCTTGCCAAAGTGTTTCGTTATGTTTATTAGCCAAGCATTTTTTTTTCAATGCATCCCTTTTTTTAATTGACTGTATTAATCCATTAGTTATCCATGGTTTTAGTTTTTTAGTGACTTTGATATTATTATAATGGGTACATTTTTCCAGATGATACATCAATTGTTTGTGAAAATTATCGAAAGCCCGATCAATATCATTTTCATTATACACGCGTTACTCCAAGGCTCAGCTTGTAATCTTATATTGAGTGCTTTATAATCATTTTGGTGATTTGTATGAAATTATCAGGTTCCTCCATTTTTTCTTTAATATATTTTTCTGCGATGTTCAATATTATGCTGTAGTGATCGGTAATGGCTGTTGTAAAAATAAATGATGTACAATCTTTTGAATCTACAGAATTGTCTATTTTCAAGAAGATATTATCTAAACAAGTTTGGCTAACTTTAGAAACCCTGGTATTTGCATTTATATATGAAGTATAGCCGTGGGAATTCAAAGTATTGATTAGTATTTGGGATTAGTTCATTTTGATCAGTTAAATTTATGTTGATGTCACCTATCAGAATGTTGAATTCAGATTTTCCATGATCACCCAGAAAAATATTTAGCGCGCTAACAAAGTCAATGGGATTTGTTGAAGGTGAAAAATATATTATATTCTTTGTTTTTTTGTTGAAATTTTAGATTTGTTAGAGTAACTTCTGCAACTTTATGCTGTGTCACTGACGAATAATTTATTCCATTCTTTATATAAATGATTATTCCGTCACTTCTATTATTTTCACTTTCATTATAATATATTATGTAGTTACTGAGATTGTAAATATCGATATACTCGAGATTCCACGTTTCTGTTAAAATTATTATACCGCAAGTGAACGACAAAGACTCCAAGTAAACCGTGAACTCTTCGAAATTTTTTTGTATACTACGAATATTCATATGAAATATATTAAGTCCATTTGAGAGTATCTTTTTATTAGTTTCGTCCAATCGTCCAATTGTTCATTGTTTACGATAATTTCCTGAACATTGTTATAATTTCCCAATTCATCAATATAATCATTATAGTCATTCATCCGTATTTTCTATATCTAGAGCTCCTGAACTATTGAAACGGTATTTAAAGTGAATTGAAAAGTTAATAAGCAATAAATATATCAGATATAGTGATTAGGTCGAGGCTTATCATTTGTGCCATTTTTAGGTTTTCCTATTCTATAACATTCCATGAGAGGTTTTTGTTGTATATTCATTTTCTCGAAAACCTTTTCTACTTGCTCATTGTCCGTTAGCCTTGAATTTTCGGCAATACCATAAATCCTAATCTTTTTCCTCCGGTTGTATTGGTCCATTTCATCAAGTTTATCTTCTAGTTTCATGATTTTTTCCTCGTATTCAGCTGTACAATCCTTAATTTTTTTCTCTATCATACCGTCCATACTTTCTATTAGAATCTACATAAATTCTTTATCTCGAGCAAGTTCATTCATTGAAGTTTTTATAACAATCTTTATTTCTTGTAGCTGGTCTCTTGTGAGTGGCATTTTTTATAAGTAAATATCCACAACAATTTCAACTATTCACTTATTTGATAACGTTTCAAAAAACTTTTAACTGTTATTTGAACGGAGCACCGATAGACACGTCTACACTCTACGGCTGTTCAACATTGAAAAAAAATATGTATATAGTTGTGGATAAGGTATGTATAGTATTCAACACTGCGGCTCGTGTTGCAATTTCATCTTCGTGGGTAATAGCTATCATTATACGTTTGTTGAATAATATACTATTCCACATCATCAGCAGCATCAGCTTATTTAAATATTTAGAACCTTTGGCGCAAAAAAAGTTCAAATAATAAAAAACTCCCAAAGAACAAAACTATTATTTTTATATCACTCAACTAACTGCAATATCTGCGGTAAAAGTCCATGATCATCTATGTAGTTTCTGCACTTATCAGAAAAAAAAGTTAAGAAAAATATCCCGAAATGTGAATTTTAGGGCATGGAAAAACCAAACTTGACAGATTTCCCATATATAAGAAATTGAATATATTGCTATTCCAGTTTGTGATGAAAATTAAATAACCACATTAATCGTCGGTCTTTTCTCTTATCTTTTTTCCTATAGTTTTTTGAATAAGCCGAGAAATTCACAATAAATAATTACTGAGTAGGACGTCAAATTGCTTTCCATGCGGTGTTGCCGATTTTCTCACCACGGCACGGCTCGCGAGATTAAGTCGGCTGTGCCTGGACCCTTTCGGTGATCTAGGCTCTCCCACTAAATTCATAAAATCTTATTCTGTACTCCTGGATTTTTCTGCCACGTTCATGGACTTTTCCTGTGAAGTTTTTTGATGAATTGCATCGCTTTTTGGGCTCAATTATAATATTAGTCCAGTTCGTAGTCACAAAAATATTTTAATTTCTATAATGATACTTTCCTTATATTATAAGAAAAACAACAAAAAGGGGCATCCAATAATTACGTGAGGCGTTTAGGGGGGGAGGTGGTCGAACGAAACCTCACTAAATCTCACGTGGGGGAGAGGGTGGTCTCGGCAAATATCAGGAATTTTTTTTCCGTAAGAAACAGTGTGAAATTTGCCAGAAAACTAATATTTCTCCACTAAAATATGGCAAAATCATACAGTGTGACCCACTTAAGACCGGAGCACCCTTATAAAATTTACATTTTCCAACCTATTGGAATGATTTTTTTTTATCTGGTAGACATTCAAAAAGTCTACTAGGACGCCAAATTTCATGAATGAATCTCCATTTCCTGGGCCAACTAATCCGATTTTTCAAGGACAAAAACCTAAAAAAAATAATAGCGATTTTTCATAAAAAATCTGACTACACCACTCGCGACATTTTCAAATGGTTTAATTGTAGATTACGTTGAAATGTGTCAATCAATAAAAAAGTTATAAGAGAATAAAATCTGAAAAATATGCCCTTTAATCAACCCACCAATTCAATACCAGAACTTTTATCAAAATTCGGAATACACCACTATATTCAGGAGGTCTTGATATATCATTGGTCAAAGTTTATTCGAAATCTATTCATAAATAAGAAAATAATAAAATAATAAAATTTGAAGAATATGTTAATGGAATTTCAGGAAAATTGTCATTTTATATCATAATTTTAATTTTTTTTTATTTTTCAACAGTTTTCTCTGAAATTACAGTCAGTGATATTTTGAGACTCCCTGAATCCAATGGTGTAGTCAAAGTTCTGATGAAATTTTTGGAATTAAATTGGTGGGTTGATTAAACGACATATTTTTCAAATTTCATTCCCTTATAACTTTTTTATTGTATTGTATTTCAACGTAATTTACATATGAACCATTTGAAAATGACGCGAATCCAGTGGTGTAGTTATAATTTTTCTAAAAAAATCGCTAATAATTTTTTTATATGTTTGACCTTGAAAAATCAGATTAGTAGGCCCTGGAAATGGAGATTTATCCATGAAATTTGGTGTCCTAGTAGACTTTTTAAATGCCTACCTGATGAAAAAAAAATCATTCCAATCGATTGGAAAATTTAGATTTTATAAGGGTGCTGTGGGCTTAAGTATGTCACACTGTAGATAATAATAGTCATCGTGGTTTAATTATGCACTGATAGAAGAAAAAACCTCACGTGAGATTAGGGGAGGGAGTCGAGCAAAATCTCATGATATCTCACCAAGTGGGTAGGGGGGTCGAAAAATCGCCAAAATTGTCTCACGTAATTAATGGATGCCCCCAAAAACACATTCACTTCACACATCTTCTTGCAACTTTAAGGTGCATAATCATTAGACCATTCGTTCCGCATAAGCACATAATGAGCACCGAACGAGCAAATGCTCGGATAGTGTGAACGCTGATTCGAGCACGACCATACGGTGCTCATGCGGTGCTCATACGGTGCTCATGCGGAACAAATGCTCTAGTGAATACGCACCTTTATGTTGGCTTCTTCCAGGAAATGAACTGAACGAACTCCACACAAAACCTCCAGATGTAGTTACAGGAATAAATAATAAGGAAATCAAAAAACATATCTTGTGCAGTAAAAAGTAGATTCACCAAATATTCAAATTCGTGGAAAACTTTTGTTTCAATCGTAACAGTTATCAATATTTATTTGGATCGGAAAAAGTAATAGCTACTCATAATCATACGCCTTAACGAGATGATTCTTGTTAAATGACAACCTGGAATTCATAAATTAATGTAATTAATCTGAAAGAGCCTCCACGCAGTCTAATTTCATGCTCACTGATCGTCAATCGTAATCGTATCCTCAAAACTCCCCCAGGAGAACTTCAGCATAACTTATATCGAAGAAATTTGGGTATTCACTCCTGGGTGCGATGTCAGAATTTCTTAGCTTTGATTTGGAAAATCCTGAGCGTAAAATAACACAAAATAGAAGATATCTAGTCGTTTCTGTTAACATGTTTTCATGTACAATTACATGCCTGAAATTAAAAAAAAATTGCATGATATTAATTGATAAAAGATAAACAATTAACATTGTAAATGTTAAGACGCATTTCTCGCTCTTTGTCGGCTCCTGGCAAGGTGTTCGGCTCAATATTTTCTCCAGTCATTTTGCACATGCTATCCTGAGGGTTGAATGTAACAAAAAAATGTAATCCCAGCCCTCTATAAATGAGTCGACTCCGGCGCTTTTCTACGTCTCCTGGCACTACTTTTCCCCCAAGCAAATCTCCAGGCAATATTATTTTCCAATTTTGAACATAATTAGCTACAATCACACCAAAAACCAGCGCTCTATAAATTGAACAACTTCAATAGATTTTTCAACACCTTTACGGCGGTACCACGCCCACACCCACCAATGAAAAGCTGCCAGGCGCCCGAATCAATTAATAACGGTGTTAAGGCAGACTGATTAGGTGGTTTTGATTGTTCTATAAATTGCTGCCCTATTTCCGTGGCTAGCTCTTAGTCTCTACCCAAAGGTAGTTTAATTTTCCTTAGTGGTAGTTGTATTTTGAATTTTATTATTTATTTTCAATTTGAAATAAAAAAAAAATTGCTCTTAGTGGGTTTTGATCTCGCGACCTCAGTGATGGTTGCTAGGCGAACTTTACCATTACGTGACTGTATATGAGAATGAGTGACAACTGGTGTCATGAAGATTATCTGAAATTTTATTTGAAAATTGACAAATAAATAATGACAGATAGTACTTAACCAATATAAAATGTATAAGAGCAATGTATGTTAGGTTGCATATAATCAAATCGTTGATTAATAGAAAATCATTCATTAACAGGGGTCATTAATCAACGATTTTGAGGGCGTTAAAATACAGCATAAATGAACGGTCGATGGAAATGGTTATTTAACGAACAAGTGTATTAATAAGGGCGATTAACAATCGAGATAATTTAACGCGTGAGCGGAGCGAGCGCGTTAATGTTGAGATTGTTAATCGCCATTTTAATTCACGAGTTTGTTACAAAACTTTTCCGTCGACAGTAGTTTTCGAAAATAGAATCTCACTTTCAATGTTTATTTATTTAACGTTACGATAAAAAACAATCACTATTTCCTATTTATATTAACTCTACTTAAAGATAGTTTAATTTTTCTCAGTGGTAGTTTTATTTTATTTTTTATTATTTATTTTCAAATTGAAATAAAAAAAAAAAATTACCACCGGTGGGTTTTGAACTCTCGACCATAGTGTTGCAAACCAGGTGAACTTTATCGTTACGCTACGGGACCATATATGGTCTTGAGTGACAACTGGTGTAATGAACATTTTCTGAAATTTTATTTGAAAATTGAAAAATAAATAATGACAGATAGTACTAACCAATATAAAATGTATAAGAGCAATGTATGTTGGGTTGCATATAAACAAATCGTTGATTAATAGAAAATCATTCATTAACAGGGGTCATTAATCAACGATTTTGAGTGCGTTAAAATACATCATAAATGAACGGTCGACGGAAATGGTTATTTAACGAACAAGTGTATTAATAATAAGGGCGATTAACAATCGAGATAATTTAACGCGTGAGCGGAGCGAGCGCGTTAATGTTTGAGATTGTTAATCGCCATTTTAATTCACGAGTTTGTTACAAAACTTTTTCGTCGACAGTGGTTTTCGAAAATAGAGATATCTCACTTTGAATGTATTTATTTAACGTTACGATAAAAAACAATCACTATTTCCTATTTATATTAACTCTTCTCAAAGATAGTTTAATTTTTCTCGGTGGTAGTTTTATTTTATTTTTTATTATTTATTTTTTATTTGAAATTAAAAAAAAAATATTACCCTCGGTGGGTTTTGAACTCTTGACCACAGTGTTGCATGCCAGGTGAACTTTACCGTTACGCCACGGAACTATATATGGTTTTGAGTGACAACTGGTGTATTGAACATTTTCTGGAGTTTTATTTGAAAATTGACAAATAAATAATGACAGATAGTACTAACCGATATAAAATGTATAAGGGCAATGTATGTTGGGTTGCATATAAGCAAATCGTTGATTAATAGAAAATCATTCATTAACAGGGGTCATTAATCAACGATTTTTAGTGCGTTAAAATACATCATAAATGAACGGTCGACGGAAAAAGTAGATTAACGACCTTTATCTAACCACACTAAATACGAGAAATATTCTTGCTATTTCACTCAGATTGTGGTTCACAGTGACTAGAGCAATTAGATTCAATATTTCCCCATAATCGTTCATTATTATTTAATGGCAAAATTATATATGAGTAATAAGGAGACCATATATCGCTGAATGAATATCTATACTACAAGATATTGCAACACAAAAGAGCAATAAAAGTGCCATGTCCACAGCTAATGCAATTATTGGCTTTATTAACCAAATTGAAGGCGATATAATACTTAGTAATATATTGATTTACTATCCATTGTACGGAGAGACTAATATTAAAAAACACCTCTTTTATTAATGGGGTGATTCAGTTAGTATAATCTTACATTCATAAAAAAATAATTAACAATAAAAGAAGTGTTATTAAGAAAAATGGTTTGTACATAAAAGATTATATACTCATTAAACCTTCCGATGACCAACCATTTTTATATACACGGATAACCAACGGGGTTCCAAAATTACTCCATTTGTTCATGGAAATAAAATCATGTATTCATAATTTTAATATTTGTATTCTTTATTAGATGATGTAATAAACTTTAATGGTTTTTCTGTGGGGAGATCGACTGCAAATTTCACATCGGCCACGTTTCCCGGGATTTTCAGTTCGCTCTACATCTTTAGAATCTTCTGAATATTTATTTAGTACCATATACAGGGTGTCCCAGAATAAAGGGGACAAACTCCGAGTGTAGAATCCTCACTTCATTTTAAGGCTGAAAGTTCCAATAAATATATACCCTAAAATGAGTATCAACCAAGTTACAGGGTGTTGAAAATGACACAAAAAATATATTTTCCAGAATAACTCCATAACGGCTTAACTTTTCTTAATGAAATTTGGTATGTCGCTTAACAGCATTCAGTTTCATATTTCAAGGCAAATCGTGTGTTTGTAACTCTAAACAGGGGTGTCGCCACTGGATTAATATCGAGTGGGTGCGTATGTGATACGGATACTCATCATTAGTGATTATTTTGTTACTGGCTACGTAAGTTTTAAATATCGGGAAATTTTTGTGAACAACATCCCTCGTAAATGCCAAGAATTTTCGAAATATTTGAATTTATACTCATTGCAAGCTATGAAATATGTTGGTTATAATGTTATAAATAATTACCTTCACATGCCTTTCAAAAATAGTACTGGGTATATCGAAAACCGTTGATATTTGTGAAACGACGAAATCGATATTAATCCAGTGGCGTGAAAGTTGGGGAGGCGCGAATAGAGGTGCCAACCTGCCGTAAGCCCCTGTTTAGAGTTACAAACACATGATTTGTCTTGAAATATGAAACTGAATGCTGTTAAGTGACATACCAAATTTCATTAGGAAAAGTTGAACCGTTATGGAGTTATTCTGGAAAATATATTTTTTTGTGTCACTTTCAACACCCTGTAACTCGGTAATACTCATTTTAGGGTAATGTTTATTGAAACTTTCAGCCTTAAAATGACGTGAGGATTCTACCCTCGGAGTTTGTCCCCTTTATTCTGGGACACCCTGTATATGGCTGTATGAATGTGTCTATGTCGAGATTATATAAAGGCTGTAACTAGCTTAAGGCCCAAATCCTGAAGAGAGCCTCTTTCAAGGTTTTCTATTTTCGTCATATTTTTTATCAACCAAATTCAGGAAATATTTTTTTTATTTGTGAAATATTGGAGAAAAATAGCTATTTGTATCAAAAGGGAGGAAAGTGCCATACTTTACTCCCATGTTAATACATATGAATTTTCCTCCTACCCACTTAATAAACCTTTTTTTGGAAATTTGAAACGCATCTCAACTGCTTTTGTTCAAAACGGACCTATACTTGGATGATGGAAAGTATACAAAATTAATTCATACCCATCTAAATTACTGTGTTGGCGTAGTGGTAAGCGACGCTGACTAGTGAACTGAAGGTACCGGGTTGGGTTCGATCGCGGCAATCAGTATTTTCCTTTTTTTCTTCTGTTAGATATATAAATTATTGGATATTTGGATAGCTTATCCATTTGGGATTGAGATTCAGTGTAAATTTTCTCATAGGCAATATTATGTACCTATTTTGAATGAATTGTCAATCATTTTTTCCTTCCTAGGGAGGAAAAGTATGCATTTCCTCCCTGATTTGAGGGAAGGAAGTGTGTACTTTCTATAGGAGGAAAAATTATTACAGAGTATTAGGATAGTAATCATGATAATAATATGGTCATATAAAAAAATGATTAGTTAAAAATTGAAAATATTACTGAACTTATTGAAGAAAAACATTCAATAGGTTCAAAATTAATAGCCCTTGGTAATTAGAAGGTTACAAATACACATGGTCAGGTAGCCGAGTGATAAAAGCACCGATACCTCAATCACTCTGGATGCCAGTTGTGGGTTCAAAGCCTAGCGACTGCAGAATTTTTTTCTAATGACCCCAGAAAGTGATAGGGATCGCACGTGAAAAGGTAAGACCTCGTTAACCCTTTGCTAGCGCAAGTTTCGATTTCTGAGCGCTGCCGTTCGTTGGGGGTATGACAGCTGGTTAACGGAATTTTTTTTTTTTTAAACTACTACTACTGACAAAAAACACTAGGATGTTCACCAAAACAGAAAGTTCGAATCTCATTCCATAATAAAAACAAAAATGATCGTTCAATGCCATTTGAGACTTAGTGGAAATAAGGACTATTCACAATCTAATTTCATTTTTATGAAATTATGGCCTTTTGCTATATACGCCCAATTCCAACTGAGACACATTTAATTATTTCACATGATGAAATATTCTTTGGCTTTAGATACAATCAGGGCACTAGTCAAAGTACTTTCTGTGGATCCTTTAGATGGTTCTGTGTGTGTTAGTAAGCACTGGAGTTATGGTGGGACCATTCGACAAAAGCAAATGGCAATCAATTGCAGGTTGACGGAGTCGAGCATCAGCTCTCCGTCCTGACCGGGTCTGCCCTGATGATCGGTGGAAATGTGAAACTAGTAAGCACACAGTCATCCGTTATGTGCTAGTTTTTTTACAGGAAGCATTCCAAAGTACGTTCTTGAGAAAAAACTTTGCCGGGTGTAGGTTGGGCACAGGTGATTCGATAGTCGCATTGGGCTGTTGGATTATTTTTAAGTTCAATACTTACCGAAAAAAAACTCCTTCCTACTATTATTAATTCCTACCTCCTCGTCGTTGAATGTCTTTGTTGTAATGATTGAGTCTTACGGGAAAATAATGGAATCTTCCTAATTGAAATATGTATCAGACCATAGGTGTTAAAACTGTAAAATATAGGGTGAAGTTTGAATATGTCGAAAAGTTTTAGGAAACCATTCGTATTTTTAGATGAACCATGTTTATGAGCGAATAAAAGTTTTTTTCTGTTCAGCAATAAACATGATATAGTTCTGAACTGAAACTGTACGGAAAACAATTGGAATTTGTGAAGGAATTTAAATTTAAGAGATTGTTTTTTTACGAAAAACTGGATTGGAACAGTCAAATTCAACAGCTCAAACAACACGGTAAGCATGGCCTCAATTTGATGAAGACGCCATCAAGCCAGTCCTGGGGAGTTGATACTATCTACCACCTTACTGAGTTTACATTCTAGCATTACGGCGCAATAGCGTATTTAAATAGTAGCAGATCATCACTGAAGCAATTGGACACTGTACACAATGCAGCAATCAGACTTGTACTGGGTGCTTACCAAACAACTCCTGAGAGTCTATGTGTAGAATCTAATGAGACCCCTCTCCATCGGAAATCAGAAGATATTTTTTGAGTTTAACGTATACAGCGAAAATCTCTACATATCAACACAACCTAACTTTCCAACTAACCGCACTAGTGCGGTAAAGTAAAATTCATTTGTTTCTCTTTTTAAATGTCGGTCTATTTAATGGAAAAGGATAACAAGAACTAATTTATTATAAATCTGAGTATCTATGCCGGGATTTATCAGGTAATAAGGTTTGAATTTTTAATTTGTAGCGGATTCTATATCTGAATCTATGGTCTGAACTAATGTCGATGAAATTTTACTAAATTGGAATGAACGTGTCAAAGTCGACAGTTCGCAAAATAAATCAACAATGGGCGCAACGCTTGCTTGTTGCATGATTCTAATATCATTAATTTAAGGAATATTGACTAATTTTGAGTAAATAATTAACATTATTAGTAGTAGGTAAAATGTTGTACAATATTTGTGTCGTAAATTCATATTACGATAATCGATGGGTTATCAAATGTTCCATCTCATATCGTAATATGAATCTTTACGACACTTATATCGTAAATATCTATTACATATTGTACAGTCGTATTTTGAAAACGTGTCGAATAAAAATGTTTTTCAAGTATGGCACCACTTTTTCCCTATAACAAGTATGGCAAATAATATTAACGATTAAATAGTCTCATATATTTTTCAAAAATCCAAATGCCATACTGGTACAAATTGTTTTACAAAGAAAAAAAAAATTACACCTTTGCGGTGGTATGGCGGCCGTTTGAAACCGTCGGAAAAGTATGGCATGATGATTTTCGTGAATGGCTACTCGACGATGATTAGCTGTGCACAAATTAGCCTGGTAAAAATCGTTCGACTTTCGTAATTTATTCGACACGTTCAATTAACGCCCACGTGATTGTGCCGCCAGTACCAGCGCTATGACTATCATGACTAGAAATTTTGTGTCACCATCTCTTGGTCTATATAATCTTACGGAATAATAACCTCAAAAGAATAAGGAACAAAAGGTTGTTGAGTAAGATAAATTAAATCGGAAGGCGATATATTTCGGTCGATAGGTCATTCTTGACGAATTTGGCATCGAAACAAGAAGCTGAGACTCTATAAGTATTCATTCATTAATAATATTGCGATTGGTTCGAGAAACTCCGTTTTTTAATTTTTTCTCTCCATTTAAAAAATATAGAACTGAAAAAGAATATAATCTTCAAATGGGGAACAATTCTAGAGAGAAAATGCACGCACATCGTATCAAAATGTCTTTTTTGTGCTGAGTCTCATGCGTTATTCCGTGATGTTGGAGAACTTTTATTATCCGTGTTTCTTTCCCATATAGAATATATTATATGAAGTGCGTATGAAGAATGTATAACCTTTGTCTTTCGAACAAATGTTTTTCCGTTATCTATAGTATTGTGTAGTATGCATAAAAAATAAATCATTCGGAATGAAAACGATAAAATTTTATTGTTGGTTGGAAACATTGGGCACCACCCGCTGGATATGTATTTAACCTCTTGCTTGGAAGTTTTTGAAATACGAGTGGGCTACACGAAAGAGGCGATAAATCTCACTCTGAAACACCTCTGTTGAAGTGGAATATTATACTATTGATTTTTTTGTACATGTAGGTATACCAAATGTTAATGTTTCATCGATTCCGACGGTAATTTATGCAACATCATGAAAAGCGCATAGGCATGAAAAAGATTATTCTAAAATAGTTATCTATATTATACAGTTAGGCGAACGATGCGAAGCGGAGTTTGGCAGCGGAGTTCGGATGAGTTCTTGCGTGCGGAAAAGGTACTTTACGCGCGTGTTAGGAACAACATTTTTCCTACGAGCTTTATATCCTTAGATCATATATGCTGACGCTAGATACGGCATCATGTAGTATTTGTTTGGTATTAGAGGGGTACTGATGAGAGGGGGTGAAGAGGGCAATAGCGTACTACGGTACAGTGGCGCACGAGATATTTTGGTACAGTGTATATTAACATACTTCTACAACACCCATATTTCTATTTTCAAATTTATGATGGATTTCCATATCGGTTACAGTGAAATGAAAATTAATGTGAATCGAAAACATTTTGTACCATTCTTTTGGTACGCCTAATTTAACCAGTACTAGACTTTTATTTATGAACATACTTTTCATCTAGATATTTTTGGAATACCCAGAAGATATTGGGTCCGTTAAAAACATTCCATTCAAGTTTTGATTAAATTTTCTCCACAAATATCATGATATCAAGAGAATAATTAAAACTGGCAATGAGGTCAATTCAATCAACAACTTTATAGTTACATGAACTAGAATACGAGATTTGCTGATTGCGATTTCAGAAAAAGTAATATGTGCACCTCGTAGTATGTATTGCTTTTACTACAAGATACACAATATTCTATACCAGTCTTTTTTATAGCTAATTGAAAATCCCATCGATAATGAACTCATAATAGAAAACAAAATGAAAAGTTGGTAAGTATATCAATACACAAGATATGTCAAAATGTACGGTCGTACAGATTGAGTTAAATAAAAAATGAAAAACTTGCTGATGAAAATTGTTTATTTTTATGAAACATATTTGAAACATTGATTCATTCTACATTCTATACAGCCCCAATATCAGTAAAAGTTAAATATATATGTGAATACTGGGTACTGAATATAAATACCAAATATACAATTAAACAGATGGCAAGACGATAATATATACTCTACGAAATAAAATTTTACACTGGAATATACATCAATTTGACATATTTGAAATATATATTTATTTATATATATCAGGGTTTGAATATGTGACCAAGTCTGTGCAATTATTGCGGTCGTGCATGGCATCACACGTTAAAAGGTAAGGGCTACATCCTCCCTAGCTCGCACAAGTCCCTCGAAGACTTCTGAAGGTTGCTCGTAAGGGTGCAGCCGGTTGATATGTTTTCCGACTTCCTGTCCAATAGCACGCCTATGGAATACATACTTATGAAAAGATCTGGCAGAACCCTTCTCAAATTTGTCATTACAAACTGAACACGATTTTGGCATTATGATGAAAAATCGAACCACTTTTCTTCAAACTAATTGTCCACAGCAAAAACTCTCAAAACTATAATAAAAATACACTCACAAGATCGGCAGATTCGCAGAAAAAACACAATATCTGACATTTGTCTGAATTGACATTTGTTCAACTATCGTCGAAATTTGAAATCGACCAATCAATGGATTAGTACGCTAGACCCCCCCCGGACCTACAAAACAAATAACCTGAGTGCCGTATCTAGCGTAGCATATATGATCTAAGTTTATATCAGATAACAAGAAAAATAAAAAAATTATAATTCGATCAATAAACTTTAATTGAACTTGAAAGAAAACTAACTAAACAACAAAAAATTAATATCAATAGGTTTGTTCTTAGGATCGTTCAACAAAAGTGAACGAATATGAACCTTAAATGGACACTTCGCATCTACTGCGCATGATCTTGATGTCCTAGAACTGATATTTTTCAGAAACAAAACAAACTTCATGTGTCAAAGTCGACAGACGCACGCTTGACAATATTGTCGTAAAAGTCCGAACACCCCGTAAATGTATATTCGTTATCATGATTATAATTTTCAACCCTGCCAAAGCAATTTTATTCTTCTGATCATGCCTTGTTTTATATTTTCCTAGTTTTTATGTTTCAAATATCAAATACGAGTTTCCCAAAAAACAACTGATGGTTCGATAAGGGAGTTCGTTACCGACCGTGCCCAAAGTTGGTTAGGGTAATTGGGGGAGCTGGGGAGTCAATGAGTACCACGAATAATTAGATTGTACTGTACTGAAATAAACTTTGTTTTTATATTTTTCTATAAAAGAGTTTTACTAAATAAGGGTCAAATTCTACCTCGCAGGTCGTGATTAAACCCAAAGTACGACAATATTATAATCATTTATCATTGAACCAGGTATGCCTTGGAATAAAATATTAGTTTTTTTGTTTTAAGCTGAAAAATAACTATCGGAATTACGATTAATACGTAAAACGGTTTCTGACATCACATATAATAGTCTACAGATACTAAAATAAATATAAATTTTCCCTACCAATGTTATTTTTACTTTTCCGCACGGCGGGCGGAAATAGTTATTTACCTAACACGTGCGGAAAGTAGTGCGGCAGCCGTTAAGGGCGGAAAAGACATATTCCGTAAGAGTTAGGTACACTATTTTTCCTACGAGTGTTTTTGCCATCTTATTTATGAAAAAACAAGGTTTTTAATAAACAAGTTTTTGTAATAATGCTACAAAATGACTAATAAGACAGAATAGTTACATAGATCATTTAGTTAGTCCTAAATGTCCTCATTTCCAACAATACAAAAATCGTGCGGAAAAGTAAAAATCGTACGGAAAAGTAAAAATCGTGCGGATAAGTAACTTTGGTAGATTTCTACTTTTTCAGTAGATTTTGGCTTTCCCGGTAGTAATTTTAGCAGGTATTATTTTTAGTAGATATTTGTGGATTTCGGAGGGTACTTTTTTAATGGATTTTTTTGTTGATTTCAAAGTGAGGACGCAACTTTAACTTTTGCACGGAACAAGCTATCGAGGCCGGGTAGAATTCAGGTAAAAATTAAACCACTTTTAATACTTTTTGGCATGAAAATGATTGTGGTCACGTGGCCTAGTGTCAGGAGGGCACCATCAACTCTTTTTTTTTTTCGAATGTGAAGGGGGGTCATGTGGCACTTGCTTTTGAAGGCCTTCCGATTCTCTATCCAACACCGCTTCGTTTGTGGAAATCGACCAGGCTGCTTCTAACTGACAAGCGTTTGAAATTTGCTTCAAATATTTGACAAATAAATTTTTGTAACTATTAATTGCTGCAATTAATTAATTAGAATTGTATAAACGCTATTTGTGAGGAGGATATTGAACCCCTAATCATGAACATAGTAATAACAATGCACGCATATCGAGCATTTAAATATCAGTTACATCAACATCAACGGTGGCGATATACGTGTAGTGTTTTGTGATTGGCTTCAAAATCATAGTGTCCAAATTTCATCAAATTTATTCTATTTTCCGACGAATCACAATTCACAAATAATGGTATGTTCAATGAGCAAAATAGTTGGAAGTTCTGGTGAAGCACAAATATTAATTGTTGAACCCGCTACTAGTCTCAAAAAAATCAACATGTAAAGGTTTGGGCTGGTATCATTAGAAACACAATATTTGGAACAATATTATTTCATGATCAGTTAACGGGGTTTAGGTACTTAGGTTTTCTTCAAAATGAAATTAAGGATCATTCTAATAATTTTATGGCAAATTTAATACCAAAACGGTGGAGTACCTCCTCACAATACCAAAGAAATTCTTAATTATTCAATAGAACATTTTAATAATAATCAAGTTATTGCAACCATTTCATTGTACTCGATTTCTATATTTCTATAAAGGATCTACTATGCAGCAGCCCCAGCCACTCTTGAAATCTTAAAAAAAAAGAATTCCACAGGTATAAAGCCTCAAATGTTACGAAACATGTTGAGAGAAACGATTGAACGCGCTGATATGTGACTTGAACAAGAATGAATGCACTTTGAAAATTTTATTCAGTTAAATTTTACTCATATCAAGCAAATCATCAGTTTCCATTCAGAATCCTTTTTCCTCTGTGTAGGTATTAAGAAATCAGTACCTGAATCCTATTGAAATTATATGACATATTATATAATATGAATATTTATGAAGGCGATATAAATGTTCCAAAGGCTCTCACACGTCTGCTTAAAAAAAAAAACTCCTAGGAATCTTTTCAACTTCCGTCTTTTCAGGGGCGATTTTACTGAAAGAAAATATTTGTAATTCACAAGGATGAATCGTCTCTTGAATTTTTTCGAATGAATTTAAAAGCTCCCTGTACCTGTCCTTCAGAAGGACAGCCGATATGTGATTTAATTGAAAATAAGAAACCGGCAATAGAACATGAAAACCACGAAATGAAAATTATAGCCTTAGATAAGGTTTTATCGAAACATATTCTTGCAGCCCCTTATTTAAAACGGAATTTTCTCTAAAAATTCATAGCAGCAGATATTTTCTCGTTTAATCGCACCATTATGTAGAGCATTTCCGTTCTGCACCTAAAAGCGGTTTGAAGGAAATAATTTATCTTAACTTATTCGCTTTCCATATTCGAGTACTGACCTTCTTCACTTTGGTAGAATTTCTACATTGCTAGTTTAGATCGAGAAGTTATACTCCAAATACTTTGTTGAAATAATAGAGATGATATAGTTCCATGAAGTCACCTCTCTCTCTTCAAAATCTCTGGAACGATAATATCGAGATACAGTAATAGCAAGTTGAAATGTACTGTATGAATTGGGTCAAGTTATACCATATAATGCAGATGTTTTTTCAACTACAACATATCCTAATTTTTAAGAAGGTAATAGTCCATACTCGAAGTGGAAGATCAAGTTTTTTTGGAAAAAGAACACAAAGTCGTCTCCACGAAATTTAATAGAGCAAAGGATATTGCATACCTTTTTTTAACTCTCTGGACTTTATTAACCAATAATTCTCATTATATAACTTATAAGTATTTTGCTAACTTTGCCTATTTTCATTCCAAATTCAAATCACATAGGCCATCTGCCGTCTAAATTACTAAACTTTGTCGCTTGTCCAACGGGCATATTATAAATATAGTTTTCTTTTTCACCTATTTAATAGGTTGCTTAAGGTTTCCACTAGGTGTCCCCTCTGTCTCCAGGGAGTGTCATTCTGCCATTGGGAATTTTGTTTCTCTTCCATTTTGTAAAGAATAAGCGTCGCTTCGTGTATGGTATAGTTTTCACGTTCAAGATTATGTCTTTTGAATTGATATTCTGGGGTTCTACCCCTATTTTCATATAAATAACATGAAAAAGTACATCATGTACCTATAGCTCAATTGTTAGTCCTACTATTTTTGTATTTTTTCTCTCCACACTTTGTAAGTATAAAATATGATGAATTATCCACATGTTGTTAACCTTATAACATTTTCAGCTTTTATTACTAATTGTACCCAACTGAAGATGAACATATATATGTTCGAAACATGTCTTGTTGTTTGAGATTGGATTTATATCCTTTGCTCTATTAAATTTCGTGGAGACGACTTTTGTTCTTTTAAAAAAAAAAAAAATATCCTAATTTTAATTATCTAATGGTGTCCCTGGTAGCACAAAGCACTTGCAAGTAAATCAAAAAAGACTTCAATAAAGCGAGAAAAAAATTGAAGGTGGGATGAGTACAAGAACGCCTTGGCCATTTATAAAAAAGCTCTGAATAAATGCAAGAGAGACTGCTGGAGGAGGCACTGTGAGGAGATATAATGCTCTCGAGAGTGTGCCAGACTTCAGAAAGTACTCTCGAAGGATACACAACAAGCAATATAAAAATTAAAAAGTGTACAGGAGAACACACAATCAAAGAAATACTGAGAGATCACTTCCCTGGAAACCAGATGATTCAGACACGTGCTATGGGAAACCCACAAATAATATAGTCTGAAAAGAGGTTCCAGGTTAGGCTGTGCAAAGAAGGTCGTCATCTCTGTGGGCAATTAGGCAAGTTTGAATTCTTTAAATCACCGGGACCAGACAAAATCCACCCTGCAATGCTACAGAGAAGGGACCCGAAGCACAACAAATCAGACTCTTTAACATAGTCAGAGGTAGTCTGGCCCTCGGTTACATACCAAAACCATGGAGGCACATGAGAGTCACTTTATACCGAAACCTGGAAAAGCAGTACAGGACTCGACAAAGTCCCTAAGAAGCTAGTGGACAGACATATCAGAGAAGGCGTGCTGATGGAGAGATCACTGGTCTCGGCCTACAGGACTGGCTGTTTAACGGAGACAGCACTCCGGGGGTGGAAAATACGGTGGAAAATACGTTGGAAATAAAGAGGTACTGTTAGTGATTTTGCTAGACATAGAAGGGGCTTTCAACAATATCTAACCTAACAAAGCAACCATAGTAGCATTCACCCGAAGACGAAAACCAGAGGACCTAGGACCTATTCGACTTCGAGAGGACATAGGGATAAAGGGGGAAGCCAAATATGTTGGAGTAATTCTTGATTCCAAGCTGGCCTGGAACCAGCATCTAGAGAAAACAACAAAAAAGCGGTGACCTCACCAGTGATGGCCAGGCCTTATTTTGGAAAAAAATATAGGGGCTGAAACCACATATTATGCACTAGTTGTACAGCAAGGTGGTCGTGCCTTTCATTACCTGCGCCTCTTTGATGTGATGGCCCAAGACGCAACAAAGAGGGGCCATAACAAGACTAGGCAAGTTGCAAAG